>CM067495.1:8000903-8025666 GCA_034552555.1 Semaprochilodus insignis
AAAAAGGACTTTAAAAGAACGATTCTTTCAATCAAATTAATTTGAGTTGAGTAAAACTTGTAACAAATTAGAGTATCTTTAGGTTGCACTTTTTATAGTGTAGGGTTAATGAGCACTTTCAAACAGAACTAAAGTCAAAGATCATGGCAACATAGCTACAATGTCACTACTTACCCCGTTTACTGGATAGGTCATCCATCCCAGTTCACCCAAAACAGCTGTGGTGTCCAGAAGAACCACTACATGAAAAAAAGAGAAGTGAGGGAGAGAGCGACAGATAGAGAAATCAGTGTCAGTGGTCAAGCATACTGGAAATTAGCATGGCTAAGGGTCATATGTACCACACAGAGACTTAACATAGCATATCAGCACTATAAAAATGTCACCTTTGTACACACTCAACATAAATATACTACAAGTCACCATACTGCAGCCATTTCTTGAGCAACAATCTGGAAAAAAACACCAGTGACACGTGGCAGTTAGCCAACGTTCTAATTGCATACAAAACACCCTGCTGCAAAGCTAACCCCTTAGCAGCCGATTGGGTCTCTGGCTGTTCTTGCTGTTAGAAAACCTGGCCAGCGGTGATAGCAGGGGTGAGAACGGAGTCATTAGGCCGCCTTCAGTGAGCCCACGTAGGCTAATTTGATATGATGAATGTGCAATTTCCCTCTTCTCCATGCCCGCACTTAATTACAGCGTCTATCAATAAAGCGTAGCACGGTCCGCCCAGAGGCTAATGCCTGAGGCCTTTCTGAAAGAGTGTCACTCATTCTCCCACTTGGTGTTAATTCTGTATTTTAGAACTTTTTTATTTAAAACTAGACATCAGTTATTACACTGGAAATGCTGCCTTTCCCTTTCTTTGGTCACTGTATAAGGGGCATCATGCAGTTTTTCACTTTCACAGAAATGTATAGTGCCTAGATCTCATATCTTGTTGTATTTCATTTTTCCCCCCCTGAGGTCCACTTATACAGGCCAGCAGATATGGGGCAGCAGCTTCAGGTAGTCTTCAGATCAACCAACAGAATGGGAAAAAATGTGATCTATGTGATTTTGACTGTGGCATAATTATTGGTGCTGGAAGTCCTGGCTTGAGTATTTCCATAACTGCAGATCTCTTGGGATCTTTAGAGTTTACTCAGGATGGTAATAAATTAAAAAAGATTGTAATGCAGTTCTGCATACAGAAGTGGCTTGTTGATGAGGTCAACAGAGAATGGCTAGACTGGTTTGAGGAGACAGAAAGGCTACACTATCTCAGATAACAACTGTGGTGAGCGGAAAAGCATCTCGTAATGCACAACACATTGAACCATGAGGTGGATGGGCTACAACAATAGAAAACCACCTCAGGTTCCACCTCCGTCAGCCAAGAACAGAAAGCTGAGGCTGCAATGATCACAGGCTCACCAAAACTGGACAGTTGAAGACTGGAAAAGCATAGCCTGGTCTGATGAATCTTGTTTCCTGCTGAGGCACATAGATGGTAGGGTCAGAAATTGGAGTCAACGGCATGAATCCTTATACCCAAGCGGCATCGTGTGAACAGTCCAGGCTGGTGGAGGTGGTGTATCGGAGTGGGGAATGTTTTCTTGGCACACTTTAGTTTTGCTAATACCAGATCAGTTGTGGCTTGAATGCCACAGGTGGTTTGAGTATTGTTGCTGACCATGTGCATCCCCTCATGGCCACAATTTACCATCTTCTAAAGAATAATACCAGCATAATAATTCACCATGGCAAACAGCAAAAGTCGTTAGTTGTCACAACATCATAAAAACAATGAATTCAACATGGACCACTTCTGCACCTTAGTCTTGAAACTTCAACAATGTTTACATATTCCATCACTATATATTAATGACTTGACAACTCGACAACTTTTCATGGTTTCAGCAGCTTTTCTTCCTGCTGACTTTTTCCTATGGTGTTATTGATGACTGATGAGTCTTTTATTTTTGGCACTGTCTTTAAAAATCAGTTTAACAGCAACAAAAACACACCTTTCTACAAAGCCATACAAACTCTTTAAAAGCTAAAACAAAAGCGGGATATATCGCAGTGCTAGCAGTGTGCTAAATGTCACGATGATCTGCCATGAATTACGATGTTATGTGTCATGATGTTATGCAAACAATACGTGTATTTGTAATACATGCGCTTGTGTGTTAAATGGGCCAGACAGCTACACTAATAGCTACACTGAGAGTCTGTAAAGGGCCTGGCTATGTGCTCTAAACATCTGCAGACAGCTTGAGCACTACTGTATGCCCTAATCAAATCTGCCTGCCAATGTCGGATCGCTGTGACTGGAAGTGATGGATCCACGTGGCGAAATGCACCCAAACAGTGCGAGATGAATTAGAGCACAGGGCACTTTGGCTGCACAGCCCAAATCTTATTACACCCCGTCTAGACCCCATGTCTCTGTCTGAGGTCATAATTATCCCTAAATTTCCGCGCTGAATGTTTTTTTCCTCCTCCCGCCCCACGGTGAAAGGGAGATTAAACATGTCTGCAAGTACACTTAGATAGGGTGATAGATTTGGACTTACTTCATTAAGGGATATGTATGAGGTAGCTTTTCAGAACCAGATTAGCCTCAGCCTTTGTCCAAACACAGCTCTCCACGGAGGATTTACATTTCCAGCTACAATAAGCAAGCTGAAGTAATAGATTTCTTTTGCTTTCTTTTGCTGCGCTCTTTATTCTGTTGATCAGATAGTTGCACAACACACTAGATAAAAATATGATTTAGTTTTTTAATCAGAAACAATAACAAAGTCTGAAACTGGCTTCTACTGTGTTCTCCAAACATGATGTCCGGGTTGTCACAGACTTCTTTCTTCTTCATCTCTTTGTCACATTTGTCCCCTTTACTAATCCAGAAAGATCTTAGACTGGCCATGGACTTTATTTATTTGTGTTTGTTTGTTGCTAGTGCACCAATGCTACATTCAGCAGGGCAACTGTTGGTCATTAGTTTTTGTAATCTCCTTCCACTGAATGTTTATTACAGCTTTAAATCAAGAGGGTTGATCTGTAGATACCTTGCAGTTTGAACACATTTGGAGCCTCTGTTTACCCTTGGAATGTTCATGCATTGGTAACACTTCACATTAAGTTTTGACATATTAATTAACATTAAGTAATGCATTCATTGTTAACTAATGCTAAATACACATAACAACTACTTGTATACATGGTACATAAACATGTAACCATTGTTATATGTTTACTTAACATTAATTAACCATTGTAACCATTGTTAATGTATTACTTCATGTTAACTGATGTATTAATGTGTATCAACTATTGTATTACTTCATGTTAGCTAACGTGTTATTTGTATAAAAGCGCACCTAAGAGACATTTGAAATGGATTTAAACCCAGTCACCCAGTCGGTCAGAGACACATTTTAGCCAGATATTTTACGAGAGTAAATATATTCATCTCTCCAATAAACATTCAACAACTAAAACCCCACCTAGTACACTACATCACAAGGTAAAAATGCCAAAAATCATTATTTAGGGTGATAAGGAAGAACCTCTTTTTGTTCCCTAAAGAACCTTACAATGTACACAATATGCATTTTAATATTCTTCTATTTATTTATTGTGGGATTGCAAGACAGTATGCACCATGAAACAAATGCAATTATAAGTAGATCGAATAGCGACAAAGGGCCAACAGATACCTGTGCTAATACCTCAAAAATGCACAAAGTTGTCGCGAAGATATCACCCAACGAGGTGAAATTGTGAACACAAAGTTAGCCAGCGTCTGATTCAGATATCGCGTAACATATTACTGCTGCTCTATTCAAGTTGGAACGAAAAATTTTAATGAGAAGCTGGCAAATAGGAAGCCAAGTTGAGCCTCCTGGCTCTCCCCATGAATTTCAAGCAGCTACAAAGTGCCATTGCACGAAACAAACTTGAGCCATAGAGATGCTAATAGCGTCTGATTTGCATATCAGTTGTTTTTCCTTACTGAGCCATTGTTTTCTGAGATGAAAAACTTTTTGAAAGTTTAAAAGATCTCCACATAATGTATAGGCTCTATACATACAGTCGATTTTTCTAGAACCTATTTAGAAGCCAAAAACCAATTAGGAGCCTTTTTAAGAGTATGCACAAAACACATAGTGTAATAATGGATGATGTGAAAATTGCAATTATTGAGGCTGCAAAGATCTTATGCATAAAAAAACAGAAATGAGGACTTATTTCTATTATTGTAATTCTTTCAGTCAGACTAAACTGACAGGCATTTGACTGCCAAATGGAAATGCATGTGGTTAAAAAAAAGGATCGTGATCTGTTCAGACTGACGTCAGATAACGGCCACATGAAAAAGGTAACGTGAACAACCAAACAACTAAATCAGATTTGGCCAGTAAATCAGAGTTGGCCCACTTTAATTTGCAGTCTGAAGTTGAATCTGTGTCTCAAAACTAGTGGCAAGCATTTTTACAACAATATGTTTACATAAAATGTCATCCCTGCTCAAGAGTCCCGGTCATAAAAAGGTCAAGAGTTTATCTATGAACGTTATAGATGGCCTTGTCAGAAAGGAACGAGCACACTGTCTGGCTTCCACTTCACTCTATAACTGACGTTGACAAGATTCACAAGCTTTGTTTCAGACTAAACCAAGTGCTGGATGTTTGTTGCCACCCCTACACCCTCCTGAAGAGTGAGACATCAAGCAAGACTCATCAGAAGTGGCAGCCGCCGTCTGTGTCTGTCTGTGGAAATCCAGAGTCCCCAAAGTAGGCCAAATGGAGCGAGGAGGGAGGGGAGACACACGAAAAAAAGAAAGCAAAAGAAGCAGAAGTACAAAAAGTCTGAGAATCCTCCTGCTGTCTCCATATCACACAGGCTTCTTTTGAAGTGTTGTAACCTGCTGAGAGGTCCAGGAACCTGGTTTAACCTGACGTTTGATACTGTGTCAAGCAAAGACCTGATTTTGGTGCAACATGACATTTCAAGCTCAGCTCTAGATCTAGATCTAACAAAAGCATGGTGGTGTTAAGAAAGAGATATGTTTAGAGATAAGATTATTTATGACCCCTCCTTAGCTGTTTAACTACAGTACATATCTATAGCACTAGGCTTGACTGACTACACCATTAAGCACTTGCAAAGCTGCTATGTTGGTACAAACAGATTAAGGCGTATCTAGTGTTTGTGTTAACTGGCAATAACACTTCACTTAAATGTTCTATAACTTGTATTAGAAAGTGCTACATGTGTAAGCAGTGTCCCGGGAGGGTTGGGTCCCATGTTGGCATTACTATGAATGTACCATGATATTAGAATCGTATTGCCAAAAAATGACATACACAAAGCGGATATCAGTGTAGGACAGATGTTTAGCTTTCAGTGATCTTCCAAACCAATATTTGATGACTTCTAAAGAGCAAAATGTTTAAGCAACACTGAGCAACTGAGATACAATATCTGCATTTTTGTTAATTTCACTGCATTTGTAATCCTATAGAAATGTTCTAATTCTCTGTAATGCTAATCCAGATATATGTGGTAACGTGAGATGATACAACTACTGGTATCAGTAATGGCATCGGCAGATATGTGCATGAAAAATATGCATGCATATAATTATAATTATAATAAATATATATAATAATTATAACAAAATATAATCAAAGCATGAAAAATTCTAGCAGTTTTTTTAATCACTTTTGAATATTACGCTAATAGAAGCTTTTTATTTGAACTTTTGCTGTAGCTGTACCAGCAAGTGCATACATTAATGCATATGAACTCAAAAAGCCCTACTGTTAATCCTACTGTTAATGATGTGGTAGTGGGCGATATGGCAAAAATATAAAACTGCAATACTTCAAGAAATATTCACTATGTATGTTATATCACAATATTTTTTTTTTTTTTCAAACATCTGAAAGTTTGGGATTGAAAAAAGCATTCATATTTCACATACTGCGTGGCACTAAATCCAATTAAATGTGACTTGTTCGCCTTATAATGAAACATGACATTGATTAGTGCTTTAACAGAAGGATGATATCATCGCTGTCCAATGAAAAACAAGTACCTCTATCTCTGTCACTTTTTATTTTTATGTATCATTTAAACACAACAGCTGCCGTTTACACTATGTGACAATTTCATGATGACCAACAGAAATGGCCCAAAATCACTTGGAAAAAAGTCTGGTTCCATTGACTTACATTCAAATGAAATTAGGTTTTTGCCCTCTCCTGTAAAGTTGCCATTTTGGAGATATTTGTTTTCCTTTGGACAGCAACGATATACACAAGATGTTCAGAAAAGCATATTGTATTGTATTATATTGTGACATCTATTATCACTATAACAATATACTATATATATACTGCATTGTCATATTGCATAGCCCTATGTTAATGTAATACACAATACTATTCACAAATGCAGTTTAACATAATGCCAATGACGTTCCCTTAGTCACAGGTAATGCATGTGTTTGTGTGTGTGTGTGTGTGTGTGAGTACTGTAAAAGCCACATGATATATGTTAGCTGAAATTGCATCTCTGTGGTGTGTCTCGGCACAGGTGACCTCCTGTTGATAAAAACCTGGTCTTCTCCATTTCCTGTGGTGCTGACGAGAAGTGCATTTTGGTCGTATAAATAGACCGGCCGGCTTGTTAGATCTTATGTCTTTTTGACCATTGTTTCATGGCTCCGTTGACTATAGCATTGATCCTCAATCAGTGAAGTTGTGGCATCGTATGACATGTTGAGTAAAAAAAAAAAGGCTTGAAACCAAGGGTGCCTGACCCAGCTCATGGAGAATTCTGACCCTGCCCAGTTTAGCTCCGAGCCTTATCAAACACACCTGCTGCAGCTAATCAAGGGCCTCAGAAACAATATGAGAGCCAGGTGTGTTAGATTAGTGCCGCAAGTAAACACCACAGGGGTGTAGATCCCTGGAAGCAGGGCTTTAAGCAATCAGATATTTAAAGTAAAACCAGCGTCTCGAGGGAGCACTGTTTGCGCAGAAGGAAACAGGTTGTTTTTAACCTTTAGAAGTCTAGAGTTATTGCTGTTGTTTTGTTTTGTTGTGCTATTTTAACTCTGAATGTCATCACAAAAACTATTTCATCTATTTCAAACAGAATCTCATTTGACCAGGTTACAGGTTGGTTGGTATTGGGGCACCTAGCAAGAGTAAAAATCCCAGACAGTTCGCTATAGGAAAACTGACAACCACCAAATAGCTAGCCTGCCTACTTCAGTTTAGCTTCCAAAATCACTAGGTGTAGGACTAGAACAGTGTTTCTTAACCCACTGCTTTGCACATTTTTATGCCTTCCCTGGTTTTAAGGTGCCCTAGGATGGGAAACTGTATTTGCATTAGATTAGCTGAATAAGGAAAGTCTGGTACATAGAACTGTAATTCTGTGAACCTCAAACAACTCAAATGTTGTCTCCTCATTCAAACACAAATCCCGCATTAGCGAAACAGAGCAGTAAAACTGGTCGATTCCAAAATCCTAAACTATTACATCACAGTTTTTACCCATTAATATTTACACCCTTAAAATTTCTATATGACAACCAAGCAACAGCAATGAAAATGGAAGACTATGTAGAGAAATCTACTGTTCCAGGCTATGGCTGTATTCAAAATGGCATATTACATACTACTTGTGAACTAAATCTGCCTAAAAGTAGTATGTAGTGTGCATTATGCAACCAAACTGTAATGCACTGAAGATCTGTAATGCACTGAAGATACCCTGATGGTGCACTATTCCAGTCTAATGTTCTAGTATACAGGGGGAGCTATCTTTGTGGTGTATCTCATCATGCACCATGGCCTCACCAGCTCTAAGACGGCTTCAGCCAGAGAAAATGGTGGCGGGTAACACTGGGGAGCAAAACGCAGCCTGAGTATATATGTGAGTATAATGATTGCAGTTTGTTTTCATCAGAATGAGCTCCAGAAAGTTAAAATATACAGGTTTGAGGTTTAATAAAAGATGAACTCACTTTAGAGGGTCAGTTTTACAGCAAAATAACCAAGGGTAGCCGACAGCTAGGCTAGTAGTGTGCCTTTTTTAATACAGGCTAGCCTATGAGTGCAATATTGGCACTTTTCATACTCTTTCCACAGGACGAAACTGTGAATAGGCATGGTTGATGTTCATCTTTTAAACCTATAGTGACATAAAAGGTTGGACTCTGGTTAATGTGCCTTTACTTGAACCTTTACCTGCCGTGGTATGCTGCCAGCTGCTGAAGTTGGCTTCCTATTCTCCAGCTTCTTAACTGAATGTTCCATTCTTCCATAAATGCTGCAGCTTGTACAGGCACCATAATGTAACTGCAGCCCCATTTAAGATAAAACAGACAATTTGCTAAACAAGTTGGTGCATAGAAAGCCGCTTGAGCAACTGACAAGACACCACAGCAGTAAAAGTTCAGCTCCTTCATCTTTAACACGATCGTACAGAACGTCAACTCAGAGTTGTTGGTTTGCTCTGGACAGTTTCTCAAACCTTGGACAATGTCGAGCGGCTTCGCTCAGAGTTTAAACTGAAGAGACTGAAAAGAACAGCAGTTCCACCTTTACTAGCATCACATCCCCAACAGCAACGTGTAAGCTGCAGCCATGCCGCGTGATCTTATCACAGTTTGACGGCTCAAGCAGATCATCTTAAATTGAAAGCTTCATGGTGAGTAACAAAAAAAGTACGGCTGGCCTGGCTTATTTACATGGAGGTTCAGTTCATTTCCCTGTCAGTGTCTGTTTCGACACGTTCATCAAATTATTCATGAGCTCACCAAAAATGGGTAATAGCTTGTTTTGTTCTAGGGCCAAACTATAGGGTGTAAATGAAGATGTAAAACTGCCCTGACCAAAGTCACATGTCATCTATGTATTGATCAAAGAACAATTTAAAATGCTGAACAAATGCATTCTATGGCACCTCTAATACAGCCACTTTAATTCAACAATGGGCTGTTAATGAGCTGATTAGTTGGATTGGGTGTGTTGGGAGCAGGAAAAACACTACAAAAGTGCCGGGCAATGGGCTTTCAGAACCAGGTTTGAAAATGGAATGGAGTGTATGGTCAAAGATCATCTTGCCGTTTTGTTTGTCATGGTCAACTATACTATTACCTAGCATGCTTGATCAGTAAGGGCCTGTGCTGAAAGCTAGCACAGTTAATTTCCCACACTCTGTAGAAACAGTTGATGTTCATTTGAAAAGGAGCACTATTTTCTGGGGGCCTGACCCCCTAGTCCACCCACACCTACACCATAATTACACAGGTAGTTACATAACAAATTACATTCACACTCATCGTCAAAAAAACAGTTGCACAAATAGTTGCACCCAGAAGGAATCAGCCAACAGGAATGAAACTTAGTGGGTAGGTTTGACATTGTGAGGCATGAGAATGATTCAAGTTTCACACTCTGGCACGCATGTGATGTAAGCAAGGACGGGCCTTATCACTGTACCTGACTGACCCAACAGATATGATTGCGAACGTTCAGTGAGCAGTAATGCCCTCCATGAGTCATTCTGTTAGTGCCAGCACCATGGGGAGACACAGACCGTTAAGACAATTGCCCTTAACACCAAGTGGATTCTTGGTGGAGACAACCGACGAATCAGTGTGTGGAGGCACCGTGCTCAGCGCCAAGATGAATGCTCTGTTGTCATGTGTCACATGTCCAGAGGGCCTGGTGTCACTCCGGACTGTGTGAGAATATTTAAGCTCCATGGGATGGATTATCGCAGGGCACCATTAGGAACCTCTACAACTCCATGCCGAGACGTCTGCCATTCCAAATAGCATTGCAACCTGACACTTCCTTCTGGGTGCAACTACTTTTTGACAATGTGTGTACATTTTATTTTAAATTCTGTACTGACAGATTTGAGTCTGGGCTTCTGATTTTCTTCTGTTAACTTTAACAGAAGAACAAATGAATAAAAACGTTTAAAATAAAAAAGGACAGTTTTCTAACTGCAAAGCACACAACACTTCTTGATTTAACAGTACTACTAATAATAAATAACATTTAATTGATATTTTACGTACCCAGCTGTAAGCACACAGCTGGCAGGGAACACACCATGGCTTAGAGTCACTTTAACAACATCAAATAATAATAATGACATCTTTCCTCTTCTGCTTACAAGAACAAATGTCAACTGAAAGTTTAGAATTCACACATTTGACTTTTTCAAATGATACCAGCCTTTTGTTATACTTGAACCCAGTTTTGCTGTACACAGCCCATGGCATTCTGTGCTTTAACTAATCATTGTTGACTTTCAAATATTGAAATTGAAAGAGGGGAAAATAATTACCAAAAGTGAACATCTGTGTAATTTCCTGCCATTTCCAAAAGAATCCATTAGGTCCATTATCCTGTTTAAAAATTACATCACACTCACTGCAGCAATACAGTGTTTATGCCATTACACTCCACTGTTCACCCCTCTCTGTGAGGAAACCTCGATATATAACAGCATTACCAAACTGACATTTAACAATACCAACAAAACAAATTCCTTTGAATCTGGAGTCTGGGTGATAAGCAAATAATCATGGATGCCAGGGAGTATGTGATTGTGGGGGTGGGAGGGGAGGTGGTGTGAGGGTGCGGATTGACAAGAAACCTGAAAAACCATGAAAACCATTTCCTCTCTCATTTTTCATCCAGATCAAAGAAGACGGAGAAGAAAAAAAAGGTGACATTTGGAATTTGAATGTCACAACCTGAGAAGAATAGCTCCTTTGTCAAATGCTTGAGATAAATTGACCCGATAGCGGCAGAGCTGCGTGCATTAGTGATCTTTAGCAGGGTTGTAAAGTCAGTTTGGTGCAGGAGGAGGAGGAAGCATAAGAAATAGAGGCGCTGAGGGTTAAGGCCAAGATCACTGCACAAGGGACCAGGCTGGGAAATGTCATGGTGCGATTTACAAATTGATTCTCATTACAATAGCAAGGCAATAGAGAGCAAGGGCGTGTGCTTGAGCAAGAGACAAACAGACTGGGTTAATCGATTTGGTTACGTATGATCAAAAAGGGCAACTTCTGATAAAAGTTATAAATCTTAGTCACCGTCAAAGGTTATGCAAAGATCAGCACTGCACTGTGTCTGACAGGCAATACTGCACTCTTTAAAACGAAGGTGCCAAAGAACCACCTTTGCTTCCCAAAATGATCTTTCAGTAGATAGTTCTTTGAAGAATCATTTCTGTAATTAAGACATTCAAGTGCCCTCTTAGTAGCCTTGTGGAAAGTAACCATGATAAATGATTAAACCGGTTTATTCTCTTCCCTTACTTTTACCTTTACTCTACCTTTCCAGCAATTTTGTAATAGTCCGTGAGACAGAAGTAGAGGTCTGCATTCCCGCATGACTCCTATCGCAATAACTTGCAGCTTGAGATTAAATTTCAGTGTAATGCATGGGAGCGGGCGATTCAGTGCGTGTGGGACAGCATGTACAAAAATCCTGCAAATCAACAAATAGTATAGATAAAATTATTATTATTATTATGAATTATTAGCATGTGTAAATGACAATGGGAAAACACCTTAATCAAGACACTAATAAAATCATTCTAAACACACTCATTGTCAAAAGAATATTTGTACCCAGAAGGAAGCGTGGGATTGCAATGCTATTGAGAAGGAAGATAAAGGTTACCAGGAACAATAAATGATGATCAGTTTAGACTGATATGGGCAATATTTATTGAGCTACACATACAGAAGTAGTGTCTCTCAGTATGTCGTCAGGTCAGCATGTTTGCTAACGCAACGTGCCATATCTCGGGGTCTATCTAGAGGTTCCTAATGGTGTCCTGTGATAATCCATCCCATGCAGCTTGAATATTCTCACACAGTTCCTGCAGAAGTTGCGGCAGGGGTGGAGGTGGAGTGACACCAGGTCTTCTAGATGTGTGACACGTGACAACAAACCGATCATCTTGGCGCTGACCACGGCGTCTCCACACACAGATTTGTTTGTCGTCTCCACCAAGACAAAAGAGGGACTCGCCACTGAAGATGACCAGCTACCATTCTGAGTCATTGCATGACAGTCTGGCACGTCACTGTTGGAGTCTTTGGCAACATTGATGTGGTGTCTGTGTGCATGTAGTCCTGCATTGTTCAGCTGTGTGCCAGTGGTGCTGGCATTAGCTGAATGAGTCATGGAGGGCATCACTGCTCATTGGTGTTGGGTCAGTCAGGTACAGTGATAAGGCCCGTCCTTGCTTACATCACAAGCGAGAAACTTGAATTATTTGCATGTCTCACAGTGTCAAATCTGCCCACCAAGTTTCATTCCGTTGGTTGATTTCTTCTGGATGCACCTAATTTTGGACGATGAGTGTGGTTGCAAAGCAGCTCATCACATGGACAACAAATGAACTGCTTTATTGTGCTACAGAAATGGCACAGCCTTTAGACGGTTAGTTGGCCTCGGCTGTGGAACATGCTCTAAAGTAAGGCCAGTACACCACAATTAAGCCAAGTCTGAAATATGGCAGTCACTTTAAGTTGTGAAAAGTTCAGGAGAGACTAATTTATTTGTGAGCAGAATATCTAATTAACCCTTATTATGAAAACGTCTACACTGTGAGCTGGAGTGGGACAAATGTTGCCAATTTCTGGTGGGAGCGGGGCGGATTCTAGCAGGAGTGGGATTAACTCTACACTGAAGTGGATGCAGGAGCAAACACACTGATAGCATTTTAGCTGAAGCTTAACTGTCAAAGGAAAGAACATAACTGTGTAATCCTGTAAAAGTTGTGAGTACAGTAGACTGTCATCTTTAATTTGTCCACAAAGCTGTAATGAATCTAGTAAGAAAGAAAGTAATTGCAGTTGTCACACGAACATCACCATCTGAGGCTGGTTAGCCTAGCCTGATGCCTTCTCTAGAGCCATTTTTCCTAAGGGCGTTGGGACCGTCCCTTTCGCCTGAAATGCAAATGCTGAGACATGTGTTTTACTTGCGTTTACCCAAGACTGTCGTTTTTTCTGATACGTAAGCTGACACTGAGGTCTGAGGATATGCCTAAATGTTCACATTAGCTTTTTGTACAGGCATGATAACTGCCTGCCATGCCGCAGGCAATCACATTACCCAACATGTTTAATAGATCAGCTATGTTGGCATGTGGTAATACTCCTGCCTTGCTATGGTTTTTCCTGAAACCATAAGTTCAAGCCAGGAACCAGACAGGAACTTTAATTTCTAAGACTAAGAGTGGATTGGTTTCACAGATCTAAATGAAACCAAGCCATGAACTAAAAGGCAGCTTTGTTCAAGATATTATTGGGAAACCACTGTGGTGACCTTGGTTTAACACAAAGACACACACACACACACACATACACACACACACAAAGCAGCTGGCAGTACAAAGCGCTACAAAACCCCCTAACTCTCTCTTTGAAGAGCTATTGAAGTGTTGGAGGTATAAAGTGGAAACCCCAGAGATTTGGCTTCTGTGTGTCTGCGAAATCAATATGAGCGCTCCACGCAGCAATGATAGCAGCCACAAACAGAGCGGTAAGCTTTAACTGGTCTGCACGACAGGCCAATACCATTGTTTACAAAGCTCTTTACCGAAAGACACCTGGGCAGCCAGGAGAGAGCGCGTGAAGGAATTAACGTGGTTTGGTGAGGGCATACAGGGAACATATGAAAGACTAAAATGAGGTGCATGGCATTATAACAAATTAGTCCCTGGAATGGAGGAGGAACAATAGAACAGGCTGTTTTCTCTTCCACATCTCAAATCTTTCTAACAGATGCGAGTGTGTGCTGCCAACTGGCAGCTGTAGGGGTGAGAGAAAAATATATTCTATTGCATCACGTACAAGCCTGGTAATCATCTTGGTCTGTAGAGAGCTGCAGTTTCTACAGGTATTCATTCCAGCCCAACAGCACCTTAATAATGCAGAGAACCCAATTAACTTAAATCTGGGGATGGAACAAAAAACTGCTTTTCAACCACATTGATACTTTCTTTTTAGAGCAGAATTGGAGTTGCAGATTGTAATTCACTTTTACACCACTGTTTTAGATGCAAAGCCCCCCTCATGGGCATGTGCATTTGTTGATGAGCTTAAGAATACAGAATCCGAATCCCCTTTGCGTACACATGTGCCATGCAAGGATAGAGGCGCAACAGATTACACTAACACTTTTGGGCTATTTCTAAGTGTAAATAACTTTATCACAAGTGTAATCTATAGCATCTATATGCCTGTGTGGCATATGGAGTTGGATTCCGCAGAGAAGTCAGAATTCGGCAACAACAAAGACAACATCAGATAAGACATTACCATGTTGACTTACAATGCAGAACAATATTATGTCAATGTGTATTACGAGGTTTATTTAGTTGGAGATGGACAAAGACTGACCAAACCATGTGGCGTGAGATGAATTTATTTATATGCCCGAAACAGGACTGAGGTTATATGACTTTTGGCCTCCAGAAAAAAAACGTGACGAGTCCCGTTTTTGTCTTGTTGGAGCCAATGAATCCGTGTGTGGAGCCACCGTGGTCAGCGCCAAGATGAACTGTTTGTTGTCACGTGTCACACGTCTAGCAGTCCTGGTGTCACCCCACCTCCACCCCTACCGCACAAGTTGCATTAAATGTGTGAGAATATTCAAGCGGCATGGGATAGAGTATCACAGGACACCATTAGGAATCTCTACAACTCCATACTGAGACGTCTGGCATTTTGCGTTAGCAAACATGGTGGTCCGACGCCATACTGAGAGACACTACTTCTGTATGTATAGCTCAATAAATATCACCCATATCAGTCTAAATTTATCATTGTTTATTGTTCCGGGTAACCTTTATCTTCTTTCCCAATTTTTTTGACAACAAGTGTATTTTAGCTCTCGCCAACAAGTAAAAACCAGTTTGAGATTTACTCTGGTCTGGTCTCTCGCTCTGCCACTCCATCTATTTCCCTTCCTTGTTTGCTTCGTTGGACAGGTCCCGTTCCCACTCCTCCGGAGTTACATAGTGCTGTAGCAGACGTTCCCGGCCCGGAGTGGCAATGACAGAGATGCCTGTGCTCTCTATTATAAGTCAGTGTCCAATGATTTTGAAGTTGTTTAGGGTAAAATTGCTACATAATGTTGCATTAAGAGTTACATACAGAATTGAAACATTTTGGGTTTCACCTTGAATTACTTCTGCTTGAAATCCAATTTTATCTCCAATTATTCAGTAACTTCATAGACAATGCAAGCTGACTAAGTTATTCTGAGGTTAGAGTGTGGAAGTGTGTAATAATAGTTTGGACCTGCCAACAAGGCTCTGGCCATTTAAAGGTTAATTATATCTCACTAGTAGTTAACTGAAGAGAAAATCTGCAAGAAGTCTGGATTCTAAACTTTCAGTCCATGCCACATTATTTGCACATAAGTAGAAAAATAGATGTCTTATTATAATTTGTTCATTTTGTGCATAGACCACTGCTGTGCAAAATAGTTTGGCTTTAGTTTGTCACTTATTGACATAAAGACAAATGAAAACAAAAAGATTCAAACCTGTCAGTATTTCATGTATTTGCTTAATGAACATTAGTACGTACTGAAGGAAACACAGAATGACTGTGCAGCTTTTAAATGGTTCCTACCTCCTGCTAGGCTGTGGTTGCTACGGGAGGAATGATGGATGAATAAACAACACATAGAGGAGCGTGGGTCAGTGTGGCTGGGGACTGAGTACATGCAGATTGGTGGCTGTAGGTTAAAGGAGACAATGGGGTTTGAATGTGGGTAAAAATGGAGCTCTATTGAGGCAAAGAAAAAAAAAGACAAACAGACGAGTGGGGGTCTAACCAATACTGAATATTTGTTTTTGGGTCTGCCCTGAGATGGTGTATCAGAAACAATGTCTGTCAGTCAAGCAGAAGTACAGTAGGTGGGCATGCACTTTTTTCATCCCATTCACTTTTAATGAGAAAAAAATCAGGAAAAATCTGATTAGCAATAAATAAAAACTGCTACCCGGAAACCCGCATCCGATCACAAACCTGTATACAAGCACACCATTCCCAATCAGACCAAACATTTTGGAGTTGGAATGGTGTAGAAATCTGAAAAACTGCGGCACTAGTTAGCGGGAATAAATGTGTACCACGAAGAAGAAGAAGAAGACGAAGAAGAAGAACAAAAACAACACCAAAACCAATCCCAGGTTTACTGCTATTTGTCTTGTTCAGTGTCCCCATTTTTAGTACCTTCAGACTTTAAAAGTGGGACAACTGGGGGGTCACTTAGAATGCTTTCTGCCATCATTAAAAATGAAAAGTAGTTTTACCTGGTTACCAAATAAGTAAACCCAGTGGATGACTTTGAAGCCATCATTCAATAAATGTAAACCATCTATTGAATATTTATCAAATGTTAAACAGTACTGTTAACTGCAAGAGAGGAGCTGGTTAGCGTTAGCTTCGAGCAACTGTTGAAGGGACAGAAAGGAAAAATTAAGCCTGTTCTGTGGTGTTTGAACATACAGCCTGATACAGGGTGACCAGATGTCCCTGTTTTCTGGGAACAGCCCCCACTTTCTGGGGATAGCCTCCATTTCGGTGGCCTATCCCCGAATGCAGCTGTCCCTGGAAGGGTCCCCATTTTGACTGTGACTTAAAAACACACTGGAACGTCCTAAAGACGACCTGGCAGCAGAGCAGATGGGCACACGTCTAACTTTGTGCTAGTTTTGGCCAACAGAGGGGGCTGTTGCTTTCCCTAACCACTTCTACTACTTGCTCATCTAGTTTTAGAAAATACTGCTGTGTAGAAGCTAGCAAGTGTCAGTTCACAACGTCACCTCACAACAAACCTCTTTTATAGACACAGTGTAACCCAGGGATTAAAATCAGGGGTGGAGTTACGGGACCGGAATCGTTCTACTAGGGAAGCTCTGATTTGTGTAGGCATGCAGCCTACTTGGATGCAGCTACCAAGCCATCTGCAAATACTGCATCATATTTTAAACTGCACCACCTTTTCAGCCACCCATATATGATGTTTAGTATATGCTGATGGCAGGTCTCTCTGTCTCCTCAAAACAGGGGCTGCCCAGAGATATGTTTAGGGTCTGGCTATTGGACTATAGCTATGGGTCTTTTTTCTGTAGCCATGAGTCTCTTATTACAGCCAAAATGGTTAATATGAAAATGAATTATGGGTTCATACAACCAGTAAATCTTTGTGGTAAATGTATCTCTGTCAGCCTAGATAAAAATGTTTCATATTTTAATGATATATTGACCGCTGGACAGGACATGTCCCGTTTTTTGTCAGGACTCTGGTGACTGGAGTCTAATAGGCTACCTTAACATTATCTTAGTGAGCAGGTTACAGACCTGAACAGTGCCACCCATCACAGTACAGGCTCAATTCTGAAAAATGGAGCTCTGTTGACACAAATTTAGAAGAACACAAAAGTGTTTGAGAAAGCAAATTCAGAGTGACCTAAAGTAAGCTAAAATCAAACCTGCATTGTTGTGTTTAGAAGACAACTTAGCAGTTAGCAGGCCAACCATGCCATGCCACACCATAGGCTTGGTTGTAGCTACCTGATGCTAAATAACACCTGTTTAGAGGATCAAATCACAAGTTAAGTTCAGTGACTCATGACTGAAAGCTGAAATTGAACAAGTACTGTGGTCTGCAATGAGTGAGCCGCTATCATGCTTAGTTTTGCTGAAGTTTCTCCTGCTTAACTCAGGAGCTCCCACACCACCAATCAGGTAGCTCTCTAAATTATACTTATATGAGCTGAATGAGTTGAAAAAAAACTTAAGTTAGGCATCACAGTAGGCATCACATGACCACTGTATTGCTATGGCTATATATGTCTATATTAACACAACCCTTATGCTAAGCCTCAATAACCAACACTGCAAGTCATTTGCCTCTTCTGGTTTTTGAAACAAATCTGCATTGTGCATATAAATAAACACCCTGTGGTGCCGCTGGCTGAGAGAATTGTGTCCCATCCCCAGGACCCAAGCTCAAATCCTGTTGATGCCACAGCTACCCGTGGTCAGGAGTCCAAGAGAGCGCAATTAGCTGAGCTTTCTCTGAGTGAGAATAATGGCTTAGTTCCTCTCTGCCTGTCAATCTACGGCAATGCTGGCCAACTGTAGGCGTCTGCCAACTTGCATACACACAATTCTAGCCCGATCATCTAGCATTTGAAAAGATGCAGTAGTTGGACTCATGTGTCTGGGATGACGCACACCCTTGCTTTCACACTACCAGACTGGTTGGTGGTGTATGACAGTGGATGTTCAGACAGGCAGGTGGGAATTCTGTGCCGACTACCCCTGGGAAGATAATTGAGGGGGAAAAAAATGTACCTTATGGTGTAAAAATGTCTTCAGAATGGAAAAAGTTTTCTTGTCCGATCAAAAAAAGTCTGCTCACACACACGGGGGCTTCCTTTCCATACAGCTTTCAGTTCCACCAGTCTGGCTTCCCTAACAGGGGCCGCAGTATTCTCCACCTGCGCACGTTGTGAAGTCACGGTAGGTGATCATTTAACAACGCTTATTTTACCATGTGGAGCCTTTTCCCTCTCTCTCTTCTTGCCGGTATCCCTCTTCCTTCTGTCTTTCTCCTCTCTCCATCTCTTTCTGTCTCTTATTCATTCCCTTCCATCCATCTCTTCATCCTGTCCTCTATACCCTAATATTTTACCATGTGGAGCCTTTTCCGTCTCTCTTCTCGCCAGTATCCCTCCTTCTAGTCTCGCTCTCCTTTCTGTCTCCCTCCGCTCTTTCTCTTTCTCCATCTGTCTCCTCTCTCCATCTCTTTCTCTGTCTCATCCATTCCCTTCCATCAATCTTTTCATCTTGTTCTCTATCTCCTAATATTTTACCATGTGGAGACTTTTTTGTCTCTCTCTTCTTGTCAGTATTCCTCTTTCTTCTGTCTCCCTCTCCTTTCTGTATTCCTCTTTCTGTTTCCCTTCTCTCTCTTTCTTTCTCCATCTCTCTTTGTCTCTCTTTCGTTCCCTTCCATCCATCTCTTTTCATCTTGTCTTCTATAGCCATATATTTTACCATGCGGAGCCTTTTACGTCTCTCTCTTCCCTCTCTCTTCTTGTCAGTACCCTCTTTCTTCTGTCTCCTTCTCCTTTCTGTCTCCCCCCCTCTCTTTCTCCATCTCTCTCTTTTCATCTCATTCTGTCTCTCATTCATTCCTCTCCATCTCTCTCTTCATCTTGTCCTCTATCCCCTAATATTTTACCATGAGGAGCATATTCCGTCTCTCTTCTCTCCCTCTCCTTTCTGTATTCCTCTTTCTGTCTCCCTTCTCTTTCTCTCTTTTTCCATCTCTCTCCTGTCTCCGTATCTTTTTGTCTCTCTTTCGTTCCCTTCCATCCATACATTTCGCTTATTACATCTCTATCTCTTTACCTCTCTTATATCTTCCTATCCCTCTGTAGGTTAGCTTTCCATATCATCCACATATCTATACATCTCAATCCATATTGTCTCAAGTTCCACTCTTACATATCGCTACATTTGTTTCTCCTTCTCCATCTATCCTTCCCTCTGTCCTGTTCTTTTTCTCTTTCCAATCCTCTGTCTTTCTGTCAATCATCCATCTCTCTCTCTCTCTCTTCATATTTTCCTCCATACCATTTCCTTCTTTCTATGTCTCTCCATTTCCCTACTTCCCTTCCCCTCTCTCTCTAGCTATCTCTCTCTCTTTTCTTCCATGTATATTCAACTCTCTTTGCCCCCCACCAGCTCTTTTTGTCCATCGGTTTCCTTTGGTTTTCCTACATGTCTTTCCTTCATCCCTTTGTCTCTCTTTCTTCTCCTCCCTCCTTCACTATATTTCTTTTTGTCTGCTCCCCTTCTTTATCCTCCCACGGTAGGACTGATACAGGGCCAGCTAGTGCACCCTCATTTATGCACTCATTTATTGGCACCGTTCTGTCTCAAAGTGGATTAGCCGGCTTTTATCCACTCTCAATACCGCCGGTGACAAGCAGTGGCATAGAGCACCATCCTAATGCCTGAGGAAGAGGAGTGAAAAAAAAAGCCTTCGTCAAGAGCAGCATACCACTCCAATCACCATTCGCTAAAGAAGACGCTAAAGTGCGCCGGGCTGATTAGAGAAGGGCCAGGAAAAAATCAGTCTTTTAAACTGTTCCCGGATCAGTTCTAAGGGGTTTTTTTTAGAGACAGCAAAAGTTTTGGGTGTACGGAAGCTGCTGACCTTGAATCAGCGTGAAAGCCCTAATACACTGGTAACTGGATTGAACCAGAAATTTTTGTTGCTGTGCAGCAGTGCTGTGCAAGTTATTGTCCTTTTAAACTGTTCTGAGATCAGTTTTGAAGTCTAAATGCACTGATAACTTTGTTGAACTTAAGCCGGATTGCTTCAGATGGAGACTAGGGGAAACTCCCTGGTCTGATATCAGCACTGAGTCGAAAAGTAAGAACAAAGTTAAAGGACGTAAAAGGCAGTTGATCCTACACCCTTAAAAACCAATGGCGCTAAATGGTTCTTGGCTTTGGATGTATGATTCTGAGCAAAAATAGATAATTGATAAAGAACCTTTATACTATGTGGAGGTTCTACATGACTACTGGCCCCCCAGTCAACCTTCCTTGAATGTCTCAAAATCAGACTTCTGGAGGGGTCCATAAAAAAATAAGCTTATATATAAGTTTATAACGCTCAAATACAAATTCAGAGAGTGGATACTGTTTAGCCAGCTCCAACTGTGAATCACCATTGATTCTCTTGACTATCTACAGACGCACCAGTCTCCCTCTGAATGGCGCTCTAGCAAACTGGTTCACCCAGCTGGTCTTTCATAGTCTAGCAACTCTATCAATGCCCAGAATACCTCTGCCGGGTAGCTGTAAATTGTACACTTGCTCAATTTCTCAAAGGTTGGTGGAAAAAGTGAATTATTACTCATTTCCAAAACTGAAGACAAAAAAAGGTGTCTAAGGTCTCACTGAAAGTGTGGAAGAGTGCACTGATTAACTGGCAAAGTTTTTTTGCAACTAGCAACTAGTCAACTAGAAACCTTTTTTTGCTATTGAAGCTAGAATCAGTGATGCTATGGAAAGTGAGTTAGCAGCCAGCCAACAAAGCCAGCAAACATGGTAGCCCCCGAATACCAGGGGGTATTCCACACACTGCTTAACATGTCCTTCTTAAGGATCCATCTAAGGATCCATAGGACACCAAAAGTGGTGCTGCTGTGGCATCACTCCAGGAAAGAGTGTGCTTTTTTTAACTGTACATCAGCACAAAAGCCCAAATGGTCTGATAACTGGGCTGCACTTGAGTTGCTTTAGGGGTAAAATATCATGTTGTTAGATAAAAAGGAACAAAGTCACTGGGGATCTTGCTGGGCTTGTGTTCAGGAATACGAGAAGAAATCGCTGTAACCGTCAGGCCACCCTTTCATACCGAAACACAACAACACGACAAGACTGAAAACACTAAAACTGAGCAATAAGTGAGTTTGAGTTTATTATTAAAGCCTACACTAGTCATAGATGCTGTAGATGCTTTCAGAAGAGACAGCTTAATGAATTCTTCTTGCAGTATTATATTACTTATACTGAATTCTGACAGATGCAGCAGGGTACAGAGCTCGGTACTTTGGGGCTACTGACGGAATTTGGAGTACCAAATCACATTAAATTATCCGGTATTAGTTGTCGGTACAAGCCCAACCCACAGTCAGGGCAATAATGAGCCGAAAGCAGTCTTGAGTGCGGGTACACCTTTAAAAACCTGAGCCAGACAACACTCTCTGCAGTATACGTAATGCAAAACGCTAAGCTGACATCACTTTCCATTCTGTGAGTAATCGAGTTTGGGATTATTCAGGTAATCATATTTAGGTAATCAAGTTTAGGATTCTATCAGGTAATGAATTAGTTAGTTGGATGTTTGTCATTGGACAGGGACGATATTTAAGCACACAGCTGCAGATTGGGCAGGCCTTCCCTTGGGATTAATAAAGTGTCCATCTATCTAACAACTTTACTTTGCTGATTGACACACTGATATAATGGCCAGGCTGCATTCCAACACTGCTGTTTAAAACCTGAGCAAAACTTTTCATGTGGTGATATGTTTGCCTCCTGTCTCTGCTGGAACCCAATCATAATCAGCTTCATGCTGCGCTGTGCTGGACAAGAGCCCGTAGGTGTGTGTTTCTGTGCCAGGTGGGCGTCTTTTTTAACGTGCGCGGAAGGGAAAGATTTGGACACAATTATAGGAGCGTCGGTGACAAATAAGAGCGGGGATCTCTCAGCTAAGACGAATAACTGGCATGTTATTGATTTCTTTATTATAGCCCAGAGAAACATAAGCCCCCTCCAACCTTAATAACATGTATTATTAGTCCAAAGACGTGGAAGTGGGTTTCCAGACTGACTTGTGACACGAAGGGCCAAAACAGGGGCCACTATGGTTACACATCTCTGAAGACGTGGATGAGTAATGAACAAGGAGAAAACAGGCCATATTGCAGAACAGAGATGGCTTTAATGTTCTCCCTCTATCTATAGCACATCCTACACAAATGCTGTTGTGCTCTCTCTCTCTCTCTCTCTCTCTCTCTCTATCATACCTGTGCTTGCTCACACACAGAAAAGCAGCCTGGACAAATGTGTCAAGGCCCTCTTGCTCTCCTGCCATTATCCAGCCTTACCCGAGCCCAGGCACGATAAGCAAGGCTGAAATCTGGTACCGTTTTTTTTTTCAGGCTTCTGCTTTTAGATTCTTCTCTATGAACACAACATAACAGTGACCTTGAAACGCTTCTTTAGAAGCCTGACGAAATCGTGGGACACATAACCGTAGTGCCTCGAGACCGTCGGCTGATCAATGTGTTCCTAGAAATGAACAACACTTCAGCAGCTTTACTGTGTGCCTGCGGTTTGATGCTGAGAGACTGAGAGACTGACTTACAGCAGGACGGGCAGTGCATGTGGTGGGGCAGATGTGTCAGCGTGTGACTGTGAAACAGAATGAGGGAGGTGGGAAAGAAAGAAAGAAAGAAAGAAAGAAAGAAAGACAGAGGTGCAGATAAAAAGTGAGAGAGAGGAAACAAGGGATAAGGAGACAAAAATAACAGACACCAAGAGAAGGGCAGACAGAGAAGGAAAGAGTGAGACAGACAATGACAGGGAATAGGAAAAGAGAGGCAACTGGAAATAAAGATGGACCCGTAGATATAGCTGAAGTGAAAGCATGAGAGAGATGACCAGGAAAAGTCAGACAGAAAGAAATGGAAAGAAAGAAATGCATTGAAATAAAAAAGAGATTAGTACAAAAAGAGATGAGAGAGAAAAAGAGAGATGGACAGAGAAAGATGAAAATGGACAGAAAGACGCACAGAAAGAGACAAAGAGAAAGAAATTCTTCGAAAAAGACAAATACAAACAGAGGAGGGAGCAATAGAAGACTATAGAGTATTGAGACAGATGAATACAAAGAGAGACAGTGATTGACAGGAAAAAGAGGAAGAAAGTGATGGGGTAAAGAAATGCAGAGAAAGTGACAAAGATGGAGAAAAAGACAAAAACAGACATGCAGAGAGAGAGAGAGAGAGAGAGAGAGAGAAAGAGGGAAATACAAAAAGAGAGGGGAGAGAGGGATAGAGAGAGGGAGAATGCAGAAAGACAGTAGACATACATAGATAGATAGATAGATAGATAGATAGATAGATAGATAGATAGATAGTAGCAGAGAGAGAGTTGCAGAAATACAGAGAGAAAGAGAGAGAAGAAAGAGAGATAGAGAAAAACTGCAGAGACAGTAGACAGAAAGAGAGAGAAATGCAAAAAGACAGTAGACAGAGAAAGAGAGAGAGAGACAGAGAGAGAGAGAGTTCAGCAGGTAAAGTGAGCCGTTAGAAGAGTGTAAGGGTCTCCGTCAGTCTCTGCCGGGTCTCTTTTTGCTCGTCTGCTTTACGTGCTCGATTTAACGGATGAGAAGAAGCGGCGCGGAATAGAAAGTGAGTGTAAACGGCAGCAGAGACCCCTCATCAGCTTCACACCCCCAGCGTCACCCCAAACACTGGAGCTATCAGTCTCTCAAAGACAATTCGCCTTTCTAAGGCGGGCAGCTCCAGTAGAACATCGAAATCCAACCCAGACACTGCTTCCCAGCTCTTCCCATCTCTAACGCCTTACATAACAGCAGTCGTGCTGCCGGTGGATGGAGCGCTGGTGGGCGCTGAGACTGTGTAGCGCACTGTAAACAGACGCTCACTCACCTTGGTTGGGGTGGCCGGGGTCCGTTAACGTTACTATCCCCACTGAGGCCAAGACGAGGCAGAGTCTGAGTTCAAAAGTCATTTTTAAACCCAAATCCAGCACGTCGACGACGCGAGGGAGCAGGAAGCCTCAGCACACGTCCTACAGCTCTTCCCTCACACTTCTTTAAAAGGGTTCGAGCCGATCTGAGCAGCCTCGCTGGCTCTGTCTGCGCGGCTTAAACGCCAATCCATCGCCAGCACTTCCCTCTGAGGGAACCTGAGGGGGCGAATAACACACAAACTTGTCCGCTGATTTATCCCTCCGACTTGTTTATGGTCGAGAGTGGCTGTAAACAAGCGCAAAAGATGAGTCGTTATTCTGCCGGAAATCCCGTGGAAAACTCGCTGCTTTTGTTTTTTCCCAGTGACGGTTGGCGAG
>CM067495.1:8025709-8081730 GCA_034552555.1 Semaprochilodus insignis
CCCAGTGACGGTTGGCGAGCGCGCGAGCGTCTCCTGTCAAAATGTTGCCGAGCGCGCGCGAGGCTTCTGGCGCCAAAAAAGCAGAGAACAACTCCCGCCACAAGCAGGAAGACTCTCTTCGGTGGGGCCGTGGACCACGACTGCGGCTCGAGTCCTCGCGGTCCAACGTTAAAGTGAGCGGAGGAGAGAAATGTGTGTGAGAGAGAGAGTTTTCCTCAGCTTGCATAGGACGCGCGCGGCTCGCCTCAGCGCTAGAGGGAGTGCGCTCGCGCGGACGCACGTGCCGCGCTGTCCTCTCCGCGCCGGGCTCGCGCGGCACAGCTCGGCAAGGTGCGTTAGATTTCCCTCAAAGGATATTTGGCTTTAGCTAGTGACACCCACAGCACGACAGTGTGACTGAACCGCGTGCTGTGTGGTCTTATGATGTCTAGTGAAGTGGATTCTTGTGTTATGAAACGTCATGATCAGGTCATACACTGTGAGGTCATGTGGGACAGTGTTAAGTAGTTCGGGACAGTGGATTTGGTATTAAGGAACAGCGTGATGGGTATTATGGGACAGCGTGTTTGGTATTATGGAACAGCATATTAGGTCTTATTTGCATGTGTTAGGACAGTGTGTTGGGTTATATGGGACAATGTGTTTCGTATTATTTGAATGTGTTTGGTATTATAGGACAGCATGTTAGGTATTGTAGACAGTGTTTTAGGTTAAATGGGACAGTGCATTGAGTAATATGAGATGTGGTAGATTATAGGACAATGTGCTAGGTATTATGAGACAGTGTGTTAGGTAATATGGGACTATGTTAGATGTAGTGTGACAGTGTGTTAGATATAATGGTACAGTATGTTAAGTCATAGGGGACAGTCTGTTCGATATTATAGGACAGTGTGTTAGGTATTATGGGACAGTGTGTTAAGTCTTAGGGGACAGTCTGTTCGATATTATAGGACAGTGTGTTCGGTATTATGGGACTGTGTAAAGTACTATAGGGCAATGTGTTAGGTCATAATGGACAGTGTATTCGGTATTATAGAACAAATGTGTTAGGTATTATGGGACTTTGTGCTCACTATAAATGGACTCTGTGTTAGGTGTAATGAGACAGTGTGTTAAGTATAAATGGACAGTGTGTTAGATGTAATGTGACAGTGCACTTATAAGGACAATGTGTAATGTCATGCTGAACAGTGTGTTAGATATAAATGGAGAATGTGTTAGATGTAGTGGGACAGCGTGTTAGGTGTAAAAAGAGTGTTTTGTAGGACAGTGTGTAATGTCATATTAGATAGTGTATTAGGTATTATGGGATAATAAGTTAAGTTACATGGCTGTCTTAAATATTATAGGACACTGCATCAAGTATGGACAATGCGTTAGGTGTAATGGGACATTGTGTGAGGTGCTTTGTAGGACAGTGTGTTAGGTCATAATGGGCAGTATGTTAGGTTATGTCGGACAATGTGCAATGACGATGTGTTAGGTGTTATGAGAGAATGTGTTAAGTTTTATGGGACAGTGGCTTAAATATTATAGTACACTGTGTTAAGTATAAATAGACAACGTGTCAGGTGTAATAGGACAATGTGTTAGATGTTTTGGAGGACAGTGTGTTAGGTCATGATTGGCAGTGTGTAAGGTCATGTGGAACAATGTCCAATGACAGTGTGTTATGAGAGAACATGTTAAGTTATATGGTACAGTGCCTTAATTATCATAGGACACTGTTAAGTATAAATGGACAATGTGTCAGGTGTAATGGGACATTGTGTTAGATGAAATGACGGTGGGTTAGGTATTATGGGATAATGTGTTAAATTAAATGGGACAATGTCTTAAATATTATAGGACACTGTGTTAGATGTTTTGCAGGACACTGTGTTGGGTCGTAATGGGCGGTGTGTTAGGTCATGTGGGACAGTCTGCAGTGATGGTGTGAAAGGTATTATGGGGCAATGTGTTGCGTATTATGGGCAATGAGTTGGGTGTTTTGGAACAGTGTGTTTTGTCATATGGGACTCATCACAGGCTCTAAAAATGATGAGCCTATTTAAATTCTCAATTTGCTCATTTGGAAGGAATACACTGGTAAACACCAACTCAAAATTGGTTCGTAAAGGAAGAAAATTAGTTCCTTAAAGTGTCCTCTATTACCTGATAGCCCATAATAGCACTACCCGAATTCAGCCTACAATCACCACATCGGCTCAATTTGTTAAGCATCGTTTGATGAGTCATCTGCTCTGTCTGTGAACATTCCTCTAAAGGCTCTTCAGTTTGTCATCCTTCACTTGCATTGTTTTACTAAGACGGTAAACACAAAAGAAAAGTGACTGTTGACTGGCATGCCACACTAGTGGGCTTCTTTGTACAGCCTTGTCATAATGATAATATAATAATGCAGAAATTAAGTCTTCAGTTCTTCAAGGAACTAAAAGTAGTATGGCACTGCTCAAAATAAACTTTAATAAACATTTAACTTTGTTTAAGAGTGTATATGTTCTTGAGAAAGTCATACATGTGTTTATGCCTCAGTCGTACCTAGTTTTGTGGCATAGTCTGATGTACAAATGCATAGGCTTGGTATAGCCTAATCATATTCAGATATGAAAATGAACCTATACATGCACACACACATATACATTTCCCTCTCCAAACTTAGGCTAATCCTTGCAGGGCAGGGTATTTATATGCAAGTCTTTTGAAAGGTCATTTGATGCTATTATGCATACGGGTTTTGCTGTATGTAATTTATTGATTGACTGGGAGCCAGGGGTTTGGAAGGAAAACAAGTCTTTAATGCGGGGGGCTTGCTTCCAGTCTGTGCCATTCCTTGAATCGGGTTATGCTGGCTAAGCAGTCGTAATGCGTCTGCATACAGCATTAGAGGACATTGGATATGCAGGGAGGTAAACGGATACAGCAAGGGAGAATCAAAATTATTCTCCCAATATCTTTTCTATTCATAATCTCATCTGCTTGTGAATTTGATTTATACGGCCACGGCAAAGGGCCTATGTACTGTAGGCCTGATCGTCGCACCTGTGTGGTTTTTGAAAGTGCTTGTTATTAAGGGATATTTATTATTCATTTCCATCTACTTTTTATTCCTTTTTTTCAGCAGCTTGGAGACAACCTTCATCTTTGAAGATGGCTTCAGTCTTGGAAACGTTGGCTTCTTAGAATCAGTCAGTGGGAATTTCTCAGGACATGCTAGGCCTTCGCAGAAGACCCAATGATTTCTGTGAAATACTCTCATCATCACCCAGAAGGAATCAACCAACAGGAGTGAAACTCGGCGGGTAGGTTAGACATTGTGAGACATGTGAATGATTCAAGTTTCACGCTCAGCCGTGCATGTGAAGTAACCGAGGACAGGCCTTATCGCTGTACCTGACAGAGCCAACAGCCACAGTTGCAGATGTTCAGTGAGCAGTGATGCCCTCCATGAGTCATCCTGTTCCAGGACCATTGGCAGATGGTAGCACGACGTAGAACTACATGCATGCAGACCGTTATGACGACTGCCCTTAACACCACATCAACGTTGCCAAAGACTGGCAGCAGCTCGTAATAGCAGTGATGAGTCCTGCTTTTGTCTTGGTGGAGACGACCAATGAATCCGTGTGCAGAGGCACTGTGGTCAGTTTGTTGTTATGTGCCACACATCCACAAGGCTTGGTGTCACCTGTACAACTCCATGCCGAGACGTCTGGCATGTTGCGTTAGCAAACATGGCTGCCTGATGACATACTGAGAGACACTACTTCTGAATGTTTAGCTCAATAATAATTTCCCATATCAGTATAAATTTATCATCATTTATTGTTCTTGGTAAGCTTTATCTTCCTTCCCAATGACATTGCAATCTGACACTTCCTTCTGGGTGCAACTATTCTTTTGATGATGAATCTTTAGTTCATTATTATTTAATAGAACCCTCATCCCTGTTGTATTTAAAGTCTGCAAGCATCATAGTAATCGTAGTTAGCTCTCCTATTGGTCCGGAAGGACTGAACTGAAGGACCAACTAGCTTTTGGCAAACAATCGTTATGACAACTGCAACCTACACAAACCCAAACAAAAAAGCAAAACAAGAGAAGAAGTTAGCATGCTAACCAGTTAGCGCCAGCCCATTCTGTCCTATACTCTTGGTACCTCAAGAGGCGAACGTGAGTCATTGAAGCACTGAGCCAAATCAGTCCACCATAAGAGGATGAAGAAGTAGTACTGCTGCCCTGATGCCGTATTCTAACCACGTAGAAGGTTTTGCTCCAAGTTAGAACATTTCAGGGCAGGTAACCAATGTAAGGAAGAGTAAACCCAATGATGACAAAAGCTCTTGGCAAACCCACTGCTGACCACTGCTGCTTACACAAACCCGAGTTTTCCACTTTGCTGTAGCTCTCTTCCACATTGCTGCTTTAACATGTCTGTTACAAGCTTTAAGCAAAGCATGGCAATTTAAATGCCAATTGCAGTCAGTGTAGTGCTATACATTACTAGAATGCCATAGTAGCCACAGCAGATATTAGCATTATCATAGAGGTTTTGTCCTTGTTTTGGTTGAGTGTTCATATTCATGGCCTGAATTGAAGGCCAATGTTTAATAGTCTCAGTTCTCCTCTGCTTAATACTATGTATCCAGATATGGTGGTAAATCTGATCTTGGATCAGTGCTGGAGGACACTTAAAAGCCAAGGTGCATTTCTATAAAGCATTTGAGAATAACAGCAGTAACCTGGGATAAGGGCCATCCATCACTTTAATCTTATTTGGCATGATAGTGGTGTCCTTGAGTGCTGCTGTAGCAAACATTTGATACATACAGTATCAGTCAAATGTTTGGACACACACTTTTTAAACCTATCGTGCTCATTGTCAATGTTCAGAACTGTATTTTTGGGTTCAACTAGAATAGGTTTACATGCTTCAGTTTTCCCAAAACACAATATTTTTCTGATACTGTACATCTGCATTTACCCTCTGTCTGAAACACTCTGTTAGAGCTCCTGTGCCTTTAAGCCCGCCTCCCGATTAGCCCACTGTGCTATGATTGGTCTACTCACCCACTCCGTTCTGACTGGTTCTGACCAGAGTGGCACCCCCATACCGCTGTGGCAGTTCAAAACCAGAGTCTGATCCTGAAAGTTGGGTTGAACAAGTTAGCAGATGTTTGCTCAGACAACATGCCAGATGTGTCGGCATGGAGATGTAGAGGTTCCTAATGGTGTCCTGATAATCCATCCCATGCTGCTTGAATATTCTCACACAGTTCCTGCAGATGTTGCAGTAGGGGTGGAGGTAGAATGACACCAGGCCTTCTGGACATGTGACGTGACAACAAACCGTTCATCTTGGTGCTGACCATGGTGCACGCAGATTCGTTGGTCATTTCCACAAAGACAAAAGAGGGACAAGATGACCCACTGCCACTCACTCTATGAGAGTCTTTAGTGACATTGTCTTCTTCTAACTACAACCACCAAGAGCGTGCTATAGTAGTATCTGCATGACCAGTATCACGGACAATACATCGTTAAGACCATCTCGCTTCCCAGAGCCCTACGATGCGACGCCTCTCCAACTTTGCTAACTGCTCAAACTGTATTTGAATCCCTCTCTGAGGAATACTTCACTTGCTACCAACACAACAGCACAAGTCAGAATGGAAAGCATACACAACCTTATATAGTAGTCAGGTAGACCCGTCCTTGCTTAAATCACATGCACAGCCGAGCAAGAAACTTGAATCCTCTGCATGTCTCATGATGTCAAATCTACCCACCAAGGTTCATTCCTGTCGATTGATTCCTCCTGGGTGCAGCTATTGTATTGTATTTTCTTCACTATAATTCTAAAAGGAGGGAAACAGTAAAAATGCAAAAGCCGAGTAGGTTTGTCCAAATATTTGACTGAAACATAGCTTGTGCTCAGCTGTTTCTGAGGCTGTTTTGTCGTTTACTGTTTGCCAAAGAACAGATCTCAACACACCACAAATACAAAATCCATAATCTTGGACTCAGTGAACAGGAAATATTAAAGATCACAGCAAAATAAAGCAATTCTCATAGTCACCATTAGTCTGTGTGTTTGTGTGCAGACACACACCATCAGAAAACCTATTTATGCTTTTTGATTATGATGAAACCACATATGTATCGAAGAGTAAAGACGATGCACTCTTGCCAGATGATAAAAATAATAGTTTGAGGGGGAAAAAAACTAAATCTAAATGGTAAGAGAAAGCTAACTGGTTTTCACTTCAATGCAGGAACCCGTCTCTCATCTACAAGGCTGTCAGCCTCAGCGCCTGATAATGTGCTTGTACTGGCACCCTCTTAAAACCTGCCAGCGTTTTCATCCACAGACAAAAGATCAAAGCCCCCCGACCTGTCTGCCTACTGCCTTCTAAACGAGAGCCACTATAGCCTACATTAAGGGAGGCTGACCACAGTGAGAGAGAAAAACACATCCATGTATCTAATAAATATATATAAAAACATGAGGGCAGGTGTTCTCCAGGGCTATATGTTCGGTCCTATTAAGATTTAAAGATGCCTTTGTCATTGTTGGCTGTATAGAAACTTTAGGAAATCATATGAAATCATTAAAAAAGAATGTTTAAGGTTCTTTCTTAAATAATTTCTCTCAGTTCAAAGTTTGGAATGACTGAATAATATAAAAGAAACATACCTAATAGCATGTAATACCCCCACGAACACGAATACTAGTTGTGATTTGATTTGGCATGAACTGGACAATCACTCCTGCAATCACTCCTTTTAGCCAATCATTAACATCTGCTTTGGAGCCATTTTCCACACATGGAACAAGACATTGACTGCACTGTAACACCTCTGCTCAATCTATGAATCCCATCACTCACACCCCACAGGCATTTATAGCCTCATCATCCTCATGCAGCACCATCTGCAGGAGCCCGAAATTACTACCACCTTAAAACCCAGTCTTTGTCTGATTAACGCACACACACACACACACACACACACGTAAGTACATATACAGTATATCTCCATGTATATGCTGTATGTATGGATTGCCATATACTGATTTCATGACAAGAATTTGCTGTAAACAGATAATTAATAATTACAGTTTATTATTTAATAACATTTGCTGTTTTATATCCACGTCATAGCGACTTAATATTAATAAACCATCTATTTACATTTTGGTGTCACAATATTGAGCTACTCACGTGACTATACATACACGCACGCACACAGGCATATACACACATACATATATATATACACACACACCCACACCCACACACACTGTATATATGTTGCTCCTCAGGTGTGTAATCCGGCAGCAGAGCAGAGCACTGTGGGTCAGTTCCTCGATCCTCCGCTGCCCGTCCTGGCGTGCTGCAGGCCTCAGCGCGAGCTCTAATTACGTCTGATTACCTTTTATGAGTCTCAGCGCGCGCCCGCGCGCCTCTCTGCCGTAATGAAGCGGCGTGAAATCGTTCTAAAGTAATTGCGCGCTCGTGCCGCAGATAAGCCGCCACGGCGGGACAAAGCGATCCTGACACAAAGAAGATTCCTGAGCGCAGGGGCCCGCGCGCAAACCCCTCCGTGACTAATGGCGCGTGAACTTTAATCTGCCGCCTCACGAGAGCGAGGAGGAGGAGGAGGAGGAGGAGAACGAGAAGGAGGAGGAGGAAGGTAGNATCCTGACACAAAGAAGATTCCTGAGCGCAGGGGCCCGCGCGCAAACCCCTCCGTGACTAATGGCGCGTGAACTTTAATCTGCCGCCTCACGAGAGCGAGGAGGAGGAGGAGGAGGAGGAGAACGAGAAGGAGGAGGAGGAAGGTAGGGAAGGAGCTCGCGCTCCATTGCATTAAGATTTCGTTTACGAGAGCGATCACCTATTACCTGTCATTAATGAAGGAATAAATACAGGCGATAGGACATGCTATAATAGTAATATCAATATTAATATGACACATCGACCCCTGTGAGTGATCAATATTTCATCAGAGGATTTTTGATTCACTCTGCAACATACAGGCTGTAGCACTGAGCTTTGGGTTTCTCCGTCGATCAGCACCATGGACAGAGTCTTAGGGCACGTCCCAAATCTCAGACTTTGTTCTGGGATGAAGTAGCATCTGGATGCTATCATACATAAAGTCAGAGAACCCGTCCAGAGCCCTGCTCCCAGAATACCTGATCCAACTAAACAGCATATTAACAACCTCTTACTGAGGCGAGTGGGTGTGTGAAGACAAGGGAAGACCTAAATGTAGGATGTAGAGTAGGGGGCCCGAGGTGGACCAAGTACACAAACCATGTACTTGAGTTAAAGTAGAGATACTCATGGTAAAATACGCCTCCAGTAAAAGTAGAAGTTCCTCCTGTTAGACCTCCACTTGAGTAAAAGTACTAAAGTATTTACCTTCAAATGTACTTAAGTATGGAGAGTAAAAGTAGCATGATTTATTATGGCTGTGATGTCCTGTTATCATTTCTGATACAAGACTTTTAATCAACTCATTATAGGGGAAGAGACTCTAGTGTAACTCTCAGTCCACCAGTCTTTTAACAGAAGGTCATTAATTAGTCTGACACTGACGTCTATTAACATGATCATAAACACAAAACACTGAAGGAGAACAGATTCCATTAGCTAGAACCGAGCTCTGTCCAACAGGCCAAAACAAGCTCAAAGCAACACACTACTCATAGTACACTAACACATTACACTTACTGAGTTACCATACACCAACACACCACTTACAGTACACTAACACATTACTCTTACTGAGTTACCGTACACCAACACACCACCTACAGTACACTAACACATTACACTTACTGAGTTATTGTACACCAACACACTACTTACAATACACTAACACATTACACTTACTGAGTTACTGTACACCACTGGTAGGGGGCCTAAAAGACCAGGGTTAGGAAACCCTGCTCTAAATAGTAAAGGGTTTCTATATAGATCAGCACCATGGACAGAGAGTTGACCAGGTCTCATGGAATCATGCTCTAAACAGTATAACACAGTAAGTACACCAGAAAGGTTAATGTGTTCTAAGCGTCAGTATGCATCACAGTCAGTGAACATTCAATTCCTGGTGTGCCTCACAACATCTGGTCAAAATACCAGTCAAATTGTAGATCAACACCACGTCCCAAATCTCACACTGTTGCTCTGTGATCAAGTAGTACTCTAGGAAGGCTACTATTAAAAGTACCTGAATGCTATTCTACATCTTAATCTTCCTAATTATTACATTATTATTACTACATTACATAATTCCATAATGCAATACATGTAAACAAAGTCATTCAGAGTGGTTTGATGCAAAATGGTGGATTGTAGAGAATTGTACTGACTCCAGTGGTAGTTATAGGATCTGATCCTCCACAGATCAGCACCATGGACAGAGATTTAGACTGTTATGTATTGCATGTTACTCTCCTCAGTACTGGGGTTTCTTCAGAGATCAGCACCATGAACAGGGACTTTGCCAGGTTTTATGAAATCATGCTGTAAACAGTGCAACACAGTAAGTATACCAGAAAGATTATTGCATTCTAAACCTTAGTATGCATCACACCATCAATGAAAATCGACTTGGTGTGCCTTACTACATCTGTGCTAGACACCAATCAAGTTGGCAGCGATCAAACATTAAACCACAAGTACTGGGTTTCATCACACATCATCACCATGGACAGAGACTCATGGACATGGACAGCATCTCAAGTCACCAACGTTTTTTATAAACAGTCCTGGATTTCTCCACAGATTGGAACCGTGAAAAGACACTTGGGCTCCATAACCACTTTTCCTCAAAATAATGTGACAATATAGTCCAACAGATGTCAATAAAAGTCTTAAGTTTCGATGTTGCAGGGGCGACAAATGTTGCAAACCCTTCTTCTGCTTATCGTTAGAGGTTCTAGTGCATTTCCTTTAAGATGGCAAAGAGCCAACTACTTTGGGAGGAGGACCTGACACACAAAATAACTGATTATAGAACATTGTTTTAGCATGATATACAAGGGCAGGCGACTTTCAAAATGGAGCTACAGCCAAAAGAAACCTGCTTGCAACAAATCGGTGCACATCCGAAAACACATAAGAATATCTTTTTGAATGTTTCAAAGCTTCTCGAGCTTCTTTGGAATCCAGTCACTATATATAGCTTCTAAAGTTGCAATCATGGCATGTAGGAAAAGTCATGTGAAATGTCTGCAATAGACTGATAAAACCTGCTACACAGAAGTGAAAGCACACACAGCCCTTTTCCACCAACGTGGAATGGGATCTGCTTGGCTAATTTTGAACCATTGGGTGCATTTTCACCCAAAATAAAAAATAAATGAAAAAAAGTTTGCTCCCAGCTGGAACCAAAGAATTGTAGGTTCCTCAGCATGAACCATGCTGACATCCTGACTGCCATGTCAGGTGTTAAAGAAAGAGAAGGCAACAATGGTAGCACCCAGTGGTCTGCTGAAGAAACCCTTCTACGTCTTCTTATCACCAGTAGTTAATCTGTGCTTTCTGGATAAAAGCACACATCTGGAATTACAGCACAAACACTCATAGGTAATCTATACACTCCGCCATCTCGTTACTACAGCTTACCACCCCTGTGCAGTGCCCTCTGTTGATATTGATTACATATCTTTTGATGTTCTTTGGTTGCAATAAAAACTGGTTCAAATGCAGACTGGTTCCCTGCATATCGCCAAGGATCTAAGAAGCCTGAAGGGAATCAGTTCAAGAACCAGGCTTCTTTTGGTGGAAAACGGCTAACAGATGTCCAGACAGCCAAACTAAATGTAACAGCAGCAGGTAGCAGGTAGCAAGAACTCAAGAGCTCCTGCCCAGTCCTCTCAAGCACCTTTATTATTATTATTATTATTATTGTTATTATTATTATTATTATGGATTATGGTCGGTTACCCCACAGTCCAACTCAGAATAGCACCAACACATGCCACATGTTAAATTACAATAACAATAATTTAACAACAATAAATGCACAGTTCTTACTATATAGTTTATATGTCTATATAATATAGACATTCCATGTACACACATTTAAATGCCACATTAAAGCATGACGCAGAGCTATATACACGCAGAACGTTACGACGACTGCCGTTAACACCACTTCAACATCACCAAAGACCGCAATGGTGCCATGCCAGACTGTCATATGGCAGCAGGTCATCTTCATTGATGAGTCCAGCTTTTGTCTTGGTGGATACGACCAACGAATCTGTGTTTGGAGGCACCATGGTCAGCACCAACATGAACAATTTGTTGTCATAAGTCACATGTCCAAAAGGCCTGGTGTCACTCCACCTCCACCCCTACTGCAAAATCTGCAGGAACTGTGGGGGAATATTCAAGCTGCATGGGATGGATTATCACAGGACACCATTAGAAACCTCTACAACTCCATGCTGAGACATCTGGCATGTTGTGTTAGCAAACATCGTGGCCCGACACCTTACTAAGAGACACTACTTCTGTATGTGTAGCTCAGTAAATATTGCCCATATCAGTCTAAATTTATCATCATTTATTGTTCCTGGTAACCTTTATCTTCCTTCCCAATAGTACTGTAGTCCCACACTTCCTTCTGGGTGCAGCTATTCTTTTAATGATGAGTGTAATACAGCAAAACACCTCAGAAAAACTCAAGTTGTAATGGTTACTCCAACAGATATCCTTATGTAGTCAAACAGAGAAGTTGACCTAAGATCAGTGCTGATCTTTTCACACACTATTGCATGAGTTGCTTTTAGGGCCCTATGTGCTATAGCATCAGTATGGTGATCGAATGATCTGGAGTTTCACCATCTGTGATAAAAAACAAAGCCTCAGATTTTCATTGTGGCGCCTTTATCCAGATAAAACACCTGCTGTGTTTGCATTAATGACTGCATTGATTGATCTGGTCTACGGGAGGTGTGGGAATGGGGCATAAGAAGTGACACACAGCCCTAGAGAGAGAGGGAGAGAGCGAGAGAGGAACATCCATATATAATGAGACAGGCACTCATGGGAAATGCAAAGATTCATGGAAGTATTGATCAGGGGACTTTGGAGCTAGAGAAGAGAGCAGACGAATGACATCTCACAACAAAAAGTTAGCGCTAAAGCCAAGGTCGAGCTTGTAAATCTAATAAAATGAGTCCCTTCCTTCCCTCCCTCCCTTTCTCACTCCGTCTCTCTTTCCCTCTCTCACTGCAAGTATCAGCTGTAGACCAAAAATAGCCACTCATTTAGTACACCCTCCCCTCTGAAATGACCTTTGACCACTGCACAGTCACGGGATCGAATATTTGACTGAACGCAGATGAGGAGCAAATTAACCACTGGACTTTACCGCTTCATTAATCTGACTTTGAACATCGATTTCCGGTAAGTATCATTATGTTTAAGTAAGCCAAAACAGTGTATGTGATCAGCTTGACCACAACCCGAAAGCAAAACACTATTGTTGTTTCCGCACCACTTTTCTGAACATTTTTTCCTGTTTATGATGTTTTAGGTGTGAAACAGTCAGAATTAAGTTTTACTAGACTACTTTACACCTTCTTTAAAAGCTACTCTGCTTTTAACAGTGATATATTCATATGAACTCTACCCTGACTGGCTGCACAGTATTGTGCGTAGTTACAAAGAACTGTGGTTATAAACACTCCTTATAATCAGGACCGATATCAGGGGGGTCATTTAGGGGGCAATGCCTCATCAACCAATAATTATACTCCACTGAGCAGCAAGCAAGCAGGCAAGCAAGCAAACCAACAAGCAAACAAACAAACAAACAAATCTAAATGTTGCAGATGCTTCTACACTTCGCACTGCTTGTCACACATGCCTGGAATAAAAACCTACATGCTTTAAAACAGGGAGGGCTTTCTTGCATCACTGTACTGGCTGCATGTTTGGGAAGTTGAAGTATATATTAGTACCTTTCCTAAATTCTGGCCGGTCCCTGAAAAAAATCAGCGTATTATGGCACTTTGCTGTCTGTTAGAGTAAAACAGATGCTCAAATTCAAATACAGGGAACGGTCATTGTTTAACTGTTTCACCCACAATTGGTGATTGGTGATGTTTGGTAGCGCTATTGCACCACTGGTCTGCCTCATGGTGGCGCAGTAGCAAATTGGTTCACCAAGCTGTCAGTCAGACTAACATCAGTCTACTCTGTATCTGTCACTGTTATTGTTCTAATTATACAATATAAACAAAATTGTTGTTGTTTTGATTAGAATGTGTAAGTGCTGGTTTGATCACTCGGGCTGTGGAGCATAATTTGACACTGCTGCAGTGTTGTATGGTAATTGTTGTAGCAGGGGAATCTGACTGTCCCTTCAAATCCTCTTCCATCTGTGTACACACACACACACACACACACACACACACACACACACACACACACGCACACACACAGACACCACTAACACTCCATCATATAATGAGTGTGAGACACGTTTAAATTACCTCCCACTCTCTGTCTCATAGGACCGCCCTGCTTTACTGTACACGCCTGTACGGCATGACAGATAACAGTGTCTATCTCTCTCTCACTCTACATACATATATATATATATATGTGTGTGTGTGTGTGTGTGTGTGTACACTGTAGCATAACTTGTACATTTCACATACACTTGGATATATGAACCTGTTTCTCTCTCACACACACACACACACACACACACACACACACACAGACACACACAGAGCAACGCTGATTGCCTGTGTAACACCACTAATGGACACCCCACCTGGTATTGCAGCCATAACAGCTGGACACACAGCTGGAGGAAGAAATCACCACTATATGTGAAACAGCGTGAATGATCTCATTTATTTAGAGCTGCTTCTCACACACACACACACGCACACGCACACGCACACGCACACACACACACACACACACGCACACACACACACACACACGCACACACACACACACACGCACACACACACGCACACACACACGCACACACACACACACAGAACAATGATGCAGTGATCTACAGACTGTAACCTATGGGTGTTTGTGGATTATCTGAGCAGTGGATGTTGAGAATCAGGGCTGACAGTTACTGCTGAAGCTTCACTGGCATACAGTGGTCAAATATGAAGAGTAACACCATTAGAAAGTTACTTCTCACATTTGATTGCTGTCCAAAGAAAATTACATATCTCCACAATAGTAACTGCACAGGAGAAGGAAGAACCTTCTTTACTTTTAATGCCTGTTAAGGCCTGTTTGTCTGATTTGAAAATGTTCTTTTGGTTTAGTGAGGGCTTCTTAACAGCTACACATCAGTTCAGATGCCATAGCCTTGAGTTGTCCTCTCACAGTGGAAGGATGGACAGAAACACCTGTGGATGATTTTAGCTCTGAAGCAAGAGTGGAGCTTAATGTTCGACTCTTTCTAAAAGGTGAAAGCTTTAAGTGGTGTTTATCTGACGGGGTCAGGTTTGCTGGTTTACCATGTTTTGCATGGTTAGCCTGAGTTTCTCTGTAGCTTTTCGTCACTTTAGCTACTCTTTGTGCTTCGGTGTAGCTGTTGTATTTGCACTAATATTGCATAATCTACATATTCTCTGCTCCTATGGCTCCTATTTAGATCTGCATTAGATACAGACGCACATACGCTGTATAGTAAATAGCATTTTTATTGTTTAAGGTGTACATTCTCTTAATTTATATATATATATATATATGTGTGTGTGTGTGTGTGTGTGTGTGTGTGTGTGTGTGTGTGTGTGTGTGTGTGTGTGTTCTCTAAGCTTCTTTACTTAGCACATATTATTTATATTGTAATTGTGAGTACATGTAGTCCAGGAGGTAGTGCAAAGTAAGAATTTCATTGTACAGTGCAGCTACTTGTTTCTCTGTGCATATAATAATAAATTCAAATTAAATGTGTGTAATTTTTCTGTTTGTGCATATACAGTGAGCTCCATCAATATTTGGACACCTACAAATGTTTTGTTATTTTAGCTGTCCAGTAAAGCATATTGGAGTTGAAATTGAAATAATGCATATATACTTATATTCAATACTTTGACTTTAATTTGAAGGCATTTACATGCAAAATAGGTGAATTACAGCTGATGCATAGTCAATGTTAGGTGCTCAGAAGTGAACTGAAGAAACTAAACAACAACAACAACAACAACAACAACAACAACAGCAGCAACAACAACAACAACAGCAACAACAAAGTATTTTGTTTTACCCTCAGTTTTGTTCTCAGTAAGTGAAATGCATGCTCAGCTGGATTGAGGTCAGATGGCTTGGCCATTACCTATTCTTTTCTCTTTGAGCTCATATTCATTATTTACTTTCAGTAACTTTGCCAACAAGCAAATATTTATGGGTTTGTGTTTATTTATGTGTCTTCCTGAATGTGTGTGAAAGTTATGAGCACTTGTGTACTTGTGTGTGTGTGTGCGTGGGTGTGTGTGTGTGTGTGTGTGTGTGTGTGTGTAAGACAGCAAATGGGGGGGAGGTGCCCATAACTCCCCCCCTCTCAATACTAAAACCCTGACAAATCTGTGAGTCAATAAACTCCCAGCAAACAACAAATCCAGCATAAGCTTCAACTGTCAGTGAACCTTCTTCACACTAATCTGACTTAATGCAACAGTCATCACACTCGCACTAATATTGCCATCCAGGGGAAGATTTAGGCCCTAAGAATGTTCTGGAAAATAAATGCTCTATTGGAGAGCTGTCGCACAAGCCCCACAGCTGACAGCTTAGTCAACTTCAGCCATGAAGGGGGGAAAAAAATCTATAGTACTGGTGGCCAACACATATTAGAACTTGTAAGCTGCAAACAAATCACAGCTACTTCTTCAAACAAGTGGCCCAGCTGGGAGACACGCACAAATGCACTTCTGAATAACTTTGCAGAGTACGCCCACACTCAAATAAATATATCGTTAAATGAACTCAACCCTGAGGGCTGAGTCACAGCTATCACGGGCCAGTAGAACAGCATGTAGATGTTCTGTATTAATTATTTCTCACTCATAGCTCATGGAAAACGGCAGAGAAATGATGTTTAAAAGTGCAGACTCTAAAGTTTGAATCTATTCCACATTTGCAAGTAAAAAAAAAGAGATATATTTTATTATAATTTTCATTTTTTTGCCATCTTGCCACTCTCAAAACACCTGTATTGTATAGCCCATCCTTGCTTACGTCACACGCACGGCCGAGCCTGAAACCTGAGTCATTTATCACAACGCCAAACCTCCCCACCAAGTTTCATTCCTGTTGGTTGATTCCTTCTAGGTGCAACCAAATGTGCAACTAATGTTTTTCACAATGAGAATATGATGGTATTTGCCCATACAACTGACGAAGGGTTTTACAGCAACGAAATGTCCTGGCCCAGTGTCATTTGCCTTGGGAATGTGCATCCATTCATTTGGAGGCTTCTGAACGAGCACTGAGGTGAGGGGTGTATGTGTATGTGTAAGTTCAAATATTGACAGTCAGTCTCCAGAACTACATACTGTGCCTTTAACAAGTTGTAAGAACACTGTAAAGAATACATAAGGAACAGATTAGGCTATACTGACACTTATTCATACTAATGCCTTACTGCGAGATATGTATATGCGTAGGGCTAATGCATTCTAGCGGATCAGTGTTGCTATTCCACTGCATTTGATGTTTACTGTGCAACCACAGACACTGCATTCATTCATTCTGAAAAAAAAAAAACAACTTCAGTGTTATTGTGAATAATAAACACCTTCCTGTCTTGCCATGCTGAAACCAGAGACGCTTGGAGTGCCTGTCTCAAACAATGACAAACATATGCGCACTCACAACTGCTCTCGCTCGCTCGCTCTTTCTTATTGGCTCTTATAGTGGCACATTCTTTTACATTTCTGTTTATTTTAAAGTGCGGTAAACACTCAAAGCGGATCTCTTCTGTGAGAAACTATATTTGTCCATGCACAGGCGCTTCCGCTGCCAAGACCCTTTCATTGGAGAAGACACTCATTATACGGAGAGAGTCCGCATTAGCGCCACGGCTATGTCGCGCTGTTCGTGACATCTGGCTCCCAATGCCTCTCTAATTGCCCCATAAGAAATGCGAGGCTCATTCTGCATCTGTGCTCTCGTCATTACCACCGCGGCGGCTGCATGTATCACCGCCATTCAGAAGCCATTCGCATTCCGGGGCACACAGTAAGAGAAGGCCTGCTAACTGGAATCGGTTTGCCTTTTTTCGGGGCACCATAGGCCCGCTTGTAATAACCCGAAATCTGCAACTTTCAGGAAAAATAAAGGGACGAAGGACAGTTCAGTGGGATACTGCCAGAAAGAAAGCATGTAGCACTTAAAAACAAACTGAACTGAAGGTTACAACCTGTTTCCCTGTGATAATATTGATTGCATTGTTCCCAGAATGGTTCTTAGTTAATAGAGAGTTTCTTTCCTTTGGTTGGAAATTTCCAGTTATGATCAACCAGGAGACGCTGATTATGCGTTAACTGAGTACTTAAAGATGGAAAACTAGAGTTTAATATTATGTTACTTTCTTGTTTTCAATCATCAGCGTTTTCTCACTACAATACCCAGCATGCAATATGCAAATACATCATACAGCCACTGGGAATCCCTGTGGTGGCAACTAGTCCTGTCTGTTGGCCACAGATTTGTAGTCGAACAAATACTAAGCATGGTAGCATTAGTAGAAATCTTACCTCACTAATCAAACACAATCAAATCAAAATATTCAAACTCCTGTTTTAGTGACTACACTGTAAATAATCTCATCAGCTTCAACTCAAAAACTGCCGTAAAGTGAAATCTAATTGGAATTACCCTTTACTTCAACTCATGACTATGTCTAGTTTGCCTTTGAATTCATTTCTGCAAGTTTATTTTACTATATCGCGCATTGACTTAGCAATGCAAGTTTACAGTACAGATGACTTAACATTATTTTTTGTCACTTGTCTTAATTATTGGCTTTAATGTACTTATTTAGGTAAGAGGAAGCATTGGCAGATTGTTACAAGCACAACTCATCTTTCCCATTACTAACCATCATGTTCTTTCTCCTGTCCTTCAGTTTCAGTTACACCAGCTGGGCCAGAGCAAAAAATTAATTGAACTGGGTGTCAGTGGATTTCTACGATCCAGCAACTCCCAAAGTTCACTTTTATGAGGTCAACTTGCATTTACAGCCAACAGCAATGTGGCTCAGCCATTAACTTTGGAATTGAAGAAAGATACACACAACGGAAACTAGGCCCGGGGGCAGATGGCAAGAAGAGGGTGAGTAAAACAATACGCAAGTACATGTTGCCAGGAGCCAATGGGAAGTAACAATATGTCAATACTTCCTTTCACTTTATAATAATACTAATAAATAAGTAAGTTAAAATAAATAATTGAAACAAGCTAATTTAATAATGTTATTAAATCATCCTGTTTATAAACTAGCATTGCTAAGTACTCACAGTGTCAATTCATTTGACTCCTTCAAATTTCCTTCATTAAAGTCATTTAACTTATTGTCACATGGGGTCAAGACGAGGAGGCAGGATATAGTCGCAAGGATTTAATGGACAAAACAAATGAAACAAAACAAAACCAAAAGGAAAAAAAAACTAACAAACTGAGAAACTACTTGGAACAGGTTTACAAAAACAGACATGAGGACAAACAAACGACCAGCGGGGGGACAAACGACTGGCAGGGAACAAAACACCAAGCAAGAACATAGGGGACTACAGGGAGTATAAGATAACAAAGACCAACAAGGAACACCTGGGAAGGGGCGGAGCTACAAACTAGAGACAGGTGAAGGGACTGACAAGGTGGCGGAGACAGGAGGAGCCAAAAACCAAAACAGAAGCACATGGAACAAGACAACAAAAGGCACATGGAAGTGACAAGACAAACAGAAAACCAAAGAAAACAGAAAAACAGGGGCTAGACTAGACAGGACGTGACACTTATCAAATTTAACTTGAGTTGAAAGACTGCAAACTCATTAAATCTAGATGAAATCACATCCTAATTTATTAAGTTAAGGTAAATGAAAAAGGGAAGTTATCAGGACTTATTGCTTAAATAGGATATGAGAAGTGTGAGGATAGAAGATAGGAGTTGATGGGTGTCTTTTCAGCCTGCCTCCATTATAGCGGATGAAGATCCTTACCTAGTGGCCAGCATATACAATGACCTTATTGAAACAGCAGGTAACATTTGTTTAACGTGACTGTAAACTAATTCCATTGCTAACATTGACATTAATAAGGCGGACATAAGGCAGGGTATAGTGTAGACAGTAATAATTCCATCCTGTTCGTTGTTTCACTGCATTCTATGTCCTGCCCACTGCATCACTACATTGGCTTTTAACATTATTAACTTACCTGTGACAAAGAGTTTGCCACAGACGTACATGTATTGACTGGCCAGGTACCATACTTTGCCATTTTCATCCTCTGTGGATTGTCTGAAGCCACATATCCCTCCTATTGTTATCCTTCACCCTTTGGGGAAGTAAAGAAAATCATAAACTGGGTTTTTTATTATTAGACGACCTGACCTGGCAGCTTTCAGGTACAGTGTCACCAGTATTTCCACTTTGGCACCGGCACTCTGACCAGGTTTGTTTTCACCCAAAGTGGGGCATGGTCATAGAGAAGATAGGTAGAGGATGTATACCAGCTTTTATCAATAGCGTAAGAACATTTCAATGGCTGGTTCCCCTTAAAAATGAGACTAGGGAGAACCATTTGTGAGAACCATAATTTACAAGGTTCATCCAAGCCAAGACTTGTTAGGGTAGCCTTTTTCATAATAATGTTCTATAAAATAAAATATGTAATTTATGCCATTACCAGAGCAAGAACTCTAAGTCTGGGTCCAGTTATAGATCCCTAGGGTTTAATGGGGCTGTTGCAGACTGACTTATATAGACAACAAAGTCATGCAGTGTTTTTTGTGCTAGCCTTTCAACCCAACCCCACAAACACAGATGCCTGATACAATACCATGCCACTGTCCCTGCTGCGGTGGGAATAGTCCACCCCCAAAATAATACCTTGTCAGCAGTGCCTCTGTGATCAGAAACTGACCAATGATGAATGGGGTAGAGACAGGCTTATAAACTGTGCAGCAGCAGATGGACTTTAGCCTGTCCATTTATATAGCAGACCTATAAGGTAGGTGGATCTCATAAAGTACCCACTTAAGATCAGCGATTCTTCAGTTGTTCTCGGCTTGGACAAACCTAAAAATGTCTTTACCTGGTATAGTAACTTTATGTTTGGGTTATTGCAACTATAAAAAGGTTCTCTCCTGCCTCATTCTTTAAAGAACCATCTATATAAAAGGGTACTTAGGGCTTTTTGGTACCTTTATATTTACTATCCTTGGTGCCTCCAATGAAGTTCACTACAGTACTCATTAGAAATCTAAATGCAAGCACAAACACAGTGACAGACAGCTCCACCAGCCACAGTCATAAACAAGGGCCGAGCCAAAACACCAGCAACACACTCTTCCACCAGCTCCAGCATGGTTTGGGCCTCAGCCAGCACAGACGCTTCCTGCATATGGGTGATGGTTCTGGGCTGGGCCTCAGGTTTCTACCTCCCTGAGCTCCAGTCCTCATCTCCCCTCACACATCACACACTGCTAAGCCTCAATCTGCTGCTATGACCACAACAGCTTGAGCACACGTTTGTGCCTTGTTCATGGATGCTATCGTGAAGAGAAAAAAAAGAGGGAGGGAAGGAGGGAGAAAGGGATGCAGAGTGTTTATGATCAGATTTAGTAGGCTGCAGGTGGGGGGAATGGGTTATATTCACTCAAAATGAGAAGAGGTGTGAAACTGACATCTGGGGTACTTCACGAGGTAGGTTAGCCAGATAACTTAAGCCAAAAGTCAAACCTTATCTACTTGAGTCACAAGTCAGTCCCCATTCGATAGAATAGTTAAAAAGGTTGTTTATATTGGAAAAGCCAGAAATTGTGGTTACAGTTTGGATAGATGGATGAATGGATGGATACATAGATGCATAGAAACATAGATATATAGATAAATGTGATTCCAAATGGTCTACCCGTGTAGTGACCTGCTACAGGCTAGCACTGGCCTCTAGAAGCTTATAAAGTATAGATGGATGGATGGATTAATATATGTAGTTAATGTTAATGTAATTGTCTGTCAGTTAAAAGCTATGTAGTTTGTGATGTTTGTTAATCTGTGGCATGAAGTGGGGTTACTGAGGGGGTGTTTTGTGTTGGGGATTGGTCACATGGTGGTGACCTCCCCAGCAAGGAAGGAAGGATGGATGGATGGATGTTGTTAAAGTTATTAGCTATCAGTTAAAAGCTATGTAGTTTGTGTTGATCTGTGGCATGAAGTGGGGTTACTGAGGGGGTGTTTTGTGTTGGAAGGTGGTCACATGATGATGACCTTTCCAGCAAGTTTGGTGCTTTGTATGTGCCTTTCTGCTGGTGTCAATAATAGAGCATTTCCTCACAGCAGAATCATATGCCTTATTCTGTGTTGACACTTAGTCTATGTGGGCATTTGTCCCCGCAATTTTAGAGGTATAAAGCAGAGATGTCTTGGCACACAAGTAACACCAGAACACCAGTAACCACCAGCTATTGTTATGCAGTGGGCAGCAAAGAAAAGATCATCTTGCTAATGCTAGTTAGCCATGTGTAATAGCTAGCAATGACAATGTATTATTACTATCATGATTAAATCTAAATCCTCAAAACAAACTGTTTGTTATTAGCTAATAATATACTTCAGTTCATCACAGCAAGTATAAGCACAGCAGGAATTCTGGTAGCACTTTCTATGAAGCCTGTGGTGATAAATAGTTAGAAATGTACTTATGACACTTTCGTAACCTGGTAATAGTGCTTTGTAAGCATTCTTAGGCTATAATAATGTACTGTCATTCATTAATTACAATGCCTTTAAACAGATAATGAGCTGTACATATTATAAAGCACCTATTAAGAATGAATAAGTATAATGAACAATTATGTAATTGATTTAGTGATTGATATTTTCAGTTATTGAATGTTAAATGTGACATGTTTGTGTCTGTCAGTGTGCACGCTACAATATTGTCACTGTCCAGAGAAAAACATGTTCATCCATTTTTCCTGATTTTTACTTTTATTTATCGTTTGAACACAGCAGCTGCTGTTTCCATTGTGTGAACACTTTATGATGACTGGGCCAACAGAAATGGCCTAAAATTGCTTGGAAAAAAAGTCTGGTTCCATTGACTTACATTAAAATGAAATTAGGTTTTTTTCCCCCATCTGCTGTAAAGTTGCCATTTTCAAGATACTTGTTCTTCTTTATATAGTGATATACTGTACATCACTGCAGTTGAAACAAAACCTTGTATGCACCCTCATACTTGTTGCCCTTGACACTGTGTCAAATTTCATGACCAATTTACCAAATGCAGTGGCAAAAATGACCCAAAATCACAAAATGTTCAGTTACAGTGACCTTAAAAGTAAAGATATAAATTAATTCCAACAGCTGTGTTATTTTTGAGTGTTGCAGGATCAGCTGTGAATTCTTACTGCCATTCAAGGTTAATTAGCTACTTGACACATCTTAAATGTTTATAATGTTTTTGTAATGGTTATTAAGTATTATAGATGTCTTATATTCACGAATGGCTCAGTATCTATTAAAAAGGCAATATAATTTAGTTGCAACACTTCTGTGACTATAAGTTTACAAGTCACCAAAGCATTGAATATAGAGCCTTATGAAGCATTACACACAGCATATAAATATGCCTATGAAACATCATTATCCAGTTACCAAGTCTCATAAGCATGTTTATAAAGGCTTATGAACACAGGCTTCATAGAAATCTAGTCTTGCTATCTTAGAAATCCAGTTTTGTGTATAACCTCTATTCGCTATTTGCTTGACCTTCACTCTCTATCCCTCCCTCGTTCTCTCTGTCTATCTCTCTCCTTCTCTCTCACTCTCTCTGCTGTACTTCCTCACCATGAGTCTGTTGTTATCTCTGTTGGTATTGTTTTCTCGCTGTTGTCCTGTCTTTCTCTTTCTCTCATGCTTTGCTGTTCCTTACAAATCACCTTTTACGGTACCCTCTTCTAACCCTGAGTGGTTTCAGTGTTTTGGGTCAGCAAGAGAAGTTTCAAACCTATTGTATCTCTACTCTCTCCTCATGTAGAGAGGGGAAAAAAAACATGCTTGCTTAAGTTACCGCCACAGGGAGCAGAGACGCGAAACCATTCAAATAGCTCAGCAATGACTCAATCGTAAACAATCCGGAAAGAGGCGCCGCGTGAGTATCCCACCCGCTAGAGCTGAGCAGATGTTGTTACACATCATTAAACATCATCAAACAAGTCTGGTCAGCAACAACATCATCACATCAGTATGCGTATTCTAGTAATTGGAAAAAGTCTTATTAAGGAAAGTAATAGCACATGATGCGGTTCCCTTTTAGATTCTGTAAAGTCCATTTGGCTCTCTAGACGAGTTAGTTGTTGATGTGAAGTTTGCATTAACTCAGGGTGGCTACGTTACACTCAGTGCAATGCCAAGTGGGCCAGACCAAAAAAAGACACTGTCTAGTAGGCCAATAGGGCATCAACGACTCCTCATACATGTGATTGTATCACTTATCTGAATGATCAACTCTGAATAACAAACCCATTGAGTGAATTTCATCGCTCCTAGTGATCTTGATTGTTTGTATCTTTCTGATCTTCTTCCACTTAATCAACCCACTCGTACTCTCTTCATCTGGGTTATTCACCATTCCTCCATGCGACCACCAAATGTTCAAGCATTTTCCATATTTGCTCTCCCCCTCTGCAAGTGTGCATGCCTGGTTCTCGCCCATACTCAGGTCTGTTCTTAAAACATTTCTATTTCTCTAATCCGCAACTTTCCTCAAACCTAAACTACACTCATCATCAAAAAGATAGCTCCACAAATAGCACCCAGAAGTAATCAACCTACACGAATGAGACTCTCCTGAATACGACATCAACCTCAATCAAAGACTGCATTGGTGTCGTGCCAGACTGTCACAAAGTGACTCAGAATGGCAGTGGGTCATCTTCAGTGATGAGTCCTGCTTTTGTCTTGGTGGAGACAACCAACAAATCCATGTATGGAGGCACCGTGGTCAGCTCCAAGATGAACTTCCAGAAGGCCTGGTGTCACTCCACCTCCACCCCTACCATATAATCTGTAGGAACTGGGTGAGAATATTCAAGCTGCATGGGATGGATTATCACAGGATGTTATTTGGAACCCCTACCACTCAATGCCAAGACGTCTGCTAACACCATACTGAGAGACACTACTTCTGTATGTGTAGCTCAATAAATATTGCCCATATCAGTCTAAATTTATCATCATTTGTTGTTCCTGGTAGCCTTTATCTTCTTTCCCAATAGCACTGCAATCTGACACTTCCTTCTGGGTACAACTATTCTCTTGATGATGAGTGTATTTTATCATCATCATTTATCTAAAAGATAAACTCCAAACTCATTAAATTTCACCTACAGCTCTCACAAGTGGCCTCCTCACTCCTTATCTCTCTGATCTTCTTCCTCTTTATAAACCTACTCGTACTCTATTCACCTGGGTTATTCACCATTCCTCATCCAACCTCCAAAGCTTCAAGCATTTTTTCAGAGCTAATATGAGCACATGTTCTTTTGTACTTGCCGATACCAGGTATGCAGAGGTGGACGAAGTACACAAACCATGTAGTTGAGTTAAGGTAGAGCAGGTCGAAAGTAGAGCACAACAGTAAAATCCAAGCAAACATAACAAATGGGAAATGCAGGCTCATAGGTGGAGAGACAGGCAAGTGTCGAAAACCAGGAAATCAGACAGACCAGCAAACAAATCCAAAAGGGGTAAATCAAGAGAGTAATCAGACAAAAAAAGGAGACTCAAAAGCCAGAAAGGCAAAACAGTCAAGCAACCAAAACAAAGGGAGAATCAAAGAGAGAACGTAGCAAAGAGAAAAGCAGGAGAAAACGCTCAGTGACACAAACAGGGCTTGGTAAAACTTTGCAATATGAGTGTGTGTAATCAGTAATCAGGAGAGTTGGAACGGAAGAATGAATTGTGATTGGATGACTGGGGACAAGTGAGGGTGACGTCATCAGGTAGTGCACTCTGGGAAATGGAGTTCCGGAGAGTGGTAGTGACAGGGAAACCTGGAGGCGTGACAAGTGTCACTCTCAGTCCACCAATCTTTTAATAGAAGGTCATTAATTAGTCTCACACTGACGTCTATTAACATGAACATAAGCACAAAATACTGAGGGAGAACAGTTTCAATAGTATCCATCATTACCATATTCAAAAATAGGTTCTACATGTGCACTGTGGATTTTTTTAATATGCTCAACTTTGACATTCATAACTGTACAATATACTACATACTCAAAACCACTACATATACTACATACTCAAAACCAGACTCAAACTCATACTACATACTCAAAACCAGACATCTCTGTCTACGAACGGTTTTAAATAAAGCTGTTTCATTCAAAATAGCACTGTGCACCTTTAGAAGCTTGGCTACCCACACTATGCACACACATTATAGGAAAATACCATCCTCAAACGTAGTAATTTAAATGCAAATGTTATACAAATGAGTGTTGTATTTAGCTGTCAGAAACATCAATTTAATAAGCTAAGAAAACATTGTTCTGCATGGTTATTTATCATTAGATCTCATTTTAAAATGGGTGTTTTCAACTACAGCAAACTAGATTACGTTCAGTTTATGTTAGAGCTGTTTCTGGATGTGATACTGAGCTGTGACAGTGTTCTTCCATATACTGTATGTTTTGCCAAAGTCTTTTCCGCATATCTGCACATATCTGTTGGTGTTTCCTGCCTTCTGCCCAGTAAGTGCTGAGATCTCTTGTGACTTAGGAGGATAAGGGGTCTAGATAATGAACAGACGAATGAGAGCATGTCTGAATTACGCCATCTTCCACCTTTTCACCTCTATCAGATAAATAGTTGTGGCTAATTTACTGCCATCGCTGTTCTAACTTCAGACTCATTTTGGGGACATTTGTCTGAACTTGTTCACTTATCAGAGGAAGCATTGCTTACATACTGTTTACATGCAGTGATTGGTTGAGTGCCGTGTCTGATCAATTATGATCAACAATATGATTTTAATTTAAAATCTTCTTAATTAAAATACCATGATCAGACAAGCCGCAATCAAGCTCCTTAATAAAAGGTTTGATACCCCAGCTCTAGCTCTTCATCAGTGGCCGTATTCTCACCACACAGCTTCTATTAGCTTTTCAAGTTTAGCTCCACTGTGAGACAAATACTGTATGGTATTATTACTAGCACAACAATGTAGATGACACATTGTCCAGCACTAGTCTCCATTTCATTCTTTCCCTCTCTAAACCTTGGATCAATTCCTCCAGCCTACTCCAACCCTGTGGCCTTGAGGCAGGGCTCCAGTGTATGCTGAACACACACACACACACACACATATGGAAGTGCAGTATTTTTTTTTCCTATGTGTGAGCGTTGTGCTGTAGTGCTGGCAGGTAGAGCAGCCACTGCACTCGCACACCTCTCCCCGCTAATGAGCATGCTAATTGCTTTCTCGCAATCCACTGTTGTTTTTCGTTGCAGGCGATTTGTGCTGGACCTTGTTCAGGTCCCACAACGTGTGTGTGTGTGTACTGTTTACATTTATATGAGTTTATGAATCATATTAACCATATTAGTTTATTTAAAAAAATATAAAAACTCATACAATGTGGATTTATAGGTATTTTTTTATCTTTAATCTTTTATTCAGTAATTCTGTGAACAACAAAATATTAAAATACACTCTAAGGAAAAAAAGTATTGGGACGACTTCATTGAACCTTCATTGAATTCTGGTGTTTCATGCAGTCCCAATGCCTTAGCTGTATAAAACCCAAGCGCCTGGCCATGCAGTCTGCCTTTATAAACATTTGTGAAAGGATGGGTCATTCTAAAGAGCTCACTGAATTTGAGTATGGTGCTGTAATATGATCCCACCATTGCAACAACTCAGTTAGTGAGGTTTCTTCCCTCCTAGATACTCCACAATCAACTGTAAGTGGTATTATTGAAAAGTGGAAGTGTTTAGAAACCACAGCAACTTAGCCCCAAAGTGGCAGAACACGAGTGCTGAGTCACATAGTGTATAAAGTCATGCACTGCTGACTCAATAACTGCAGAGATCCAAACCTCCTTTGCCATTAACATCAGCACTAAAACTGTGCACCAGGAGCTTCATGGCATGGGTTTCCTCTGCCGAGCAGCTGTATGCTAACCTTACATCACCAAGCTCAATGCCAAGCCTTGGGTGGAGTGGTATAAACCGTCTCCACTGGACTCTTAAGCAGTGGAAACATGTTTTGTAGAGTGACAAACCTGGCAGTCTGATGGACGAGTCTGAGTTTCGTAAAATGATTAGTACCTGCCAACTGTAACATTTGGTGGAGGAGGGATAATGTTATTGGGTTGTTTGTCCGGGGTTGACTAGGCCCAACGAGACATTCTAGACAATTATATGCTTCCAACTTTGTGTTAACAGTTTGGGGAAGGCCCTGTTCTGGCATGACTGTGCCCTGGTGCACAAAGCAAGATCCATAAAGCATGGTTGAGAGAGTTTGGTGTGGATGTTTTTATAGCTGCAAGGAGCTGGAGGGACAACTCCATATTAATGCATATGTATTCAGAATGGGATGTCATAAAAGCTCATGGAGATGTAATGTGTAGGTGTCCCAATACTTTTGTCCAAAATGTTAATATAGTATGCTTAATAACGTATCTATTTACTTTGATTTCTGCCGAGTTATTTGCCATGAAATGTGACCTCTATTTTGATATCTAGTGAATTCTAAACTTCATTATCTATAGCTCAGCCATCAGGGCCTTTAAGGTAACTGCAAAAGCTGAAACAAAGGCATGATGCATCAGACTACCAACATATTTAGAAACTGACAGTGGATCCAGCCAATCACATTTTGATCTCTAATGGGTGGCACTAGTTTTGTGGTGAAAAACACATCAGTCTAGGCCTCCTGGAAGTCACCGACTGCGTGTGGAAAAGGAAGAATATTAGCCGTGTAAATGCTTGTATCTGAACACATTCTCAACCGGGAAGCTTAAATAACATTCTGCACATGTGCATTTGGTTGCAACATGGTGGGAGCCAGAAACTGGTCTACAGACTAAAAGCTGTCTATACTTCAAAATTTAAAAGAATTAAAAGTAGTTAGCAGGACGGATGGACGTAAATCTTGCAATAACTAGCTGTGCAGACAAATATGACCAAATTACTGATAGTGGTTTTATACAATAAAAGAGCAAATTAACCACAGATGCAAATTCCTGAAATGGGCATATTACAAAGTGCAGAAGCAGAATGGTAAAAGCGGTGGCATTTAGCTTGCATCTCAGAATTACCGACATCTTTCTGTCGACCCTTCCTTAATAAGTGCATATTTCAAAGCAATAAAACAATATTAGCGCACCAACTGAAAAGTCAGTTAACACGCTGCTGCTTATCTGACTGATGCTCATTGTTATGGTAATGTCCACACTAAGTGGTACTTCATGCATGCATGCATGGTGATTTTGGATCTGATTATTTGTCATGTCTATGTAAACTGAGATTTATCAGATTGCTGTTTAATCCATAATCGGAATGAAGTCAGTTGGATTTGTGAAAATCATGGAATTGTGCCACCTGGAAAACCGCTACATGGTAAAATATATGCCAACATCACAAAAACATTGAACAACTTTTACAAACTGAACCTATCTGTGCTGCACCATGAATGTTCCATCACTGTTAGCTTAGTGCTAATATACTATTAGATTCCCATGGGGGTGCTAGCAGAAAGTAGCATCATCTTATCTTTTGTTATCTTACAGTTGTTTTTGTCCCTCTGATTGTTGACCAAGTTTAGAAGGACTTAATCTTAGTCACAGCTCACCACCACATTTTAAAGTCTTCTGCAGCTCTGGGAAGCATTCTGGACACTTTCATTCCTAGCATCCTGCGTATGTTTGAAACCTGTGAAACTGTACAGGATGAGCATATTAGAATCACTCTACAAGGTCATCACAGGCCAAGGAAAAAAGCAATTTTGGGCCATTTCTGTTGGTCTGTTCATCATGACATTTACACACAGTGTAAACAGCAACTGCTGTGTTCAAAAGACGCATAAAAGTAAAAATTGGCAAAAAATGAAGATAAATGTTTTTCATTGGACAGCAATGATTATATAAAGCATAAAATCCTTAAATAGTGCTATTGAAAGATTCTTCTCTGACTTATTGTGTATAGTTCTTAACAAACACAGCAGCACCAAAAAAAAATGGCTGTAGGTAGAACTTTTTTACTACTATAGTCCCATTTTAACCCATGAGCGCATGTATGTATGTGTGTGTTTAAGTGAGTTGGGCTGTATAAAACGTCACTCTAACACGTTCCAGATCATTCACTCTTGCTCATGTAAAATATACCAGTGTACAATTAGGCTTCTGCTGCTTCTCCAGAATGCACCAGTGTGAATCAATAGTCATTCCCAGCCTTGATTATACAAAAGCCCATCTATCTGCTTTGCAATTCCAGCAGCATCGCTCCACTGGGCCTGTGTCCCTTTCCTCTGCCTCCGACATGATGGGGCCATAACCAGAGAACAATGATGACCAGCACACACACACACCATACTTTTCTCTCTCTGTCTGTAACTGACACTAGAAGATACTGGAAGAGTATCGTCTTGGTGTACAGCAGTGGACACAATCTCAAGCGTATCCTTGCCTAGCGGTGCAAAGGTCGGTTTATCATTGACGGCCTTTAATAGCCGAGAATCTATTTGTTTTGTCTAAGATCACATTACAAATCTTCATAATGGTCTTCCTTTAGTACGTGTCACATACTTCTGAACGTAGGCTGAACATACATTTTGTTATTGCTCATGATTTTAGTTAACACTGTATTAAAATGAACCCCACCATGTGGAGGCTGTACTTCAGCCCCCACTATAAGTTGTTTATAAGCTTCACAGCCACAAAGTGATTAAAACAGTTGCTTTGAAAATGGTACCCAATTTTGAGAAGTATCTTAACAAGTGCTGTTAAACTAAGCAGATGGGGTTGTTACAGGTTTATGAGGAGGTGACCAAAAGCATGTTTTGCTTGAACCAGTTTAACTACATTAAAAAAAAATCCATATTAAGTTGTATTCTTTTGGTTTATTTTGGTTTCTCGCTCCGCCCCTTTGCCTTGCCACTCACCTGTGTCATGCTGGTTGTCCCGCTTGCAGGATGCCAGTGCAGGGTGGGAACTTTTAGAGTCCATGTTGAAAAAGGCAGTAGATAGATAAACAGAGGAAAGATAACAAGAAAATGACAAAATAAACAAAATACTAAAACAAAGAACATAAAAACAGAACAAACTACTGGGGGGGAACACTGCACCAAACCAGAGCCTACAAACACAACAACCAATGCCGAACAAGGAACAGGACAAACACACAGGATATAAATACAGGGGCACATAAACAAGAAACACCTGGGAACAATTACAGGTAATGGATAAGACACAGGTGAGGGCCAAGGCAAATGGGTGGAGCAAGGAATCAAAACAAAAACAGAAGCACTTGGCAGCAGAGCGCATGAGGGCAGTTAAACTAAACAGGATAAAACAGACAAAGACAGGGGCATGGCAAGACAGGATGTAACACTGCTAATGTTTATAAGCTTATGTTGCTAACAACTGCGTTTTTGTTATGGCAAAATTTTGGGTTCCGCAGTGTGTTATTATTTAACCTATTAGTTGAATATTAGCTTCTGTATAACTGTGGTTGGTGTGGCTCAGCGGATAACACCACTAACCTCCAGGGAGCTACCGCCCCATGTGGGAGATGGGGGTTCGATTCCCGGGTCTGGGTAACTATGCTGTGCTACACCAATAAGAGTCCTTGGGCAAGACTCCTAACACTACATTGGCCTACCTGTAATATGAATGACCTTGTAAGTTGCCCTGGATAAGAGCGTCAGCTAAATGCCATAAATGTATAGTTTATATGCTGTTTAATAAAACCAAAACATAATTTGCACTACTTATACTATAGTGTTTCATTACTGATCAATTTATTTAACAAAAAAACTGCTTTTGGTTGCATATGATTCCAAACACATGCAAAACACTATAAATAAACAGTGAATTTCAGGAAGAAATTAACTTCTGTCCATGTAGCAAGATAATTTTACCTGAGAAGAAATCTTAAAATACGTTTGTTCCAGTCTAGAAATAAAGTGACTTGTATAAGTGTCCCAAGGTTTGAAATAAGAAGAATATAAAGATTTTTTGGATTCTTAATTTTAGCACCCTGAAAAATGAAGATGAAGGAACAAGACCATAACTAACTAAAATACCATGATTGTTTGTGGAAATGACTTAATACGAGCGGACTGTGATTATGCTAATACGTTCATATTATTTAATACTTAAGTTGGTTCTTGAAACAGGTAGGCCTGGACCCTTATATAACTTCAGAGCATACATCTTAAAACATCTTAAAACTGGTTTTATTGAAACCACAGACAGGACTGCAAGTCAAAATTCCACATACCTTGTAGTTCCCTTCAATGGCTACTTTAATAGAAACACATAAATTGTACCTCCCTTCAGTGGCCAATGGCCAGTGAGTAGAAGACAAAAAAGTAGGTGTTTCTAATAAAGTGACCAGGGAAGGGAGGTACACAGCAGGTGCTTCTAATAAAGTGGCCACTGAATGAAAATACAAGGTAGGTGTTTCTAATAAACTGGCCATTGAAGAGAGGTACAAGGTAAGTGTTTCTAATAAAGCAACCAATGTGAGGAAATTGATGACCAGTGTTTCCAGTAAAGTGGCCAGTGAAGGGAAGTATATGGTACGAGATTCTAATAAAAATGCTAGTGAAGGGAAGTACAAGGTAGGTGTTTCTAATAAAGTGACCACTGAATGGAGGTACAAGGTAAGTGTTTCTAATAAAGCAACCAGTGAGGGGACATACGTGACATGTGTTTCCAATAAAGTGGCCAGTGAATGGAAGTACATGGTATGAATTTCTAATAAAAACGCTGGTGAAGGGAAGCACAAGGTGGGTGTTTCTAATAAAGTGGCAACAAATGGGAAGCACACCATATTCACATTTACTTCACCTTGTCAGTATAACATCATATGGAAAGTGGTCCCATTATTTCTGCTGCAGAGTCTAAACATAGCAGAGCTTTTCAGTCACTGTTCTTCCTGTCTTATCAGTGAATATTGCTAATACAGGTAGCTACAAAATAACAGCACCATTTCTGTGAAGTAAGTAATTGCACAATTATTGTAAGCTTTATGAAGCTTCAAATAACTTTCCATAGTTGTAAATTCAAACATTGTAAACTCATAACGTTTACAGCAGTCTGGAATTAGCAGTTGTTTTAATAATGTGTTTTGAAGGAAACCTAAATTGGAAAAAGTTTGAGGCTACACTTCACTCATATTAGCTTTTCCTTGCTTAAAGAAATGCTGGCACACAGCACAAGCACACGCACACACACACCCACACACATGCACACACACACACACACACACACACACACACACACACACACACACAAAGACGCACAAATACGTGTCTCGGGTCACACCGCACTGCTCTCACTCCGAAAGGAGATGATGCCTTCTGCTGAGACAGACAATTTTCTTTCTTGGACACTGAAAGAAATGAAGGATAAATAAACTTTATTTAGGCTGGATCATCCCCCTCATTCATTCTTCTCTCTCTCTCTCCTACCTTTTCATTGGTCATTAATCTTAATCACTGCTGCAGATATGGCCGCTGAATTTTAAAAGCTGAATCAATATTAAATGCAATGCTTTGGGGATTATTTCTTTGGCCGGTGTTTATCTGTTTGGCCGAGGCTGATGAGTTAGTGGGGTGTAATTGCCGCTCTGAATACTCTGTTAATGTAGGGGGTTTAAGCGCCAGGCCCCCGGTTAGTCACGAAGAAACTCAGGGCTGTTTTGGGGGCCTGAATCAGTATTGCTGTTATGCAGATGATGCCAAAGGTTTGTTGGGCAGTGGGAGGAAGAAACCAGCAGCTGCATGTATAAAGGTAGCCAGTTTCACATGGGGAAACTTTCATGCAATTTCTTGCAAGGGTGCAGGAAACAATTTTAACACTAGTTAGCAGGATTAGCAGCCAGTATATATCATATATTGCATCCATCTGGCTATATAAGGTCATCTAAGACAGTGTTTCTCAAGCCTGGTCCTGGAGGCACCCTGCCCTGCAGATTTAGTGGACTCCCTGCTTTAACACGACCCCCTGCAACTCTGACAGGCCTTGTTAATAAGCTAAATTGGATCAGGTGTGTTGAGAGCAGGGAAAGCACTAAAATGTGCAGAGAAGGCTGCCTCCAGGACCAGGGTTCATAAACACTGATCTGTGAGGTGCTATTTAACCCATATTTCGTCACTGTATCTCCATTTTTGTTATTTTTTGCTTTTCTGCATCGTTTGAACACAGTAGCTGCTGTTTACACTGTGTAAGAATTTCATGATGAACTGAACAACAGAAATGGCCCAAAATCACTTGGAGGAAGTCTGGTTCCTTTGACTTACATTATAATTAAATAAGGTTTTTACCATCCCCTGTAAAGTAGCCATTTTGGAGATACTTGCTGTGATCACATTGTATTTTATCAGTGTTTTGTTTGACTGTATCTTGAAACTTGCTTCACAACACTGAAATGGCTGCAGCTGTTGCAACTGATATTCACTCAGAATGCATTCAGGCTACAGGGCTCTTTATCCAGTTCTGATTTCTTTGCACAGATCCAATCTTCCTAATTTAATGGTTCACACTTGTGTGGCTAGATGACTCAAATGTGTCATTAATCTGAGCAAACCTGTTTATTCATGTCACATAAATGAACCCTGTGTGCCGTGTAAACACCAAACGAGCTAATTAGCATCATATGATAACAAAGGTAGATTGTTCGCTCACATCCTCAGAGACACGTCCTTCAGTTCTTTTTGAAATGCTCTTTCACAGTGCTTGCAAACATCAGGTTCATCCGCTCAGGGAACGTGTCTGGAGTGATGTTACAGCATGTTTTTCACACATCACAAATTTTAAGTCTTCAAGTATTTTAAATATTGTAAAAAAAAAAATAGCTTTTGCACATACCACATTTTATATACACTTATCATCAAAAGAATAGTTGCACCCAGAAGGAAGTGTGGGATTGCAGTGCAGTTGGGAAGGAAGATAAAGGTTACCAGGAACAATAAATGATGATAGATTTAGACTGATATGGGCAATATTTATTGAGCTACACATACAGAAGTAGTGTCTCTCAGTATGGTGATGAGCCGCCATGTCTTCGAAGCCAGACATCTCAGCATGGAGTTGTAGAGGTTCCTAATGGTGTCCTGTGATAATCCATCCCATGCAGCTGGAATATTCTCACACAGTTCCTGCAGATTTTGCGGTAGGGGTGGAGGTGGAGTGACACCAGACCTTCTGGAAGTATTACGAGTGACAACAAACCGTTCATCTCACTGCTTGCTGAACGTTTGCAAACATAGCAGTTCTTTCTCTCCGTGTTTCCTGTAGGTCTCCCAGATCCTTCATGTCACTCGTGCATCTGCATGCCTTCTTCCTGCATGCCTTCTTCCTGCAAAGGCGTACTATGGTAGTATCTGCACGACCGGTATGGCATGCAATACCTCGATAAGACCATCCCGGTTCCCAGAGCCCTACAATGTGACCCCTCTCCAACTCTTTCAACTGCTCGAATTGCTTTGAACTCTTCTCTAGGGCATACTTCACTTGCAAAGGATTCTACCAACACAACAGCATGAGTCAGAATGGAAAGCGTGCACAGAAGGACGACCTTATATAATCAGTCAGGCACAGCGATAAGTCTCGTCCTTGCTTACATCACTTGCGTGAAACTTGAATCATTCTCATGTCTCATAATGTCAAACCTACGTACCTAAGTTTTTGCTTCAATGATGAGTGTATTTAATTTTTCCTCAATATGTTAAATTCATCATGCATGAACATCTTTGTTTTCTATAGAGCATGAATGAACTTAGTTTCGGTTAGTAATATCAACTAAACGAGTGGTTTGGCCAGGAGGGTCCCAAACTACTCCATATGACTGTAATTTGCTCTGAACGTCTTTCAGCTGTTCATTATTAGAAGGCAGTAAAAGGTCAGATGCGCTGCTTTTGAAGTGTTACATTGTCACATTAATGACAGGCCATGTACAGTGAAAAAAAAACCCAGATGAATTGTAATCTGACTGTTCTCATTAAGATTGCATAGGTAATCGTGTCCGATGTAGGCTCAGTGACTCAGCTCTGATTTGAAAAGATCAGATTGCACCTTTTACGCTCATTACCTCTACTCAGAATTGAGTCATATTTATTGTATTTACTGTACTGTCTTGCACGTTGCACTTTCTGCAGTCTGTCCTGTACTGTATTGTTTTTGTCTGTACTGTATTGTTTTTTGTTCTCGTTTTGTTCCATGTGGCACCCTTGTTCTGGAATAAACGTAATTTCATTTCACTGTGTACTTGTACAGAGCTGAAATGACAATAAAAGCCACTTGACTTGACTTGATATTTTCCTTGCAGCTCTGCAGACTTCACATTATGCAATCGAAACATAGTTTCATGAATGTTTCAAGCAACTAAAGTTGGGTAAAAAAAAAACGTTCTCAGCAAGCATACTGCTCTAGGATCAGTGTATCAGACGTGGGTAGAATTGAAGTAAGAACAAAAGAAGCCTAAAAAACTAGACTAGAGCTAAGAGTAAAATAGCATCTAACTATTTTTTATCCATCAGCAAATTAAATTTTATTTATTTATTTATTTATTTACTTACTTACTTAGTTAGTTGGTCTCCTTTTGGTCTGAAATAAAATGCTAACACTTCAGAGAAAAACGTGTGAGCAACAACAAAGAAATCCAGTTGCTGAACTCACAGAAGAGAATGAAATTATACCTGAAAAAAAGCTATTAGAAACTCAGTATGAATGACTGAAATGGAATTGAGTACAAATAGATCTGTTTCCTCATGCTCAGGTATAAATAAAGGCATTAACACTGGAACATACCCAGAGGAAATGCATACTTAAGATCTGGGAGACCTACACGAACCGCAGAGAGGGAAACCCAACAGAGTGACTCAGCAGCCACGATTGCAGTCAGTGAACAGCCACATTCAGCGAGCAGTGATGCCCTCCATGAGTCATCCTTTTAGTGGCAGCACCATTGGCAGACGGTTGCACGACGCGTAACTAAATGCACACAGACCATTGCAACGACTGCCCTTAACACCACGTCAGTGTCGCCAAAGACTGCAATGGTGTTGTGCCAGACTGTCATAGAGTAACTCAGAATGGCAGCAGGTTATCTTCAGTGATGAGTCCCGCTTTTGTCTTGGTGGAGACAACCAACAAATCCATGTGTGGAGGCACCGTGATCAGCGCCATTGCCAGACCTATCCCTCATTCAAAATGTCTGGGATGCTATTAGACGCATCGCAAAATCTGCAGGAACTGTGTGAGAATATTCAAGCTGCATGGATGGATTACCACAGGACACCATTAGGAACCTCTACAACTCCATGCTGAGACGTCTGGCATGTTGCTTTAGCCTACATGGCGGCCCAACACCATATTGAGAGACACTACTTCTGTATGTGTAGCTCAATAAATATTAACCATATCAGTCTAAATGTATCATCATTTATTGTTCCTGGTAACCTTTATCTTCCTTCCCAATAGCACTGCAGTCTGACACTTCCTTCTGGGTGCAACTATTCTTTTGATGATGAGTGTAGGCAGTATTACTGTATACTGACTGAGGTTGTGATGCATTCAGTCGGGGTGTATTAGTGTCCATGGCATGGTTAACTTGCACATCTGTGAAGGCACCATTAGTGCTGAAAGATATATACAAAGAAACATACATTTTGAAGCACAAAGAGTTTTATAAGAACTGAATGGGGAAATAATCCAGTTTAAAACTTGACCAGTTGAAGTCCTCAAACAATTTTTAATTGCGGTTAAAAGAAAAAGTGATGTCACCTTGGTAAACATGCTTCAGTACCAACATTTTTGGGTATGTGTTGCAAGGATCATATTGGGAACAATGATAACAATTGGGAAATAAGATTTCCAATTTAACACAGGTCAAACAGGATTTACTAATCAATGCTTTCTGATTTCATTAGCACTTCACACACTGACTCACTTTTTTTTTTCACAATTGAGGCATATAATCCATTTTATTCATGTGGAAATAAAGGACACATTTGAATCAAGTCAATTCAATGCAAATTTTATTTTAGTGCCAAAAAACCAAAGGACATGAAGTTTTGAGTTTCAACTGTGACTCATGGTGTTAGTTAGAGTGTTGTGTTCTAAATATATGTGTGATTATAGCAGTTCTTGCAGAAAGAAGTTGGATCAGACGAGCCAGGGAACATATGTATATGCGTGAGCACGGTCGTGCGCATATATTAAGCACCCCTCCTTTATGCTAATCCTTGATCCTCCTCATTCTCCTGAGTCTGCAGTCATCCTGACTATAGTAGATATGTAATGTGAGAAGATGATGGTCCATCAGACACACACACACACACACACACATGCATGCATGCACAGATGCACACACACTGAGCCAACGTCCTGCTTAGTAATGACAAATCTACCTCATTCTACACCATTCCCTAGTCAATGCTATGGTAGCTATGGTAGCACATCTAAAAATACTCCCTCATGTGCATTTTCATCTCTCTGCCTCTTGAGAGCCTCTGTAGGCTATGCTTGCGTGTGTATGTGTGTGCCGTGAGAGATGCCAGCACGATGCACAAATACTCAACCACTTAAACTTCAGCCATCGACTGACGGAAGAAGTGCTTATAAGCAGGCTCCCTCTCTCTTTTCCGTGACTAGTTTTTGATTAAACTGCAAACATAACTTCAGGAAGCTCTGGAATCAGATGCCAAGCCATGTGCAGCTACAAGAACCTACTTCAGTTTGTCTTTTTTAAAGTCTGGTTCTGTCTATTCCCTCCTAGTTGGCCCTTATAAAAGATTATGCAATGGAATTCTGGGAATTGATCTACCCACAAATGTGTTCTTTTGTAGCAGATATTGTTTGGTTGGACATACTTCACAGATTCTCGAGAAAGTAATGAAAAACACAACGCAGTTTAGAGTGTTGTTCATTTCAATTTCATTTCAAGGCCCTTAAACATTCTCAGACCCCATCCTAGGATTTCTGGAAGGCCTAGGTACATCACTTGTGATTAATATGAGAGGCAGTCTAACCAGATTAGAAATCATTACACATGCAAAACAAATGCTCCATGAGCTTTACTCTTTACTTCAATGTACAACTGTTACATACAATGTAAAATATATCATAATGCATTTTACAACCTTCAAATGAAACACATAAAGTGTCTTTCACAAGCTTTAAATGTTTGCCCTTAATCTAGAGTGGCCCAAACACTTTTGTGTTTATCACATACTTAGTGCTAACATACTGTTAAACCCCCCCTAGCAGAAATCAGCTTTATCATTAAGGTGGTTTATCATTTATCATTAAGGTGGTTTTGATGTTTCTCTAGGGCTCTAGGAGCTCTACAGTTTCTCATTGCAAATGTCCCACAAAGCTTGTCCAACTTCCCAGGAGAAAAAAAGTACATACTTAATTATATTATATTTAAGTACACTTAGTATACTTCCTTGCAGTTTGATTAATGCACTGAAAGTGTGATAATTCTAATATACTAACTATGTATTTAGTATGCTAAATATATACCTTACTGCTATTAAAAATATACCTAAATAGAACTAATTACTTAGTACTTAACTGTACAATTTTGAGACACTGCTAAGATTCACTTAGATACTTAGATACTTAGGTACATACTAAGTACATATTAAAATATAATTAAAATATACAAAATATACTTCATTTTTTCCCTGGGAGTATTATGTATTAAAGTACATTTCTAGTACATTCAAATATAATTCATTTTTACCTGGGTTTGCTTCAAAAGAACTAATTTATGGACTGAACATCTGAGTTATAAAGGCTTTTTGTTTGAAAAAAGGCAAATTTTACAGTGCAATATTAATTTCATTTTATATTGATTTCTTGTACGTGTGAAAGGTCATGCTGTTACTAGCAATTGGTTGCGTCTTGTTTGCTGTGCAGTCAAGCTAACATTAGCATAACTGTCAGTTTCAACTACACCAACACCACAGTCCAGGAAGCAGCATTTTAAACTGAAACCTGTAGGTTATATAGTAAATTCAAAGAAATGCTGTAGCTGTCTGATGTGCTGAGCTGTTCAGTCATTACATTGCTTGCTTGACCTACCTTTGCAAAAAAGAACCTTACTCAAGTACATAAATAATATACTTAAAGTATGTAGAAAATGCTAAAAGAATGATTTTTTTTAAGTACAATGTTTATTTTTCTGTATTTTCCAAAAGGCATATTTTTATGTAGCACATTTTAAATTACATTTCAGTGTGCTGTAAGAAAATACACATGTATTCCTTAACATACTGAAACATGGTTAAACAATGGCATACCTTATTGTGTAAGAGTGCTATTTAGAAGTTATATAAATTGAAATTTACAGAAAAAGTTAAAAAAAAATAACCTGAAAAAAAAAATACTTCATTTTGTTACAAGCAACTGAACAAGTTTTATTCAACTCTGTTTACTTTGATTGAAAGAATGGTTCATTCAAATCACTTTTTTAGGTTGAAAAAAAAATTTATTTGATTTGCTTATAAAAACATAAAGTAATTTTTTAGGTTTTTAAAATGCCCTTTTTACAGGGCATGTAAGTTACCTTTTAGTTCTACTATAACTCAAACTCAAATATGGGTATTGGTACATCCAGGAGTATATAATTAAAACATGTGTCATGTGTGGTAGAACTGGTGATTTAACCTTTGCATAAATTAAATTAATTGCAACCTACATTGTCCCATTTTATAGCTGAACAGTGGTTGTACAGGACGGCACTTCACAGCACACATGGATAATGATCCAAAACATACACCGAAAGCAGCTCAAGAGCTTCTCAAGGCAAAGAAATGTAATGGGCGAGTCACTCACATGACCTCAACCCAACTGAGCATGCTTTTCACTTACCGGAGACAAAACTGAAAGGAGAAAGATCCACAAACAAGCAGCAACTAAAGACAATTGCAGCAAAGGCCTGACAAAGCATCTCAAGGGAGGATCTCAACTCAGCATTTGGTGATGAGCTTGAGGTCCGGACTTCAGGCACTACATTGTACTAAGGATTTGCATCTAAGCATTAAAAATAATAATAATTTTACCTATAACTATCTTAGGGCGTCCAGTTACTTTTGAGCCTGTGAAAATGGACATGTACTCTTCATGTAAGAGGGTTTTTCACAAGGTTGTTCCAACTGTAACTTTGAAAGAAAGCATCGATGGGTGGAGCATTTATAGGTCAATGGTGCTCCTGTGGTTCAAAAACCATCACCTGCAATCAAACTGCAATAAAGTTCCCACCATGATCCAACTGATGAGAGTAACACCCACAATTCTTGTTCTTTTCTCCCTCTCTTTTTTCTCTCTGTTTAATTCCTTCAACTTCTATCACTGGAGATATCTTTCTCTCTGTCAGCCTCAATGTAGAGCCGTTCTTCCCATCCCTCTCAATCAAGGTTTCCAGTATCACTTATACTAGTGTTTACAGCATAGTCTCTCTCTCTCTCTCTCACGCAAGCACTCTCTCAGAGGCTATGAATATTTCATGCTGTGGAGACTGGTGGGTCGAAGTCAAACCCTCAGCAGCTCAGCATTGCGTGCAAATATTTACTTCCACTGCCTGAGTGCGGGAGGGCGAAAGACACGCGAGAAGCCCGCGCTCTGTACACACACGCGAAGCGATTACGCCTGACATCATCACGTGGGGTGGGGGGGCATAAAAGGTGCATGTTGAGGGGGGTTTCAAGGGCAAAACAAACCACAGCGTTACAGGCTTTGAGGTGTGTGCGAGTGTGACCATGTTATTCTCACTTTGTGGGGACCAGGATTGTAGAGGAACTGCCATGACATTGTTGGGACATTGTGCAGGTCTGCACGAAGACAAATGCTCTGCCACCAGAAACAGCAGCTGTTGTTCGAAACACTTGAAGTGCAGAAAAATGTATTTTTTATTTGCCTGAGCTGATTATGATTGGGGTTATGTAGCACAGCAGCATTTAACTATAGTTATAGGGAGACACAAACTTGAGCTGGTGTGTATGTGCATCATAATCTTAACCAGTGCACGGAAAGGCAAGTGATGCATAACTAACAGGTGTAATTTGATTTGGCATTGGACAAGTTTCTGGATGTAGGCCACATCGATGTTCAGGGATTTTAGCCACTGCTGGTAGACCCATATGACTGTAAATTTCCGTACACCTGCAAATTCAGCTACTTACTTCACACTATGGCCTTTGGCACGTACAATGCAATCACTCCTTTTTGTCAATCATTAACATCTGCATTGGACCCATTTTCCACATATCGAACAAGACATTCAATACACTGTACCACCTCTTCTCAGTCTATGAATCCCATCACACACTCTGTAGGTATTTATAGCCCCATCATCCTCGTGCTCATCCCCAGATACAGAAGCCTGAAGTTACTACCACCTTACTATGAAAATGACCTGTTGTATTGTGTTAGAATTTCAAGTTAAATGGAGTAATAAAAAGAACCTTGTTTCATTAATATCCATTAATATTTACAAGTCAAGAAAGTTTTTTGCTCCCTTTGTAAGGTTAAAGATAAAGATAATCCTTTATTCGTCCCACAGTGGGGAAATTCACAGTGTTACAGCAGCAAAGGGATAGCAAGGCACAAAAGGTACAAAAAATAGACAAATAGACAGTACAATGTAAAACAATATATACATTATCAATAATAAAAGTCAAAATCTCTGAAAAAAATCTTATTTACAAATGATTGCACATGAAATGTTAAATTGCACATGGGAAAGTGAAAACAATGTTTTAAGTGTGCTGGGAGCAGTGCTGGCTGTATAATCTAATTTAACAGCAGCAGGAAGAAAGGACCTGCGACACCGCTCAGTGCTGCCAGAGTCTCATGCATGGGGTGGGAGTCATTCTCCAGTATGGATGCCAGCTTGGCTAATATACTCCTGTCTCCCTCCACCTGCACTGGGTCTAAGGGGCTTCCCAGGACAAAGTTACAGGGTTTTGTTTCAACAGCGATGAGGTCGCTGCTGGCAGAACAAAACCTCATATACTCATTTTTGTTGTTTGTCAGTTTTTGATATTAATTAAAAATGCCTTTTATTTTTTACATTGTGTGTAAGTTTCATGATGAACTGACAGCTAGAAAGTGCCCTAAATTACTTGGGGAAAGTAACATTGGCTTACATTAGAAGTAAGGTATGCTTTTTCCTATAAAGGTATTGTTTTGGAGATGTGAGGTTTATTCTGACAGCAGTGATGGATTATTACATACAGGTAATTACATATACACAGTGCTGTGCAACGGTTTGAGAAAACACTTCCTTTATTTTAATTTTCAGTGAAAAGCAGTTGTTCATTTTTCAGTGCCAGAGCAAACAGTGAAAAAAACAAAGGTCTGAGACCACTTTGGTCGTTTCTCATTTAAACTGAAAATATACAACAGAAAGTTTTAGAATTTTGAAAACACAGAAATGTAATGATCATTAAAATAAACATGAAATATTCAAGATTCTGTGCCTTTTATGTGTCACTATTAAAAGTAGGGCAAATTTGTAAAGTTGTCCATCTTAAGGTATTTGTGCAAAAAGGTCATACGTTTTTTAGCTTTATACCTTCCACTGAAATTAGTGTTTAGACGATTCTCAGGTTGATCTGACCTTCTATCAGAGGCTTTTCCAATGCCAGGTCAAGGTCATTAAAGTTAAGAAATTCTGTAATTCATTCAAAGATTCTACTTTTCTCTCAAATTGTTACACTGAGAATATAATTTGTAATTCCATTACCATAACCATACTGTACATTTTAAAGAACATTTCACAAAGGCCTCAACAAATATAACTTATTTCCACCCCTCCAACATTCAGGTTGCATTTTCTGCTTTTCATGATGTTTTATTGATGTTCTTTATTACTACACATTGTTTCAGACCCAAAGTGTTGAGTTTTCCTCATGCAATGAAAACATGGACAGAAACACCTGTTTTATTTTAAGCAAAATACAGAGCATGTTTAAACAGTTTGAAGTACTGTTTAACTGATGGAGAGAATTTTGGTGGTCTAACAGGTCTCGCACCTATTCTCTCTAAATCTTTAAATAATTTCCTTTGACTATCCTTCTCCTTAAGCAAGTGGATTAATCTTCTCCGAAGTACTGGTAACACTTCCTATGAATCCTGTATTCATAATGCTATCTAAATGGGTTTATAAGGTGTTATAAGGCATACATATTACCTTAAAATCCCAGGCGTAAGCTTGTATAATTACTTACAACTAGTTATAATTATATACATAGCACTTTATAAAACAAACGTATTCAACTTTATAATGCCAGGTGTCATAAAGTACTATAATGTCTGTTCATAATACTCATATGTCATAAGATATTGGCAGTGCAACATATTCACACTGTATGTCCTATAGACTCTTACTACACTTACCTGTAAAGACCACTTCTAATGCTCTATGAGTACTGGAATGAAATTTCTTAAACATGAAAATTAAACTCACTTCACTTAAAGTCTGTAATGGTCTGGCATAAAACTCTAAAGTGTTGGATTGCATGGTGAAATAGAGCATTAGTGTCTGCAGTGTTCTTATGGGCAGATAGTTTAAGCTGTTCTGAAACTTGACATTATAAAGGTGCATACTCTTGCATTATCCATGTCATTCTAACTACTTAAGAGGCATTAAACAAGCTCATGCCAAGCATTGTAAGGTGCTATGTATGCTATATAATGCCTCATAAATGCATATATAGTGTATTATGAATACGGAAAAATGAATAACTTTAATGGCTGTTTTGGCTGTTAATAACAAACGAATGGTGGTCTCTGATTTTTGCACACTAGTTCAGTATAGTGCATACAGTACACGTGTAATTCCATATATACTGTATATAATTCCTAAGGGGCTTTTTTTATCATTGCATATTAGTATGGCATTAGGATTCATTACATATAGGTATATAGGTAAGGGTTGAGGAACTGCTATGGAAACAGAAGGCAGCATTACACTCGGAGGATGGTGATGAGGCACCAGCAGGACGGCGTGCAAATGCTTGTGTGTGTGTGTGTGCTGAAATGAAGTGAGAGCTGGTTTGATGCATGCGATTGGACAACTGTCTGCTGTGCTTTTGCCTGCTGAGAATGGAGCTCCATCACAAGTCTGCAGGAACATCAAAACACAATTAAGGGCCAAGATAGGTGGGGGGGAGGGAGGGAGGGAGTGAGAGAGGAACAAGAAGAGAGAGAGAGAGAGAGAGAGCGAAAGGGAGAAAGATAAAAAAGAGCATGGAGATAAAAACTGTTGTGACAAGCTGAAGTGTCTTATATTCGACTGTGAGGTAGATCCATGGCACTGTTGATGCTTTAACACACACAAACAAGCTCATGCTGCGCTCGTCCATTCAGCACATTCCACACGCAGCTGCAAATCCGACTCACTGTATTCATACACTTCTTAACGCTGGCACTTCAAACCTTTATTCATGAGCCTAATAGAATGTGTAGTGAAGGCAAAGCTTACTGAAATGAATGTCAATACAAACTGAGCTATTTAAGCTGATCCTAAACAGTGGCATGTAGTAATCAGTCATTTTAGCTTCCAGTTTTTAGCTTCTAGATTTGACCTTTTTACAAAAACTTGTCTCCTTGGTCTGCTGGTTTTCACTGAGTGAGTTTAAATGCACACTGGGAAGGCAAGCGTTATGTGATTTCACCGGTTACCAAAGTGCTTTTCTGGTTTTTCCCTTTCCTTTACTGTGCTTTGTAGTTTGTTGTGCATGTAAACGGTTTTTAGGTCCTAAAGTCCAAAGTACATGCCAGAAACAGAAACTCTCTCCCTCATTCTGCCCAGCTGGCAGGGAACGTTCCCAGAACCTTGGCTAACATTCCAACTTCTAATAAAGTTTTCAAGGAAATGTTTGTCAAATGTCTAAAGATCATTTTAGAGATGCTCATAATTCAGTTTAAAAATAGTTTTAAAATAGTTTAAAATAAGGTTGAATGTTAACTAAGACATCTTAAAACGTCTTAACTGGTGTTTCGAGGATGTTGTCAGGGCCACAGATTTTGTTAGATGATAAAAGGAAGAACATTCTCAGTACAACATTCAGAAAATGTTTTATGGATGTTTTTTTTTTTTTTTTTTTTACGGAGACCTGAGATGACAGAATGCTTTAGAGAACGTTCTCCTACCGTTAGAAAGAACATTCTGGGAACCAAAAGAAAACTTCCTGCTGAAACATTAAGGGAATATTGCCCTGCATATTCTCAGTACATTTCTAGAACAAATCATTTGTAGCTAGGTAAACCACCTCATTGGAATTCGTTTCAGACAGTACAGAATGAGGAAAAATATTGTGTTTTGGGAAAACTGAAGCATGTTAATCTATTATAGAAGACCCGAAAAATGAAATTTGACAATAAGCATAATTATTCAAAAATGAGTTACTTGCAAGATTTAATAGACAAAGCTTTTTAGAGCTTGGTAGTGCTGAGTGTAGTGCTGAGAGAGTGCAGGAGGTGAGACTGCATCCCTGCCCATCACAGCAGTCAGACTCCCCTAGTTTTCAAGTAAATGTGTCCCAAAGTCAGGGTGAAACATTAAGAACTACCACTACCTACATATATATTGTGTTTCCTCCATTTCTCCATTTGTGTTTTAATGAAAAATATTATCAGTGTATTTTTTCTGGTCTTCTGACTGTAAAGAATTCAGACCCAGATTTGGCCATAAAAGTTCATGATCAACCCTAAAAATAGTTATACAGTAATAGCTTATATGCTGTAGATTAAAGTAATGAACAGTCCATTTCCTCCACTTTCTAGGGCCACTTAAAACATTCGTGTGGTATATTAAGCTCTGCTAATCTGTTAAATGTCTTATTTTGAATGTATTGTTTGAAACCTGTAGAAAATTTATATTTTTAGAATCACCTTTTACAAGAATCTGCAACAAATTTGGTTTTATGAGGTTTTTAAACTTTCAATGTTTTAAACTGTTAATCTGGAATCTTATTTTTGCATTAGCAAATAAGAAAAAACATGACAAATAATAAAAAAGCTGATCCAAAAGAAGCTAATGTTGTGATAATGTTGTGATGATATGTGCTATGTTGTATAGACTGGAGGGGAGGTGGCTGGTTGATAGTTGAATCAATGTGTTTTGAGGGAAAATGTTGTTTCCTCACATTTCATATATCTTCTGTATATAGTTTTTTGTTTGCTTGTTTTCTGTTTTTTATTTATTTTCCTTTTTTTCAATATTTCTACTTTCTACCTTTCACTAAATAAACACCCCTGCACTGTATGTGCTATTGTGGTTGGCCATCATTTTTGTTATTATAACCCACAATCCTGTTGGAGCATTCTAAAGTTTACCATTCTCTCATCATTCTCTCTGAGCACCGGTCAACCTGCATAGTTCCGTGTGTTCGGATCTTTCCTTTTTTCTGGATATTTTGTCATTTTTCAAGTTGAGAAAACAGCTTCTGAGGGGGCAAAACAGGATAGCCTGAATTAGATTGGCGTCAGCTATTCGCAAGAAGTGGCAAAGTTAGCTGTCAGCCAAATGCTGAGTGCTGGGTTTTGTGAGTAAATGTGTGTGTCGGTGCGTGTAAATCCCGCATACCCATTCACACACACTTTTAAAAATAAAGGTTTTTAAAAGGTTCTTGGCTTTGAGGAGTGCGTCTAGGAGAAACCTTTAATAGCAACAGAACCTTCACGTTATGTGGAGGTTCTGTTACCTTTAAAAACTTCTTTATTTTCATAATTTTCATGCATTCTTATTATGTTTTCTTACAGGGTTATTTTTTACCTTATAACATCCTGCATGTATCTCTGCACCATTAAAAAAAACATTATAGGCCATAAAATAAAATCATAAAACGACTTCTCAGGCATCATGGAAAGTATCTGTTATCTTTTTGTGTTGGAGATTTTTGGAGATATTTCAGATGTCTGGTTTCCATGACCATCTCAACGATTGTGAATGACTGAATGACTTTGTTTTCAACTTAATTATTTAATGTTAAAGTAGGCACTTTATTTATTTATGTATTTTTATATTTTTATTTATTCATTTATTTATTTATTTATTTGAAACAACAAGAAGTGGTTCAATGATAAAGAAAGCACTAATTATATACTCTTGTCAAGTGTATATTTCATGTCAAGTTACTTTGTTCAAATGTTTGTAATCATGGCTCAAACTTTTGTTTGTTTGTTTTCAATAAGATAAAAATAATCAATTGAATTGCAGGAAAATATAAACAATGATTCTAAAATTTTAGCAACTTCTCAGTTTCTTTTGTCCTCATGAGTTGAGCTTTATTCTATCTCCATTGGGCTTCAAAGATCAGATATTGAACATTGTTATATGCAGTTTATTGAAGCCTACAATAAAAAGTCATATGTCGTTGGAGAGGGAGCATGGCGTTCCACAATACGGCCAAGTTTGAGGTCAGTTGCATTTATTTTCACTGAGTTATGGCACTCTGTATTTCTCTGGCTCTCTGGACCTCTGGTGCTGGTGAGCATCTTGGCAGGGCTGCCTAGGGTTGGATACAACTGTGAAATTCTCGTGTCTGAGAATTTCTTTGTACAGCCTTGCTTTGTACAGCCCGGTTTAATCTGTCTAGTTTAGCAAGCTAGCTGTCAGCACCTAGGCCAAGAAAAGCCGACTATCATTAGCATTTTTTACAGAAATACAGAAACCCTAGATAGAGTTTAGCTTAGCTTAGAGACAGCATAAATTAATAGTGTTACTAGATTCAAACATGAATTAATATTAATATTAATATTATTTTAATGTATTAATAATAAACATTAATAATTAACATTAAGCAGCCAATTTGTATTATTAAAGAGCTTCACCCACCTTATAATCAGAATGGTCTGTATTATTCATTATATGATCCAGAGTAGCAGCTTTCCACCATTTCTTAGCCTACTAATTCAACATAACTTAGTTCTCTTCTCATGGCAGCTTTGCTCTGAGAAGTTCTGTTCCTTTACTTGATGGAGGAGCAAATGTTTAGAGACAGTTGTGATTGGATGAAAAACATGTCAACCATAATTTAACAAACAATCAATTCATGGGAAGCTGTAAAAAAAATAGACATTTTAGAAATATTCAGAATTTGACATATATATTTAGATGATTCTGAAATAGTAAGTTTTATTTACATGCTGCCTTGTTTTTCAGTGTATATATATCAATTTTCATGCCAGAATACCATATATATACATCAATTTACACACCAGGATACCATATATATCCATCAATTTACATGGCAGGATACCATTATTGTTTGTGGTACAGAAGCAGTCACTGCATTAAGGCCAGGGACAAACCCCCTATTAATATTCTTGATTCCAGAAGAAACTTTGGATGAGCAGGTATCCACAAACGTTTGAACATAATACATATGCAAATGAACATTTATGGCCTACTTCTGATAAAGGTTAACATAAAAAAGTCACTGCTGGTAAGAAACAGATATGCATATACATTTGAGTGGCGATTGTATGTCCATGATGCGCATACTTTCCCACATGCATGCTCACATGCTGAATATGAATAGGGATCGTTTATCATGCATCATTTCGAATGGGTGTGTAAATTGTTCTCAGCTTTTGTGCTGGAATTAAATCAGCAGCGGGCTGTCTCTGCAGGCCGGCGAAATGACTCCTGTGTGCCTATTACACATTATTTATTCTTCTCTTATGCTCTGAATCCTGCCACATGCACGTGCACTGGAAACTCTCCAATGCCAGCAACGCTGGAACCTAAGGAAACGTGAGGGTTGCCACATCCTAAACGCCAGTTTTAAATGGAAATTCAAATATCTGCATAATTGAGTCGTTAAGATGTGCACTAAGTCGGTCCGTGTGGTTTGATGTGGAATGCTGTGTTGTAGAAAAAACTTACCCAATCAGAATTGCTCACAGTGGTGGTGATAGGAACCAGAGGTCTGAAGCTTTTAATGCCTCCAGAAGCTATTTCAGAGAAAGGTATTACTTGAAATGGGTGTGAATGCGCTGCCTGATGCCTGAAACATTGATCTGTGATGGTTTTGAGATAAGGTTTTGGCTAAAACATGTTTTTTATAAATCCATGGCTAAGAGGTATATGCAGGGTGTTGTAAGGTAAAACAGACCTTAAAGAAAACATTTATTTTCAGTTTTACCACTGTTTCATCATAATGAGCATCATGGCTATCATAACTACTGTTAAAAAAAAAAAATCAGTAAGCTTCTCTACAATTAATCAGTTCATAGGCAATTCTGACACTTGGCTTAAAGCTGAACAATTAAATAATGCATAAACGCTGAAAAACAAAAAAAGAAAAAGTGGAATTCCCATAATTTAACACAGCCTCATTTACTTATCTGTGTCTGCCTGTATATGCGTGATTTCTGGACATGAACAAATTCTGAGTGCAATATTTCTACAGTTATTCAACTGAGGAAATGTTATTATATTAATGAAATGGCATGAAATAAAGCTAGAGCAATTAGAATTTAATTGCATTAAATGGCAAAGCTTCTCACTAAACAAACAGAGGGCTATTGTCTCCAGCACACCAGAAACAAGGCTTTTGCTCAGTGCATTAAAGTATAATTCATAGCAGCAAGTTGAATAAGCTTTTAGGAGAACAAATAATATACATTTCTGGACATTTCTGGTTTCTTATATTTGTATTTAATAGAGTTTTATTTAATCACATGTACTTCACTATATTGACTATTTGTACACTTTATTCTGTTAACTTATTGAGTGATGCTAACAAATTTTATTGTGCTCCTGTAACTCTGATATGCTTTATATTGCTTCTGTAACAACACAATTTTGAACTGAGATTAATTTCAGCTACACAGTAAGTCCAAAGATATCCAGACACCCCTTTAAACAAGCGAATTCAGCTACTTAACACTGTACATCTTGCTGATACAGGCAACCAAGTGTGTATAGAGTACCGGTCAGGCTATGAGTAGCAAAATGACTGTGTGATATTTACACTGGGAGTCATTATCTCCAAATGGACAAAGCCTGGCACTAAGTGTCTGACCTACCAAAACCTCCTCAGATAAGGTCAGCATTTGTGATTCTGCCATTAGCAATCCATGAAATACTAGTATTTAGGATCACACCTTGTATCTTGACCGTAGCTTTTGGTTGCATGAACCATTAAAATCAAGGATATAATCTACATCCAAATTTTTGACCAGGTTTAGGGCCTCCAGGCATTTAAATCAAAGCCTTCCACTTTGTGCAGCTGAATCTGATTGAGCTACTACACATCACTGTGCATCAACAGCATAAAGATGATATCCAAACTGTGTAATAGAATTATATTCCATATGAAGGAAACCGCAGCTGTCCAGTCCCAAACATCAAGATTCCTGGCCACGTTCTGCATAGTGCAACCTGGATTCAATCCGTGCACCTGCATGATATAGGTAGAGCATTTACTACAGCTCCACGCTCCGGTCCCTTGGCCACATGCTGAGTTTATCATGGTGATGAATTGATGCTTTGGCATTATGGATAGCAGCAGTAAAGCCATAACTCAAACTGAAGCTTTAAACAAGGTGTTGGAGGAGCCTGAATGAGTGACAGTTGCTGAACATGTCCACAGGCTCTGAATGTGGTGAGTACAAGAACATTTCTCACCAAGGGGAAACAGGCCTGACCATAGCCTCACATCCACACACACACACACACACACATACACACACACAACCTGAGCTGAAGTGACTTCTGAGAACAAGTATGTGAGTCTGTGTCCTTGAGTTGGAGCGTATGCATTAAAGTGTGTTTTGTCCTCTTGAAGTTTAGTAACCCCAAGTCACTGTGTGTGTGTGTGTGTGTGTGTGTGTGCACGTGTGTATGTATTATTGAAGAATTCTTCCAGTTTTGGTGTGAAATAGTTCCTTGTAAAGAAAGCCGACATCTTATACCCCTTTCCCACAATACCCCTTAGAACACAGGTGTAACACAATACCTATGTTGTGCCCCCTTTAACACAGTTTCCTGGGTCCTTAATGAAGTGTACCTGGCATGATTTGGACCAAATACCACAAGAATGAATCAGGCAGCCCTGTACAGAACAGCCTGTATGAGTGTGTGTTCCTTTAAATCAGAGGTCTTCAGACCTGACCCCAGCCCCCCCGCCTCCTCGGGACAGTCCGTATTTTAGCTATAATCTAACATACAATGCATAAGGGTGGAGGAAAAGTGTGGGCAGTCTAGGGTGGCCTGAGGACCGGTTTAAAGACTTCTGCTTTAAATGATAATGAGCCACTGCTGACCTCCCCACTCCTCAAGGGGGTGCACCAGCATGAGTACACTTTCACGCTCCCACTGCAAGAAACACTAAAGACATTTGCATGGGGAAACAAGAACAAGAACCTGGACAAGTAGCCTGAGACGCCAGAATGTAACTGCTACACCATTTCAGGTGGAACAGACAAAATAAAACAAGAAGCTGGTGAACAAGAAGCTGACACAAAGTGGCTTGTACATGTCACAGATGTCAATGACCATAGTTGGACCACAGTATAGTGCTAGCAGCATTATGCACTAGGTAGCAGTACTTAGTCATAAAGCCATGGGCGACCTTACTCAGATGGTGGGTGGTATTAATCTAATAAGTCCCCACTTGATGTAGGAAGGGGAATCAAACCTGAATGGCTTTCTACGTTTTTCTGATTTAGGCAACTGAGTCTGCGTCTGAGTTGTCTTATTTCACAGTTTGTGGGTTGATAGACACTCCAAACACCCAAAGGTATGTGCACAAAGTAGACTGTTATTCATGTTGTGTCCCCTTTAAAGACCTGGATTTCTTTATAGTGGTGGTCACGAAGACTACAATACAAAGATAACTACTGTACTATCCAAAACCCCCAGTGAGGGTGGCACGGTGGCATGGTAGGTAGCACTGGGAACGCCTCATAACAAGAAGAGCCTGGGTTAGATTCCTGGCTGTGATGCCCGGGGTCCTTTCTGTGTGGAGTTTGCATGTTTTCCGGTTTTCCTGGTTTCTTGCCACAGTTAAAAGATTTGCAGGTGAATTGGAGATGCTAAATTGCCCCTTATGTTTGAATGTGTGAGTGAATGTTTATGTCTGTGTGTCTGCCCTGGTGGCCTGGCACCCCCCATGACCCAAAACAGGGCTGTCCAATCTTATCGGCAAAGGACCGCTGCGGTTGCAGGTTTTCATTTCAACAAAGCAGGAGATCACATGACCGGTTGTTTGAATGTTAAGCAGTTGAAAACCTGCACCCACAACGGCACTGTGCGGGTAAGATTGGATAGCCCTGACCCAGAAGGATAAAGTGGTTTAGAAGATGAGTGAGAAAACCCCCAGTGAAGTTACACGTCTACCGAGGTTTTATATATAGTATTGTTAAAGGCAACATAGTGAAAGTTGAAGAAACTTATGCTTTTAACTTTTGTATAATTGAGGATTGAGTATTTTTGGATATGTAGTTCTACTTTTACAAAGTACAAAGTACTTTTACACCTCTGAGTGTGTGTGTATTTATGGACCCTTCCTCTTCAGCAGATGCCTTCTTCTCGAAGTCTCTCTCTCTCTCTCTCTCTCTCTCTCTCTCTCTCTCTCTTTCTCTCCCTCTCCCCAGGCTGCTCATGATGAGTGCACTGCCCCTCCGCCCGACTCTGCTGGAAACACGGCAGCGTCAGTCTCGCTGAAATGTTTACAGCCAGACAGGAAATAAAGGCAACTCTACACGCCTGAAGGAAATGAAGCCTCTTATTATACATGAATAAAACAAAGCATTTAAATCAACTGACTGCACAGATACAGGTCTCTTAAGGGACCTGAGGGAGGCCTATTCATAAAACCAGCTCAGATGAGAGCCTCATTCACATTCACTTTCATAGCTTTTACTTCCAGTGGTGCAGAGCTAAGATCAGCCGAGCATTTTACTATCTAATGCATAGAATTATACGTACACTACACGTACCTTATTCTAGATTAGACACCAGATTCTAGATCTTTAATAACACTATGTTCATCCTGCAGAATGAATAAGTATAGGCCCACAAACACAGCAATACAATGTCTCAGTGAACTAACCAAATAGAAGACATTAAAGGGAAAAAGGTTTCATGTACACAGTCTTCCCAAATGTACATAAAGTATGAGGAAATACAGAAGGAAGGAATCAGCCGACAGGAATGAAACTTGGTGCGAGGCTTTGACATTGTGAGACATGTAAATGATTCAAGTTTCATGCTCGGCAGCGCATGTGACGTGAGCAAGGATGGGCCTTAACGCTGTACCTGTCTGATCCAACAGCTGTGATTTCAGATGTTCAGCAAGCAGCGATGCCCTCCATGAGTCATCATGTTAGTGCCAGCACCATTGGCAGACGGCTGCAAGACGCAGGACTACATGCGCGCAGACCAGTTCAACGACTGCCCTTAACACCACGTTAAACTTCGCTCAAGTCTGCAATACTGTGGTGCCAGACTGTCATGGATTGACTCAGAATGGCAGTGGGAACCTTTACAACTTAGCAAACATAGTGGCCTGACGCCGTACTGTGAGACACTACTTCTGTATGTGTAGCTCAATAAATATTAACCATATCAGTCTAAATTCTGGGGCACTTTGAGGCAAGTGTGTGATGATTTAGGCATGCAGTTGCTTACGTAATGCTAAGGGGTGGCTAAGCTTCCACTACTTGTTAGCTATACTCATAGCTTCAATATTCTAAAGAAGCAAACTGTACACAGCAAAGATATCTTGGCTAAACAAATATGTGTTTATTTGTTTGTTTGTTTATTTATTTGTATGAATAATTGTAAAACTTTTAGTTTATATAACAGCTTTGGCAGTACATTAAAGATGTCTTTCTATCATGTTGCAGAGATATCTACCAAAGTTAGCATGCTGAGTAGTGAGTAGTGAGTTACTGTGGCCATGAATCAATCAATCCAACACGAGAGGATGAAGAAGGAGCACTGCTGCTCTGATGGCATATTCTAATTCTATCTTATCAATCATGTTGAAGGTACCGCTACCGGTACTTAAGGACAGATAGCCAATGAAAGGAAGAATAAACGCAATGATGGTTGAAGGTCTTGGCGGATCACCACCCAATCGCATCAAAAAGCCATGTTCAGCAGCAAACAAAAGTAGTCCTAAAAATATAAGCAAAATGAAAGTTAACTTTAGCGTTGCTTTCCACCGCTGGAGATGCTCTTGCTGAATAAAGGGATGAAGTTTGATGCTAAACTCTAGACAGGTAAATTACTGAGCGGTTGTTATTGATAACAGGGATTGTGCATTTCTTTGTTTATTATGATAGGGATGGACACCACAGCTTTCTGGTGATATGCTGCCCCCTAATTGTTCCAAGTATAAATTCGACCAATTGCATCATCTTACATATTGCTCCTTTAATGGTAGCGTCCGGCTTTGGGATTTTTTTAAAGTGATCAGTTTGATAGCTTGAAAAAAGGCTTATAACAGTGCTTCATATTTAATCATGTTCAAAAAGCAAATTTTCTGAAATTCAGTAAGTAAAAGCAAAGCAGTGAATTAAAAAGTTAAAGTGGTGATTAGCCAGCTGTTTCGACTAATTATCACCAACCCATCCAGATCGTTCAAACATGCCTTTGATGACAGAACTAAGGTCAGGGAATAGAGCGCTTTCAGCTGTCTAGATCAAGGTTTGGTCCTGGCATCCCACTGCTAAGCACATTTTAGCATTTTCTCTGCTCTCAACACACCTGATCCAACAAATCTGCTCATTAGCAACCCCTTACTGGGTTACAGAGGGTGTTTTAAAGCAAGGAAAGCACTAAAATGTTTAAGACTAGGGGACACTGATCTAGACCACTTAAAAAAATACTCGAGGTTCTGTGGTGTATATATGTGTATATATATATATATATATATATATATGTATATATCGATTTATAATCTAAAATACAATAAGACACCTACAAATTCAGAGATGTGACCCGGGAGCATCTTATTCAATTCAATAAAGCACTGCGTAAAAAATCATAACTTATTCATAATATTTTCTCAGCATTTCTCTATATTTAATGGCCCTAAACGTTCTCACCCATACTTCGCATATTTCATCCCTGTGATAGCACTTAATATCCAGTAATGACCACCAGCTGCCACTGGAGTAACCAATCACAAAGCAATATAGGTGCTGAACCAATGTGACATATGAAATGTAGATAGCTAAGTCAAAGTGAATGGCTAGAACTATGAAGTGTGACTGGGTAAAAAATAGATTTATGTCTTCATAAATATACATGAGTAGAGCCGAACAGTGGTGTACAGTAACTCAGTAAGTGTAATGTGTTAGTGTACTGTGAGTAGTGTGTTGGTGTACAGTAACTCGGTAAGTGTAATGTGTTAGTGTACTGTGAGTAGTGTGTTGGTGTACAGTAACACAGTAAGTGTAATGTGTTAGTGTACTGTAAGTAGTGTGTTGGTGTACAGTAACTCGGTAAGTGTAATGTGTTAGTGTACTGTAAGTAGTGTGTTGGTGTACAGTAACTC
>CM067495.1:8086313-8102293 GCA_034552555.1 Semaprochilodus insignis
GGAACAATATGATTTGGCAGAAACATGTTCTCTCATTCGATGGGTTCATCAGAGATGTTACCCAACCAGCAGTGACGTGTATATAAAATATTAAAATATTAAAATATTAAAAGGCAGTGCACACAATGGTTTCTAATAAACATCCTCTACAAATGTGGCCACTGCAGCTTGGTGTACAGAACAACTGAAGACATTGTAAGACTTTTTTTTTAATCAGGCTCCAAAAAATCATACAAAAGGACACCAGGAATGGCCTTCTCAACTGTCAAAGCTGCAACACTTGTGTAACACAAGAGAGTGTTCAACGCACCACGTTTTCCCTTTAAGTAAATGTTTTGCTACATTTTGTTGGGGCTGAACGCAGCCATGTTCTAACTCACCTGACACTATTTTTCACGCTCTCCTGTCTACCAGTACATAAAACCCTTTTCATTCATTTCTTTGGTATGTGGTTGGAATTATGTATCCTAAGCTTGGCAAAAGTGGCAAGCCATTTGAGTAGAAAGTGACTCATCATACCACTTTATTTATCCTATTATTTAGTCTTCTGGTCACGTGGTATAACTGATTTTTTCAAGATTTTTAACAAGAGAACATCTAAATTTGATCACACTAAATCTAGTTGTTGGACATGAATAGGCTTTTAAAAAGTTCTCCTTGTAGAGCATATTATTTGGCCACCCTGCTAATGCCGAGCACCTCTCCATCAGCTGCAGAAGTGGTTTCCACTGCAGCTGCGAGCATGAATGCCAATGATGATTACACTGATAAAAATGAGTCTGTAATGAATCTTTGTGAATTTGGACACACGTGTATATCTGTGTATAATTGCTTGTTCTGAGTGTATTTTTGAAAATGAGGATTTGGCGACCCTGTTAGACTTTCTTTTCGCAATCATTTATAACAAGGGAGTTCGGTGTCCAGCACAGCTCGGTAATTCCCCTGCTCTAACACTTTTACTAAACCTGACAGACAATAGATGAATCATGAATGTGTTGGAGGAGGGAAATCTCTGCATTGAGGAGGAAACTGGACCTCCAGTCCATCGAGTTTTAGAGGGGCAGGTTCTCAAAATCTCAAACATTGTAACCATCAATCAAACATTTTAAACAGCATAACCTCCTGTACTATACCAATTACTATTCTGTATCTGTACTGTATCAACAAGTACTATTCGAATTACACTCATCGTGAAATAAATAGCTGCACCCAGAAGGAAGTGTGGGATTGCAGTGCTATTGGGAAGGAAGATAAAGGTTACCAGGAACAATAAATGATGCTAAATTTAGACTGATATGGTTAATATTTATTGAGCTACACATACAGAAGTAGTGTCTCTCAGTATGGCGTCAGGCCACCATGTTTGCTAACACAACATACCAGGCGTCTCAGCATGGAGTTGTACAGGTTCCTAATGGTGTCCTGTGATAATCCATCCCATGCAGCCTGAATATTCTCACACAGTTTTCGTGGTAGGGGTGGAGTGATACCAGGCTATCTGGACATGTGACACATGACAACCAACCATCTTGGCGCTGACCACGGTGCCTTTGCACATGGATTGGTTGGTTGTCTCTACCAAGAGAAAAGTGGGACTGAAGATGACCTGCTGCCATTCTGAGTCACTCCATGACAGTCTGGCACGACACCATTGCAGTCTTTGGCGTCGGTGACGTGGTGTTAAGGGCAGTCATCGTAACGATCTGTGTGCATGTAGTCCTGTGTGGTGCAGCCGCCTGTCAATGATCCTGGCACTAACAGGATGACTCATGAAGGGGATTACTGCTCACTGAATGTCCGCAATTGTGGCTGTTGGGTCAGTCACGAAGAGTGATAAGGCCCACCCCTTACATCACATGTGCGACTGAGTGTAAAACTTTGAATCATTTGCATGTCTCATGGTGTCAGACCTACCCACCAAGTTTCATTCCTGTTGGCTGTTTCCTCCTGGGTGCAACTATTTGTGCAACTATTCTTTTGATGATGACTGTAATAATTTGTTGAGGTCTTCTGTTGAAGTACCAAAAGGCAACCTCAGATTTTAATACTTTTATCTTGATTAGTTGTACAGTTCTGTCATATTTTAACTATTTTTATATATATATATATTCTGTCATATTTTAGCTTTTTTTTTTTTTTACCCCCACATGTTCTCTGTCCCTGACCTATCTCTTTAACAATTACACCAAACTTTGGAGGAAAGTTTCAAAGTCATACCTCATACTGAGTGGAAGAAAAGGGTGTAAAACGCACTGTGATGGTATGAAGACATTACTGTCAAGCAAAATGACAGACAGTAAGTTCTTTTGTAGGATTTGTAAGTTCAGTTCTGTCAGGCATTGCAGAAGAACGTTCAAAGGCACACACACACTTCGAAATACACACATACACATTCATAACTGCCAACTTGTAGAACCGACAACACGATCAAAAAACTTTTCTGAACTTCTTTCCTTTCTTTTTGGCCTGACCAGAGATTCCAACTCTGTCAAAATACAGAAGGCGTGAACAGAAAGACAAAAATAAGCCCTGTCAAATGAAACATGAGCACTTCAGAAACACATGCACACCATCAAACTCTCCCACATGCAGCTTCTGGGTTCATGTAGGGTGTATTTTCAAGTATGCGTGTGTGTGTGTGTGTATGTGTGTGTGTAGTTGCGATTCTTGTCTCATGTTGAGATTGTGGCATGTGGGTGGGCTTCAGAAAGAGTGTGGGATTTCAGGACGAACTGTACAGAGTAAAAAAAAAAAAAAAACACCTCTACATCTCCACCTCTCCTCCTACAGCTCGTTCCATATAACAGAACAGTGTTATCAGAGAGAAACTGGGCGATTTAATAACCGCGAGGCGATATTAATAGTGACCCACTGAAAATAGAAACCATCACAGGAAAGCTGTATTATGATGTAGGCCTGCACCAAAGTATACTTACTTAGCCGGGTTTCAAAGTACACTATACAGTAAGGTTCAAAAGGTCCAAAGGCCACCCCCACGTTTATTAAAGGTCCAGTCCAAACAGCCATTAAGTACCAATTATGAATTTTTCAGGAGATATTTATGAGGAAATTGGATAGAAGATTCTTCTTGCATAACGAAGGAGAAAGCTAAAGTGAAATAAGTGAACAAAACGGGAGTTTCCAAAACTGACGTTAGCTAATCATTAAGCTGCAGAGAGAATGAGACTCCTAACAAACCATATAAGACCTGGTAGACCACCAAAACTCTCACCATAACATTAACAGCTTTCATCTCCGTGAGAGGAATCCAAGCATCACTCTTCCTTCATCAGAAAAATCCCAAACTGTTTCTGTCCATCTATCCTCTATGAGAAGACAACTCAACACAGTAGGTCGAAAAGGATGTGTAGCTTGGGAAAAGCTGTTACTGGTAAAAAGAGATATGCATCAAATAAAGACACCTCTGAGTCCAGACCTCAACATCACTGAATGTGTTTGGGATTATTTGGATGGTGAGAAGCAGAAATGCAACTAACTTCTAAGACTGAACTTTGGAGTTGATTAATATTTAATACTTAATACATAATAAATATATAAATATCATATTTCATTTTTAAGGGTAGCGCTGTTGCCTCACAGCAAGAAGGGCCTGGGTTCGATTCCTGACTGGGGCGTCTAAGGACCTCCTCTGTGTGGAGTTTGCATGTTCTCCCTGTGGCTGTGTGGGTTTCCTCTGGGTGCTCCGGTTTCCTCCCACAACCCAAACACATGCAGCCAGGTGAACTTAGGATGTAAATTCCCCCCCTAGATGTGAGTGTGTGATTGCCATTTGATGGACTAGGTGGCCTGTCCAGGGTGTTTCTTGCCTTCTGCCCATTGAACAGTGGGATAGGCTCCCGCACCCCCTGCGACCCGGAAAGATAAAGCTGTTCAGCAGGTGAGTGAGGTCGTAATTGCTGTTTGCACTGGAAATTAAACACACTAAGGGAAGATGCTAAAAGGAGTCTCCAGGAACCCCAAAACTGTGTCATAGGATATGCAGGTAGCTCTTTCCACTGTGAGTGTCAAAGTGCATGTACTTTAATTATAGCAAGATGAATCTGAGCTATATGGTGTGCTATGGACAGACAAGTCAAAGATAGAGTTGTTTGGCAAAGTATCAGTAGCCTTGTTTGGTGAAAATCAAGAACAGCATTTGATCAGATCAGTCTCCTACCAACTACAAAGCATGATGGTGGACATGTAATGGTTTGGGGCTGCTTTGCTGCCTCAATCCCTGGTCAACTTGCAATTACAGAATTGACCACATTCTCTTTCACACCAGAGAGTGTTTGAGGAGAATCTGAGACCATGGGTAAAAGGCAGAAACTGAAGCAGTGGACCAGGATAATGATCCCAAACACACACCTAAATACACCAGGGAGTGGCTCAAAAGGGAAAACAATGGAGGGTTTATGGAACGGCCTAGTCAAATCTCAGCTCTGAATCCCATTGAAATCTGGAGGGTGGACTTGGAACATGCACAAATATTGCACAGCTAAAATGATTTTGCATAGTGGAATGGGCAAACATTTCTCCCAGTAGATGTCAGACACTGGGGGAGCCTTATAGGAAATACCTACAGAAAGTTGTTTCTGCCAAAAAGGGCAGTACCAGATACTGAAGGCAGTACCAAAATATGTTAGTTAAATAAAAGGTTGCAAAGTCAAATATCCATTGTTTTTGTTCTATTCTGTTTTATTATTTATTGTTTATTAATTATTTATTACTGATAAATAGATAAACATCTGTACATGCTGTTTAACTGAGGATCAAATAATGATACGTCCATATATGCCAAGAATGATAAACGTATCATGGAATTCACTTACTTCTTCACATGACTTAATCTGTATGCATGTATGTATGCTATGGGGGAGCCATGAAGGTTGATCTAGGTCTAAAGAAAGATCTTCACATTAAAGTCGGGTGTACTAGATTACTAGATTGGGCTTCTCCAGGGTTTGAACTTCTTGAGCTTGAGTTCTCAAGGGAGGTAGATCTTCAACAATTCGGCTGTCCACTTCTCATCCAAACTGGCATCATTTGAAGGAATTGCATAGGAAATAATGGGTCTAAGGCAAATGCGATCCTTCAGCTATTCACTACACCTGCTTCCCCGAGTCCAAAACCTGACCATCTGGCCAACTGTGATTAATAACAAGTCCTTCAAGCCTTTAAGTAATTTCCAGGCACCTAACCCACCATGTTTACACCTGACCAGAAACTTTGCCCTTCCATTCCATGAAGGCCTAAAGCAAGTTTTGGCAGGTGCCCCAGGACCCAGCAGGCAAGAAAATAAACCCCTCAGCATGAACTCCAGTGTTTAATCAGCATCGCAGAGAGGCCGGTGGGGTAAGGGATTCAATCACCCCGCCCCCACAGTCAAGGGGTTCAGGCAAAACCCCCTCTATCCCAGGGCACGTCAAACGCGGGGCCCCCCTGCCGCCCCGATTTCCTCCGGTGCTTAAGCTGGAAATGCACATCAATAAAAGTGTCTAAGCACACACACGCGGGCTCCCGTTGACAGTATTGATCCGAGGCGCCGGGGGTGGCTGCAACGCGTGGATTTTGCTATCGGATTTGGAGAAGAAGGAGGCAGGTGAGGGGGCGTATTGAAGGCTCTTGACGTCCTTCAGAAAATATTAGATACAGGCCCGCGGGAAGCTGCTGCAAAGCACTATGGGTGCTAGAAATGACGGAGGGAGATAAGGAGAAAAGCACGGCGACGAACGGGCGTCAAGTTTTTTCACCTCAGGAAAAAGTAGGCAAGGTCACGCTTGGGTTTGGAGAAAGTGGGGAAAAGTAGATTTTCGGGAAGAGTGCCAATCGACTTGTGCGGATCGTTGATATGTCGCAGCCTGGTGTAGCTCACCTCCAGCTGCTGTTTCCGAGGAGGGAATTCAAGCTGCTATGGGAGGCAGATAAGGAAAAGCAGGCCAGGGCAATTTAGGATTGTTTTTAAAGCAGGTGTTTTACCACTTAGAAAACACTTAAGTCTACTGAAACCCTCCATGACTAGAATCTGATCTGTTTTAACCCTTTAAGATGCAGGCCTATTATTCAGTTATCAACCTTAAAACCTTGCTAAAATACTAACAGGTAGAGATGCTTTATGATATTGATGTATTGATATTCATATCAGCATATGTGCATATCAGCTGATGTCTGATTCTACCTGCAATCCAATTCTACCTGATTCTACCTGCCCAATAAGATCAGCATACCCAAACACTGCACTACCCCACAGGAAGAACCACACAGTCACAGCACACCAATCCAGCATTTTCTGCTGATATCACTCAGACACCAATACTCATCAATACTGATATGCCCTCTCTAAAAACACTAGAAGAAAAAGCAGTATTAATTTTAAAGGTGACTGTGCCCCCTTTCTATTCATCCATTAGACAGCAGGTGTTTTTAATTACTGGAAATTAATAAATATATTAATACATTAACAAACAAAAATTGAGATGCAATGTTTAGTTTCAACAGTGGCAGGATGTTAATAGAAACCTCTATGAAACTTTACAGTTCTGAGGTTAATGCTGTAGTCAAGACCGCCACAGTCAAGTTCAAATCAAGACCAAGATCAGGACACATTGAGTCCACATCAAGATCAAGACCAGATTAAGATATTTTCAGAATATAAAAAAATCAATTAAGAAATAGGGGAAAGAAATTCATTCATTTGTAGTTCATTTCTCATATACATTATAATTTATAATATTATATTTTGTAGTCTATTTTAGAATTAATAAATAATTGGCAATAAAATATAGGCTAAGAGGATAAGGGTTATTTTCCCATTAAAATCCTAGGCCAACATTGTACTGTAATCGTTCTGAAGACCATGATGGTGAGGTGTTTCAGTTTCACTACCTAAAGTCAATTATAAACCAACAACATGCAGCTGTTTTATTATTAAATTAAAAATAATGTAGATGTAGAGCAATGGACTCTAATAATCTGGGGACACTTGTCAGTTGGTCTTCTGTTTTTTTTTTTTGTCCAGGTTTGAATTTTAACTGTATATGTGTACTCATTTCTGCACCTCAGTCAAAGCTTATTAGCAAGTTTTCAGTCCCTACAAAACACTACTACTACCGCTGCTACAATTAAATGTGATGATGATGATAATGATGTTGATGATGATGATTTTTTATTGATTGATTTTATTGATTATTATTATTGTTGTTGTTGTTGTTGTAGTATAGAAGTGCTGGGAACGAAGTGTGCAGGTGCAGGTAAAAACAGTAGGTCTCTACTTACAGCAACTGTTACAACTGTCAGAAGGGTGAGTTGGCTCAATTATAGATGAGTAATTACTTACTGTATATAGAAGATCTAGTTGCGTAATGACAAGCGGAAAATCTAAAGTTATTATATATCATCGCTGTCCAAAGAAAAACATGTATCTGTATTTTAGTTGATTTTTATGCATCATCTAAACATAGCAACTGCCATTTACATTGTGTGAAATTTCAAATTCAATGGACCAATAGAAACGGTCCAAAATCACTTGGAAAACAGTCGGGTTCCACTGGCTTAGATTAAAGTTAAATTAGGTTTTTGTCCTCTCATGTGAAATAGCTATTTTGGAGATGTTTGGTTTTCTTTGGACAGCAACGATATGGGTATTTATATAAGCTGTTCTACATTAATCCATATGAGACAATGAATACATCACTAGTAGTTACCTTGTTGTTGCATTTATTGTTAATGTGCTACTTTATAGCTAAGTATTAACTAATTCAACCCATTGAGTAATTATGAATCCCATTCATGAACTGAGTCAGGTAGACTAGACAAAGACAAAACTCTTAAAAATATAGGTACCAATAATGGTTCTCCGGGACAGCTCCATTGAACATGGAAGTCCAGTCTTATCCACAACGGGCCAATGTGGCTGCAGGATTTCATTCCACCAAAGCATGGAATCAGGTGTGCTCCTGCTTGTTTAGAATGAAAACCCGCAGCCACAGCAGTTTTTCAGCCTCACTGGAAAACTTTTACAGTGAATGACTTTTGTTCTAAATGAAACATGCAAGTAAGAAAGACCTCTTCTCACCTCATCATCCTTGTCTGACCTTGCAGTCTACGTATGAAACTTTCATAGCGTAACCAGGAAACAAGCTTTGCAAAGTTAACTGAATACAATAACCTCCCATATGATGACCTTAAGGCAATGTGAGAACACTATCTAGAGTGATTGCCTGAATTTGCAACACAGCCCATATTTTAAGGCCTCGTCTCACACCAACGCAGAGCTGAATGAACACGATAATTACTCCAATGCTTCTCAATTCAAGGGGCCAGACCAATGACGGAATAAATCCACACACAGGTTATCAAAAGCGGACATTTAATCGATTCCTACCGTACCTATCAGCGCATATTCCGCTTCGCCTGGCTGCCTATGGCATTGCCAACTCATCATACTGCTCAACGTGGAAGTTGCTCATGGCAAGCAGATCTAGGATCAGCTCCTGCTGCTCAACTGAGCATATATATATATATATATAGTTGCTCCCAGAAGGAATCAACCGACAGGAATGGAACTTGGTGGGTAGGTTTGACATCATGAGACATTGTGAGACAAGCAAGGTTGGTCCTTTTCACTGCACCTGACTGACCCAACAGCCACGATTGCTGACATTCAGTGAGCAGTGATGCTCTCCATGAGTCATCCTGTAGATGGTAGAACGACACACAGCTACATGCACTTATATGTATGTATAACATTTTCTTAGGTGCCTACAACGTAATGTTAATGGAAACTAATTAACCCAATGTTGACCTTTCACCAAGTCCAGCAGCCTAGCCATGGTCCTGGTCCACAGTTATCACATACATACATATCTTACACCTTTCTTTTAAGCCCTTCAAGGAACATTTATTTCAGCGTTTTTCAATCTAATCGCTATCGATTACTCCGGCAGCATATGGCTGATTATCATAGACGATAATTTCCCCGTCTTCAGAAAAAGAGCAGACAACCTGTTGCCTTGCAGCACTGAATGTGTGATGAGTCAACAGGTTTTCTGTTCATTTCCAAGCAAGGACAAATTGCTGAGGTAAACAACTGTATAACACAGACAGGGTTTAGGTTGAAAATCCAGGCCTATGATGCCGTTACTGCCGTATGCCATGACGTTATATAGTTCTAAGAGTGAGGCATTAAAATGTGGCTCCACATACAGACCCTTTGTGTATGTGAGGTTAAACAGTGTTAGAATTGGACAGGAAAGCAGGTCTCAGTCCAGAACAAAAGGGCAGCCTCCACTGACCCCTATAAGGCTTTCTGGAATATGATGGCTGGCTGCTCTCCTTTGCTCTCTGCTTGCTGGTTAGAGGCAAAGGGGTCACGGAGAGGACAGCCGAGAGACGGCAGAGCCACGTTCTTCCATTTTCAGGCTTTGTCACGGTCCCTCTCTCTCTCTGCATGATCCAGTTTTAGTCAGCCACTAATCTGCTTCTGCCCTGAGGCCACGGGAAGATTCCAGAAATCATAACCCATATTCCCCCTGCTGAACACACTCAGGAGCTTCACACTTCTTCCACAGTCAGAGGAATGACTGTGTTTCAATGACCGCATTTTAAACAATCAAATCTTTATCTTCTTTTTGGCCTGCTGTCAGTCCACGAGCCATACAGATACAATCAACTGAGTGCAATTTGTCACAATTTTTTTTCACAAATCTTCCTTTCTTTTTTTTTTTTTGGATCAAAGGAATATGGTGTATGTTTTCTAAAAAATCAAGTGAGTACAAGATACTATCAGGTGTGCACCCATTACTATACGGTGAGCACCAGATACTGTTATGTGAGCATCAGATACTATTAGGTGTGCACCAGATACCATGTCATGAAGACCATATACTATGTGGTGAACACCAGATGCTTTGTGGTGAGCACCAGATACTATTAGATGAGCATCAGATACTGTTAGGTGCGCACCAGACACCATGCCATGCCACCCAATTCTACACTCATCATCCAAAGAATAGCTGCACCCAGTAGGAAGTGTCAGATAGCAATGCTATTCGAAGGAAGATAAAGGTTACCAGGAACAATAAATTATGATAAATTTAGTCATTGTAACATCATAATCTGCGTGTATGTAGTCCCGTGTTGTGCAGTCGTCTGCCAGTGGTGCTGGGACTAACAGGATGACTCATGGAGGGCATCACTGCTTGCTGTATGTCCATAGTCATGGCTGTTGGGTCAGTCAGGTACAGTGATAAACATCCTTGCTTACATCACATGCCCGGCCGAGCGTGAAACTTGAATCATTAGAAAGTCTCACAAAGTTAAACCTACCCACTAAGTTTCATTCCTGTTCGTTGATTCCTTCAGGGTGCGACTATTCTTTTGATGACAAGTGTAGAAGAATTGCAAGTACTGCATGATATGAAATATATCAATATTTCATGATTTCATGTGAGATCAATATATGCTCACAATCCATATCAGTGTTTCCTAAAGTAGATTTTTCATTGCTGTAGTAGCAGAACTACAACAGTGTTTGGTGGGAAAGAACTCACATGTTCTGAGCTTGTTCGAGCTCTATTGTTTTACCACACCTTTCAAGCCCTGTACCTCCCTCAAGCACAGCACTGTTAGCAGGTGGTCTTCTGTGCAGTTTCCTTCATTAGTTACAGCCTTAGCAAACCGAAAATGCGTTACAGATGTCCATATTACGGCACATTGCGATTTGCAACTTGTACGCACATCGGGCGCTGTGAGATATTCCTGTGAATTCTGAGGAAGTCCAATAAGAAGAGTGGTTTATACTGTATATACATGATTCAGAACATTTTAATAATGCAGTCATTATTTCAAACGCCCCGCTCCTCTTGCATTATATATGAGGACAAAATGCAAAGACGTTAAACTGTCATAATAAGCGTTTCGTTCAATACCTCTTTTTCTTCTCACGTGTATTTTTCACCATCCCTCTCCGGTTCCCCTCAGGCAGACAGCTGAAACGTCGTAAAATATGGCTGCGTAATTTTACAATGAGCAAAACAAACACCTTTTACAACAATCTGCACCCCGACACCCTCTTCCCCACCCTCCTTTCTGCTTCCCTCTTTTAATATGGCGTTCACCTGATGTCTTGAGACGCGAAATGACTCACGGTTTAATGGAGTGCTCCAATTAAAAGCCTCCTTCAGCCTGACCTTTCCAAAACGACTGGGGAGGAATCGAGATGGCAATTACGTTCATTTCTGTGCTCGTGTTTATACGTGAGCTCGTTACGAAAGGCAAAAATATACGGAGCAGGAGTCGGGGCAATTAAAGAGCGTTAACAGAAACACGGCTTGTTGTGTTTGTTCACCATTTTGCCGCATTAGGAAGAAAAAAAAAGATTTGCTTTTGCTTTGAGGTCCCGGGAAAAGAGACGCCTAATACAAATATTGCAGTTTATTGACTTGGGGCTATATGCATCCTCTCCTAGTGCGGTAGCTATTATAGGAGATGCTCTTTGCGGAGCCCAAGTTAAACTCGTGAATAAAGATTTCTCAGTGGTTCTTAGGCGCAAGGTGAGCGTGACACTTGCACATCTCGTTTCCAAGCAGAAGCATCCATTAAAAGGGCCTTCAAGGAACCAAAAATTGTGTAATCACTCCAAAGAAGCCTTTACTTTTTAAGGGTACCTAAACAGTAAATTAGGCAGTATCAAATGAACACCTACGCAGCGCACCACTGAGACCGATGCACCACAGCAGGTGTTAATTTAGGGTAACACTCGCCATTCTGCCATTCGGCATCTTACAGCTTCACCAAACTGGGATAAGGGATGCAGGCCTGTCATTTTATTGCAGTGAAAGTGGTCATTACTGCAGTTTGCACAAATGTTTTCCTGCTGCTGTAATGTTTGCCTGGCGCTCAGGCATTTTCCCTGACACTCCAGTGTATGTGACCAGTGGGATACTATGTTTGAACATGCTGACTTGTTTATTTCTATCAGCTTCAGGAAAAGTCAGAAGTTTGAACACATATACTCAAAGAATGTTCCCTTATTTTTCTGTACTTCAGAAGAATAGTGCAGACATCCAGATGTAACGACTATGAAACAACATATACAGTCATCATCAAAACTTTAACTGCACCCCGAAGAAAGTGTCGGACTGCAGTGCTATCGGGAAGGAAGATAAAGGTTACCATGAACAATAAATGATGATAAATGTAGACTGATATGGGCAATAATGGTGTCCTGTGATAATCCATCGCATGCAGCTTGAATATTCTCACACAGTTCCTGCAGATTTTGTGGTAGGGACACCAGGCCTTCTGGACATGTGACAACAAACTGTTCATCTTGGCGCTAAGCATGGTGCCTCCACACATGGATTCGATAGTCGTCTCCACCAAGACCTCCAAAAGCCGGAGATGAAGATGACCTGTTGCTGTTCTGAGTCGCTCCATAAGAGTCTGGCACGACACCATTGCAGTCTTTGGCAACGCTGACGTGGTGTTAAGGGCAGTCATCGTAGCGGTCTGCGTGCATGTAGTTCTGCGTCATGCAGTCGTCTGCCAAAGATGCTGGCACTAACAGGATGACTCATGGAGGGCATCACTGCTCGCTGAATGTCTGCAATCATGGCTGTTGGGTCAGTCAGGTACAGCGATAAGGCCCACCCCTGCAACTACTCTTGATGATGAGTGTAAAATATCGTCGCTGACCAGAGAAAAACTCATCAGTTTTTACATGTATGCATCATTTGAACACAGCAGCTGCTGTTTACACTGTGTGAAAATTTCATGATGAATGAACTAACAGAAATGACCCAAAATTGCTTGGAAAAAAGTTTGGTTCCATTGACTTGAGGTGAAGTTGCCATTTTGGAGATACTTGTTTTTCTTTGGACAGCAATTAAACAATAATTGGAATTAAATTGCCATCGGTCTTCACAAAGTAAAGATTGTAGGCAAATTATAAATGTTACCAAGATTTTTCTTAGAATAAGACATTGGAACCAAGAACCTTTTAGAACTTTCTATTGTGTTTTCACACTAGCACAATTTACAAACACAGGACTACTTGCTCTGCCAGTTTTGTATGTCAAGGGTGAAAGCTGTTTTTGAGCCCATGAGCAGTCTAGAAAACTTTGAAACTCAGTGTCCAATGAACTTAGTGTCCACATGGAACATGATTTCTATGGCTTATCGTGCCACTTCAAGTTCTGTGATGGTGGTGAAAGAATTATTGTAGACTACTTTATGCTGCACTGCTTTACACTCACTGCTTTATGCTGCTTGAGTTTTTGTGTTTAGTAAAACAAAGCAGCAAATGGATGAATCTAGTGCCTACCATTTTGCAAACCTGCAGTCAAAAAAGTAATGTATGGATATGCACAACCAATCCATGGTTTGGATGGAATTCTTGTGTGTGAAAGCAAATGAGTGCTTATTTGGAGCCCGCCTAAACAAGCCCAGAGTCCTGGGCATAGATTTAGGCATTTGTGACAATTAGGAAAAGCCCCTAAGAGTGCACATGAAAATATATAATGATTATAGTGGTAAAAGAGCGAATTACCTTCTATTTTGTATTCTGCAGCTCTGCACACTCTTAACTTCAGCAGCTCAAGCATGATAAATTATATTGAACTTAATGCTGATCGGCTCTCTCACTGTGACGCTCTCCATGTAGTACAGCAGTGCTCTGATACATGATGTTACGCAATGCGTCCAGTGTGCGGTGGCCTTTCAAAACTCATTTCAGCTCCTTTAAGAATATGCCTTTAAATAAAAAACTCTATAGGCTCTGAAGAATCAGTCTGGTGTGTCCACTAGCAGGAGTATGCACAAAGGAACCAGGAGGAGTTCATTGTTTGACGCTATATATATATATATACAAATATATAACAGTTGCGATTTGATTTGGCATGGACTGGACAAGTTTCTGGATGTAGGCCACATCAGTGTTGCAGTTGGTTCAGATTTGTTGGATGCCTTCCCTGGCACAATTCTGAGGAGAATTTTCTGTAGCACAGAACGGTAATAAGTAGGTAATGATATGGTAATTTTACAGTAAGAAGTTGTACTTAGTATTAACTAAATGGCAACTTTTAATAGATCTACATGTTACTAAATAATAAATGAGAAATTGTAGTGGTAAAAAGGCCATTATAAAATAATGGTTCAAGTTACTTTCCTAAAAATTATATGCATATATTCTAGTCATTAATAAATGAAAAGATAGACATTATATCAGTATTTAGTAATAAAATGTTAATAAAGCAGTGACAAGTTTTATTTACCTAAAATGACCTGCTTATTTTATAGTTCTTAATGAATATAAGAATAAAATAATAAACGAGTACATGTATATAGTATAATGTTAGGGTTATTACCCCAAAAATCAATTAAGTAGTTCTGCTGTAATTACCTGGTATCAGGGCTGTAAAATAATAATTCACTTGTTTCTATTTTATTTTTTACTTGTTATGTATTTAAATGGTCAGACACGGTGTTTCCTATCACTGAACTAATTCTGAGCGTTTTCTCAGATGTGTGCTCCACGATAGAGTAACTGTGTTGTTAACAGGTAACACAAAAGAACAAGTGATAAAGACTTTTCCAGCCCCGTTTCTGTGTAATTTCTATGTATTTACCTCATCAATTCCTTGGTAACAATATTTGTCTATAGGTGAGCCTAGCACTAGAGCAACCATGAGTGATCTTAATGAAGTTATTTATTTAGTAGTTCAGTGCAGCCCCCAGACCACTGTAAACTGATGTTATGACCTGATGGGAGGTGTAGTAAGTAAGAAACAACGTAAGTTTTGATTTTACATCTCTAATACTTTTTAGTTTCACTGTAATTACTGCCTGTAACATTGTACTGTGTCTGACCATTAAAATACATAACAGGTAAGAAATAAAACAGAAACAAGTGAATTAGTATTTTACAGCCCTGATACCAGGTACTTACAGCAGAACTACTTCACTGATTTATGGGGTAATAGCTGTAACATACAGTATATATTATATAAGTGTACTCAATTAATATTCTCTCCTATTATTCGTTAGGAACTATAAAATAAGCAGGTCATTTTAGGTATATAAAACGTGTCACTGCTATTTTACCATTTTATTACTAAATACTGATATAATGATTATCTTTTCATTTATTAATGACTAGAATATATGCATATAATTTTTAGGAGAGTACAACTTGCTACCATTAATTTAAAATGGCCTTGTTAACACTCACTACAATTTCTGATTTATTATTTAGTAATAACTAGGAAATTGACATTTAATTAATGACTAAATACAACTTGTTACCATAAAATTACCATATCATTACCTACTTATTACCGAACTGTAAAGTGCTATCGAAGTTTCAGATTTTTGCCACTGCTGGTAGACCCGTATTACCGTACGCTTCCATACACCTGCAAATTCAACTACTTCCTTCATACTATTGTCTTTGGCACGCACAAATACAGTCACTCCTTTTACCTAATCATTAACATCTGCTTTGGAGCCATTTTCCACACACTGAACAAGACATTCACTGCACTGTACCACCTCTTCTCAATCTATGAATCTCGTCACTCACAGCCGACAGGTATTTATAGCCTGATAATCCTCATGCAGCGCAACTGCAGGAACCTGAAGTATATATATTGCTCACAGGACAAAACATTAGTCACCTTGGTGAGTGGTGGTAGTAAGTTCAGGCTCCTGGAGTTGTGCTGCATGAGGATGATCACCTGTATATGGAGAGTAAGAAAGAAAGAGAGAGAAGAGAGAGAGAGAGAGAGAGAGAGATTGCCTTTTTGACGATTTGAGTTACACACAGTGAAAAAAGCTGTTGGCACTTTTAAATACTTTAACCTGAAAAGAACAGATTTACAATCTTTTCACCTGACAGGTCAGACCATGTGTTCAAGGTAATCACCCCCCCCCCCAAACCCCCCCCCCCCCCCCCCAAAACTACCCCCCTCCCAAAAAAAAAC
>CM067495.1:8110608-8152006 GCA_034552555.1 Semaprochilodus insignis
TATATATATATATATATATATATATATATATATATATATATATATAGAGTATATATTATGGATTATAATAGGAAATATCTAATTAACTTGATATACAATGAATCTTGATATATATATATATATGAATGACTAATGCCACCTCTGCTAATGCACCTTCCTTTCGAGGGCTTGTTATATCTAAACTTGTTACAAATTGACATACAACACAATTACACCATACCATTACATAAACATTCACCATAATCAGTTTTTTAGCCTTTGTTTGCAGGTTCAAGTCTGAGTTGAACTTTTTTTGTTTCTTTGTAGCCTAAACAAATAACAAACAGTGGTGGACAGCAATGTAATTGGTTACTGTACTTAGGTAGTTTAACTCCACTATATTTCAAAGTCTAAAAAGTCCTTCGTTTTGGCTTATGTGTAAATAAAAACATAACATGTTAAAGTGAAAGAAGCATGAAGTGAGCCAGTCAATCAGGGTACAGCGGTCACTTTGTGTTGAGCTTGTTTTGGCCTGTTGGACAGAGCTCGGTTCTAGCTAATGGAATCTGTTCTCCTTCAGTGTTTTGTGCTTATGATCGTTTCAATACACGTCAGTGTCAGACTAATTAATGACCTTCTATTAAAGACTGGCGGACTGAGAGTGACACTAGAGTCTCTTCACCTATAATGAGTTGATTAAGAGTCTTGTTCCAGAAATGCTAACAGGACATTAGAGCCTTAATAAATCATGCTGCTTTTACTTACCATACTTAAGTACATACGTTAAAAACGTTAGTATTTTTACTCAAGTTGAGGTCTTAAGGGAGGAGCTTCTACATTTACTGGTGGAATATTTTACCATGGGCGTCTCTACGTTAGCTCAGCTACATGGTTTGTATGCTCTGATAACAAATGCTTAACAGTGCTGGCTTTACCTAATAATCAACATAAACTATTACGTTGCCTAAAATGCTTAAATGAGGGGGAAAAAAGCAAGTGGTTGCAAAAGTGAGTTTGGGATTGTTTATATAGTGTTAATATTATGCCATTTGTTTTGGCTTGTAGTTTGAGCAACAATAAGTAGTGGATCTGGGGTCTGTCTAACAAAGCAGATTCAACAAATACATGACGCATTCTACAGGATTTTGAGGCTGATGTGCTCCTCCCAACAACTGTGAAAGGTCTCCCAATATCAGGGTGGTCTTTAAGCAATGACTGTCCCAGATTATCCTGTGTGTGAGGAGTCTGTAATCCAATCTTTACTTTACTCCCAGCCCACTCGGGGGCCTCCCCAGTTGTAAATCTTAAACATTCAATATTTACGACTCGGTTTCCTGTCGTGTGGGAAAGGCTGCATACCAATGGAGGCCGAGCTGATTGGAACATTTTACTGTGTACGGAGGAATCTAAATTGAGAACTAAGTGGACTCATTTTATAACAGCAGTTAAGTATAAATGAGCATCAATCATCAGCAAATATACAATTAGCCAGCTATGAATGCATATAATTTACACAGCTTGTGGCAGTCTTTGTTATTAATTACCCTCTAATTTTACTGTACATCTGCTAGCAAGATGGGGGGCAACTATTCAAAGCTTAGGAGAGTACCTTCTCTGATATAGAGTGAAAGTTTGGAGTCTGCTACTCGTTTCTTTGAGCTATCAATGTGAAATAATATCACATTCTACAATGAATTGGTTATCGCCAATGAGAACAGCAACTTCTAAGGGATAGACTACATCGGATCTTTATGTTTCCCCATCTAAGGAAGTGTGGACAGATACAGGATCAAGAGATTACTCCAACACACAGGACTGAAAGAGTAACAGTGGATTTCTCACAGAGTCGCTCGGCAGTTCTTTCTACCCGGAGAGAGAACGACGGGGTGTTAAAAGCTTACAATCAATGCAGAGGCTCGCCATCCATGTTTTTTTTATCATAACTTATAAACTAGAATGAGTCATGGATCAATGTCGCATGCCTCGCAGTGGAAATCCGATTTACAAGCCCTCATCCCTGAGGAGAGAGGATGGGACTTTGTGTGTCTGCTGTACAGAGTGAAAGTGTATGGATGAGCAAGCATGGACGCGAGTGTCTGCCTGTGTATGTGTGCGTGTGTGCATTCAGCATACTGGCGGTATCCCTCTCCGCAGCTCCCCACTGAAATCCATTCCGTATTCATTATCATAATAAGGCACCTTTCAGCACGCTACATTAATAAGGTTCACTGTAGTCTTGCCTGGCTACCCAATAAGGTTCCATTCAAAAGCTACGTCCCCAAACTGCACAATGGTGTCTGGGCTCTTCGGAATGCATGGAACCCTGGGGCAGTCCATTAGGTTAACCTTATTTGACTTTAGACCCTATTTAAAGACCTCATAAAATTTAAACGATCCGCAATTGCCCCACGATCCCAGTCCTGATAGGCAGGAGCCTCAATCTCTCTCTCACTCTCTCTCTCTCTCCTTCTCACTCCCTCTCTCTTTCTCTAACTCATTCTTTCTTCAGTGTTGTGTCCCTGTTTTGTCCCAAGCTAACCTATCCTTCAAGCCACATTCATGGAATTAAGGTGAATTTCCTAGCTGAGCTGGCCGTCTAGCCGTCTAGACAGTATTGTCTATATAATCCAGTCAGGCGGTCGGTTCCAGAATTATTGGGACTGCTTAAGAAATTGCATCATATGAAGTAAAAAATGATATAAAATGATTCCAATGTTCCTTAAACGTGTTTGAAGAAGTTGTGTACCATCAGTGTACAAGATCTGCAAAATGTAATTGGAACTACAAGTGAAATCATGTGGTGTGGTCAGATGGGGTCAGTGCACTCCATCGTCATGTTTGGTCGGAATGTGAAATATCTTCTGGTATTTGTGGTGGTGGTATATGTGCAGCATTGACTGGCTGTTAACTCACTTGCAGGGGTGCACAGTCCCGGAGGGCACGGTTTGGAGGTTTCCCTACCCAAACACGCTAACTTAACCTATCAATAAACATATGACTGTAATCAAGGGCATCGCCAAGCTGTGCTGGACACTAGCTCTCCGGGATCAGAGTTGTGCAGCCCTGCTATAATGCCACTCATGCTAGCTTCAATGTCAATGAAACATTTGGTGTAACAATTCTTAATTTGCTCTTTTCTAGCTTGGGAATCCAGCCTTACATGCATTCATTGGACAGCATTTGATTTTGAGGAATTCATGGGGACCAACAGGCCTTCATGGAATGAAAAGCACTGTCATATTTGCTGGTGGATCATCAATGCTCTGGGGCTATTTTACTGCTCATGGTCCAGGAGCCGTTGTGAAAATCAATGGCATAATGAATCCCGCCAAATAGCAGGAGATTTTAGCCCAGCATCTTTTAGCACAAAATCATATTATTTCAGTTCCAATGTGCCATTTGTTTTCTACTCACTAGTTGATCAGCACTGAACTACATTGGACCCCGTGTGATGGAGTGTGCCATCCTGCCTCTATTTGTTTCTGCACAGACCTCTACCGTGTCAAATTAACCAAGCAATAAGACATGGAAATCAAACTATGAAACTCTTGATAAGCTATTTGACGGCGTACACGGCCTCCTGTGGAAAAATCGATGAACAAAATGAAATACAGGCGGTGGAGAAAATCTGATATATTATGTGTAATTGGAACGAGCAGAAAAGAGCTCTTTATAAAACATTGCTGATTTTCCTTCCCCAATCAATATAGCAGTCATGAAAAATACAACAGACAAAAACTGAGTTTGGGAACATCTCGGCACACACACACACACACACACACACACACACAAACACATTGCTTGTATATTCAACATCCCTGATTCCAGGTCTTCTAAATCCTAATGCCAGATAGTAGCTTCAATCTGCTCAAAGAATACTCAGTGAATTTAAATAAGGACTCAATCAAAGGTCCAAGTTAGAGGTCTAAAAAGAGGCCTAACAAGACAACAACTTGGTCAAAGGTCAAAAAAAAGGTCAAGGTCAAGGTAAAAAAAAATGAACATATGCAATTAATGGTACTTAAGACAGTAATAAACATTGTTAAGTAGTAGTATAGTAATTACTCATTAACGAATGACAAAAATAAGGACATTAATTAACATTAATTTTTAGATCTTACTATAATAATTACTACATGTCTCAATTAACCATATAATAATCATAGTAATAATTACTGTGTGACTCAATAACCAGGACAGTGAAAAGTAAGCACTGATGAACACTTCACTGAAGCTTATGATCATTTAAATAAAATCTTAATTAAAGTCTTATGTTTCTCAAAACACTTCAAAAATGCATAAGAGAGTCAAATGACTCTTCTCATTCCTGCAAATGTAAGTGCACAGTTGCTTTTTACCAACTAAATTTAACATTTTTTGGAAAAAATGCAACATTAAACATAATATATGCCATAACCTTTCTACAGGCCCTGTTTTAGGACGGTATTCACGTGTGGACCATTTCAATCTGAGTACATGTGAACATATCAAATGAACTCGGACGTCTCTTATTGCCCCCAAAAACAAACCTAACTCATACCACCTCTTGTTTGTTGTGTGGTCTGATTGATTTGTGCATTGTGGAAACAAAATGCCCCAGTGTGCTGTGTATTTTGCTTCATGGACCTTGAGGCTTACAGTCGTCCAGTACTTGGAGGCCTGCCCGTGATCTTGTGACCAGACAGCAGTGTTGACAGAAAGCAATTCGATGCGAGAGTCTGCGTGATTTTACCCTGTTAAAGGTCAATGCTAGGCACACACACACACACACAACACAGAATGTGGACAATTCATTAGTATGGTTTCAAAACATTGATCTCAAAGGCATGTGCTGCACAGAAACAGGTTTTCACTGTAAAAAGAAGTCCACCATTGCAGACGTGCATGCACTTCGGCCACATCTAAGTGCAGGCAAGAGGAGAGGAGTAATTCCTCTTGCTACCCGGAGTGTGGTTTTAGCAGAGATCCCCACATGGCGAGTGGCGGTTGTGATAGGGATCCGATAAAGGAGTTGTGCTGTGAACAAGAATTGGTCTCAGATCTTATCAATGCTAAAAAGGACCAGAAAGCGAACCAACTTTTCTTTAGAGCTCTCTTACATTGTGAACACAGAAAGCACTGAGGTTCTTTTGCAGTCGATTTCATTTGAGGTTCCCTTCAACAGAACTGAGTCTGGTTTATTTAACAAGCACTCTATATTAGATGCAAAACGCCTCGTCGACCTGGCTTGTATCTCACTCACTCACTCACTCACATCACCTGTTTACCAAGATTCTCCACAAGGGGGAGCTACTGACACCAGGCCCTGCTTCACAAGGGGGCACAAGGGGGTCATGTCCCCTCAGACAGAATACTGTGTCCTCCCAGTTGCAACTTAGACTCAATACTTTTGCGGTGTAGCATCTTTATCTGTGTGGTAGCCTAACTAGCCAAACTGCATTCCCATAAACAACATGGATTTCCTTGCTGAGCAAGCCATTTAGACATTTCAGTAGAGATTGCCTGATATGAGCCAGTCAAGCTCATCAGAGATGGCTACATATTGCCATAGCTCAGTTTCCTGTGGACAAATCAAAACTTGCCATGTCAACTCCATTTTTAGATGTCTAGATTCTCCAACATCCCACCAACCATCAGCCCCACACCTCTGCAACTGCAATTGAATCATTAAAAACAACCATAGAAGAAAGTTAATTGAACTTCAGATAAATCCACTCACAAAGCTAGTGCAAGCTTCATTGGCCCTACCAGAGCTGGAAGAGAAGTTTACTGGGGAACGGAAATAGAGCGATTTGGAGTAGAACCGTGGAACCCTCAGAGTATTTTGGACAGATATCCAGTGTAACAGTAATGGCTTCTGTACTGACAACATTGAAACACCGCAATGTGTGAAAACCCATTTTCTAAATTAAAAGACTTTTCAGAGAGCACAGAAGGAATATGTCACACACAAGGAAGGCGCAGCTATACAGCTGGCTTTTGAACAGACCTTACAACTAAACTTCCCTGTGGGGAATGGAAAGAGAGAGTACTGAGGAGATTCAGAGCTACATTAGGGCGGCTGCAGCTCCTCCGAGGAGGAAAACGTGTTTATTCTTCGTCTTGCCAGTAATTAAGCAGGAAGCTATAGCTAGCACTCGAGTGGCATTCGAAAGGGAATAAACGCTACCAAGCAGGACTGCTGTGAGGGGGGATTCGCACCAGCAACATGCTGTGTCCTTTTGTTTGTGAGTTCAGTGTTTTTAGGTATTTACTAATCTCAGGTTTATTTGCTTTTCATATACGTGTGGCTGGTGTTGGTACGCTCCTGTTAATATCGGTTAAATGACTGTTTTTATGTCTTTATGATATGTATTTATGTAGAGTATTTTTGACTCTGTGGTATTGTATTGTAATGCTGAAGCAACAGCTGTGTGCTGTTAAAAACAGAAAAGCCTGTTACGTGTCGTTCACTGGATAAATCGAGTCATGACCCCTCAGTCATCTCTTTCGCCTACAGTTGAGTGTGAGTGGCACTGGAACCTGTGTACGTCCAGACCACCAGGATGTCCTGTGGCAGGGGTCAGCAACCCAAATATTACAAAGACCCATTTTGTCTCATTTCAATAAAAATTAAACCACTTTTGGGAGTCACAACATGTAATAGTGTTTTATTGGTGTAACGTTTTACCAACTTGGCTGTAAATAGTATGTGCTAATTACCTAGAATAAGCTATAAAATACCATAGGCTACGATATTTTGACAATGCCACACAGTATATATGTATGTATGTAGAAATAACAAGAAAGAAATGTTTATCTGGGATGGCGTAAGTGGGCTTATTCAAGGACTTATTTTGAAGGGCTCATATACAGGTGGGGTGGTGGAGTTTTTCCTGAACAGGAGTAAATAGTTGTAGTAGTAGGTTTGCATTTTATCTTTGAGCTAAGGGAGACTGTGTTTTAGTTTGGTCAGCTAAGAGTTTGATAAGTGGGAGCGTCCATCTGTTCATCTTTAAATTCTTAATGTTCAGCGTTGAAGCCATGAAGTTGGCTAGGTGAGATTATTGTCTGTGTTGCTATGTGACCACCAGTCTCTGCACCAGTCATAATGGTTAAGGGTTGGCAAATTAGAAGTTAATTCATTCCAACATTAATTCCAGCTTAGCAAAGTGTTATTGTACTGCAAAGCAGAATTATTTTGTTTTTACCTAAAGTTTGATTCTGCTGTGGGGCCACAAGGATGCAGTAAAGGAGCCATTTGTAGTTCCAGAGCTGCATGTTGCCAGCCCCTGTACTATGGGGTACTACATGTTGGTGCTTCACGTCCTTATTCCTCCAATCGGTTAAATTAATTTAAATAAACAGTAGCTGTCCATGAAAATGTGCAGAAGTGTGTTCTCTGTAGAGAATGTGTTTACTTATTTTCACTGCATGCAACTAAGCAAGTTTACGTGGTCTCTATTTATTCCATCATCAACAGCGCCTTAACACTTTTAAATTCTAAGTACCTCAAAACTGGTGCTTACAATGTCAGAAAACTCATCCTGGAATTAGACCATTCGTAACTAAATTCATGTTGTGCACTTGTATTCCAGCCTTAACATGGGTTTGGTTGGTACATGTTATGGGGAGAGTTGGCTTAATGCTAAAGGCAATACTTAAGCAAGCATGAAGATTGACGCAAGAAACAGAAGTGATTACATTTCATTTACACCAAACAACAAATACAGACATTTTTGTTAGTAAAGCTCTATTCGTTTCATTTTGGGGGATAATTGTGGTCTAAAATAAAATGCTAAAGCTCCAGATTGAGAGGTTTTTGCAACAGCAAAACAGACCAGGAGCTGAACCAACTAAATAGAATGAAACTGTACCCAAAAAGAGAATTAGAATCTCAGTGTGAATGGTTAAAGTACGTAAGTAGTAAATTACATGGAGCTGTAAAATACATGGAGCTGTAGACTGAGCTGAAAGCTCATGTTTGATGTTTACTTGCTTTAACAGACCCAGACAGACATCTCCAGCTAATTATCAAGCCCCGCTGAGAGTTGAGGTGTGAAGCTAAAGAACACTGCTCTACATAAACCCTTGTATAAGCCATTTGAAAGCATCCTGCCAAGCTTTATCTTCAACGTTAAAGTGAAGTTTCAAGCGGCACAACATGTTCACATGCACAGAACAGCTTATTTTCTTTCAATAAGACTTGATAATGTGCAATTTCCTAGTATTCTTGTTTTTTGAAATAGACAGATGGGTAAAAAAGACAAGGCGGAAATCAGTGCGACAACATCCGTAGATATACAACTTTTATATCTCAAATAAGTGCCTGAAACATGCAATGTAATCAACAGAATGTTATCGTCAAAACGTGAAGCAATAACAGTTTTGACTGTATGTCAAAGATGTCTATGTATCAAGTACCATGTCTATGTATCATGTTAAAGTGATATCTGCTGAAGTTAGCATGCTAACCAGCTAGCTCTGGCCCGTCCTGTCTCGTAATACCACTTTGTATCTAAATCACTGCAGTGTTGAGTCGATTCAGTCCAACATGAGAGGATGAAGAAGTAGCACTGCTGCCCCGAGGGCATATTCTGACCTCTTATCAATCATGTTGAAGGTGCTGCTTCTGGTTCGATCGTTTAAGAACAGGTAGCCAATGAAAGGAAGAGTAAATGCAACAATGGCTGGAGCTCTTGGCAAGCAACTGTTTGACTGCCCACTCTTGGCAAGAATCCATATTCAGCAGCAAACACAAGAAATGTTCAGCAAAACCAAAGGTAACATTAGTGCTGCTTTCGACCGCTGAAGACGCTCTTGGAGAGTAAAGGGATGAAGTTGTGATGAGACTGAAAAAAGTTTAATTAAAATGGTGTAAAAGTCAGAGACCACCCTTTGATTATTAAATTCCTACTCAAAACGGCCATTAGGCAAAAGTTGACACATGACATAAATCAAAGTAATTAATTACAGTTTATTAGAGTCAAAGATAATTACAGTTCAATTGTTTGTTACTGCATGTAGCATTTTTAGCATAAGGAAGGAGAAAGCTTCAAAGAGAAATAAATAATAAAGAGATGAGTTTAAACAACAGGAACTTTAAAGGTGAAGAGAAAATGGGACTTCCACCAACCATACTCTGCTCTTGTTTCAGATCTGACAACATCAAGTGCTTCTGTCCATTCTTCCACTGTGAGAATACCACTCAGCCCCATGGGTCTCAAAGGATGTGTAGCTGTCAAGAAGCACCTCACTGAGAAAAGAAAACCTGAACATCTGAGATCTGGAGAGTAAGGTTTATGAACTGATTAAATTATAGTTGAGTTTATTTGGATGGTGAGAAGCAGAAAAAACAAAGAACAACTTTGGAGCTGTGGAAAAATATGCCTGCAGATTTCTATGCAAAACTGAAAGTAAGTCTCCTGAAACGAATAGAAGCTCAGTGCACACTTTTATGAAACATTTGTCAGAAACTTCTGTAAATGTATTTGTTTGACTTTGCTGTAATTAAAGAGATAAAAAGTCTGGGTCTCTTCAGTATCGATCGTTTTAATTTGATCTGTGTCACTGTCTTTATATGATTTTCAACATAATTTCTTCTATTGTTAAGCTTTATTGCCTTTCTGTAATGCACTTTGAGCTGCCAGTGGTATGAAAAGTGACCTACAAATATACAAATATATTTATAGGTCACTTTTCCTACTGGTAGCAGTTCAAAGTGCAAAGTTATTATTATTATTTTTATGAGTAGTAGTAGTATATTGTCGCTGTACAAAGAAAAACATGTATCCCCTATTTATGTTGATCTTTTTTACTTTTATGCATCATTTGAACACAGCAGCTGCGGTTTACACTGTGTGAAAATTTCATGATGAACTGAACAACAGAAAGTTAAATTAGGTTTTTGCTATCATTTTGCAGATGCAGCAATTATATGTTTGATTAACGTTGAAATGCTGTACAGATGATGATAGATGGTTTCATAGAGTTTATGGGGTTAAAGAGTTTATAGCAGGATTTTCTGGATTGATTTTTAAGAAATTCCTCAAACTGCTATGTGTGTAAGTGCTGCAATAAAGAAACCCCCAGCACAAGAGAAGACAGCTAGGATTTGTTGGCCTCCAGCAGTGTCTGTTACTGTGTCTGGCTACAGACCTTGCATGACTCCTGTGGCCCTGAAGTACTGAAATCTTCAAAAGCTGTGTAAGTCTGGACAAAACAGAAAAAAAAACCCTTCAGCATTTGACACAAATTGGTCTAGATGTCAAGAATCATAAAGCAGACTGCTTGAAATGGAGTCAGTCATCTCCAAAATGAACAGAATCCTAATGCTAAACCACTCCATAGCTGTGAAATGCAACTAATAAATATCCATTGAGTTTAACTTTCCAGGAGCTTCCACAACATTTTCAGTGCAGTAAAGCATACAAGCACACTCAGACTGAGCATTGCATGCATGAAGCAAACATTTCAATATGGTTGAATTATTAAGCACCTACTACAAATTATTCAGTATCTACTACGAATAATTCAGTAACTACTCTGAAATATTCAGTAGCTACTACAAATAATTAAGCATAATAAAACATCTGCTATACTACTATAAATTACTGAATATTTAATAGCAGATGCTTAATAAAGTGTAGTAATAGTAAGTAGTTAGTAAGTATAGTGAATACTTTTTAATAGTTACAGAATCATTTGTAGTAGTAATTAAGTAATTGATGATAGTTAATAATTTATTGCAGATACTTAGTAATTTAGTCATTACTATGAATTATGAGGTAAATACTATAAAATATTCAACTGCTACTTCAAATAATTAAGTAACTGCTATAAATGATTAAGAATCTGCTTATTTATATTCAGTAAGTACTACAAATTATTTAGAAATTACTTTAAATTATTCAGTAACTACTATGAAATATTCAGTAGCTACTACAAATAATTCAGTAACTACTAAATTATTAAGCATCTGCTAATAATTATTTAGTAACTACTAATAATTATTTAGAAATTACTATGGATTATTCAGTAACTATTATGAAATACTTAATGACTACTACAAATAATGCAGTAACTATGAAGCATTCAGTAGCTACTATAAATAATTAAGCATCTGCTATTAATTGTCCAGTAACTACTACAGCTCCTAAGTATTCCGTAACTACTATAAAGTATAAGCTATAGATTATTCATTAATTACTACAAATTATTTAGTAATTATTATGGACTATTCAATATTTACTGCAAAAAATCAGTAATGACTATAAATTATTTAGTAACTGTCATTAATAATTACACATCTGCTATTCATTGCTCTACTACAAATAATTTATTAATTATCATATAACTACTATCAATATTTTAGTAGGTACTATGAAAGTATTGGATTAAGCCTGTAAATGTTGTCATTTCTACTTTTCTTTTTTTTTGTAGTTAATGAATCTTATTGAGGATTTACGCAGAAAAGCTTTCTAGCAGGTAAATAGGCTTTGCTAACAATGTGATGAAGGAAAACAGCTTTAAGCCTTTAACACAGAAGCTGTTACTTTCATCGTGTGATACTTTTCGAATGTAGTTTTGTAAATACTAATTAATATAATCACATGCTAGTGTATTTACATTCTGTACTGACAGGTCAAAGTCTACCCCATCTTTTAGGTGTATTTTGAGGTCAAACAACAAACATTATGACTAAAATAAAAACAATTATGGAATTATGTATAGAATCAACATTTTTTCCATAAAGCCAAACTGCATACTCAACAATAACTTGTTGTTGGCTATTAATATGCTCAAATATTCAGGACTATCCATATATGGACTGATCAGAACCTGAAGTGAAATAAGTCCAATTTTCAGATCATCAGCACTTCTAACCATTTTCCATCATAAGAAAAGCCACACACTGTATTATGCACCAAAAAGCCATCCACAGATGCAGCAAATGTCACGGTCCTAGCAATGGTTAAGCAGCCAACCGTACTATTTATGACAGATATGAATAGAGAAAATGCTGAAATGATGTTACTGAGGGGCCTGATGCAGCAAATCATATGTAAAAGTAAATCCAAATTAAATCAAATATGAAAGCTGTAGGGGGCCTCCATTGGTGACACATGCCCAGAGGATGCGAACCCTTATTCCATGCAGTGCTTTAATCAAATTAGAGATGATTTTAGGTTGTAATGTTTAATGCACGACCCAATTACAGAGGCTGTTTTGAACGCATAATTCTGTGTGTGCGCCAAATACAATAGAGCTGGGAAAATGTATGAACTTTGTCAGGGGCAGGAGTATGGTAGAGACTGGAGCATGTCCTGTTTGAAGCACTTAAAATGTATATAGGGGACACTAGGGAGGGTTTTGACATGGGGTAAGTTGGAATACCACCATCTGCACCAGTCAAACACTACAGACTGTAGTCCATCTGTTACTCTGCATACTTTGTTATCCTCCTTTCATCCTGTTCTTCAGTGTTCAGAACCATCAGAGGACCTCCACAGAGCAGGTATTATGAGGGTGGTAGATCATTCTCATTGATGTGGTGGTGGTGTGCTAGTGTGTGTTGTGCTGGTGTGAGTGGATCCACTCGCTGTCCACTTAGACATTCCTACATTGCTGGTCCAACTTGTAGAAGTCAGAGACGATAGCTCATCTGCTGCTGGACAGTTGGAGTTGGTCATCCTCTAGTCCTTCATCAGTGGACACAGGACGCTGTTGGCTGAATAGTTTTGATTGGTGGATGATTCTCAGTCCAGCAGTGACACTGAGGTGTTTAAACACTCCAGCAGCACTGCTGTCTCTGATCCACTCACACCAGCACAACACACATTAACACACCACCACCACCACATCAGTGTCACTGCAGTGCTGAGAATGATCCACCACCCACATAATCTCTTATGTCTTATGTTTTGAAACAGGCAAATAGGTTTAGTGTATGTGTGTTTCCTAACAAATGGTCAGCAGTTTAGCAATATTAAGATTTGACATTCCAAAGATTTCATAACATACCGATACTTTATTCACCACATACAGATGGATGGAAGCCACATCAGTGTTCAGCCACTCTTGCATTAAAGAATTGCGCAGTCTGGTCAGACTGGGAGGTGGAGATTCTGAGCCGAGTTTCCTGTAGACTGGGATTTTTAGCACTGCTGGTAGACCCGTGTGACCATACGCTTCCATACACCTGCAGATTCAGCTACTTCCTTCACTCTGTGGTTTTTGGCACACCCAAATGCAGTCACTCCATTTAGCCAATCATTAACATCTGCTTTGAAGCCATTTTCCACACACAGAACGAGACATTCACTGCACTGTACCACCTCTTCTTAATCTATGAATCCCATCATACACCCTGCAGGTATTTATAGCCCCATCATCCTCATGCTTAATTAGGCAACTGAATCTAATTAGTGAGGCTTTACTGGTTTTCAGATATGAGGCTTTGTGGATATAAGGTTATTCTAAATGCTGTACAGATTTCTGAATAACCAGGAAATCACTAAATCACTTACAATTCTGTTTATCATTGAAATGTCTTCATTTTTACAGGGTCCTACACACTGTTTGAAACTTGTAAAGTATTAGTTTGAGTGTAGACTGAATTTTTGCACAAATCTACAAAGAAATTCATTTTATGTGAATGAAATCTCAAATGAGCTCAAATGAGCTTTTGAGTGGTAGTGTGTCTTGTAAGTAAGAAGTCATTATTGCTTTTTTGCAACAGATAAATATGGATATACTTCATCAAGGTTTGAAATGTATAAAAACAAACACAGACCACATTGTAAAAACTGAGACCAAAAGGGTTACAACCTTTTCCCTTATTTGAATCATATCTGAGCGAACACATAAATAGCCGAAGTTTAAAGCCATGCATGTGATCTGCCTGCTAAACCTCCTCATAATAGACCTTGAGATGAAAAGGCAGAGCGAGAGACAGAGATACAGAGAGAGTGAGAGAGTCGGCCTGTGTTTGTGTTTTCATCTGTATTTACCCATTTCTAATGTGTCCGTTTGGCTGTGAGTATGTGTGCAGTGCTTTTGAAGCGTTTGCTTTGCCATTGCTTTGGCTGACTCTGACTGGCTGGAGTGTGTATGCAGTCAGTGTGAGTGTGTGTGTGCGTGTGTGAGCGTGTGTGTGTGTGCGTGTGTGTGAAAAGGAGAGACACTCAGTCCGATGTTTGTTTGGCCCTGTTGTGGCTGGCTAGGCTGTATGTGTTGACTTTGTTTGCTGCTGTTTTGATCGCTGGGCTTTTCCCTGTAGAGCCAGGATGGAGGACAGAGTGAGTGGACGTGGAAAGGGAGGGGGAGAGAGAGAGAGAGAGAGAGAGAGAGAGAGAGAGAGAGAGAGAGAGAGTGTTCCCAGGCTAAGAAGAAGCAAGTTAAGGCCACTAGCGTGCCAAGTGTTCCCTACGGACCCCCTGCCTACTGTTTCCATCTCACTCTCCACTTAGTGCATGGACCCGTGAAGAGTGGAGTGAGAGACCCAGTGTTTCTCCTATCACTCTCTCTCTTATTCTGACTTCTGTGCTATAGCTCCATCTCCCATCCAAACCTGTTTCTTTGCATCTCTTCATCTCTCCATCATCTCCCATTCTACTTACCCAACCTTGCCCCCCCCACCCCCTCCCCTCACCCATCCTTTTCTTCTTCTCTCATCATCCCCCAAACCACCCCGCCAAGAATCCGTCCCGGTTCAGGGTTCTGGCCAGCGGGTGTTTTTGCAGATGGACATCATTGCAGCCTTTAAGCCTTTGAGCCAGTTTTGGGGGCTTAAATAGGTTCTACTGGCTTTGCCTCCCAGGTCCAAGGCAAGGTAGGAGATTGTAAATCCGTATATTCCATGCACCAGGTGGAGGCTGTCTTTTAAACTCTTAAACTCGAACATGGAACTCACACCAGATGTGACACGTTAGGGTAAGCGCAAGCAACCATGCATCTAATCCACACTGCTTCCGACTCAGTTCCATTCAGTGAGCTCTTCAGGCAGGCAAAACAGCTTTTCTTAATTTCCTTTCCAGTTAAAGACTTTTACAGCATGTTTAGAACATAAAGGTCTGAACAACGGATCTGTTCATTTCAGTCTGAGGGCATCCAAATCTATTAGTCAAGATGATATATAGCATTCTCAATGGCCAGTGTTTTATTACTATAAATGGAATAAATGGCCATCCCTTAAGTCATGCTTTTAAAATGAAAACCTTGTTTTTATTTAGACCAATCATGACCATTGCATGTTATCCTGCTGTCTGGAGGAAGTTCCTCAAGTTAGCAAATCAAACTAAATAGTTCTTTATAAAAGTAACAAAATACATAATCAGCAATTACTTACACTCATCATCAAAAGAATAGTTGCACCCTGAAGGAATCAACCCACAGCAATAAAACTTGGTGGGTAGGTGTGACATCATGAGACATGCCAATGATTCAAGTTTCATGCTCGGCATGTGACGTAACTAAAGACAGGTCTTATTGCTGTACCTGACTGACCCAACAGCCACAACTGCAGACATTCAGTGAGCAGTGATGCCCTCCATGAGCCATCCTGTTAGTGCCAGCACCATTGGCAGATGGCTGCACAATGCAGAACTACATGCATGCAGACTGTTACAACCACTGCCCTTAACACCACATCAACGTCACGAAGGAGTGCTATGGTGTCGTGCCAAACTGTCATGGAGTGACTCAAAATGGCAGCGGGTCATCTTCAGTGACCAGTCCCGCTTTTGTCTTGGTGGAGACAACCAACGAATACGTGTGTGGAGGCACCGTGGTCAGATAAACGGTTTGTTGCCACATGTCAAATGTCCTGAAGGTCTAGTGTCACTCCACCTCCACCCCTACCACAAAGTCTGCAGGAACTGTGTGAGAATATTAATGCTGCATGGGATGGATTATCACAGGACACCATTAGGAAACTATACAACTCTATGCTGAGACGTCTGGCATGTTGCGTTATGGCGGCCCGACACCATACTGAGAGACACTACTTCTGTATGTGTAGCTCAATAAATATTACCCATATCAGTCTAAATCTATCATCATTTATTGTTCCTGGTAACCTTTATCTTCCTTCCTAATAGCACTGCAATCCCACACTTCCTTCTGGGTGCAACTATTCTTTTGATGATGAGTGTAAAACAACCCACAACACACACACACACACACATACAGTTCCCACAACTCCCCACATTACAATACAGAGTCACTTAGCAGGCTCGGAAAGAGGCCTTAGGCCTGGAGGAAGGTCCCCTCTCTGAAAATGGAGCACCATGACTACGATGTAGTGTCACACAGCTGGGTGGCCCTGGAAGCCCTACATAGAGGCTATACAAAAGTCCTCAGTCGCAAAGGGAAAGCATTGCTCAAGCAGTTTTGTAGCTGCAGTTTGGCATAGCTCTTGCAGGTAGCTTTGTAGCTGCAGTGTAGTGTACCTTAAACAGATGACCCAAGCAGCTATGTAGCCATGATGTGTCAGCTATGTAGCTGGCCTAAGCATCAAAACAGCTGTCAGTGCAGGCGACTATGTAGCCGCAATACAGCTTCACTCAGGTGTCCATTCCAGGCAGCTGCATGCGCTGTCATTCAAGTGACCAGTCCAAGCAGCCTCATAGCTGCAGTGTAGCATCAATCATGCAGTCAGTCCAGGAAGCCTTGCATCTGCAGTGCGGTTTCATTCAAGCAGTCAAACCACCAGCCTCATAGCTGTGGTGCAGTTTCATTCAATCAGATGAACTAATCAGCCTAGTTCTTGTGCCGCGGTTTCATTTCACGTGGCCAGTCTAAGCTGCCTGGTACCTGTGGTGTAGCATTGCTTAAGCAGGCTGTCTAGGAAGCTTCATATCTGCTACAGGCAGTTCAAGAAGCCTCTAACCTATGGGAAAAGTCATGCTCGGCAGCTATCTTGGTGGATGCAATGGCAAACTCCTCTGCCAGTGGGGATACATTAATACATGCACATGAACAATACAAAACAATGGAAAACTGATGTAAAGTGGCAGCCATATTGCTCTAGCATACTTACACCAAACAAACACCAATGTGTGCCTCATTAGCTGTAGCCTACTGTCCTTCCTATTAGTTAGGGTTTGGCAGGGATATCAGGTTTAGTATATATTGTAATGTGTGTTTTTTGTGATGACCAGAAGCAAGATAGAAACAGTGGCAGAGTGCAAAAAAGAGGGGGGAGATTAATGTAAACCAAGTTGAATTGGTCAAATAGGTACAAATTAAAACGAGATCATCATGAGCTCAGTAGACAAAAATTTAGTCACCTGTGATTGAAACATACCTAATAACATGTAATACCTCCACAAACAAGAATGGAAAACAGTTGTGATTCAATTTGGCATGAACTGGACATGAAGTTTCTGGATGTAGGTCACATCAATGTTCATCTACTCTTGCATCAAAGAATTGTGCAGCTGGGCCAGATTTGGTGGATGCCTGCCCTGGCACAATTCTGAGGAGAATTTCCTGTAGACTGGGATTTTAGCCACTGCTGGTAGACCCGTATGACCGTATGCTTCCATACACCTGCAGATTCAGCTACTTCCTTCACTCTATGGTCTTTGGCACGCCCAAATGCAATCACTCCTTTTAGCCAATCATTAACATCTGATTTGTGTGACCCATTTTCCACATATGGAATGAGACCTTCACTGCACTGTACCACCTCTTCTCAATCTATGAATCTCATCACTCACCCTGCAGGTATTCATAGCCTGATCATCCTTGTGCAAGGTGACTATTATTATTATTATTTTCATATATATGCTTATGTTTCTACATGTATTTACAGCTGAAAATAAAAAATACAAATAAATACAGCTATAATCAGTTTATTTTATAGAAGCAATGCAGTAATAGCAGTTTATGGAAGAATAGAGAGATGGAAAATGAACAAATGAAAATAAAATCTATATAAATAATATGTAAATTATTGTTGGATGATTAAAAATGGAGCAATTTATTGTTAAAAAAACAATAACATAATGGAGATTAGAGTTTGGCAGCAAGTTAATATGTAGAAAATGTAGAATTTGGATCTTAGCTACAGCATTGATTATTACCAAGCATTTCTAGCAAGTACAACCCTTTACATCTAGTCTTGGTCTAAACTTCTAGTAAATGAGAAATCAGTTCCCTTCACTGGGCATAATCTCTATTTTACTGTCCAGACCAGCTACCCAATTCAATTTCACAACAATCTCAGTCTTAGCTACAAACTCATGCCCACGCCGCACCTCCCTCAAGCTTGAAACCACAAACATGACATTTCCAAAGTCTCCAACTGGGAGCGCTGAAATGAGTCATTATGAGACTTCATACCTCACTTAAATAAACAGTGGAGTCGATAAAATAATCAATAATAGGTAGAACGTTCGCTAGAGGACTTAGGGATTTGCAGAAGTGCTTAAAAGTTGAAATTGATATTTTGACTCAAAAGTCATGAGGAAACATTTAATCCAAATTAACTACAGCACTTGAAACAAATGCATAGCACTGTACTGTACAGAACACTTTCATTGCAGTGTTTAGTATTAAATATATCACTTACTCGAATCATTGATACAATCGATACAGGGTTTACAAGTCCCATTAGCATGATGTGTACAATGCTAAGGTACTGAATCTAAACCTTCAGTTAAAGTAGAAGAGGATGTTTTAAAGTTTACAGCTTGGTGAAAAGTTTAAAAGCATGTTATGTGGTAAGAGCAACCGTCTACCATCAGTGCTATCAGTGCAGACTGTAACAATGCAGAGTGAATGTCAATGCTATTCATTATGTTACTAACTATGTAATGACTTACATAACCATGTAATTACATTTAAATAGTAAAGGGCAACAACACCAACTTTCAGCTTCCGACGTTTAAGCCTGGCCTTTGTCTAAACGAGTCAGCCCCAGGTGGAAGCTGTCTTTTACTGGCAGCCTAGGACAAGTTTCCCCAATCCAATTACATTCCGCCACAATCGCAATCACAACTTCAGAACTCATCTCCTCGTCGCGCCTCCCTTGAGTTTGATGCCGACGCAGACATGACATTTCCAAACTCTCTGGCTGGGAACGGCAAAATTAGTCATTATGTGACATCTTACCTCACTTGTTGTTTGATTAGCTGATTATAATGCTAATTACTTTGCTACTTTCACAGTACACTTCAACGTACCCAGCAAGCGACAGGTTGTGACGGAAAAAAGCGTCGCTAACAGCCATCAAAGAGCAATCGTCTTTACTAATAAACACCTGAGGTAAATAGATTTAATAGAGCGTGAGGGGTGGCAGTCAAACTGGCGTTTAAAATTCCGCATCCCAGACCTTATTTACACAATTTACGCAAATCGCACTAAAAGCTACGCTCGCCTTCTTTAATATTCATCCCCAGCAAATTCAGGCAAAGGCGGATCATTTGCATATTATTGAGATGTGAGCGAAGTCACCGCCCAAGAAAATGCCACATCAAAGGTTCCGAAGATGCAAAAAAGGAGAAAAAACTAAACTCAACGTGGGCCAATTTACTCCTACTTGTCCCTTTCATTTGGAAGCAGGTTCAACAGCCGAGCTATTAGGAGAAGAGGCTTGTGTGAGCGAGGGGCTTAATTTGGTGACAAAACATGCATGCGTGCTTGTTCTCACGCACGCACACACACACATTCACACACACACACACACTCACATGCTCACATTATTCCTGGCTGCTGAGTTCTGGTGACTCTAATGAATCTGTATGTGAGATCTTCTAACTAGGGTAGGTGATGAAGTACTTTGCTTGAGTTCAAGGATGCTCAGAATTACGTGAACTGCTTCAGTCAAAGTGACATTTGATGCAGGCTTTAAGTTAACCGTGGTGTCTGAGGTGCCGTGTGGTACAGTTTATCAAAGGCTTAATTCATTTAAGGCTGGAGTTTCACAGTTCACACCGGGGCTCACCTTCTGAGCAAAGCTGCTACTATTCAGCCTCCATACTCATTTGAGCCTTCCGTCGAGGAAACATATCCCTGCAATGAATACTGGACACAGGGAAAGCGAAAAAGGGCAATTAGTTCTTTTAAACACAGTCGATGGAAAAAGTTGCATGAGAACTGAAGGAAGCGACTGCAGTGCAACATCCTGTAACCTCCTAAGTAATGAAACAGCTACTACAGTTTGTTCCGCCAGTCTACCAGTACGGTCCTGTTGTGCTCTCTCCTGCACTCTACAACCATTTTTATGAGCCTTTTCTTGCTTTCAAAGCTAAGCACTTGTAATTTGCCGGAGCTGGGAGAAGATAATTGATTGTAATTGAGCTATCTCGTCCCTTCGGTGGTTGACCTCCATTTACCGATAATTATCATGTCACCAATCCCTACTTAAAACGTCCCACTGTTTCGCTCACATGCTCACGCCGCTCCGGCTTATGACATAAACCATAATAACGACCTGTTTCTGAAGTGTTATCTTGGATGAGGTGCTATATGGATAAAAAGGTGGGGGGGTGGAAGAACATGGCTTATCTCTTCTTATTCAATTACCAAGTTATTGGCTTTAAAGGAACTGGACATAATACAATACACCAGTTGCTTTATTTGGCTTATTAGACCAAAAATAAAGGCAGCTTTATCTCCAGCCTGTTTAGAGAGCAACAGGGGCCCATTGTTGTGCCCGAACCCACAAAATTCCTGCTTTTGTTTCAATTCAGAAATCGCTAATTGGGCACAGTTAGCGCCAACTGGAGAGAATGATTTTGATTTGTTCAAAACAATGTGGCTCCCTGTTGAATTGTGCCCGAGGTGGTCCACCGTCATCGCTTTTGAATCAGCCGTGCAGATGTGGCCACCCGCCCTCACATGAGGCGTTTGTGCCGTTCTTGGGATATGGTTAGAGAAAAACATGAACGACTTGCCTGAACGACAGGAGACCCCTCTTTGAAGGTGTCAGCGTAAAACACGGAGCCAAAGCCGTTTGGAAACAGTGTGGTTTTCTGGCTCGCCTTCAGGCTCACCTGCTGGAGACCCATTTCAATAATTTGTGCAATTTCTACAAATAGTTGCCAACTATGCAAACATAACTCACTCCTCAGTTATCAAATATGAGGCATTTTCTAAAGAACAGCCTGGTCGGAATAATTATGCAGCAACAATATATTATTATGTCTCATTACGTTGATCAAAATCCGCTGCTTTAGGCCCATCAAATTGGTCAGATTTCCAAAAAGGAAATGGGGCACAAATAAAATACACCATTTGTGAAACCCAGGAAGACCAGCTCTTCAAGGCATGGGAGTTAATCTTGGCATAGGATGTGCACAGGAGCTGCATGACAATCAGTTTAAGATACATGGTAGCTACTTGGGATGTATGCATGGGGCAGGTCAGGGAATTAACTCTGGCATGCAAGCTGCATAAGAGCTACATGGGAAGTGATTTTGGTGTAAGATAAGCATGGAACCTGCATGGGAATTTCCTTTGGCATTGGTGCTGCATGGGAATTTTCTTTGACATGGGAGCTGCATGGGAATTCACTTTGGCAATGAACATGCATGGAAGCTTTAAACAAACTAACCTTGGTCTTGTTGAAGGACTTTATTTGTTTAGTCTTGCTCTTGTTTGGACTGCTTGGACTCTTATTTGGCCTTGACTTGATCTTAACCCACATTTTACCCTGTCTTAACTCGATCTAGACTATATGTACTTTGCTTGTATTCTTTAGCTTGTTTTGAAAGTACCTTTTTAGTGCTTCCATAAGGTTTAATGTGTGGAATGCATCATAGTTCCAAGCAGATGCGTGTAGGCCATCTCTTTGCGTGACTAAGAACTCTGAGTGCTTTTTTCAACCCACTTAATAATACATGTCAGCGGTTTAACTACTTCTGTAAAACATTTTTCTCCACTACATAATGCATCGCATCCATCCAATGCATAATGAATAGGGTTTTCCTCATGGGCCAAAGTGTTGCACTTTTTGGATTGAGCACCATGCTAAGGTTAACTTGGCATTTGCTCAGATGCAATTTACTCTTTCCTTGTTTGGTTACTTGGGTCCTCCTTAGAGGATTATGTTATTTTGTGTGATTATTTTGCATACCAGACAGGACAATCTTCAGTTCTGTGACTGGATGGGCCAACCTCCAAGGACTCTGGAAAAAGTAGAAGCTAATGCTATTATATGCAAATATAAATTGTGGAGGACTGTTCAAAAGTCACACTTACTCATTTTGCAGCATCAAGAAAAAAGCAGGGAACACATATTTATCACAAAATGTCACAGTAATTATTAGATAATATTTGTAATATCATTTTTCTGTATTTAGTGTTGTCTACCCTCTGCTCTTCTACAGCTTTGATTTTGTTTCTGAGACTTCCATTCAGTTTTTCCAGGAAATTTGCAGAGATGTTTTACCACGCCTCCAAAGTTCAGTCTTAGAAGATGGTTGAATTTTCTGCTTCTCAAAATCAAAGTAATTCCAATCACGTTCCATGATGTTGAGGTCTGGACTTTGGGGTGGTCAGTTCATTGTTCTAAAAACACTGGTAGCTTCTTTGTTTGATTTGCCTGGGTTGCTTGTCTGTTTCCTTTTCTCAGTGAGGAGCTTCTTGGCAGCTACACATCCTTTCAGACCAATAGCACTGAGTTGTCTTCTCAGAGTGGAAAGATGGACAGAAACACCTGTGGATGTTTATCAGAGGGTGACAGTTTTGGTGGTCTAGCAGAGTTAGGAGTCTCAATTTCTCTGCAACGTTTAATCATTTTTCATACTGCAGTATAATATACAGTACACATACATTATGAAATGCTAATGTGGCGAATAGCCAATAGGCAATGTGTGAGGACCAGTTAGCATGATCACATGATCAGTACTAACCAGCCCTCTTTAGCTAGTATTTTTAGTTAGTTAGCATTCCTGGGTGTTGTGCCTTTAAGTCTAGCCTAGTTCTACAATACTAAAATGTATCAAGATCAAGTACTTCTTGACTTCTTGAATCAGGCTTTGTATTTTATGGCCTAATGAACATGATCACATTAACCGAGAGAGCTAATCTCAGCAATATTGCTCTGATATTCTAGTGTGTGTGTGTGTGTGTGTGTGTGTGTGTGTGTGTGTGTGTGTGTGTGTCTGGGTGTGGGTGTATGTGTGTGAATGGGTGCAAGTTCTTATCACTATGAGCCTCTGGTGTCCCTTCTCATCTGACCTTTTTGCGCAAGAGCAAGGTGACCCTTTATTAGCCAGTCTCTGAGCTCATATAGCTCAATACTATTTTTGTAATGTTATGTATATGTTTTTTATGTACTGTAGATGGATTTGTCTCCTAAAAGTATATTTATATTGTTCCTACAAATGTATGCATGCACTCACCATCCACAGTGTTCTAATACCGTATTGTCATAAATGGATCATGTAATTGGTGCAGATTTGTCAGCTCCCCCAATACTGCTAATCTTCCAAAAGCGCTCTTATCTACACTGAACGCATTGTAATGTAAACTGTTTGGAATGACCTCTGCTTTGTGACAAGGTGCACTAAACAGCCATTAAAAAATGAGGAAATTGTGCCCACAAAGGGGAGCACATGGTTAGCAACAGTACTTAGATAGGCATTTAAACGATTCTCAATTGGCATTAGAGCCCAGTTTGTGCCAAGACAATATTCAAGTCCAGCAGTGACTTGAACACATTCATGGATTCTGGAGGTTTAAGCCAAATTCTAGACCCTACTATATGCATGTTGCACCATAAATTGGAATCGGACCAGGCAACTTTTTTAGTCTTCATTCGCTCGGTTTTGGTGTGCCTGCTTTTGCCTCAGATTCCTGTTCCTGGCTAACAGGAGTGGAGCCTGATAATAGCTAATGTGTTCAGAAATGCTTTTTGTTCACTGTTACTGTAGGCTGTCAGCCTGCTTTGAACAAGTCTAGCAAATCTCCACTGAAAACTCTAGACTGCTGCTCTTCTTTTTGTCTTAAGATTTTTCACAAATTCATATTACAGAGGCAAATCTTGTCTTAATTTAGGAATTGTATCTTGTCTTACAGGATCATATTTTAAGTTAGAAAACCCTAAACTACTTTATAAAAGTTGACAGTTAACGGTCATGTCTGTTTCTGAGCAATGAACTTTGTGACTAGAAGTAGGGATTATTATGAGAGCACTCCATTACGTTTATCAGAGAGTCATCGCTTTTTAGTTTCAGATTCTATTTCCCAAATGCCTTAGCCAACACTAATGTTATTCCCCCTAACAAACAACCACACACTTAACTCTGTGTCCTCATTAATCACCACCATCACTGTAAACGTTTATCTGATGAGTTTTCATTAACAGTATCACGTGAAGGTAATAGAGGAGATGGTGGAGATCTTATCTGCAGTGTCTGGGATTTTAAGAATGCCACTGTTAGATAAACAAGTGAAAGCACCTCTTTGTGTCTAGATGTACAATGTTGAAAAATCCAACATCATTATGATAGTTATAGTGAATTTTGCTGCCATTCACAGCAAAAAAACAAAAAACAATAGAATCAAACATTAAGACACCACTGGGGTTGGTTTAATAGTAGGACAGTATTTAGGAAATGTTGTCCTTTATTACTGTTCTGGTCTGTTCTGATTTGTAATACTTTCTATTCTGGACTTAATGGAAGACATAATGGACTTTCCCCCATTCTGAAATTTAACATGAACATTAACTGAAACTGTTGATCAGTATCTGCATGATTTCATGCATTGCACTGCTGCCACATGTTTGAGTATTTGGATAACTGCATGGCTGAGCAGACGTATAGGTAAAATAAAGTGGCCGGTGAGCGCCTGTACTTTAAAATGCAACCCTTAGAGGTATAGAATTGGTATTCAAATATAAAGTCATGTTTTAATTACAAAGTGTTTACCTAATAGTTTGTTGGATTTGTTTTTATGTTAATGAGAAACAAGTGTCAGGAGAGTTCTTTTACAAAACAGGCCTATATACACAATAATAACATTGGTAACACTTTAAATTAAGTGTTGACTAAGTAATATAGTAGTAATGCGTTAGTTAACATCAAAAATGGTTAAAATGGTTAACTAACTTAACATCAGGTACTTAACATTAGTTAAGCATTGTAAGCATTGTTATCATATCACTTCATGTTGACTAATGCATTACTTCATGCTAGTTAGTCAGCACTTAATGTAAAGTGTTATAATAAAATGTAATCAAAATAAATCATAATAAAAAATCTCCTTCTCTAAAAATGAATACAAATAGTGAATGTACTAAAAGGTTAGAATCCACAGAATTTGACTGCTTGTTTTAATGAGATATGAGTGAGAACTAATTAATGTATAATTACATGCTTTTGTTATTCTCAGCTGCTTTTAAGGGTTAAACTGCATGTAGCGCGTCTGCACTGTGTTGATTTGTCCATGGAAGCAGATGAGCAATGGTGGAGTGGTGCAATGGCAGCTGACACAATGTTAAGTGTCAAGTGTTATCATCTCTGTCCAAAGAAAAACAAGTGTTTCTCCAAAATGGCAACTTTACAGGAGAGGCCAAATACCTAATTTAACTTTAATGTAAATCAATGGAACCAGACTTTTGTCCAAGCAAATTGGATCCATTTCTGTTGGTCCCTTCATCATGAAGTTTTTACACAATGTAAACGGCAGCTGCTGTGTTCAAACGATGCATAAATGAAAAAAAAACGACAAAAATGTAGATACATGTTTTTCATTGAACAGCAACGATGTGAAGTAACCACAGACATGTTAACGTACTTAAAATTGCTTTCTGTACAATTTGCAACACCTTTCCAAAAATCAAAACAACCATCCTTCTCTCTCTCTCTCCCCTGTACTCCGCTGCCTCTCGTCCTCTTCACTTGTACTATTAAAATTGAAAATCCTCTTTCAGCCTTCAGGATTACAACAGCACCTCACCCAGTAAAATGAACTAGAGAACAGTAAGAACTGGCATGCTCAGATCGAAGCCAGAAGGAAAAAAAAACTCTACCGTTATTTCAAGAGAGTGCCTTTATTAGATATTAAATATGAGAATTAAGAATTACTTGGAGGTTTACGGTCAGTGGCTTTCTTAATTTAAACCATGTTACTCCTTATTAGACTTTGCAATTACAATTACGGCCCGGGTTATTCGAAAGAGTATGGTGCATGAAATATGAAATGAAGGAGGCAAATTTATTCCAATTATTCATGATACGGCCGCGTGGCTCCATGGCCTTTTCCCGGTGAAATAAGGCACTTTCTGAAACGAGGGGAACAGCGGGACGGCCTGATCTCAAAGCATTATCGCACACTTACAAGGTAGAGGATAGTCGCGCCACGAAAGAGGTTAATAGCACTTTATGGAAATGATGTGGAAACGCTAAAAGTTGAAGGACCCATATGGTAGGCCTCTTTTCTTCTGCCCGAGTAATAACTGGTATTATCTTTTTATGGCCTGCTCATGCTACACTTTAGCATTTGTTGGCCGATTGGAAATTGAATTCTGTGAATAGAGGAAGGTGGGTGGGACTGAATTGGCTCTGATGTTCATTACGGTACAAAGAAGAAGAAGAAGGCTGGTGAAAGAAAGGGTGATGGATTATAGTGAAGTATGACATGAGATATGGGTAAGAGGTAGCAAAGTGTCTGAGTTACACAAGGACATCCGGTCCTTCACTGTCATGGATTTATATACAGCATGAGCGCATGAACACACAGGCACACACACACACACATACATACATGCAACACATGTTTTTCATATATACACAGCCCATCAAAAGTTTGGGGACATGATGACTTTTTCTGCTATGCTGTGCAAAGATCATTGGTGCTCCACTTCCCACCCTCCAGGACCAGAAAACGGAAAATCATCACAGATCTATCTCACTCTGGACACAACATATTCCAACTTCTCCCCTCCAGCAGGTGCTACAGAACACCAAGACAACCAGACACAGAAACAGCTTCTTTTCTCAGGTCATCACCTTAATAAACAGCTGACCAGTAACATCATCTGCTGGACCATAGTATTCACTGGTTTCACATGCATGCCAGACTATACACGACACTTTCTTCATCATACATGTATACTAATACTGTTGCATTACCTCACTACTGCCTCTACCTCAACACTACTGCCTTATACTGTTGTTAAATAATGTGTAAACTGTATATTATTTGTCTATATACAGTTTGTTTATTGCAGTATATTGTGTATACTGTGTAGACTGCATATTGTACAGTGTTGGTATTTATTGTGTATATGTGGAGTCATTGTGTATATTGTTGACTGTCAGTCAGTTAAGTGTATTCTGGTACAGTAGTAGAGAGGCACAAACTGCCGAAACCAAATTCCTTGTGTGTGTCAACATACTTGGCCAATAAACCTGATTCTAATTCGTATTTAAATGGAACTGCAGAATTTCCAATTAGCCTTTTAATGCTTATGCAGCTGTTTCTCATGTTCTCCTTTATTAATGTGGCATCTCAGTTTGATATGGCATTTATCTCGAGGTGCAAAGAACATGATCTAACAAGGTTGATAATTTGTAGTTCTACAATTACAGACTGTAGCCAGTCTGATTCTCTGTATACTTTCTTATCACCCTTTTACCCTGTTCGTCAATGGTCAGGACCTCCATAGGACCACCGCAGAACAGGTGTTATGTGGGTGGTGGATGATTCTCAGCACTGCAGTGACACTGACGTGGTGGTGGTGTGCTAGTGTGTGTTGTGCTGGTGTGAGTGGATCAGACACAGCAGTGCTGCTGGAGTGTTTAAACACTGTGTCCACTCTATTAGACACTCCCACCTTGCTGGTCCACCTTGTAGATGTAAAGTCAGAGACGATAGCTCATCTATTATATTGTCTATATATATTGTCATTGCAACTAAAAGAGTGCTTAAGGATGCTCTCAGCTTCTTCACCTGCATGTTGTTTCAGATTTATCTCTGAAGTTTTCTGAAGAAGAAAAGGTGAATAAACATCATGGACTGATAAAAAGGGACCAATTAACTGATAAACAACATTAGAAATGAAAAATTAGCAGTAGGTATAATAGATATATATTGTATGGCAGTTACATATTAGGTACATATTTATACTTACGTAATATCATTTTTCTGGGCCTATCTATAATTCTAACCAAAGTGAACACACATACACACACACAAACACACATAGCTGCAATAGTGCATAATGTATATCTACATAACACTGTGATTACTCAATAATTCAATAAACAAAGCAATCTCTTTCTGACATCAAACCAACATATTCACAGCATTGCTAATGAAAAGGAGACTTTGACAATATTAGATCAAATTAAAAGCCAATAACTAATATGCAGAGCTACACTGAACAGGTGTGTGTCACGATGAAGCTCAGATGTGTTTCTAACACATTTAACAGAATCAAAACAGGGCCAAAGACATCCGACAACACCCAGATTAAAGTAGACAGCTATTTTGTGGATGGGGATAATAGGCTGCTAATAAACAGCCTTCACACATGTCACAGCATGGTTGCTCAAAGCCAATGAAACCTGAGCAGTAAAAGTTAACATTCTAAAAATGGCCTGGAAGTGTGAGTTCTTCACAGTCCAGTTCCAAAATAGGAACCAATGTTTTCAACACTACGAAACCAGTTACAAACCATGATTCCACTTTGAACCGTGTTTCAATGACAATAGTACAATGACAAGACATTTATTATTATTAAAGCTTCTATAAATATACGCTGATTCTAAAATTAATGCCTGCAGTACAACTGTCATTAGGCCATTCATTCTCATCAACTTTATGTAGCATGATAATGTCACAGAACATGTGACATTAGTATGAAGTGCTGAAATTTTGTATAATTGTGCTTTGAAGTTGCATATAACAAAACCTATTTGATGTTATTACATGCACATTTCATACTATTTTGATTTTCTCATGTTTAGTTAGGAATCTATAGCCCCATGTGACCAAAAAATGACAAGTGATAAAAGTGTTTGCCGTATGATTGGATCAATCCTTCTAAAAATCATACAAAATGAAAGTCAAATATGTCAAAATAGCCTCGATTCATTGTGGCATGGATTCCACAAGATGTTGAAAACATTTCCTTGAGGTATCTGGTCTGTAATGACATAACTGCATCATACAATTCCTTATTTTTTAGCTGTACTTTCATGCTGCAAATGTCCCATTCTACTACATCCCAAAGGTCTTTCACTGGATTCAGATCCGGTGACTGGGAAGGCCTCTGAAAATCACCAGTCTGAGATGACTCAGTGTTGTGACTTGGTGTATTATCATGCTGGAAGTAGCCATCAGAAGATGTTAATTGTGGCCATGAAAGGATGAATATGGTCATCAACAATACTCAGATAGGCTGTAGCGTTCAAGCCATGATTGATCTGGTATTAATGACCCAAAGTGTGCTGTGATATTCTGTGATATGGGTGATATTCCCCACCCATTACATCACCTTCACCAGCCTACATTGGGTAGATCGACACAAGTGGATTCATGCTGTTGGTGCCAAATTCTGACCCTACCATCTGTGTGCCTCAACAGAAAACAAGACTCATCAGACCAGGCTATGCTTTTCCAGTTATCACCTGTGCAATTTCTTTTCTCGGCTGGCAAAGGTGGGGTCTTCAATGGGGTCTTCTGCTGTTGTAGCCCATCCACCTCAAGGTTCAACGTGTTGTGCATTCTGAGATACTTCTGCTCATCACAGTTGTACTAATTGTGAAGTTCACTGGATATCTTATTTCTTTATTACACCATTCTGAATAAACCCTAGACACTGGTATGTGTTCATAACCCAGGAGATATGGAAATACTCATGTTAAATATGGACATCAATGGGTTAATATTAGGAGTGTTTTTAGTCTACTCAATGTACAGGTGGCTGTCATCACACTATAGGCAGGTGCATGTCATGATGAAGCTCGGAGGTGTTTATAATACATATAACACAATAAATACACAGTCACAGTGACACCCTGATTAAAGTAGACAGCTCGTTAGTGGGTGGGTTTAACAACTTGCAAATCAACAGCCTTCACATGTCATAACACATTCAATCAAAGTCACCTGAACAGCAAAGTCAACATCCTGAAAATAGCTTAGAAGTGTTAGAAGAGTTTCTCTTTTGCTCACATACACAAACAGAAACATTAGTGTGAAACCTTCCCTGTACAGCTTCAACATGTAAGTTTCATTCCTAAATGTAAGGTTACTTTTAATTGCCTTCTATATGACTGTAGTTAAATTTTGCTATGCTACGACAAAGTCAAACTTTAACTGCAACTTCAAAATCTGACGTCTGTAGCTTAGCATACTACAGGTGTGATACATCTGATATATCTGAGGTTGTAAATAGGTACAACCATCTAAAGATCATGATCAAAAGAAAAGTAAATGTCCCTTCATCTGGGAATTCCTACTTGGTAAGTTCATCAAACAACTGTAATTAGGAACCATTACTCTACGTTTGAATGAGATTTGCTTGAGATTAAATGTCATATCCATACTGTATATGGCAGCATAATCCAAATCTTCACTGATCATTCGTCGCTTATCCATCATGGTCAGAGGATACTGGAGCTTATCCCACATTTTTCTGACCTCCACTCATCGACTGTTCCAAGCGTCTCAGCTTTGTTAAATATAAAAGTCAGAGTTCTGTTTGTGGTGGTCATCCTCTACGTTTGTCCAGTTGTTTTTTTTTTGTTGTTGTTTTGTTTTTTTTGTCCAGTCAGGGTTATTAATACTGCAATTTCTACACAGTATAGAGTCATTTATCCATCTTGGTCAGGGGGGATGCTGGGGCATATCCCAGTCCTCACTGGGCGGAAGGCAGGAAACACCCTTGGCAGGCCGCCAGTCAAATTTTAAGATTCTAACTAAACAGTGTTTTTACATGCGAGTGTGCTTTATATAAGACATGATTCAAATGTGAATATTTGTATACACGTATACAAGCTGGAAAAAGTTCATATGGAAAAGTGATTTTGACATTTTCATTGTCCTAATGCTAAGAAATATTAAAATATGCTTGTGACAGCCATAAGCTCTGCTAGTCAGTCAAGAATCGCTTCAACATGGAACAACAGAAAGTTATTTTCCACAGAATTCCTGGTTGGGGAATGTCACTAGCAGCCACAGTTCCATTGTTCTGCCCTCCACTCATCAACTATTCCAAGCTTCTCAGCATTGTTAAAAATAAAAGTCAGAGTTAGTAGATCATCTGCTCATGTCGTGGTCAACCTCTAGTCCTTAACTACTCTGTGGTCACGGGGCGCTGCCCACAGAATGCTGTTTTCTGGCTGTTTTTAACTGGTGGACTATTCTCAGTCCAGCAGTGACACTGAGGTGTTTAAAACTCCAGGTCCTGTAGGGGTCCTGGCCATTGAAGAACAGGGTAAAAGGGGGCTAACAAAGTATGCAAGATGATCTATGGCCTGTAAAATGGACACTGATTGCAGATACAGTGAGGTGTACTTATGCTAAGGTGTAGATGCTAAAATTTCTAGTGGGACCAATCTGGCATGTAGAAAAAAACGGGAGCTGCTTATTCGGCTAACCAATAGAGTAACAATGTGTTCCAATTGAAATATGATTTTGTGTTATGCAACATGCAACTAACTGCATGAAAGTTGTATCCTCTAGTCATAAGCAGCATTATTTCATCTTGCAGCCAACATCTGCATTGCTTCTAATGAAAGAAAGAATGCTCTGGAGATATTACATAAACTGAAAAAGAGCAAACACAAGGACACCACCCGAGCACCAACATGTTTGTGGCAGGTGACTAAGCCAATGAACGCCAGGACAGCAAAACTTAGGATTCTAAAAATAGCTCTGAAGTGTGTAGCTCTGTGCTTGTTTGTGCGCTTTGTCTCTCTCACACATACACATCTTCAATGCACAGCTTCACACGAATTACACCATGTCGCCTCGTCTGACTCGACTGTCAGGCGCGCTCCTCAACAAACCAATTACCTCTGTAGAGAATCGTCTCAAACACACTTCCCTCCACACCAAGGTAACAAGAGTGTGAGCATTCAGAAAGCTGTTTAGATTTATAATGGGATTGGACTCTGAAGGTGGTGACAGCCTGTAATGCAGTCAGCTCGTTATCGGACACCTCCCGTCGAACACACACACACACACACACATACGGGCACTGCTGAAGCACACTTGCAGGCGAAGGACTGGTAATCTAATGAACACTGACAACGCCCCGCTAGCTGTTTGCGTTCCTGTCAAAAGACTAAGCAGCAAATGGATGGTGCAGTCACACGCATACACATACACACGCTCTTATCTCCATCAGACGGCGGCGGTGTCTAAGAACGAAAGCACAGGACTCCCTCATCAAATCAATTACGGCCCCAATAGCGTCGGGGTCCTCATCTGCTATATTTAATTTCCTGTGATGTTATTGGAAGCCCCCTATTTAAACGATAAGGTTGATGGAGAGGTAGTGTGACAGTAATCATTTTCATTATACAGATAATGAATGTTTGTCCAATGTCTTTTTTTCGGTCCAGTCAGGGTTATTAATACTGCAATTTATACAGAGTATAGAGAGAAATTAGATGCTTTTCATTGGCTAATTAGCTGCCATTGCATCTGGAGGTTTGAAGCACACTGATGGCTGTGTGATGTAGGCAGAGGTGAGCAGTAATTAGCAGCACTAACTTTGAGGCTTAGGCTGAGTTTAGCAAGTGAAGTTCTTATAGGTCTTAGACACATGAGCAAAATGTTTAAAGGCATCTACCTTGGCAATAAGTGTGATACTACATAACACGATATATCTCTGGAATAAATACAGGTAAACAGTGTAACGTGGAGAGACAAAGAGGCAGGATGCAAATGCAAGTCTTTAATATTAAGCAATAAGTACCAACAGAAATCAAAGAAACCAGAAGAAACACGAAACAGAACACTACTTCAAAAAACAGGGATAAAAAACAACTGACAGGGAGACAAAACACCAAGCAACGACAAAGGGAACAACAGGGAGTCTAAATACACAAGGACTAATGAGGAACACCTGGGAAGGGGCGGAGCTACAAACTAGGGACAGGTGATGAGAATGACAATCAGGCAGAGACAGGCGGAGCTATAAACCAAAACAAACAGAGAAAACCAGAGACAAACGGGGCAAGACAAGACAGGATGTGACAAACAGACACACAGCAAAGCATACTTTTTTCGGAAAAGTAATGGATATACTGTAAGTTGGATAGAAGTTTCAGGTTTCAGATATCTCCTCAATGCCATCAGCCATCGCATGTACACTTATCATCAAAGCAATAGCTGCACAAATAGTTGCACTCGGAAGGAATCAACCGATGGGAAGGAAAACATGGTGGATAGGTTTAATATTCTGAGAATGAATCAAGTTTCACGCTCGGCCGCACATGTGACCTTAGCAAGGATGGGCCTAATCACTGTACCTGACTGACGCAACAGGCACGATTGCGGACATTCCGCGAGCAGTGATTCCCTTCATGAGTCATCCTGTTAGTGCCAGCAACTTTGGCAGACATCTACACGACGCAGGGCTTCATGCACGTAGACTACATGCGTGACTGCCCTTAGCACTGTGATCAGCACCAAGATGAACAGTTTGTTGTCACATGTCACATGTCCAGAAGACTTGGTATCACTCCACCATCAACCCTATCTCAAAACCTGCAGGAACCTCTACAACTCCATCCTGAGACATCTGACTTGCTGTGTTGTGACTTGCAGCCTGACAGCACACTGAGAGACACTACTTCTGTATGTGTAGCTCAATAAATATTGCCCCTATCAGTCTAAATTTATCATCATTTATTGTTCCTGGTAACCTTTATCTTCCTTCCCAATAGCACTGCAATCTGACACTTCCTTCTCGGTGCAACTATTCTTTTGATGATGAGTGTATTTATTACGTTCATTCACAACTACACTATATCTAAATATCCTATACCATGGGAAAACTCACTTTCCCTCACTTATTTAAATAACGAAGTCTTAAACAATATGTAAACCTTGGTAAAGTCTGAGAAAAGTACCATTCACTACATATGCAAGCTATGCTGCACAAGCAGCCTGTTGTGAATCCGTCAGTCTTGAAAACCAACTACATGTATATGTCTGTACATCTCTGGTCAGCTGGGTCTGTTTGCATTGGCCAGATTCCAACCATGAAGTTTCCAGTTGCTGCTCACAACAAGTGGTGGTTTTTAGGACAGTTCTGTAATGAAAGTTAAGTCACTGTCACTAATCACTGGTGTCGACATAAATTAAGTCACAGGAGAAGGGAATACTTTGCAACAAACGATTTTAAAAATCTGTGATGAAGTCAAACTCCACAGGTGATGATTGAGCAGGCAAGAGAGGTGGATACATAGGGAAAGTCTTTTTATAATAGTCCAATATGACACTGCAAGGAGCCAGAGTGCAGGCAGAAATGGTGAGAGCAGAGGAGTCTATGATTTAACAAACACCAAATTGAAGATAAATAAAAAAAACTCTAGATACAGGGAAACCAAAAACCTGAGAACACGAGCAGAAGCAGGACATAGTCACAATGCCAAATGAAGACTGGGAGCAAACAGAGGGGTATATAAGTACAGGGACTAAGAAGAAACACCTGGGAAAGGGAGGAGCCACAAACTAGGAACAGGTGAGGGGTGGAGACAGGGAGGAGCTAGAAACTAAAACAAACAGAAGCACATGGAAATAACAGAAACATGGGGAAAGGAGAGGTCAGTAGAGCTTTTTCCAATGAGCTCTGGATCACATTGCTAGTCTTCAGACAACCAGAGATACAGACCCCAAAATATCGTAAATCTGTATTTGACTTGAAACTTAGAGTGCCATAATTTCGCTAATATAAGAGTAACTAATTTTATAGGATGTTATGATCCTTCTGTAACAACAAATTACCTTTTATTGTACTCATTTAAAAAACAGGGATAATGACATTTAGTATCTTATAAATCATTTAGTATGACTCTTAAGGCACTGTAGATTCATTGGAGAAATGACAAAACCAAAAGTAGATGTGACATGCCTTTTCCAACAAGTCTTGGAAACTGCATTCAGAAAAAACTAGCCTTCAGAAAACCAGAGATACAGAATCCGAAATCACCAGGCTCCACACCATTCTGACACCTTCATGTTATTAGTGTCATAAAGACATGATCAGCTACATGTCCACATCAAGCTTAAGTTAATTTTTTCATGATTTTAGTGATTGTATAATAGCTTAGGAAACCCAAACCCAAATCCGTACAAAGGAGTGTTTTCTTGACTTTAAGTATTTTCTAAAATGCACTTATTGGCCACTTTATCAGAAACCCTTTCCTTTACCAGTTGGAAACTGTTGCCCAGGGGCGTCACCAGCCTCAAAAAGTCTGTACGTAAGCTATAAAGTTCTGAACACTTTCAGCTTCCATAGTCAGGCTGTATGGCAAATGTTCTCAATATAGTGCTAGCAGGGAGGTGGCATAAGCATGTATTTGTAGCCTACCAGATATGCTTATTACACTGTTAAAGGCTAAACACATTTATTATTATTCGCATTTACACCAATAACACTGTAGAATATTTTTTATAAATTGGACATTGTGTAGTTGCCGTCTCAATTTTTGATCTTGTGTTATGAACTCATGAAGTAAAGGCAGAATCACAATAGCGTTGATTTAATAATTGAATTATTTATTTTGTCTATAATATTTTTTCCTATATGTTTTTCAAATGAAAGCATAAGTAATACAGTAAGATTGCAGTAATACAGTAAGTGTTTAAAGCAAACAAGAGCGTGAGTATCCAGGTCAGTGTTTTAGCACAAAAGAGAGTTTTTAATCATGCCTGGTTGGACACTTTTTCCTCATTAAAGTATTTTAACTCAGACTGCTCTGCCTGCATGCCTGAGAAGACTGCTCCATTCCAGCCAGTAGTCTAGAAACAGCCCTGCTGTGGCCCATCTGTTGATGCACAATTTGTGTTAACCATCCTGCAGACCTTCATCAGCGGTCGGTTTCTGACCACAGAGCTGCACATGCCTGAATATTTTTGGGTGGTTGACCTTTTCCCACACAACAGCGCTGTGCCTTATACTATAGTACTAGTGCCACATGCACTGCCTGCTAATATCTGGTTAACAGCGGTCCTGTGGTCAGAAACTTACCAGTCATGAAAAGGGCAGAGGGTGTGCATAAAAACAGTTGGACTACGGCCTGCAATTGTACAACTGTATCATGAATATATCAGTCAGTTGGCATAGGCAATAAATAGTACAAGGTAGTATTATGGGTAAGTGCTTCTAATTGGTCTGAATAGAATAGTTGCACCCAGAAGGAAGTGTGGTATTGCAGTGCTATTGGGAAAGAAGATAAAGGTTACCAGGAACAATAAATGATGATACATTTAGACTGATATGGTTAATATTTATTGAGCTACACATACAGAAGTAGTGTCTCTCAGTATGATGTCAGTATGATGTTGGGCCACCATGTTTGCTAATGTTACATGCAGATGTCTCAGCATGGAGTTGTAGAGGGTCCTAATGGTGTCCTGTGATAATCCATCCCATGCAGCTTGAATATTCTCACACAGTTCCTGCAGATATTGTGGTAGGGGTGGAGGTAGAGTGACACCAGGTCTTCTGGACATATGACGTGCGACAACAAACCATTTATCTTGCCGCTGACCACAGAGCCTCCACACACAGATTCATTGATCGTCTCCACCAAGACAAAAGCGGGACTCCTTCTGGGTGCAAGTATTTGTGAAAGGGAAAGTCATTATGAACTTCTAATAAAAGTTTTTACAATATATGTATTTACAACATATAGATAGATAGATAGATAGACATCACTGTGAATGTGGGAGGTAATCAGTTCTGTTTATGAATATACATCTCTCTCTCATTTGAACCTCTCTCTCTCTCTTTCTCTCTCTGTGTGCTCGCCTGTCTATAAATAACAGTAATTACGTGTGACGCGCGTGGCGGTGGGTGACCTCGGAGGCCGTCGGCCGCAGAGCCACGCAGCCATGAGTGGCGGCACACACACATGACGGTGTGGGCGATTGAGTGGAAAGCAAGCAAGCTGAGAAGAGGGAAAGGAGGAGAGAGAGAGAAAGAGGGGGAGAGAAAGGGAGAGGATAAGGGGCTGAGTAATGTATGTTATGGCTACTGAGTGCTAAGTGCATTTGTAAGCTTCACAGGAACATCAAAACACAATTGAGTGCCTGAGCCTTGAGAGCAGCGCTGGCAGCAAGAGCAGATAGAGAGAGGGAGAGAAAAGGATAGAAAGAGAGAGAGACTTAATACATCAACAATTTTGTAAAAAAATGTAAATCCTTTTAGCTCCCTCCACCCCCTGCCATCAGGACCCACCAAAGTCCAGTGCACTCGCTCAGTATACAGTACACCACCCTAATAAAAGAACAAAATAAACACGGTTTTAATCAGCTACACAGCACAATGCATCTTCAACACACCATGCCTAAAGTCTCTAAATCACCAAGTTAATTCTGCTCTGAAGTGCTATTTAGACTAGACTCAATTTGGACATGGAGGTGCGACAATATCGTTGTACCACAGGATGCCTGTAATGATTCACACAGGATAGGAAACTCTGGCTATAAATTACAGAGACTAATCAGAGGAGAGATGAAAAGGTTAGTTTAATCCTAGTTTTGTTTACCCTAGTCATCCTTCTAGCTGTCCGGTTAGTTTTACATAGGGTGGGATACTGTAATTATTGCCAGAGTTCCTTAGTGATAATCCTGTCTGAATGCATCATGTCACTGAAGATTCCAGAGCCTTCTACCTTCTGTAAAACGAGCCACAGAAATATCCTCAGGTTATACTAATCCCACGTGAATTGACATGTAGGTAAATATTCCGTCATGTCCTGTGGAAAAGAAGCTTTTCATGGTTTTTCTGCAGTATGGAGGAGCTTGAGTAGGCATTTAGTTTTGTCATGCCTGACACAGATACCTCGGGTCGTTCAAGTCTGTGGTGAACCTCAGGTGTTGTACACTCCTCAGAGGCGCAGCGCTTCTGGCAGCTTTAGTCAAGTCACTGTGTTGCATAGCCTATAGCCTACGCACATGTTAAAAACATGAAGCTGCTATTTCTCAAAGTTTCTTTTGGAGGTCCCACCTCAGTCAATTCTGCCAAGATTTTTATCCAGTGCGAATCGGTCATATGTTTTACGGACGTCCTGTAGTAAAATTACATTACCCCACCTCCCCATGTACCACTAATCCCAGCTGAATAGGGCTTTAAAGGGTGTAGCAAGTTAAACAGTCATTGGGAGTGGCTGAGTGTGGAATGCTCTGTTTTAAGGAAACTCACTTTGTCAGAATTGTTCCCAGTGGTGGTGATTGAAACCAGACATCTGAAAATTCAGTACCTCTAAAAGCTCCCTCACAGAAAATGATTGCATGAAATGATCATGAACAAGTTGTCTAATGTCACTGACATACGATATAAGATGCCAAAACAGACATGGTGGAGGGATACATGCACAGTGTTCTAAGACAAAATAGTACCCAAATAAAGAATTATTTTTTAGATTTGTCACCATTATATCAACACATCCCCCTTGCACATCAAACCCCTCTCCTCACGCTTTAGTTAGACACACCTGCCTCTGGTGGTGGTGAGGTTGGGGTTGGTGGTGGCAGGGGCTGGGGGAGTGAGTGAGTGAAAATGTGAGAATGGTAAATGCACAGATTAGCTAACAAGTCAAAAAAGCTGAAGCCCTCTGGTGTTAAATAGTAATAGTTACCATCAGATGCTCAGAGCAAAGTCAGCTAGCTTGATAATGTTTGCTAATGTAATAAATAGCTAGCTAGTTACCAAGTAACGTCAGTTACTCCCACTCTAAATCTGTTAGGAAAGCTGGAAAGACTATTCAGGTGTTTGAGGGAAAAATAACATCCATAATTCTGAGAAATACAGTTTCTCTTGTAAGTGTAACTGCCTGCATAACCCAATCCACGGTCTGCCTAAGGGAGACATTTACTGCCATCCTAGCCTAGTTGGCTAGCCAGTGTTAGCCCTGCTTATGAATTAAAATGTGTTTCTTTAGTCATTAACTGATATAACCCATAAACCTTTAGATTTTCATTTTCAGTTCATTCATTGCATTTGATATGTACAGCAAACAGCAGCATCATGTGAGAGAAGTGCTCACTGAGTACGTGCTCTGTGTATGAATGCTGGGTGTAATATACTCTTGTTAGTGTTTAGACTGTTATAGGCTATAATGCTGCTTAGGTGCGTTAAATACCTGGGTTTCACCATCAAAGGGGCACCAGCTAAATTCTTGCCTAGAGCATCACATTGGTCAGGACCAGCCCTGATATTTGCCTTTCAGACATCTTGGTTCCTATCAAAGTAACCTGAAGCTGAGTTCTATTACTCAGGGTCCCTACGCAGTACTGTTATATGAATGAAGGGAACTGCACTTGATAAATACCTTCATTTGTACCGTCCTACAGCATCATAATTAAACACACATCTTCATAAGACATGCAATGGCTGATTGTAAATTTTCCTGCAGCAAAGAGATGAACTGTTGTTCACTACTCCCTGTGCCTGTTTGAAGTTCCCTCTAACATGAGATTTGTCATTCCATATGGTTTGGAATCACCCTTATAATGTCGGAATACCTTGTGCATTCCCCTTTGCAGGAAACTACAAGGGAGACTGGAATGCAACCCAAGTCAGTATGTTTCTGTACAATGAACCATTTCACATCAGACCACCCTGAAGGACCGTATCCATCTCGACAACTGAATTATGCACTATTGCTTTAGATAATTGCTGCAGCATGTTATTTTCATTCTCGTTAGCTTAGGAAATTTCAGCCAACAGTCAATACTGGCTCATCAAAGCTGACTTTTTTGCCATTTTGCATGTTTTATTGATTGATTTCAGTACAAGTGCTTCCATGCTTATGAAAAACCATAAAAACCTTTTCCCCACAGAATATAGGGTGATATAATGAGAGGTGATGTCTACTACTGGTTTACGGTAGGTAAACACTGCCGGAATCTTTAATGCACAGCAGTCTGTAGAATATACTGACATGGTGGATTCAGTTGGGACTGAAATCACTGAATTAAATAACTGAATCAAATTACTCACCTCCACCTAATCCTGTCCAAATAGCACTTAAGGCGCTTAAGACCTCCCTCACATTATTTCTCCTTGTAAGCCAGTTTAGGCTGACTGAAACCAAAACTCACTAGAGAACACACCCTGAAACAGTCCACTGTAGCACAGAGTCCTTAAACTACAGACTCTATAAAGTACAGAGTCATCCGGATTATCCCATTAAGCAGTTCATGCACTTTCATCTAAACCAAACAACATGCTGTAGTGATTAGTCTATGAGTGCCGACAGGATGGGCTAGTAACAGATACAAGAACTGAACAAAAGCCTTTAAGAACTCAATACACATCACTAAATATATAGACAGTTATAATACAGAAAGAGAGAGAGAGAGAGGAGGGGGGAGGGAGGGAGGGAGACAGGAGGGGGGAGAGATGGAATAATATGAAGATGAAGGAGAAGGAAGAAGAGTGAGTGAGAGGGAGAGAGTGAGTGATTGAGTGAGTGAGAGAGAGAGACAGAGATAGAGAGAGGGAGGGAAGGAGAGAGAAAGAGGAAAGAGAGAGACAGAGAGAAATAAGAATAAAATAAGAAAGGATAGTGATAGTGAGAAGAACAAGAGAAGTTTGGAAGGAAAGTGAGTGAATGAGACAGTGGGAAGAAAAAGAAAAAGGTGGAAATGACAAAATTAAATAGAAAAGAGATTTAAGAAAAACATTTACAAGATAAAAGAAGGAACAAAAACAGAAAAAGATAAAGAAGACACAAGAGAAAGACGGCATGAAAGACTTGGACAAGAAAATGAAGGAAGAAAAATGAACAGAAAGAAAAAAAACAAGAGGGTGAGAGATGAGGAGTGAGACAACAATAATAAGAAGATGAAGATGATGATGGAGATGAGGATGAAGATGAAGAAGAAGAAAATGATGAATATGACAAAGATGAAGATGACGATAAAGATGATGATGAAGATGCAGGTGATTATTAAGATGAAGGTGAAGATGATGATGATGATGATATGATGAAGATGACAATGAAGATGAAGATGATAATGATTATTAAGATGAATATGAAGGTGAAGATGATGATGATATGATGAAGATGACGATAAAGATGAAGATGATGAAGATGAAGATGATGATGAAGATGATGATGGTGATGATGATGATATGATGAAGATGACGGTAACGATGAAGATGATAATGATTATTAAGATGAAGATGAAGGTGAAGATGAAGATGATGATGATGATGATGATGAGGATGATGATATGATAATAAAGATGACAATGAAGATGATGATGATGATGATATGATGAAGAT
>CM067495.1:8155978-8168147 GCA_034552555.1 Semaprochilodus insignis
AAAGAAAACTTCCTACTGAAAACATTGCACTGCATATTCGCAAAACATTTCTATAACAAATCCCTTCTAGCTGGCTTAATTTACAACCAATAGTTGCAGAGTTTATTTACAACAAGCATGACACTCCTATTCCTTAAAACTTCACAAAAACAATCCAGACTTTTTAGTTCCCTGAAATCATTAGGGCTCTCTGGAGGCCCAGAAGGCGCTGAGGGCAGCCATGTTGATTTAACCCATATAAAGATCCTATCCACAGAGTTGAACTCAAATTGTTTAAATGATATTAATTAATTGCAAACCGGTGGTAATTTTACTGGGAGTGATATATGGGGTCTTGATCTGGAGACACAGTAAACGCAGGAGAGCGGAATAAGTGCTGACCTGACTGTCGCTAGGGCACAGCCTGCCCCTGAGCAACAGTAGGCCGTTTAGAGGATCTGTCAGCTCATAATTACTGTAATGTGATAACTCCACTACGGCCAAAGAGCCTGCAGCCTCATCAGAGAGAGAGAGAGAGGGAGAGAGGGAGAGAGGGGGAGAGAGAGAGAGAGAGAGAGAGAGGGAGAGGCAGCATGGCAGTTTTAGGGAATTAAGACATATTTCTGTGAGTGCTCCTTGCCTTGCTCAACAGATTAGAAATTGAGCCATCACTCTCCAGAAGACCTGAAACGAGTAAGTGGTGGTTGACAGAAAAAAAGAAAGAGAGAGTGAGAGAGTGAGACAGAGAGAGAGAGAGAGAGAGAGAGAGAGAGGAAAAGGAACAAGAAATAAGGAGGTAGTGAAGAGATAGCGGAAAGCTTTTATGTTAGCGTTTAGCCCCTTTAGCAGTTTAGCTGCTCTGCTTCGGCTTCTCCTCTTTCTCCCTGGAGGTCGGCGCTCATTTTAATAATACTCTCCTCGATGCTCTGAGCTTTCGTGTCACGGAAGGTTAAAAAGCGAGATCCCTCGGTGGGGCTGTGCTATTCATTTCCTTTAATTTGGGCTGGTTCGCAAAAACAGCTTTACGTGCAAACAATTTGAGCTTTTTCCAGCCAATGTTAATCCTATTATCCCTCATCATAGTGGAGAACAGAGTGGAGAATCTCTACTCTGCAGAGCTCCACTTGCCCCTGCATGGAGTCCAATGGAAGACCACACTGGAAGTGAAAATAAAAGTTTTTGTTTGAACTAATGGACTGATAGGCTGCGCAGCAAAGTAACAGGCTAAAAGACAGCATGCTAAACAACTCCATTATTAATACCACAGGCTTGAATTAAAGTACTTATAAATATGGCATTTGAATGGCTTACATGCTTCAGATGTCCGTGTTCCAGTCAGAAGTAGCATTAAACCCAGGCTAAATCTCTAACCACCACCATCCAAAAATAATGGATACCATGTAACACAAAGGTTATAAGTTCCTGAAATGACCTTTTAAGTTTATGTTAAGTATTTTTAATGTTTTCCGAAAAGAAACTGTGTACTTTATCGTGTGTTGTGATGGCTGACATTTTATAGAAGTGAGGTCTCCCATTGTTTATTGCATTAATGTACAATTTAGGCTAATAAACAAATCAACAAATGTAGTTTTAACTCTCTGACTCCTGGTCGTTTACACCTGGTCACTTTATGTGTTTTGAGAATCAGGATTATATCTGGTTATGGCTACATAAAAGTTCAAGTGTAAACACAACCAAGAAGCATTTAAAACAGATTCAAATCCGATCACTCAAACTACTTCAGGAGTTTGTCTGAGTACAGTAAACAAGTAAACAGTTGCTAATTGGTTTGCACATAATAAGCAGGTTTGCATATTCCGTCCCACGTGGCATTCAGATTTCAGCATTAGACTACCAAGTTTAAATACAAGTGGTTAAAATCTTATCAGGATACAATCCAGATACTAGTCACATGAAGTGACAAAGTGTAAATGGGGTCTTTGACAAGGATAAATGTCCCTTGAGTAGGTTATTGTTGTGAGCCCACATGCTTCTGCAAACCTATCAATCCCAAGGTGAGAAAGCCAGCAACAGTCATGACAGCAAGTCGGGTTTTCATTGTTGATCTCTTTGTATCATGTGCATAAAGTTTATATGAACAAAAAGCAGAAATACAGACATTCATATAATGTGAACTTGATGCAATGCATTGTGGAGTGATTCCGGATCACTTGCCATTCTCCCACATGAGATATGGCACATATTTAGAACGCACTCATCTGACATACTACTGACTACTGTGAAAGGCAGAAATGTTGTGTAGTCTGATCCCGGTATTCCTAAGGCTGTTTTCATATGCTCTGCCTCTTAATTAGATGAAGCTGTTCACATGTATAGTCAGATATTTCTTCCTTCCCATCAAGTTGTTCATTGCAAGCTCCAACCGGCAGATAAGGACCCCTCTATCACATGACGCTCCCAGGCTGAGGGGGCGAGTACTTCTTACTCTCATGGTTCCTGACGATGAAAGGCTGTGGCACCACCAGGATTTGAACCAAGGATTTTTCTGGATGATGGGGCAGTTAGAAAGTTGCGCTGCTGTAGTGCCATTAAATGAGTTTGCTTCTACAATGCATTCTGTCTATTAAGCACAAGTCACATTGCTCAGACGGTGCATCCTCTTCTTGGCTGCCTTTCAAGGGTCCTCCACGTTGTCTGGAAATGGAACAGTGATTTTGACGTATGCAGCTGAGAAATGCGGCCTTCGAAGGTCACAGGCCCATAAATGAGACACATCCAGAGGTATTTCACCTTTACATTCTTTCTTGAATGTAGAAAAATGACGTGCTTTCATGGCTCTAGAGTGGATCGTCTGGAATCTTATTGATGCCACAGTCCTCCACGATCAGGGGTCTGAGAATAGGAAGCACTCAACCTGGGAGCATCATTTGACAGAGTTCTAATCAGCAGGTGGAAAATAGCACTGAACTGACGTAATCAGATGCACGTAGTAATTTCAGGGAATGGCTTTGGTGTGGCCATGAGTTTGCAATGGTTTTCCAGTTTGTTGTTAGGGCACTGTTTGGTGGCTGTTAGATGATTGCTAGACCATTGCTATGGTATCCTGGGTGGTTGTTAAGCTTTTGCTAGGCTGCTGCTATGGCATCTCTAATGGTTGTTAACTTTTTGCTCAGCTGCTGCTGTAATATTCCTAATGGTTGTTAAGGTGTCACTAGGCTGCTGCTGTGGTATCTCTGGTGGTCGTTAAGATGTTGCTAGGCTGCTGCTATGGTATCCCACGTGGTTGCTAAGGTGCTGCTTTGTGCTGCTTGCTATGGTATTCCTGGTGGTTGTTACGGTGTTTCTAGGCAGTTGCTATGGCATCTATAATGATTGTTAAATTTTTGCTTGGCTGCTGCTGTGGTATTCCTGGTGGTTATTGAGATGTTCGGGTTCCGCTATGGTATTACTAGTGGTTGTTAAGGTGTTGCTTGGCTGCTGCTATGGTATCTCTGGTGGTTGTTAAGTTGTTGCCAGAGTGCTGCTATGCTATTCTTGGTGGTTATTAGGGTGTTGCTAGGCTGCAGTTATTGTATCCCAGGTGGTTGTTAAGGAGTTGTTAGGCTGTTGCTATGTTTTGCCAGGTAGTTGGAATGGTTGTTGCTAGGAGATTGCTATGGTATCCCATGTGGTTGCTAAGATGTTGTTCAGCTGCTGCTATGGCGTTCCTGGTGGTTCCCAGGTGGTTGCTAAGATGTTGATTTAGACTGGAAATAATAGCTTAAAATTCATACAAATAAAAACTACATTTTCCTATTTGACAGAAACGTTCCATATAAGGTTCCATTTGGTCAGTCAGAAAACCAGAACAAATGAAGTATATCAGGTTGGTAAGACAGTCTTTTAAGCATGAAGAGAAGTACCAGCCTGCTCATGGTCTGATAATGTGATATATGGAATGTGTGTGCAATAATAAGGGCATTTCCCTTCACCAGTGATGATGTTCTGCACATTTAGCACTTGAACCTTCCACACATATCAACCCACATCAGCACCACAATTAGCTCTTTCCCTCCCTCTTTCCATCACTCTATCGCTCTTTCCATCTCTCCACCGCTCCATCTCCACCAGTGCTGCGATTTCAAACAGTCGGCTCGACTCCCACACAAGCGTTGAAGTGGAGGTTGCCAACCCCGGAGAGGCTGACACTGTGTGTGTGTGTGTGTGTGTGTGTGTGTGTGTGTGTGTGTGTGTGTCTGTCGTATTTTATGAGGATATCAAGTGCAGCTACTGCGGACGTTCTAAAGAGAAGAGGAACAGCCGGGAGGGACCACTGTCTCTACTTTCCGCGAACGAACTAGGAGATCAAAGAGAGAGAGAGGGAGAAAGAGAGAGAGAGTATGAAAGTGAAAGAGAGAGAGAGAGAGAGAGTGAGAGAGAGTGAGAGAGAATGAGAGCAAGCTTCCCTCTCTGTCTGAAAGCTGGAGAGGCAGCCGAAGCCTTTGATCCTCCATCGCTGTGACCTCCAAATGAACCGCAGCTCTACTCCCATGGAGACCCTGCCAATATGGCGGCGCGCTTCTGATTAATAAACAACTTCATTTAAGGCCAGATGAGAGACGGAAAAAACTCAATTACCAAAACACGTACTTTTCCGCAGGGATGGGATTTTATTATCTATTATATCCTCTAGAACTCTGCCTACAAAGGGACCGTAGGACATATAGATGTTTTTAAATGTAACATCAGTTATCAGTTATCATCTGCATGATTTGTTATCCGACTCAAGTTGAGCTACAAAAGTAATTCCATTATTATATCGTCACTTTATACGTGAGACCAAAAACCTCATTTCATTTTAATGTAAGTCAATGGGACCAGACTTTTTTCCTTGCGCTTTTGGGCCATTTCTGTTGGTCCATTCATCACGAAATTTTACACAGTGTAAACAGCAGCTGCTGTGTTCAAATGATGCATAAAAGTAAACATGTTTTTCATTGGACAGCGAGGATAATTACAATGTATAACAATGTCACATTTACACCTTTTTCAATAACAAAACATAGTAGTAAAAAACAAAATAGTAAAAGGTGTGTCCTTTCTGCCCACTTTTCATCATTAAAAGCATCATAAACTAACTCCTCTTCCAAAACCTGAGCATAGATGTTTTCGAATCCACTGAACCTTACATAACTACATAAATACATAAGTAGTATTGAAGTTATGGAATGATGTACATTCACATTGAATTTTCACTCTGTATTTGCAGGTTTTAGCATGTACTTTGAACTTTTGTCTGTTATACTTCAATGTCAAACAAAAACATGATAAAATCATAAAGAAAAATTTTCTTTCTGCATATTAGGACTGTACGAACAACAATAACATTTTGTTAAATTCAAACCATGACCTGAAAGTTTACAAATCCATCTAATAAGGTTGCCTATGTGGTAAACCTTTAGATGTAGACAGTTTGCAGTACTATTGCATGTATGTTTAATAACATATGTAGGTACCTTATATAACACTGTAACAACTGTGTACTTACACATGTATGCAATAATTACATTCGTATTATTAGTATCCTCTTCCACAACTTGAACCTAGATATTGTTTTCCAAATCCTTGACTCTAGTTTGCTAATGTGGTTAACTTTTAGACAGTTTCTTTACTAATCAGGTACTAATTAAATGCTATTGTGTGATTACACTACATAACTACGCAAATGCATTTGCAATTACAATGACATACAGTTAATTACATTTATCAATTACAATTCAAATATTGACATGTTTGAGTGTGTCATTTTCAACTTTATTTATTTTAGTGTTAAACAAAGACAGAAATGTGGGTAAAGGTTAAAGATTGTTTTTGTTTCCTTTCAAGTTAGGACTGTATGAGCAACAATAATAATCAGAATGATATTATATCTTCTTTCCCATGAAAACTTTTCACATCCTTCAGATCAGTTCACCTCTCTGGATAGTGCTCAGAGAGTTTGAGAGTTATATACACAACCTTTCTACACGTTGTATAGCACCTTTCTTACTGAGCAGCAGTTCAAGCTGCTTCACACAAACACAGAACATTAAAGGTGTTATTACATATTAAATAATAAAACTACTGAGATCTAGCACCTCAGAGAGGCATTCACAAAAACAGTTACAAATAATTGAATATACTGCTAAAGATAATTAACTGAAAATAAGGGATTCAATGAAATAAATCCAGTGAATGTTCCAGCAGTTGGCAACAATCTAAATGTTTGGTTTGCGGATAGCTGGTCACTACTACCTGACTTCTGTACTTTACTGGGAGCCTGTGTAGCAAGTAGAAGATTGGAGTAATATCCTCTGATCTCCTAGTTCTCATAAGAATTCTATCAAGTGCATTTCAAATAATTATATGATTACATATGTAACTACAAAGTTATGCAGTGAATTCCATTTCCATTTGATTTTTTATAAACTTTTTTCTGTTTTGATGTCAAACAATGACAAAAAACATGTAAATGATGTTTTTTCTTGATAAAACGGTACAAACAAAAATACATTTTCATCAAACTCAAAACATGATAAAATATCTCCTCTCTTATTGAACTAGCTTGCCTAACCTTTAATTCAAGTACATTATATTATATTATATGTGTAATTACCCTGCATAACTATGTAATTACTTATGTAATAACAATGTACTAACTTCAGAATCGACTTACACTCTGTATTGACATGTTTAAGTCGGCACTTACTTTTTCTGTCAATGAACGAAAGACAAGGTAAACTCGTAAAGGACAATTTTCCTTCTTTTTCCCAAATAGCAATAACAATTCTTTTTCACATTTCCTCTTCCACAACCTGAAAATAGACGCTTGCAAATGAACCAAACTAGTACGCCCATGTGCGAATCTTTAGATTTAAAGAGTCTGCTGTGCTATTCAAATTTAATTTTAGAATTACATGAGTAATTTCATTGCATAACTATGTAGAGAACTAATTTCTATGTACACATTGAATAACATTTACATTTGATTTTCACTCTGAGTCTCCAATTACTCTTCCTCTTTCTTTTGATGTCAAGAAATGAAAGACACATGGTAAAACTGTAAAGGATTATTCTTCCCTTCTGCAAATTAAGACCCAACAATCATTTTTCATCACATTCAAATCATCTTCTGCTTACAAAGTGGAATGTGGTGTTGATTGAAAGTGTAAAATCAACACAGTGGAATATCAGAAGCACAGACTAGAACCACAGCACAGAATGTAAATCAATTGTAAATCTGATTCAGTATGTGACAAACTATGGCATTAATGATGTAATTACTTACTAGCATTTAAATAGCAAAGCAAAACTATGGTAACAACTCCAAAAACCTCTATGGCTGCACGCCCAAAGACTTGATCCAGCAGTGTCAGGATCTCCTCCAGAAATGACTTCAGCAACAACCTGCTTGTCTGGTCTTAATGATAATGCACACCTGCCGTCTCAAAGCCTGGTCATTTCCACCACTGGCAGCATGCAGCTTGTCCAGCAGCACCATCTCAGAACTTTAGTGTAAAACATGGACACAACTAGAACTTCTCCTGATGCTTAAAGGAAAAATAAAGATGGTAAGAAAAAAGAGAAAAGTTTGAGAATGGCCCAAAACCAACCAGTTTGACGCAGTCACTGAACTCTCCCCTTTCAAAACTGTGCAACTCCCTCCTTTCTCTCTTTACTTCACTCCCTATCTGCGTCTCTCCTTTCCTCCCCTTTGGGTATTTCATCCAATATTGATGTCCTCTCTCCTTTTTTCTCAAAGTGTCATCTTAACTCTAACAAGCTTTGAAGCCAGGGAGTTTGACACCACCGAATGTTGTAAAACTAAAATAAAAATGCATCAACCTGTCTCCTCCAATGCTCCATAGCTTCATAGGTCGAGTCAAATTGTACCCAGAAGATATCAATAAAGATGGCAAAAGACACTCATAAACACTGTGACATATCGAATAACTGGTTAGCTCTGACTCCTGAATGAAAAGAATTCTTAACATTGCTCTTAACAATGGAACACATGAAAGTAAGTACTTTGTTAATGTGTTGCAAACTGGGAAAAGGAACTGCTGATTCCTAGAGCTCTGGAAAAAATGTTTGGAAGGGTCATGTTGGACCCCACCAAGTAAAAACATTACACATTACACATTTTCAGCATTTGAAAGAATATACTGTATAACCTAATCAAGCCAGCGCTGAAAACCTTGATGTTATTTCTACTTGAAATAAGTCAAAATATTGACTTTCGAAAAGTATTTATATAATATTGACTAATTGAATTAGTTGCCATCACTTAATGCAGGCAAGTTGTTTGCTCCACCTGGTTGAAAGTTCAAGTGTACTTATTTTAGTAAGTAGAAGAAACTAAAAAAGACAAGCAATAAGAGAACACAGGGTGGAGTTACCCAGAATTCCTAGCAAGTTAGTTTATTTCTGTTTATTAGCTCTTATTTTTCCTTCAGATGTTGCATTTGAATAAACAACGCATTCACATGTTATATGTGGGTTAAATGCAGCTTTGGAGGCACTTTACATGTGTTGGGAGTCCTAGTGATGAATGTGTTCAGTTTGGTTGTAATAAGACAACAATTACTGCCAATTCTAACACTTACATCTAACATTGGTGTTAGATTCTGTAGTTCTGAAGACTCTTTATTAAAGAGTTTTCTTTTCCACCTCATTATAATTATTGCTGTCGTAAAAATGAAGGAAACATACTGACGTAGTTACTTAAACTTAAACATTTGAGTGTATTTAACTCTACGTATAATTTCAGTAACCTTAAAACAACGTTTTTAAAAAATAATCAATTTGAGGCAACAATATATCCTTAAATGATTTTAGTAAACTGAACTCATTAGGGATTACAATGAGTAAGACTTAGTAGTCTGACTACGGTTGAACAGTCCCTTCGCATACAGTATCCTTAAGGGCTGAAACATTAGTTAAGAAGATTCATTCTATGGCCAAGAGTATGTGGTCATCTGACCATGAAGCTTTTCGGACATTCCATTTTCAAAACCATGGGCATTAATATGCAGTTGGCTCACCCTTTCCAGCTACAACAGCCTCCACTTTTCTGGCAAGGCTTTCCACCAAATTTTGGAATGTGTCTGTGAGAATTTGTGCCCATTCAGGCAAAAGAACATTTGTGAGGTCAGGCACTGATGTTGGATGAAACAGCCTGGCACACAGTCAGCATTCCAGTTCATCCCAAAGCTGTTCCGATCAGGGCTCTGTTCAGGAAACTGGAGTTTTTCTATACCAAACTCTTCAAACCGTGTCTGTCTAGAGTTCACTTTATGCACAGGGGCAAAGTTTCCAAAAAGTTGGAGGCATATAATTGTTGAAAATATCTGTATGCTGAAGCATTAACATTGGTGGCATGTTGACACCGTGCATTCCGGTAGGTAGCATTCTCCTGGCATCCCCCAAAGCCAGATTTGTCCATCAGTCTGACAGATTAGTCACTTCAGAGTTCAGTGTCAGAACTCATTGTTCCTGCTCTGTGTGTTTATGTGGTCTGCTGCTTTGTGGTTGAGCTGTTGTTGCTCCTAGTCACTTCTATTTTAATGATAATAATAGCACATGCAATTGACCGAGGCAGATCTAGCAAAGTAGGAATATCACAAACTTACTTGTGACAAAGGTCGCATCCCAGTGCCACTTTAAAATGGATTGTTCTACAGAAACTTGGCAAATCAGAATTGTTGATGCCACTAAAAGCTACTGTTTAGAAGGCACAAGACAGTTCTGCCTGAAAATGCTGCCTGGGGCCTGAGATATTGCTTTATTCATATATAGTGTTGTGTTGATTTATAATTATTATCAATGCCAACAGTAAAAACACTCACACCTACTAGGAACACCGTACTAATACTAATAAGCATCAGTTCATTGATGGATGGCTTCCACAAGATGGAAACATTCCTTTAAGATTCTGGTCCATGTTGCTTGTATCATGTCAGACTTTTCAGGTGCACTTTAATGCTTGGAATCTCCTGTTCTACCACAAACCAAAGATCTTTCAATGGATTCAGATCCAGTAACTGGTAAAGCCACTGAAGCACACCAAACTGGGGATATGACTCTTAAGTGGCAGCATTGGTACACAGTGACAGATCTCGTTCTCATGTTCACAAAACCAGTTTGTGTTGACCTTTGTTTTGTGACATAATCATGCTGGAAGTAGCCATTAGAATATGGTAAACTGTGGCCATGAAGGGATGCACATGGTCAACAACAATACTCCAACAGTCTGTGGCATTTAAGTGATGACTGATTGGTATTAACAGCCCAAGAACGCACCATTACACCACCTCCACCAGTCTGGACTGTTCACACAAGGCAGGTTCATGTTGTGTAATGAGATACTGTACTTTAGATAATATGTTTCTTCAGACTTCAACTACCCAGTCTTGGTGAGGCTGTGTCCACTGCAGCTTCAGCATGGCTGACAGAAATAAAGTGACCGTCTGCTGTTGTAGCCCAAGCGCCCCAAGGTTGTGCATTCTGACGTGCTTTTCTGCTCAACATCTGAGATATAGTAGCTTTTCTGTCAGACTAAACCACTCAGGCCATTCTCTTTTGAGATCATCACCAAGGCGTTTCCATTCACAGGACTGCAGCTCATTGGATGCTTTTCCTTTATTCCACCATTCTGAGAAGTCTAGAGCCTGTTGTGTATGAAAATCACAGCAGATCAGCAGCTACAGAAATGCTCACACCAGCCCGTCTGGCACCAACAATCATGCCACATCCAAATGTTGTGAATGTGTAAACGTTAACTGAAGCTGCTGGTGCTTATCTTGCCACATAATTGATTAGTAGACTACATAAATAGGTTTGTAATTAAGTGTTCTTAAGAAAGTGTTTCCCAGGAGTATAAACATCACTGTTCTATTTATAATCAGTATATCATAGCTGTCCAAAAGGAAAACAAGTATGTCTAAAATGACAACTTTACAGGAGAGGGCAAAAACCTCATTTAACTTTAATGTAAGTCAATGGAACTAGACGTTTTTCCCATGCAATTTTAGGCCATTTCTGTTGGTCCCTTCATTATGAAACTTTATGAACTCAATGTAAACAGCAGCTATACATAAAGGTAAAAATTGATAAAAATGGAGATACATGTTTTATTCTGGACAGTGACAATACAGTGCCTCACGTAGGTATTCACCCTCCTTGACATTTTTTTGTGTTTTGCTACCTCACAACCTGATATTAAAATGGATTATTTGAGGGTTTGCATCATTTCATTTACAGAACATGCCTACAACTTTGAACATTTGATTTTTTTTATTGTGAAGCAAACAGCACAAAATAACAGAAAACTTCAGTGTGCATAACTATTCACCTCCCTAAAGTCAGTACTTTGTAGAGCCACCTTTTGCAGCAATTGGATAAGTCTCTATGAGCTTGCCACATCTTTGCTCTAGCCACAAATTGCTCCAGCTCCTTCAAGTTAGATGGTTTCCGCTGGTGAACAGCAATCTTCAAGTCTGACCACAGATTCTCAATTGGATTAAGGTCTGGGCTTTGACTAGGCCATGTCTCCCCTTAAACCACTCAAGTGTTGCTTTAGCAGTATGCTATGGGTCATTGTCCTGTTGGAAGGTGAACCTCCGTCCCAGTCTCAAATCACTGACAGACCGAAACAGGTTTTGCTCAAGAATATCCCTGTATTTAGCTCCATCCATCTTCCCCTCGACTCTCGACCCCCCAGTCCCTGTTGCTGGAAAACATCGCCACAGCATGATGCTGCCACCACCATGTCTCACTGTGGGGATGGTGTTCTTAGGGTGATGAGATGTGTTGGTTTTGCGCCAGATATAGTGTTTTCCTTGGTGGAAGTTCAATTTTGGTCTCTTCTGACCAGAGCACCTTCCTCCATACATTTGGGGAGTTTCCCACATGACTTTTGGCAAACTCAAACTTGAGTCTTCCTATTATTGTCTGTAAGTAAAGGCTTTTTTCTTGCCACTCTTCCATAAAGCCCAGCTCTATGGAGTGTATGGCTTATTGTGGTCGTAAGGACAGATACCCCAGTCTCTGATTGGGAACTCTCAAACTCCTTCAGGGCTACCTTTGGTCTCTGTGCTGCCTCTCTGATTAATGCCCTCCTTGCCCGGTCTGAGAGTTTTGGTGGGCGGCCCTCTCTTGGCAGGTTTGTTGTGGTACCATGTTCTTTCCATTTGATGATAATGGATTTGAT
>CM067495.1:8173135-8193475 GCA_034552555.1 Semaprochilodus insignis
AATTCATATATATATATATATATATATACACCTATAATTTCTCAATTTCAACATTGCATATATTGTCTTTATACTGTTATTTATAAGGTTTAAATTGATTTACACATTATCACATTCTGGTTTTTTTTGTTTACATTGTGCAACCCAACTTATTTGGAAACGGGGCTGCTTGCACAATGATAAATTGCAAATTTTGCAAAACTTGCCAATACTGTTCAACAGTCACCTCTGAGGAATAGCTTAATATCTTACCTCAGAAAATGACCCAAAACTCAACACTGTTATTGTTTTCTTGTTGCAGATCTGAATCACAAAAATGGCCCTCCTTAATTTATCATTCAGTCATGCTCCTAGCTTTTTTCCTTTGCTAACTCACTGGCTATTCACTTGTAAATCCATCTGTTTATGCCAACTGAATGAATTCTCGTAGAAAAAAAAACAAACTTTGCCAGTTTGATTGTCTGGAAAACAGCACCCAATCAAGACACAAGCAGACGCAATCAGACGAGAGTAGACCTATTTTATTTCCCTTGTTAGGGTGTAGCGCTAACCATCACAGGTAATTGCACATTGTCATGTGAAAGTGCAGTGACTTTTATCTCCCTGTAATTACAAACCAGCAATACGTCCAGTGGTTCATACAGCAACGTCATGAACATACGGCACATTAGTCACAGCAGAAATGGCTTCCGATATCGACTCGTCTAACTGGTCCACATGAGATTACTGCATTCAGAAGTAGATGTTATCTCTCACTCAGTCAATGCCAGCTCTCGATATTCCCCCGGATGAAGTAATGATTAGCCTGTCTGATGTGTATCACCTTTGACAGTAACGATTCATGCTGAGAGCGTGTGGTTTTTATTCAAATGAAGAATTGGTTTCTGGTCCATGGAGCTCAAAACACACCAAGCAGTGACTGAGCTGATGATTGGCCATCACAGCACTTCATCTTTCATCTGATCTGCTTCAGCTGATATTCCACTCGCAAAACCTTCTCTTTCTCTCACAAGTGAAATGGACTTGCCATATATGAAATAAAGAAGTATAAAATAACATTCCATGTGTTTTAGGCCTGATCCATCTCAGGCTGAGCACTGGAATGGATTGTATAGAAAATAGATTGACCTCTTGACCAAAGTCACTATTGTAACAGCTTTCTGTCTATCTTATCAAACCCATTTATTTTTATTGTCTAGACTCAATCTTAAGATTCAGCAACTGTGCCAAATTGTTCAATAAATACTCTGAAGCTAATATGTAAGTTATATCATTGTTGTCCAAAGAAAAACATCTTCAGATCAACTGATTATTTTTTTATGCATTATTTAAACACAACAGCTGCTGTTTACACTGTATGAAAATATAATGATGAATGGACCAACAGAAATGACCCAAAAGTGCTTGGAAAAAGTCTGGTTCGATTGACTTACATTAAAATAACATTCTTCAATTATTCAACTCTTGATTCAGCCAATGAGGTGAATAATTTCAAAGCCCCAAAATTTGCCATGATATAATTTGTTCTGACATTGGAGTCTGTAGTCAATTTGAAATAATATGATTAAACTGCACACAACTGAGGCATCGGCTCCAACAAAGTTTGTGGTGTTAGCTAAGTATCTTAATTCAGGCTTCCATTCTTTTGTCTGCCCATTATTTACCTAAAATCAAAACAGCTGTAAAACCGTTTGTTCCTTGGCTGCTACTCCTGGATGACTGGTAGACTGCAATTGCATTACTATGCTTTAATGTGTACACAAGCAGCAAGCAAGGCTTTTATCTGGTGCTTGGCATGCTGGCAAGTGACTGAAACGTACCTAAGAGCGTGTAGTATCTCCATGAACATGAATAACAGCTGCGGTTTGATCTGGCCTGGACAAATTTCTGGATGTAGGCCACATCAATGTTTAGTCACTCTTGTAACAAAGAAGTGTGCTGTTGGGCCAGATTTGGTGGAGGTCTTCTCTGACACAATTCTGAGGAGAATTTCCTGTAGACTGGGATTTTAGTCACTGCTGGTAGACCCATATGACCGTACGCTTCCATACACTTACAAATTACACTTACTCCTTCCTTCACACTATGGTCTTTGGCACACCCAAATGCAGTCACTCCTTCTAGCCAATCATTAACATCTGCTTTGTGACCCATTTTCCACACATGGAAAGAGACATTCACTGCACTGTACGTCTTCTCAAGCTATAATTCCTGTTGCACACAGGTATTTATAGCCCCATCATCCTCATGGAACGCCATCTGCAGGAGTCTGGAGTTACTACTTCCTTAAACGTGCAATGTGACGAATGTTTTGTCTGGAAATATAATCTTACATAATCTACGCTAATAAACAAATTGACAAATGTAGTTTTCACTCTTTGATAAAGTGAAAAAAAAATAGGCTAATGTTGTGAGTCCACATACATGTCTTACTCTTCATGACAGTAAATGAAATTTTTATTGATGATCTCTTTACAGCATCTACCAGGTTTATTTAAGCAATAAACCAACAAATACAGATGTTTGTATTGTGTGAAAATGCAACACAAATAACAACTGCTTTCACCTTGCTTGTGTCACATCCGATGGGAAACAACAAGCATCACTAAGTGGTACCTACCCCTTGCGCTGCATCACATCTGGTGTAAAATGCTGCTGCCTACAGTGTAGGAGCATACAGAGAGGTATCAAGTAGATAGCGCTAGTGCATGGGGAATAAACATGTGTGCAGCAATGTGTATGCACCACAGTGATGACCCACCAGATCATTTCCTTTTAGATCAATGCATCAATACAGCTCAGTGGATTGTTGCATCCCTTGTTGTTATGAGTAAAGAAATGAAGTATGGGCCCACTTACAAGCTCTAATGGTTTATAGGTAGGGGTTAAATTGGATCGGAGTTTGGTTCTGAAGGGCAAATGGTGTTGAGGTCTTTTACTCTAATTTAATCAAACTCTATGACATGATAACCTGCACAGAGGCTTGTTGTAGACGGTTCTATATAGTAACTTTTGGAAAATGGTTCTATATAGCACCAAAAAGGTGTTCTACTGTTGTTAGGATTGTGAGGCAAGCTTGTAACAATAGAATAACACTTTCACAAGATGAAGATGGTTCTTCAAAGATTCTTTAATAAAAGGAATGGACGAGGAACCATTAACAATAGTAGGACCGTCTTTGGTGTGATATAGAGCCATATACAATACATTGTTGATCAGTCTGAAAAACAATTTCAACATGCAGAGAACCTCTGAAGCATGCAGTTGGTTCTTTAAGTGTTCATTGTTCAATTTCAAGCCATTGTCTTTACTAAGGAACCTTTAAAAAGCTATTTTTTTTAAGTATGCAGATTTTTTCTTAATGCCAAAAACAAGATAAGCCTTTTTTAGGCAGTAAATAATGCAGTCAATATTTACTGTCAGTCTTGGTAAATTAGAATAGGTGCTTCATTATTATAATCTCCTTCCAGTATTTTGCACAGTAAACACAAAAGATTGAACCTTTGCAATTTTGCATAGATATAAAAGCATCATTGGACTTATTTAACAAACCACAACAATGATTTTGTTTGTGACGATTGGAAATGTTAAGTTAATCAGAATCACTTAAGTTAATCAGAATCACACACAGTAAATATTTTGTTTACATTTTCAACAGTTATATTTGACAGCATGGGTCTGTTCTGGGACCTCCCTGCCTCTCCATGTGTATACATGGAAGGCCTAAGGCAGGAAGAGCAGCAGAAAGACCCCCATAAAGACTATACTAGGCAAACCTACAGCCAACAAGAGGAGCTGCCATTGCCATCCAACCGAGTGGGAAGACATCTCCACTAAAGCAGCAGAATAAACACCAGCTGGCAAGAACAACAGCTCTCCCGGCTACACATCATCGAACTACAGATTAATGAAAATCCCAGAACCCAAAAAACCCCAAAACAATGCCCAGAGGTGCTGAAGTGAAAGAAAGAAAGAAAGAGATGCCGGTCCAAACACTTCACAGAAATGACCATAACTGTAACTTGAATCCACAGCCAGCAGCATGCCATGGAGATTGACCACACAAAGCCTGGACACATAGGATCTTAACCAGGAAACATGGCTTGCAGGGGAAGCGGCAAGAATGGAAAAGCTAAAGGGGTTTAAACAAGCAAGCGGATAAATTAAGCCAATTGCATGCATAGTGGTGATAATGATGATATGCATACAATTTACCTAATTTATCAGGGTGCTTAAAGGTTGGTGATTTGAGATTGAGGCCTGAGCTTGAATATGTGGCCTGTCTGAACATACACTATACGCTCAGTTAAATCTGTCCCTAATATTGCTAATGATCTCCATCAATTCAGTTGACTTAAGCATGTATTTTAGATAGGAAAGCTGGAGTTTTCTTCCCGCTCAACTTTTTGGTAGAGTACATTTTGAGTATATCTTAATGAAGAAGGTGTTGAACTTTACCTCATTGTGCCATCTCTACCAATCGGCAGGTCACTGAGTCTTTTTTATTAGATACATCTATACTGTTCTCATCCATACAGGAAGCAAGCAACAAGTAAATCACTCCACATATGTAGATTGTTTTTGGTGGATTTTTTTAAGGTAAGCTTATTTTATTGGCAGATTATAGTTTCAGAGGTTTTCCAAAACAAACAAAAAAAATTACAAAAAAAAAACAAGCTATACCAAACGGTATTATTGGTTTTTTTTAAGCTAATTTTTTTTAATGTATGTGCTTTATTATTATTGCCCCAAACAAACACACAAAAATTTGTTTCTTTTTTTCATTCTTGGTGAGAATGTTAAAGGTTTAAAAGGAAAAGAAGGGTTCTTGATGTCAGATGGTTAGCATCATAGTTTGGAACAGTTCATTTTGGTAGTTTGAAGGTTTCAGTATGATTTAGATCTTTCTCAGCAAATAAGTTATTTTGATGTCATTTTAGTTCCAAGACTGACAAAAAAATAAATACTAAAAGTAGCCTGGTAGGCCATCAAAAAGTAAATGTATAGACCATTAGATTTACAACTTCATATAACACCACATACACTGAACAACATAGTGCCCACATTGTTGACACCCATGGAAAAATGGGGCTCCCCACGTGTTTAAATGTTACAAAAAAGCCAAATGAACTGATATAACATGATATAGGACATATTAGTATACCAGGCTTGAAATATGACAGCCTTGTATATGACTTACTGGATAATTTCATTACATTGAATTTAATTGAGTAATACACATCATATCATATTTGAATAATGCATCTCTAAAACCACACCAGGAGATGAATCTAAATCCAGCACTAAATTCAATTAGCCTCCACCACTCTGAATAGGCACCTAAATTGTCTTTATCGAATCCTCTTGAAATTACACAGAGCGGAAGTTATAAGTGAATTCAAAATGCGTGCCAGGATTTATTCTTCATATATGGTCAAATCGATTGTGTCCTTTCCACAAATGAAAAATTAATCCACGACTCAATATGTAATCTTGTGCCTTGTGTCTGTATCGCTGTGTTGTCTTCTTCTAGCACCATAATGAATGTCTCGCCGGAAGCAAACATTCTCTTTTTCTTTCTCCGATCCCTCACTGGACAAAGGGATCTGCTAAAAAAACTGGCCGGCTTTCACTTGGAACTCAATGACAAAGCTAATAGAACAAAAGAGCAGCGGTATCTCTCCAGTGATAGATCTGCACCCTAATGGAAACTTTAACTTTGCCCAATGCTAACAATTAGTGAAAGTCAGAAGGGGGTGGTTCGATTGATTCCGGCTTCACAATGCTCACTGGCTTTGACTATCTTTCATTTGTCATTCCCCATGTTAGCATTTTCTGGGTGAATAAGTGTCCCTGTATTGTGCTACTCAATGCTAACAGTTAGTGAAAGTCAGCAAGGACCAGTTAGCACGAAGTCAGCTTCATGGTGCTAAATGTTTCTTTATCTTATTTCCCAAAGCTAACAATTAATCAGCAAGTCAGCAAGGGCCAATTAGAATGGTGTCAGTTTCATGATGCTAAGTGTTTCTTTATCCTGTTTCCCAGTTCTAACAGTTAATGAAGGTCAGTAAGGACCAGATAGCAAGATATCAGCTTCATGATGCTAACTGGCCTTTACTGAATTTCTGGAATCATTAAAGTCATCAGCCCCTTTTTCGTGCAGTACCCTTTAGCAGTGTTAGAATTTTTGGCCCAATTGTTTTATTATTCTGTTACCTAATGTTATGATCTGGTGGAAGTAAACAGGGACCAGCTAGCATAATTAGCTTCAGTATGCTAACACACTTTACTTACCTTTCATTTGTCATTACCAGTTTTTGGAGAAGTGATCATGTCTTGTGTAACCCAAAACACATAATTACTGAAAGTCATCAGGAGACAGTTAGCATTGTTTGTGTCATAATGCTAGCTTAGCTGTAATGTGTTTCATTTGTCATTACCAGTGTTAGCAATTTTATCTCTTGTGTTGTCTGAGAGCCCAGAGACAGTTGGCCTAGTAAGCTTCATACAGCTAACCAGCCATCCATCTTTCATTTGATGTTACCAGTGTTCTCATTTTGGAGGAAGTGCTTATTTATCATTTTACCCAGTTACTAACAGTTACTGAAGGTCAGTATTGACCACCATAATTTCAGCCTTACACTGATAGCTAGTGTTTACCAATGCCACTGTTTTGATATCATGGAGAATCTCAAAAATAGAAGCGGTAGTGAAAGTTCTAATGCTGCACCATTCATTCATTAATTACTCTGGCCAGTCGCTGACCTACACCTGTCTTAAAATGACTCAATGTTTTCAGGTGCTGATATTGAAACGTTACCCTCCTTCCTTCCCTCCTTCCCACCACCATCAGTTTGGTCCCTGTCCAGTTGTCCGGGGGGCGGGGGGGAGTTTCCCCTTTTGTCTCAATCCAGCAGGATTTAGGAGGTCTCGACTCTAAGATCTGCACTGAGGATGGATCCTATGCCAAAGACTCTTTTATTTCTGCTGAATAGTTATCTTTTAACTTATAAAATCCCTTCAATAATTTACATTGTATTCCTTCACTCATCCCTACTGAGACTTTCTGGTAAACCTGTAGAGATGATCATTTAACAACACAGCACCCTAGAATATAAACCGCAACACAATTCATGAAAGACCTTCTGCCATGTGTAAAAATGTATACACTTATCTGGTCACACCATTGATCGAGTAAGACTAAAAATGAGGATTTCCCCAGGGATTTCCACAGTCGGTACATAAAGTCAATAGGAAATCAATGCAGTCAATATAACAAGTCAATAGTGAAGCCAAGAAAGTCCACCTTATGAAAGTACCTTCATTTAACTCTTTAATGTGCAGGCAGACAAGCAGCTATTTCTCCCTTGTAATTGACTCTTCACCTTTAAAGTCAGGATGAACTGATGGTGCCTGGTGTCATAATCAAAACTCAGAACAATTTTAGAGGCAGGCAGATGCCATTACATTCCAGGGAAGATTATAGGAAATAGATAATGCTGTATTTAAATGATATAGAATGATGGATCATGCTTAATATAAGCAGGGAGATAAACTAAGTAGAAAAACGTGAATTTGATCATCATTAAAGAACAGTTGCACAAATAGTTGTACCCAAAAGAAATCAGCCAACTTGTTGGGTAGGTTTGACATCGTGAGACATGCGATTTTTTTTTTTTTCACGCTCGGCCGCGCACATGATGTAAACAAGGATGGGCCTTATCACTGTACCTGACTGACCCAACACCCACGATTGCGGACTTTCAGCGAGCAGTGATGTCCTCCATGAGTCATGGTGCATGACGCATGATGCAGGATAGCATGTACACAGACCGTTACGACAACGTCAGCATCGCCAAAGATTGCAATGGTGTTGTGCCGGGTCATCTTCAGAGTCAATGGCGGTTTATTGTCACGTCCAGAAGGCCTAGTGTTACTCCACCAGTAGTTGATCCTACAAGTGAACAAGTGAAGTTTTCATTTTACTGCTTTGTCACAGTCTGCACAACACAGCACACAGCACAACACAGCATCACCTGTGCTGCCCGGGGCAGTGTGTGTGTATGTTGGTAGGGCAGGTGTTTGAGCCCTGTGGCACAAACAGGAACACCTAGACAGTCATAGGATTTGAATATGCCATCTTCTGGTGAGCGACCATACAAACAAATATGAATGCAATTACTCTTTAACTGCCTTTCATTATCAATTTGATGAACCAAATCAATAACAAATCTTTAGTGATGTGAATTCTAAATGTATGTGCATGCTCACTCAAGGTATACTGCACTGTAGTGATGTCCCTACCATCAGTCCAACATGTTCTGAGGAAGTAGCACTGCTGCACCAACAGCGTATTCTAACCTCTCATGTTTTCATGTTGAAGGGTCTGCTCCCAGGTACATTACTCAGGAACATCCAGTCAATTAAAGTATGAGTAAACACAATGATTGCTTGGAGTATGAATTTGACTGGTTGTGTCAAATAATGTTTGAGAGCCTCCACATAAAGTAGCCGATATAGTATGGTGGATAAACTCACTGCCTTCCATGTGATGGACAAGAGTAGTGTTTGGGCAGAACTCCCAATGCTACAATCAAATGCCTTCTAGGTAGCTCTAGTAGTAGTAGAACTTTATGTTTAAACCAAGAACCACTGTTAGGCCCAGCATTTAATGGGCGAAAGACAGGAAACACCCTGGACATTCCAGTTTGCGCACCTAATTTTGAACATTGGTTTTGATCGATTGGTGGCCTGTCCAGGGCGTTTCCTGTCTTTCACCCATTAAACACTGGGATAGACTCCAGCAGCACCCGTGATCCAGAAGGATAAAGCGATTTAGGAGATAAGTGAGTAAGTAAACCTGAAAAGTTTGTTCCCAGCTGGAACCAAAGAATAGTAGGTTCCACAGCATAAATCATAACATCCATGGGCATGTCAGATGTTGAGGACAGAGAAGGCAAAAATGGTGATACCCAGTGGTCTGCTGAAGTAACTCTTCTACCTCTTCTTATCACCAGCAGTTGATGCGTGCTCACTTTATGTATCAAATCAAACATCTGTAATAACAGCACAAACGCTCACGGATAAACTATACACTCCTCCTCTGTTGACGTTGATGCTATATCCTTTGACATTCCTTGGTTCCAGTAAAAACTGGTGCAAAGACAGACTGGTTCCATGGACAGAACCGAGGTTCTACAAGCCTACAAGCCTTAACAGAGACAGTTCAAGAACCAGGGTTCTTTTGGACAAAAAGGTCTACGTGTAACACAGAGGAAATGGCCTTCAGTACATGATGAAAAAGCCCCAAAATGTAAAAGGGCAAGTGTAGCTCCCAAACTTCTCCAAAGTCAAGCGGATGCGGAGCAGCTGAGGGATGGTGCAGATGTTGTGTTACCGAATGTGATCTGGCATGACAGAAGGGAAGAGAAGGTGCGGATGAACTCCTCCTCTAGTGACAGAGCTCTGAAGGTGACTCCTCTTCTGACGATTTCCGAACCTCTATGCGCTACAGACGCAAAAAGAAAAAAAAGTGCAAATATAGAACAGGAGGAGGGGGGAGAAAAAAAGGTGCGATATAATGAGCACGTCTGCTGACAGTGACAGGTACCTGGCTGTATGCAAATTGCGCATGAGAGACGGAGTGTGTGTGCGTCAGCCCTGTTTGTCTCCCTCATGTTTTACACATCATTATTTCCAAGCTGTCATTCAGTATATGGCCGAAGGGAACGGAGACTAGGCTTTGCCTCGGGGGAATATGCCAAGGTTGGGGAGAGAGGAAGAGAGGAAGAGTGTGTGTTTACGTTACGGGGGTGTGTGCATGAGTATACATCACTTCACTCGAACCTCAAAACATCCGAAAGTTCACTGGAAGGTTAACAGAAGTCAAAAGGTGAAAGGTGAAACAAAGGTTGAGCCACGTGGGTCCAGAGTATCAGGGCGTTTTCCTGCCTCTTTATTGCACTCTTGGGCTTATTTCAAACCCGTCCCAGATCACCCTCAGCAATAACTGTAATTACGAGCAAATCGCACACATGATTTAATTGGCTGAACATCACAGCTTCTGGTGCGCTCATTTGCATATTTCCCAGCACTCTTGTCAACCTGTCAGAATTTTTCCCCCCTCAACATAAATAGCTCCTTGTGTTATGCTGGTGATCAACTTAACTCAAGGTGTTGCCAAGACGTGCTATACCAAGTCAGCCAAGTCTAAGTAATGATGTTTCACTGTGTGCCACTTGAATTTCTAATGAGTCTAAATTATTTACATTTTTGAGGTTTCAAATGCCTATACTACGTACAGAGATGCATATGGCGTATATACATATATGCTATTTCCAAATGTATCCAGACACTCTTTCCAAAGAAATACAAGTATCTCCCAAATGGCAACTTTACAGGAGAGGGCCAATACCTCATTTAATTATGATGTAAGCCAATGGAACCAGACTTTTTCCCAAACACTACTTTTTGTCTTTTCTGTTGGTCCATTCATCATGAAATGTACACACAGTGTAAACAGCAGCTGCTGTGTTCAAATGATCCATAAAAGTAAAAATCAACAAACATAGAGATACATGTTTTACTTTTGATGATATACAACTTGCATATTCTCCATAGAAAAGCATGGCCAATCGAATGGGAGACTCTGGAGCAGCTACACATGAGCCAAAGATCACCATGCCAAAAGCTCTAGAACACTGGGCTGTGGAGCAGTGGAGTTTGAGATGAGATGGAGTAGTACCTGATATCCAACATTGGTACCTGATCTAACTACTGCTCTTGTGGCTGTGATCAAATCCTCACAGCAATGTTAGATGATCTAAAACATGTACAGACTTCCCAGAAGAGGAATATCAGCAAAGAAGGACAAACGTCCCCCTTAATACTCTTGATTTATGATGAGCAGACGAAATTGTATATATAGTGCACTAGGCCTTCAGTTTGGTACTTCGGTACATTTCAAAGCTTGGTCAAAAATGAGGAAAAAGAAGTCATCTCTATGAAAATGATCGTTTCTGCTAGTGCCCTTATGGGATTTGAGTGCAGATAGCACTTTATTGTGCTAGCATAGAGCTGCCACTGTTTTCCATTCCTAACAACTGACTGAAACATATTGGTTAGGCTATCACTCTTGTTCACAGTCAGTGACATGATGGAATAGGTGTGTTTTTCCTCATACAATATGTCACTCCTAATACTGTTGGATGTTAATTTGACATGCTAAGTCTTCAGTTCGGCCCATGAAGTCCAGACCAATGGGAGAATCCACTTGGCTCTATCTATCTAGATACTATTCTTACTGCTTTTTCTTATGCAGGTTTGTTTTTATACTACCCACATAACTTGTACTTCTAAGCTTAAGATAAGGCAGTTCAGTACATGGCAATAACGTGTAAAACATAATGCCTACATAATGACTTAGGAATGTATTATCCTGTTTTATGAATGTGTAGATTATAATGAACATGGTATACACAGGAAATGTTACCAATTGAAGAAGCAAACTATGGACACTTTGGCTACCTTTGAGTTAAAAGGAAAGCTATAAAAATACTTACTTTATTCCTTTAAATGAAAAGCAGAAAAAAAAGAAACTTGACGCCTTTATTGTAAACCACAAAAGTGCTATATGAACTGGGACATATCAGGTCTTATCAAGGTTACATCTGCGGTGAAATGACTTGATACACACCACACACACACACATTTACATAACAAACAGGCCTGAGTTTGTCGTAATGGTGCACAGAATTTGGCCTTTAGAACAACCTTGGATAACCATCGATACATTACGCCTCCCTTAGAGACCAAAATGAGCAATTCAATCAGAGCAAAGTCACCTAAGCACAATAACGCTGTCACAATAATAACCAGTAAAACGATGTGGACGGATTAGGCCGCCGACTGGCCTAAGAGTAATGATGGTTCATTCTATAGGGAGCAGGCCTTTACCGCAGGCAAAGTGACATTTATTACACACCAGCTACATCACTGACACCACACACAATCATAACATTCCACTAGTCGGAGAATGACACCATTTGTTACCGCTCCCTGAGCAATGTGTGTATGTGTGTGTGTCCACGATCCACTGTTTCCCTTGTCATTGTGTACACTGAACACTGACCTATAGCTACATCAGTAATGTTGTAGTACTATCTATAGGTAACAATGCTTCTGCATGTTTGCACTTTCAGCCTCTGAACCAGACAGTAGGTTTTACAGCAGCTGCTTCATGTTATAAGTTCTTCACTTAAAGACTTTTTGTCACTACTTCTGCATTGCAGACAGTTGCAATGTATACGAAATCATTCAGAGTGGTTTGACGTCAAATGATCCCTTCTAGAGAAGCTTACTGAGGCCCAATTGTTCACAGTGGTGCTGATAAGAAACAGACGTCTAAAGCGGTTTTAATGCTTTTAAAGGCCCGGGGAACCTAAATCTGTGCTTTCTTTCTAATTAGGTTAATCTTGTTCTTGCAGGCAATCAGTAAACAGGTCCTAAGTATTTGGTTAAATGATGTACCAGTGACCAATAAAAGCCTAAGTGTGTATAATTCACCATATTTCTCTCTTCTCTATGTAAACTGGGCGGTCCTAATCCTGGGTCAGGTTTATGTAAGCATTCCCCTTACCAATCACAAACACAAAACAGTTTCAGAGTCATAGTGAGCTAAAGCTTGTGGGCTAAAGCTAACCCAGCATAACCACAAGCTAACAAGCTAGATCAGCTGTCTGTAGCCGCATGTCTCCTGTTCATCTGTTTATTCATATGCTGACGTTGTTCCTTCGTTCATTTCTTCATATACATATTGCCTGTTTATTTTTTGTCTGTCTATCCATCTACACAACTGTTTGCCCATTCGTTTGCGCATTGCTTCATCCATCCATTTGTTCATTAGTCCATCCTTCCGTCCTTCCATTTTTGGTTCAGTTAGCGTCAGGCCAGTTAATGGTGTTAGTTCAGTACAAGTGGCAGAGCGGGCTAGGAGTGTTGGATTGGCAGGAAACTGCCAGTCAAGCTGTTCATTAGCCTTGCCCACACAATTCTCAGATCAGAGGCCTGATCAGTGTTTTTTAAACCTTCTATTTTTCTTATACTGTATTTTTCATACAGTTGCCGGGCACTTAGTGGTTGATATAGTGTACTGGGTTACAGTTACGCCCTCCATGGTGTTGACTGGGGTTCGATTCCCCACCTAGGCAATGACCTTGCACTGTATTCATAAGAATCCTTGAGCAAGACTCCTAACATGACCTTCGCCTACCTGTGTGTAAACTGTAAGTCACTCCAGATAAGAGCGTCTACCAAACGCTGTAAGTGTAATATAACACAGAAGTTTAGCATCATACAAACATTTTATGATTCTTCCCTAGTCTTCTCTATGGCTTTAAAAGTTCCCTCATGAGACGTTATTACCAAATGCACTGCCTGATGCATAAAGCATTGGTTAATGATAATTTTGTGTGAAGGTTTAACCTTTTGTTTAGCAGTGTGAGGCAAAATGGTTGCCTAAAGAAAAATATTTTAGAGGTATCTTCATTTTACCACCATCAACACTGTATATCAACATTTAGATGGCGTGTGTAGAATCACTGGTTGTTTTAGATCCAAAATAAAACAGTCACATCATAACCCCTGGTTCCTATCACAATCATTATAAAGAAATCTGAGTCTGTAAGTTCCTCTATAATGAGCCACTTCACCACATGCCACTCTAAATGACTCTATTTACATCTCAATGACTGAATTAAGCCTGCTAAGTAATAACTTTAGAGGGATTTACCTTTTATAATTTGCCAGAGCCAGTGCTTTCTCTGTAATAGTAGTTTGAATTGATCTCACAGGAATGTAATAACAATCGCATAGGGAAGACAAGCCTAACTACTGAAATGGAGACTGACTTGGCACTGTTCATTTTTTCCTGAAGTTCAAGACAGGACAACTGTAATCTACTACATATTTGGTGATTGGGAAATTAAAATATCTTTACATTTCCAAGGCAATCTGTGCTGTTAGGTTGCATTTGTTAGGTTGATTAGAATGAGTCCACTTTACTAACCCAATGCTCTTCTATCTGGCATTAACTGGAAGGCAGTATTTGTCATTTACATGGTTCTCGGGAACTGTTTAATTTCAATCTTAACACCGAGGTGAATAGAGTATTCAAGCAATGACATTTCAATCTAGGCTTTCCTGGGTAATCTAAAAAAATTACCCAGATACTTTATCCAATAACAACTAAGCAGTCAAATCCCTTTCAAATTACATTACTGGACCTCCTCTGCTAAAATGAATTCAGCTTGAATAGGGGTTTGGTCTCCCATGGCATGCATACATTAAAATATCTTTTCTTGAATTGTGTTGCATTATTTCTCATTCGCAGATGATGAAAACTTTCAAACTATGCCACATTTGTATTTGCAAGTAAATCATTCATTATGAGCATTCATAACGTCATTATTATGATTCGGCAAGTCACTTAACACTTGACACTAAGTTCAGATTTGAATATGTTTAATTTGAATATGTTTATTATGTAACTGATTAAAGAATTCATATAATGGAAAACCATTTTTTACTTTTAATGCAATTTGATTTTGACATCCTTTCAAATGAACCACATTTAGTCTGTAGTTTACATATAGAAACTGAGCTGCAAAACAGCCCCTTTTGAATTCACCATGGTTGTGTTAACGTGATAAGAAGTATTGTCACTGCATACAGTCTGTATTACTGGAGTGGAATCTGAGGGGAAAATAATTAAATGTTATTGAGTGTTATTGAGTATATATATATATATATATATATATATATATATATGTATGAGGCCACTCCAGAATGTTCCAGGACTTCCTCTGAAAACCAGGCTAGGATTTCTTAATGCTTGCTCCACATGCTGCAGCTTTCCAGTGCCAGAAAAAGCAAAGCGGCCCTAGAGCATCACCGAGCACCGCCATGGTTCACTGTAGGCAGGGTGTTCTTTTGAGCATATGCTTCATTCTTCCTCCTCCAGACATACCGCTGATCCACAGGCCAGCAATAAAATTCAGAAACTTCTGTGGCTTATTTATATGGTATATATTGGAACTGACAGGGTCAGTATATCTTTAGTGTTTACTATGCGCCTTATTTAGCAAACTGAAACCTCATTGCCTGCTGCTACCAAATCTTGCTGCTGGTCTTTTGTAGTCACTCGAGGGTTTTTGACCTCTTGCCTCCTCAGGAATCTTGTGGCAGTCAGTGAAAGCTTCTTCTTTCTGCCTCGTCCAGGTAGTGTAACCAGTGTTTCCTTAACTTTGAACTTAGGAGCTGTGCTTCCAAAAGTATCTCTACCATTCAGTGCTTCTGCTTTTGCATCCCTGTCAAAAAACCCCTATCCAGTTTTATCTTAAGCACACCTGATGCAACTAATGCAGCCCTTGATTAGTTGAGACAACACCTGGTTTGCAAATGTGTGCTCTTATGAGGGATTCTATTCAGAGGGTTGAATAATTCTACAAGAGTAAAATCATTTTGTCTTGAATTTGTAGAAACAGCTTGTTATATTAGATGTGTGGAGCTATTCAAACTGTTCTATTTTGATTGGTCTAATGCAAACACACATTTTGCTAATAAACCGAATGTTCAAAGGGGGCTGAATAATCTTGATTGTGACTGTGTATAAAGAGAACTTATTATGCTTAGTTTGAATGTTCATAATTTTATTTTTGGAGTCTATTAGAATAAATGTGTTTCCCAAAACACCATAATTTTCTCATACTTTATATCTGTATTTACCTTTTGCCTTTAAGTCCCTGGAGCCCCCTCTCCTGATGGGCCCAGTGTGACTGATTGGTCAGCTCACCCACTGTGTTCTTATTGGTCAACCACCACTATTTCCAAGCCTCTAGTAGTTGTTGTGAATTGTATGAGGGGAGCCAAGCTTACTGGTAGGTGGGCAATAAGGTTGTGTTACGTGATGACATCACCTTATAACAGAAAAAAGGGCTGGAATTCCAACAAAGTGTTTCAGGCAGCTGACAAAAGTCTGTTTCTGTGGGTGGGAGGTCTTCCTTCATGTTCTTTGGGTTTCGTAACTCTGCGGTCCGTTTATATGCACAAAAAGCTACATTACACACTAAAGGAATAATAGGTCCTCCTCAAAGCCAGAGTAAAACAGATCATTTCATTGTAAAGTATAAAGAGAGGTTGGAAAATGTTTCAGTACATAAAGAAAAAGTCGAATAAAAAAGCAGGGCATGAGTCCTTTACAACTCTACTGCGCAATGACTGTTAGTGGTTAAAAATGGGAACTTTAAGTAACGTAAATCTATACTCACAACTCCGCTTCAGTGCAAAAGTGTGTGTGTCCGCTTGTATATGTGCCAGAGATCTCATTTCACCTCTAATGACATGGAAAATGAAAGTTCTACAAAGGGACGGCACACCCAGGACGTCTCCCGCAGTTATCTTTCTCCCACTGTCAATTCGTCAGCACACTCTGACAGGCGAGGGGCAAGAATCCGCCATGATCATACATCACACCCCATCATTTACCCATAATACCCTTCCTCTCTGTCACCCCAACAATGAGATACTGTACCTGGTGAAATGTACATGGACCATGTCACACATTATGTGGGTCACAATCCAGTGCTAGTGTAAAAAACTGATACGCTACAAAGTAGGATGTATGTTATGATTAATTTTGCTATTTGAGTTAATGAACAGTAAACAGAAGGAAAGGAGGAGTAAATGACTCTGGCTGGTACAATCATGTCATAGAAAGACATTTTGCCGCTACGGTGAAACATTTCTGCAGTAGGGGGTGCACATGTTAATGTTAGATTCAAGTAATGTAATGAGATTAAAGCAGCTAATTAAAGTCAATTATAATATGACATCAACATTTTTTATTGAATATTAATATTATTAAATATACACATAAATGGTTGTGGCATGTTCATGCTCGTTTTCAGGCTTCTTTACGCACTCTCTTATTTTGAAGAAGGACGTGGTGGAAGAAGCAAGCAATGCGTTTTTAACAAAGTAGCCTAGGTTACATTGGTGTCAGAAGTGGTTCAAGAACCAAAGTTGGAGGGCTGACGCCACTCATGATGCTCAAACACATTTGGCGCAGGTAGGGCACTACATTGACTTCAGCAGTTTGAGTTGGCTGCAACTGCAATGAGATGGAAGAAGCAGGCATATTCGGCCTCAGGGCTAGAATGACTAGCCCTAAAGGCCTTGTTGGACCTTTCCTGCTGGCATTTAGATGAGTTGGTGGAGCCACGGGAGGCAGATTGGTGAGTGCGTGGGGCCAGTGCACATAAAAGAGACCACCAACATGGTTTGAAAAAGAAGCTAATTCATGCCTTCCAGACAAGGCTTTCAAGAGATCTCAAAAAGTGCTTTTCCACTGTCAGAAATGTCAATAAGAGATGTCAGTTAAGGGGAGCTGTGCCAACATCTGGAAAAACAAGAAAACTGTATGCTGTCTGAAAGAGCTGCTTGTATTCTGGCCAGAAAGGTAAAGCAAAACCCCCATATGACAGTAAATGACCTTAAGGAAGGTTTAGCTGACACAGGAATGGTGATAGTGACATGGTAGTCTGCATGGAGGAGCAACCAGACATAAACTATATCTGTAACAAGTATTATACTGTAGTGCGAGTAAACAAGTACTGTGGTCTGATGAAGTAAAAATGGAACTCTACAGCCGACTTAGAAAGAAAAGAAGCAAAAGAAGATTAGATGAAAGAAGCATATTGCAGCTGTTAATCATGGGGGTCTATTATGCTTTGTGTACTTGTTGACAAATACCATCCTTACAAATCACTATACATCAACCTGTCAGTAAAGCTCTGAGACCACGTAACACACGTTCTCCTTGACTTCACAAGATGCAACACAATGAACAGTGATTCCAGTATTCAGATACTGCCACCCGAAACAGTTAACCTGAGTATGTTATTGCCCGTGCACACTCCCTAGCACAAATGGTGGTTGGAATGAATTTCAAGGGCACATGGAACTGTTTGTGACCTTACATCAGCTTTTTGACCAGCTTTATTATTGTTTATCTTATATCAAAGCCATTGATCTGACCACAGGCTGATAAAAACAGGTTGGTTGGAGGGTAACTAATCAAAAAAGTCGCTTTCTAAATCCCTGCCGCGCACAGATAAACAGGGAACCCACACATTCAGAGCCTAATTAACATGTTTCGTGTCTCAGTGGAAGTGGCCAATTTAATTTGACAAATAGAAAGAAAATTAGACATGGGTCCTGATGCATAACAAAATATCTAGCCGACTTTTTTATGCAGGTGCTTTTAAAAAAAAAACAACAAGCCTCATTGTACAGTCAAATTTATGGCTGTGGGGCCAACGTACGTGTTAACGAAGGCTGCGTTCAGCCGGGAGTCTGAATGTGTTCCCCTTTTTGAGAGGAGGAGAAAAAAAAAGTTTGTTTATTCATTGAGGGTGAATTGAAAAGCTCCCAGCAGTGGCTTCTAAGAGGAACAGACCCCCTGTGACTCTAATGTTAATTTGTGCTTCCTTGCGCATTAAATTCTTCAAGGCTGAACGAGATGAGATTTTAAGGAATCCTGTTTTTCTTTTCAAGGTACTTGACTACAAAGTTAAGTACAAAGAAATAGCTCATAAAGTGAGTCGGAGTTTGTCTCCGGTTGCGCTGCACCTTGCATTTCCCATGTGAAGGTCCTTTCGTCGAATGCAATCAGACTCTTGTTTTATGAAACGGATGAAACGGGCTCAAAATGCCTGAACTGGAGCGTTTTCCTCCACGTCTCCGGTGTGAACCGTCTGTGTTGTAACTGACTGAAACTCCATGTCTTGGCTTTCTTACAGAAGGGAACAAACTGATTGACTTAGGGCCACAAAGAGATAAATGACAGGAGGGCCTACGCTGGAGCCCTGAAGCCACACACAGCAAATCAACTGCTTGAGGGCCTTGCTCTCTCTCACTCTGTCTCTCTCTCGCTCTTTCTCTCTCTCCCCTCTCGCTTTAACTCTCTCTCTCTCTCTCTCTCTCTCTCTCTCTCTAAAGATTTACTTTGAGTGAGAAAATATAGCTTCAGATAGACAAACGTACCCTGTGGACTCACCAAGACGGATTCATTTCAGGCAGAGTGGGAGTCTGAGGGAAAATGGAGAGAGAGAGAGTATAAGAGAGAGAGAGAGACAATAGGAGATGGAGAGAAAGATGGAGGGACAAAAAGAATGGGCAAAAGGGGGATAAAAGAAAGAGTAAGACAGAGAAAAGAGGTAAAAAAGCAAAAGGAAAGAAAGAGAGAGAGAGAGAGAGAGAGAGGGAGAGAAAAAGAGAAGAAGAGAGAAAGAAAGATGGAGGGATAGGAAGAAAGTGGTAGAGAGGGAGGAGTGGGGGAAAAAGAAGGATGAGAAAGAAGCAGAAAAAGCTAAAGAAAGAGAGAAGGCAGAGGGTGGTTAAAAGAAAGAGCAGGAGAGAGAAAGGAAGAGAAAGAAGCAGAAGTATAGGAAGAAAAAAGAGAGATACTGAAAAATAGAAAGAGAAGAGACATAGAAAGAACAAGAGAGTATGATAAAGAATAAATATGGAAAGACAGGAAGAGGGAGAGAGGGAGAAGGGAGTAAAAGAAAGAAAGTGAAAAAAGAGGATAAAGAAGCAGAGGGAGAGAAAGAAAGAGAGATTGTGAGAGGAGAGGAGACAGAGTAAAAAAGAAACAAAGAAAGAAACAAATGGAGAGAGAAAGGATGATAAAGATGGATAGAGAGAGACTGGAGGTGAGAGGCAGAGAAAGAGAAAGAAGAAGAAGAGAAAGAAAAGAAGTGATGAAGGGAAAGGAAGATGAAGCAGAATGTGAGAAAGAAAAAGAGAAAGGAGAAAGAGTACAAGAAGTTGAAGAAGCAAGATGGAGAAGCAGAAAGAGTTGGGGAAAAGAAAGAATATTAGACATAATAAAAGGGATAGAAAAGAAAGAGCGATGGGGAGGAATGAGAGGACAGGGAGGGAAAGAGACGAGAGAGAATGAGAGAGGGGCAGAGTATGAGAAAGCGAAGGGCTACCCAGCACCACACATGAAAGTGGTACAAGAAGAAGTGGAAAGATAGCAAAAAAGAAAGGAAGAAAGAAAGCTGACACAGAAGAAGGAAATGAGTGAAAGAGAGGGATCTCTCATATGAATGTCACAGATGAATGATAGGAGGTAATGATTGCAGTGCCCCAGCTCTAACACACCCCAGCACTCATGTCAGTGTTTGATAGATGAGTCCTTTACTTCTTACCACTCATCTCTCTTTCTCTCTCTCTCTCTCTCTCTCTTTCTCTCTCTCTCTCTCTCTCTCTCTTTCT
>CM067495.1:8193480-8222178 GCA_034552555.1 Semaprochilodus insignis
AAGAAGAAGTGGAAAGATAGCAAAAAAGAAAGGAAGAAAGAAAGCTGACACAGAAGAAGGAAATGAGTGAAAGAGAGGGATCTCTCATATGAATGTCACAGATGAATGATAGGAGGTAATGATTGCAGTGCCCCAGCTCTAACACACCCCAGCACTCATGTCAGTGTTTGATAGATGAGTCCTTTACTTCTTACCACTCATCTCTCTTTCTCTCTCTCTCTCTCTCTCTCTCTTTCTCTCTCTCTCTCTCTCTCTCTGTCTCCGTGTCCCTCCATGTTTCATATCAGCTCAACCACACTCAATAGACTACCAGTCTTATCTTTCTCTCATCTCTAGAATTGTGCTGATTTTCTTTGTTCATAATGAACTAATGTGGCCACCCGAGTGGATTAGGGAACCCCAGCGGACCTGGCTGGGTCAAACTGCACTCAGATGAGCTCTACTCAAGTGAGTGCACAGCTTGTAAAACAAAACACCTAAACTATTGTCTCATACAGTTTGAGCAGTTCAAGTCTAGGGCTTGCTTTACATGCGGGACTGATTAGCTGCAGGTAGCATCTCATTTTCAGAGGCTGCACTGACGTATGCTGATATATGATGCACTCGTTGTATTTCCTCAGCAATTGGAATTTTGTCAGTTTCAGTTGCACATGCTGCACACCGTCACTGAATAAGCTACTTTTTTAGTTGGACTGGCCACATTTAGTAGTTCCACGTCTTTAAAAGCCATTTCAGTAGCTAGAAGCTAACTAGATGTCCTTGAATGTTTGTCATTGGGTATAAAGGTTAGTTTTCATTGTTACCTCCCTCTACATCATATACCAAAACTAGGATTTCTGGCGGGACAGGTTGCGTGTCAGCCAAATGCCTCCCCCCACCCCCACCATCCCTGCCCCTTTTGAAATAGGTGATTCCTGGCATGTTGAGTGAGGAAATGCTCTACCTTGTAGATGTACCATCAGAGACAGAGATAGCTCATCTGCTGAGTCGGAGTTGGTCATCCTCTAGCCCTTCATCAGTGGTCACAGGACACTGCCCACAGGACGCTGTTGGTTGGATAGTTTTGGTTGGTGAACTATTCTCAGTCCAGGAGTGACACTGAGGTGTTTAAAAACTCAGGAAAAAAGTCAGGAATGCTGAGAATGATACACCACCTACATAATACCTGCTCTGTGGTGGTCCTGTGGGGGTCCTGACCATTAAAGATCAGGATGAAAGGCTAACAAAGTATACAGAGAAACAGATGGACTACAGTCTGTAATTGTAAAACTACAAAGGGCACCTATATGGTAAGTAGAGCTGATAAAATGGTCAGTGAGTGTAAATACAAGGAGGTGATTTTAATGTTGTGGCTGGTTGGTAAAAGCAAGTAGAGCCAAGTTGAGCCATATCATGCAGTGGAAAGCAACGATAGTGTGGTGTTCTAGTTTCAAGTTTCAGGTTTATTTGTTATTTGCACAACATGTCAGGACATCAAAATGCTTGTGGCGAGGCTCAGGTTAATACTCTACAGCAGGGCAGCATTAATATACATAGTAACTAAAAATACAAAACAAAAGAGATATAAAAAGAGATATATTAAAGAAATATCCCAAAGGCTATCTGTGCAAGAACACTAAGATATAAGACGATAAAACGCAAAAAAAACTGTAGAGTTTTCCCAGAGCTCTCACCAGCGCAGCCATGCTACAGCACATCGGAACCGTAACTATGAATTTATGTAGATCATAACAACGTGAAGCTGAAAAGCAAAACAAAACCTTGCACAAACAGGTATTCAAACTGATTATGAACAAATCAGCAATGTTCCTTAACCCTTTAACATCACCAAGAAAGATAACTGCAATAATACTGTATATAAATATTTTTGTATTTTTATTTGTTTGGGGCAATAATAAAGCAAGTAGTAGATTTTAATTACTTTGGCTTAGCATAGACACCTTTAGCATAAATACACAACTAGACTGTTTGGTAAAACATGTTTTTCAAAAATTATTTTACCCTTATTTAGACTCTTTGTTGTAGAAAGTTACATCATTTTGTTCATCAAAACCTCTGAAACTATAATATGCCAATAAAATAAGCTTACCTTTGAAAATTCCACCAAAAACAATTTTCCTTCCGTGCGTAGAGATTTACTTGTTGCTTGCTTCCTCTATGGATGAGGCGTAGCTGTTGAAAGACTCAGTGAGCTCTAGTGGATTCTTTTAGCCTAACATAGCTCTGCCGATTGGTAGAGACGGCACAATCAGGTTGAGTTGAACTCAACACATACTTCATTAAGATACAGTGACTTGAAATGTGCTCTAGCAAAAAAAAAGTGCAGAACGTTAAAGGGTTAAGTTCACACTGATTTGTTTTCATGCCACAAAGGTGATCTGAAGTACCTCTTCATCAGCTGTTTACGAGACCACCCTCTACTTTACTTGTCAACAATGTTTATACTGAAATAAACTGGTTCAAATGACATCATTTTGAACACGTTTGAAGTATGTAGCAGGACACAAACCAGTATGCAAAGAAAGTGTAGTTTCCTGCAAGTTTCATCTAACTAAAGTTGTGTGTCCCCAGCCTAAAGAGAAGTCAAAGCAAGTCTAAGGAAACATTTAATCAAGTATAGGATGCTGCATCGTGGAGGGACAGGCCGAGCTGTTTGGTTATATGAATGCCGGGGACACTTTGAGCAAAACAAATATGGTTGACAAGTAAGACAGCCTCGGGGGTGTGCCTGCAGCAGACTTCGGAACCTCTAGAAGCATAGACTAGGTGTGTCTGATGGCTACCTTTGGGTTGCAGAATGCTCAGTAGACGGAGAATGACAGGCAAACACACACACACAGGCTTTCAGCGTCCAAAGTTTCTGACAGTGTAAGCTTCAATGAGGAACAGAGTTGATTGTAAGACAAGGTCAAATGTTCCCAATGAACCCCTAGCCAGCTTGCTGTATTAGGGATCCAAGCATTAGGCATTGGAACGCAAATTGCTTTTCTAATGATGATGTTTTTTTGGGTTTTGTTTTCTACTGCAGGCATTTATAGGCTCTGAAACTCTGCACTCTTAAAAACAGCAATCAAAAAGGGTACTAGCCCCAAATTGCCCCCGCCCCAACTTTTGTTTTTGAATGTGTTAACAGGCTTGAATGGCAGAAATGGATCCACATTTACAAATGCAATAACACTGACCAGACCAAACATGAAATATCTTGTGTTCATACTGTATTTAATGAAACACAAGTCAAAGCAAATTTTAGAAAGCTCTGCTTTCTTCTTTCATTTGTAATTTCCAAATCACCCCATCATTTTCTGATTGGGGGTTGTAATTAACCTTTTTGAGGCGAACCTGAGCAGGAATATGCTGGGCAGTGGTACTTCAGGACCATGACTGAGAAGCAGAGCAGGGCTGCATTTGGCTCCCTAAAAAGCTTTTAATTGGTAGTTCTTCAAAGAACCATTTCTGTAAATGAGATACGCAAGTACAACAATTACATTAAAAGTGCCAATTTTAAATAATAGTCTGATGTGATCCTACATTTGAATGTGCCTTTGCTCTTAGAGCAAGGTGTAAGAGTATGGCAGGTTTTTCTCATGGACAAACTGAAGAGCCTTTGGGCTAGGCTAAGAAGCAATATGGCAAATGAGTACAATGTAAAAGTCTAGAACCACGGTATCTAAACCATCAAAGCATCCCCACACTAGCAGACTACCACCACCATGTTTCACTATTCGTATGTTGTTCTTATTGTGGAAGTCTATTGTTACCTTTTGTACCAGAGTGGAGACTATCACCAGAGTAGAGACTATCATTTCAAAAGCCTTAAGGGTCATTAGAGTGTTGTTGTAGAGTGTTAGAGTGCAAATGTAAGATGAGTCTTTATGTTCCTTTTGTTTAGTCTTTTTGCCATATGTTGCTGCCAAGGATACACATTTTGCTGATTGTCTTTCTTATGGTGGAATCGTGAATCCTATCTGATTCCCGCAAGGTCTGTGACTCTTTAGATGTTAATCTGTTTTCTTTCGTCATTTGCTGGGTGAGTTGTTGCTGTGCTTTCATATACACTTTGGTAGGTCGACCACTTACAGGAAAAAATTCTAATTAAGCCTGGGTGTGTTTAGTTTAACTGATCCCAGTTATTAACTAAATATTGTTAAATGGTTGATTGAGAAACTAAGAAAATCATCACAATTTTCACACAGGGTAATGTTTATTATTTACTTTAGAAAATTGAATTACTATTTTATTTTATCATAGTATAAATGTTATGTTTACTCACCTCGTCTTTGTCTTATACTAAATTTAGAAACAAATACATTGAAGAAATTGGGCAAATACTCTTTCATTGTAGTGTAAGTAATCTCAAATAGATTTTCACAGTACATGGGCCATTGACATGACGTCCATTATTTTCCCCTCTAAGCATATATAGCTGGTACAACCAAAAACAAAAAACATTTATTTTGGCATACTTTTACATAATATGGTTTTGCATCATACAGTCAGTAGCCCTTTTGTAAATTTGGGAAAAATAGAATTTTTGAGTCAGATTTTACAACCTCACAAAAACATGAAAATATGTAATTATTATAATAATGGATGTTTATTTGAAAAAATAGGTAAAAAATCAAGTACTAAGGTTTCTAAGTAGACATCTTAATAAGATAACCAGATGAGGCAATTAAAAGCTCTGATAACACTAAATAAATTCATATAAAAATAGATATAAACACAAACATATATACATGTACAAAAATGCTCATAACATCCTATTTAATAAGATTTTTTAAATAGTTAAAAAAAACCTTTATTTTTCATTGACCCACATACAAATATGCTGTACAGCTAAATATGTTAAATACAAGCCAGATATGTCATATGCTGTCAGAGACCACATGAGTACTTGAGCCACTTCAATGCAAGTATGCACAGTGCCTTTTGCTTGGGTACAAGCTTCCCCTAACTAAAACCACAGAAGCAAATTTCAGACAAACATGTCTTGGTTGACTGACTACATTTGTGGTACCACTTGTGTGTAGACTTATCACTTTAACTCAAATGTAAAAGTGGCATTTTCCTGTGGCGCCACAGGGCAGGAAGCACGGTTGCTCCTCCGCAGTACTGCCCCCTCAAGTGCAGGCTCCCATTCCGTGCTTCACTGAGCCGTTTTAAACACACTGCATTACTTTAAACTTTTAACACTGCAGTAACAGTGAATAGCTCCGCTGTACTGGCGCAGCTAATGTAGCAGTCGTGCTGCCCCTCCTGTTCTTTTAAAAGCCTTATGACAATTTGTGGCGGTAGGGCAAAGCGAAGCGATTTCAACGTAAAGGTCAGTCAAGCTTGCTTTAAGCATCTTATTTAGTTCATCTGTCACTTCTTTTGTGCGTGTCATCTGCGCTAGCTTGGCCCGGGAGTAAAGCACATGCTAATGCGAGTCTTGGCTTTTACCTCAGGGCCTCTTCAACTCCAGCCAGGCCACAGTTGACTCATTACGCCCCTCCAAAGGAATTTGTCACTTCAGGTTTCGTTATTTCGCAGCAGAAGCAGCCGAGACCCCGCTGAGGTTCTGCCGTCCTTGAGGCTGCATGTTATTTCCACAGAACCGTGCTCTCTTAAAGATAAAGGTGGCAAAGTGCTTCCTTGGAGCGACGCCACAACCACCTCTGGTTACCTAAAGAACCTTTCACTGCATGGTTCTTTACATGAATGCTACTCGAGATTGTGAAAACAACAAACAAACACTGTAAATAACTGGCAGTGGGATGTAAAATCAGCAGTATCCCACTGTTACAGACATGCCCAGCTGAATACCAGCCTGCAGGCCTAATTGATGCCTGGGAGGGGCACCACTGAAGACCCACCTTTGGTTCCCTAATGACTCTTTCAGTAGGGAACTAAATGTGGTTCTTCACTAGCATTGCACCAAGCACCTGTAGTTTTCAGAGTGTAGCTGCTGGCGTCATGTCCAACCCTGGAGTATAATTCTAATGAGCCCCTATTTGAAGGAGGAAGGGCTGCCAAATCTAAATGGCTTGTTGAATCCCATGTTTTCTGATCTAGACATCGCACAAAAGCTGACTGTCCCCTTTAATTAAATGCTTTGGTGGTTTTCGACCTAATCTCAGTCTTTTGTGAGCTAAATGTGGTTCATTACAGGCATAGCTCCAAGCAACCCTTTGGGCATCTTTAGTCTTCAGAGTGTGGCTGCTGGCATGATGTTGTTTTCAATTCCATTAGAACTCTTGTATTTCTGTCTTCCACAGAAGTTCATTTGTCATCTTGTCCAGTATGTAGGCATTACATTATATGGTGCTTCTTTTTCATGTCTTAAAAGAGCCTTTTTACACTTGACCATGTCATGGCTCCTGGGCACCAGAGATGCAACTGAGCCAAGTGTAACTGTATCTATTTCTATTAAGCATTAAGTTAAAAATGTTACTTTCAAATAGAAATAAACAACAAAAACTGGAGCTAGTTTTTTTTTCCTTCACCACCTATAAAAGCTGCAGTTTCCATGCATGCAGATCTTTGCAGAAGGAAAACCATATTGTTTTCCACGTATCTGTGATTTCTTGACATTGAATGAACAGAAGAAACGTATCTGATAATACAGAATGTAAATCAATGTAAATGTAATGTCTGGAGACATCTACACCCATTTTACTCCCACGTTATTCAGGTGTTCATAAGATGAAGTTTGTCATCTTCATTAATCTATTACCTCAGGTCTTACAACTAGTGCTAAACGGCCAAAGAAACACTGAGCATAACTCTATTTCCTTCATCTGCAGTTTTGCCATGGATAGCTGGTACTGATCCCTCTTTCAGGAAAAGTTTTGGGGCCAGTGCCGCGTTGTACGGACCCTGGTTGGAAAATGGTTATATATACATATACATATACATACACATATAGAGCAATCCGAAGCAGAACCCTTAGAGCGTGTAAGGTACAAAGCAGCATAGGATATGCATGAAATGGTTCAAAATTTTTTGTATCAACACCACATTTGTGTTTGGAAATAGTTATTGTAAGTTTTGTTAGTTATTGCCATGCGTGCAGGTTTTTTCCAAGTCTCTATTATTTCTTGGCATTGAATAAACAGAAGAAACGTATCTGATGATACAGAATGCAAATCAATGTAAACGTAATTAGTTAACTTGTAATGTAATTAAATAAGTAACTACATGTTTGGGATCAAGTAGTACAGCAAAACGAAGGCGATACGTCTCAACTTCTCAGTAACGGAGGTGAAAAGGGAGGTTCATAAGGACAGTGGGTGCGTCCTGAGGCCTCGGCGAGGTTCTGGCGTCCTTGAGGCTAAATTCATGCCGGGTCCGGCACAAAGGGAAGCGAGTGCAGTCTGGATTGACGTGGATGAATACAGACGGTGCGCGTCCGCCAGGTGGCCTCGAAGGCGTGGCGTCTCCCATCAATCACTCCGGGCGTCAAATGGAACGGGGGAATATCGGAAGCGAAGGTCCGAGAGAAAGTGGGACTCTAAATATAGGAGTCCGGCGATTTTGATGCAATTTTTTACGCCAGTTAAATGCGCTCTGACAAGAGGAGAGATGGGTTTCTAAGCGTGGGGGCGTGCGACCTTCCAGGAGGGAAGTTTCTCTACCATTACTATCCTCGCTGCCTTTGGCTCATGCCAGTCACAAACTCGTTGCTGAAGCGAAAAGCACTAGTTCATTTATCACACTTTCCAAGCCTCATTTAGGTAGGCCAAGGATAGTCTGACAGTATGAGAGGGAAGAGGTTCATTTACTGTATCTGAATGAGTACAGGGACACACATACACGCGCTCACACACTCAAACTGAAAGTCTACGTTCCTAACCTGTCAAGGACTGGTTGAGGTGTCGGAAGGTCACGCAATAAATTTGCCGACAGTAATTTACGTATTCATTTATGTAAGGGCTCTTATGCTTCGCTGATTATTTTTAGGCTTGTACGAAACTCAACTCGGTAATTGTGGATCTTTTCACCCTGTGTGGAGGGAGCGAGAGAAGACGGGCGAACGACGAGAGACGAACCAAGATGGGACTTCATTAGCTTCTAAACAGCTTTATGAATTTATGTGCATGAACTTGGCACAGCATCGAGTTGGGTACTTGGGAAACTTTGTTATTGAAACTACCAAATGAAACTCCACGTATATACACAATACAGCTGTGAAGCTTAAATATTACAGCAGGTTCAGGCCATTAATGTCAAAAACCTGGGAGTACAGCACCTCTGCAGTAATGCAGATTTCTCCTAACCCCCCTATGGAATGCTATTAGTACGTTAGTACTATGTTAGCACTAAGCTAATTGTGTAATAAGCTTATTAATAAGCCAGTTTGAAGCTTTTAAAAGACATTCCACATTTTCATTCAAGCACCAAACAGGCATACCAACATACTCCTTCTGTGAAGAATTGGTACTGCTGCTTTCCAATTCTAACAACTGATTTGACACATATTTGTTAGGCTACTCCTGTGATTCACAGTCAGGGCATATCTAGAACTCTCAGAAGGCCTACAAGACCAAGACATATCTAGAACTTCCAGAGGGCTTTTTTTCTCATACAACTCGTCCCACCTATATTGACATGATAGCCTTATTAACCACATGGGTTTATAGCAATATGTGATTTCACAATAGTTACATAAAAGCAAACTGTGTTTGGTTTAGTACCATATCACAACATAAGTACATTACGGTAGCTAAACATTAGGATAATTGGCATTTCCTGTGCATATACAGTGTAAATACTCTCATATTATAAGTTGGACTAACGTTCAGTCACTCTGTTGGGCATTTATTATTACATTAATATACACTTGAGTAATGAAATTAGTAAAAACTGAAGTTGATACACATGTGCATTTACATTAGCTGCACTACTGCAATCCATCTGTAACAGTGAGTACATTGCTGGTTACACTGTTGTTGCATGTATTGTTAATGTGTAAGTACACAGTTATTATGAATATTATGAAATGTATTATTATTAATAATAATAGTTTTGTGTTGGGAATTCTTCTTCTTGTTTCCAACCAAACATGAATAGTGAAATGTAGTTTTAAATGCAATAAGATGATTTTATTAATTAATTTTATATGTATTTTGGATGCATACTGTGTACATATCGTCGCTGTCCAAAGGAAAATGAGTATCTCCAAAATGGCAACTTTACAGTAGAGGCCAAAAATCTCATTTACTTTTAATGTATGTCAATGGAACCACTATTTTCCAAGCAGTTATAGACCATTTCTGCTGGTTCATTCATCACAGCGTAAACAGCAGCTGCTGTGTTCAAATGGTTCATAAAAGTAAAAACTGACACAAACTGAGATACACGTTTTTTCTCTGCATAACGATATTGTATTTTTTTTTCACAGAAATTATTAAGCCTGTGATTCACAGTCAGGGCATATCCAGAACTCTCAGAAGGCCTACAAGGCCTAGACATATCTAGAATTTCCGGAAGGCTTTTTCTTTCTCATACAACTGGTCCCACCTATATTGACATGATAACCTAATTAATCACATGGGTTTATACCAATCTGTGATTTCACAATAGAAATCTTTAAGCCTTCTATGAAGACGTGTGAGACCCCTATGAGGGAACATCCTCCTCTAGCTTATAGGTCCCTTTGAGTTCTTTTCATCTTCTCTCAGGTTCACATTATTCTAGGCTAAACAGTAATTTGTCCGCAGCTTTGTTTGCTTTGTTATTCGCTACAGTTTAGTTAGCGTGTTTCCACTGATTTGCATGACTGTTGTTTGCTCCTCTGCTGGAGATTATTGGATTGAATTAAAGGTCTCAGCCGTGTGTCAACACATGCTGTCAACAAACATATTCATGGTCATTTGAACCGATTTGTGAAGTGGATATACCCTCGCAGGGACACGCATACACCCGCACATACTCCATCAGCCAGGAGTGAGGAGGGCAGGCATTAGCATAGCACTCTTGTCTCGTCATGTCCTGTCTGCCAGCTGCTTTAGACCGTCCCCTGTCTCTTCCTCTCACACACACATACACGCCGTCTGAAAAACCTTGTTTACTTGTCTTTGTCTCCGAGGCACAGTCAAACTTAATCCCATTTAAAGCCCCTGTTCCTCAGCTAACCTGACATACAGCATGCAGATGAGCTTACCTTAGCACACATGCATGCACATGGAGCACTCTTAAAAAGACCTGTGGTAAAGCAATCAGCTCGTAATCACTCATCTATCTAAGGAGATACCACTCTACAAGAGAAGCCTTCAGGAGCCCTCCAAAACACACCCACACGCATACGGAACGAAATGAGTTCTCACAGCTCACAGGCATTTTAACACTTAGGAGTCCATTAAAAGTTTTTTGTGACACAATTTATACGTAGTTATAGTAATTACATTGCTATTACACATTAGTTCAATAATTAAATGATAATTGCATGTAATTTATATTCTTTATTGGCAAAACATGACGTACAAACTGTTTTCCATTTGTAACAGTGTCAAGAAATGACAAAACTCACCAAACATGGACTCTACATTTGTCTGTACATAGAGAGAAAATTTAGTACTATAAAGGTACAGGTACAACCTGGTGCCTTAAATGAGTTTTAAAGGTGCACTATGTTCACTTTCCTAGTCAAAAGGTGCAGAATTGTACAAACGGATGGACATCATTATGATCTTATCAATACCAATATTGATGCAGATACTGTTTATTGATACTGATACTTACCGATACTGTTATTGAAGCTACTACGCATAATTTGGCATGAAAAGATGTGAAAAGGTTGCAAGAAAAAGGGGGCAAAAAATGAAAAGTGAAAAGATTTGGAAAGCTTGTGGTCATCTGACTACAATATGAATAACCATAAGCAATACAAAATGAGTTACTCTGATTGCCAGAACAGCCCACACCAAGTTAAAACATTTATGTTGGCTAGCCACCGAATTTAAATGCAGTACAAATTACCACTTGCTCCCAAAAAGCTAGTTTAAACTACCAGCATATCTGAATTATTCTAGTGAACAGGAAGCTGGCTTCAGCTTTGTAGTTTTAATGCGGGTATCAATGCGGGATAAGCTGACTTAAGCAATGGAAAAGATATCCTACCTAGAGCTTTATGTAGGGGGACTACGTACTTTATTGATATGTACTATGGCAGGACATTTTGACAAGGTAGCACCATTTGGCTCTTTACTGGAAGTATAAACTGAAGATGTGGGTGTACGGCTGCTAAAGCAAACAAGCTGTACTACCTCAGTTTAAAAGAATGTTGTATTTGTAAGCATTTCATGAGGTTGCTAGTACTTAACACATATTGTATTTAGCTGTATTATCATTAACCTTGGTGTACTGAGCTCATACTTCTGAACTTCATACCCTCTCAGCTTTCACCAGAGAGCTCAGAATGGTACACTCTTTCCAGATGGTCAAGGTAGTCAGATGCATGTCAACCACATGGAGCAGAGCACCCATCCCGCTGGGCCAATTTAGCACTAACCACTGAAAATGCCTGCTACGTAGAATTTATTAGTGTTACATAAATATTAATAACAACACCATTTGTCCAGGAGCTTACTGATATGTCAGTACATCCCTAATTGTACTGAAAGTCAAGCAAACAAAAAAGAAAAATAAATGGCATGTTGCAATTATATGTTCTAATGGTTCTAAAGAGTGCAATATTGATGGTACCACACCACTGAAAGCATTTACACCTTGAAATGTTCAGTTTAGTATCTTTTCTGAGACTGTATGAACAATTCAAATCCTAAAATACCTCAGTTTGTTCTTACAAACACAAATGTAGTTGACCTTCAACAGAGCTGTCAGTTTCAATGAACTACCATTGAGCCATATTTCATGTTAAATTACATCCCGCTTTTGTTATTACTGGTGACAACAGCAATTCTTATGGTTAAGAAAGTGCAAGCAAGCGAAGCTCCACTGGAAGCACATGGCTGGCTACAGAAGCGCACCAGGAGGCGCACAACAAAAACTGGATTTGAAATGTGGCCATTTCGGCGCTTATCCCAAAAGTCAAAATCCAGCTAGTTGCCCAAGCCCTCACCCCTGCAACTCAGGCTTTGTTTACGGGTTAATACAAGCCTTCTCTCATGTTGGAGTGTGTCCCACAACACTCAGCGCCAAAGGGGAGCAGATGATAAAAGCCCCCAGCGGGGAATCAACGACTCTGGCTTAAAAATCTCAGTTTCCACTGCTCACAATTCTTGTAAACGGCAGAAAATCAGCATAGAAATGGCGCATGGAAGATTACATTCTGGACACAACCACAACTCAAATACTGCTTGACGATGAACGGTTCACACAATGTGATGGTTAGTTCTGCAACTACAACTAATCACTACAGAGAATGCAGTTCTACTGCTCCACAGTCCAATGCTGGGGGGCTTTATACCCCTCCAGCTGATGCTTAGCATTGGACTTGGTGATTGGGCCTGCTGCATCCTTAACTGGCCACATTTTCCTGCAATAGCAGATGGACAGTAAGCAGCAGTGCAAGAGTCTCACAAAAGCTTCACTATTAAATTACATGTCCTTGGCTCAAGGGAGGATGTGTAAGTGAAACCTGGAGTGACATTTGCAATGTAGTGGAAGTGAGTAGGGGACAAATTGGTACAAGGCCTTTGAGTGTTCTATCACAAATAGGGCATTAAGCTGCCAAGAAATCTCATCTCTTCTAAGCTAAAGCTTTAATCGTGCCTGAGCTTTAATCACACCTGACCACTGCCTGACAAAATTCTGTACAAGCCTGACCTGAGGCTGACCAAAACGTGACCACAACAAAGTGGAGACTGAATAAAAGAAAGCTCCTACTAGGTTACCTTAGCAAAATGCCAACTTTACAAGTAGAGTAGTCAATAGAACCAGACTTTTATCCAAGCAGTTTTGGGACATTTCTGTTGGTCCATTCATCATGAAATTCTCACACAGTGTGAACGGCAGCTGCTGTGTTCAAAGGATGCATAAAAGTAAAAATCAACAAAAATGGAGATACATGTTTTCCTTGGGACAGCGACAATATTAAATATGCCTTTGTGTGTGGGCTGCCATCAAAAACCTGTGCTACTGCTCCTGTTCTTCTCTAGTAATCATTCTTTTAGAAAGTCCTTTAGATAACAAAGTGCTTCAACCTGACAGTAGGCACAAACACTGCACGACTACCCCACTAACCAACCCCACAGCCCAGCACAGAACAGCACAAGCTGGCGTATCATTTACACAGGTTTAAGCTTACAGTGCCAACCATTTACAAGAGTGAATGTCTTTCTTACTGTGAGTCCTGCACTTCCCACGAGCCCTTGCACAACTATGTCTACCCCAACATTCGGCTTACAAAGTCAGGAAGGGTACCTAAGGCAAGGTACCCTTCTGGCTTTGCTGTTGGTCGTCGCTCTCTCTCAGTGGTCCATCTTAGCCTGCTGCTTCTCCTTCTGCAGTAATTGATTGGACTCATTCCTCTACATTGCAAATTTTCGAGTTCATTGTAGCATCATACCCCTCCAGGCGGCTAGGAGGCATTCCACAACAAATGTAGGGTCAGTGGGAAGAACACATGGGAAACATATTGCTTTAGATGAAAGCTCTTTTACTAAACCAGCAGTAGAGCACCACCGTCCAGCCCTGGCATCAACAGCCACACACTTCAGCCTGACAGTAGTAGCAATTTGGCATCTCCTAGTCACCTGACTTCATGTTTTCGGGCTGTGGGAGGAAACCCATGCAAACACGGGGAGAACATACAAACTGCACACAGAAATTACAATGGATGTCCGGCCTGGGAATCAAACCCAGGCCCTTCATGCTATGAGGCAATAGCACTACCTGCTGCACTACCTTGACGCCCACAACATACATCGTACATACATAATAACAATAACAATCTGATCTACCCAGGGTGAAACTAATGGAACATCAGGAATACAAATAATACTCGATTAATTCATCCCTGGAACATCAATTAGATCCTAAATCAGAAGAACATGTACAGAAGAGAATGTTTTTTGTTGGTTTTGTTTGATGTTCAATAATGAAAGAACAAAGAAATAAGTTTACCTGAGTCTACCTTTCCCCAAGGCTTGAATGACATCAAATAATGTTATGACTGAGAAATGGCTGAGATGCATTCATTTGCTCTCTCGAGATCGAGATTGAACTAGAGAACTACTACGCTAGAAAAGAGGTTAAGGAACAAAAGTTTCCCAGCTAGAAATGATTTGTTCTATAAACTCATCTTCAATCTTCCAAAGTTCACCTACGTGACTCCACTGCTGCGCTCCCTTCATTGGCTTCCTGTTGCTGCCCGCATCAGATTTAAAACTCTGACGCTCGCCTACAAAGCCAAGAATGGACCAGCCCCTCCCTACCTTATGGTAATGGTGAAGAGTCGATCTGTACCTCGAGCCCTTCGAGCTTCAAGTACAGCTAGACTCGAACCGCCATCCCTGAAGTCTCATGGAAGACAAGCGTCCAGACTCTTCTCTGTCCTGGCTCCCAGATGGTGGAATGAACTCCCACTGGGCGTCCGAACAGCAGAGTCTCTCGCAGTCTTCAAGCGCAGACTAAAGACCCATCTCTTCATAATGCACTTAAGTGAGTAAGCACTAGTAGAGGTGTAAGTTGTGTGTATGTACTTGTGTTGTGTTGCACTTATAATGACCTTATAATGACCTTTTCTTTTCTATAGGTGTGAGCACTGGGCTGGGGTTGCCAGGTAGTGCTCTTTTTGCTCTATATATGTGTGTGTATTGATCTATCTAGGTATCAGCACTGGCCCCCTGTTCGGGCAGTGTCCGAGCTCATGGCTCTAAACTTCCTGTGCTAGCTGGAATATTATCCAACGGAACACTAAGCACGGTTGTAAGTCGCTCTGGATAAGAGCGTCTGCTAAATGCCTTAAATGTAAATGTAAATGTAAATGTGCTGAGAATATGCAATGCAATATTCCATTAATTCCATTAATGTTTCAGCAGGAAGTTTTCTTTTGGTTCCCAGAATGTTCTTTCTAAAGGTAGGAGAATGTTCTCTAAAAACATTGTCATCTCAAGACTCAGTAACATCCATAAAACATTTTCCGAATGTTGTGCTGAGAATGAATTCTTCTTTTGCTATCATGTAACATAATCTGTGGGCCTGACGACATCCTCAAAACATCCTCAGAACATCCTCTGAACATCCTCAAAACATCCTCTGAACGTTGCAGTTAAAGCGTTAAGTTAACATTTAACCTTACAGGAACATTATCTGACATTATAAACATCTTTAAAACATTCTTTGAACATTAGAACATTTTCTTTAAAGCTCTATTAGAACTTGAAGGTAACATTAGACAATGTTTTGGGAACGTTCCCTGCTAGCTGAGATGACGGAGAAATGGCTGAGATGCATTAGTTTGGGTGCTAAGTGCTACTTGTGTGAGCCTCTCGAGTGCTACAACACTAGAAAAGAGCAAAGGAACAAAAGTTTTAACCTGTATAATGTGTTACTTCTGAACATGTAGACCCCAAATAACATCCTAGACCAAGAACAACAACAACAACAACAAGTAACTCTGACATGCTAGATTAAAAACTGCTGAAGGTAATAAAAGCTAATATTTCAAGCTGGAAATATTTCCCAAATTGGATCCCAAAAATGATCCAATAGTTGTTAGTTCCAGTTTTTGTTAAAAAAACAAAACAAAACAAAAAAAACCACTTTAATCCAAGAAAACAAAGAGAGACTGAGAATGCCAGCCATCAAATATTCCCTTTGTTCCCACTCAGTTTAGCAACTGTTTGAGCACAACCAAATACCGCATGATTAGGGTCTTCCAGTTCATGAATCTTTTAATTTTCCAGGCCAAACATTATTATTTAAGCATTCATAATGCATACAGTGCTTACATAGCAACACACACTGAAGACACACTCACACTGACACACACACATACACACAATGAGAGTGAGAACTTCATGATAAATCACCCCTGAGATACAGCACTTCATAAATCCTTCATTAGCCATTCTCTTGCTCACTCTCTCACTCTGTCTCTCTTTCCCCTCTCTCTCTCTGTCTCTCTCTGAGATGAATAACAGTCTCCTGAGTCAAACCTATATCAGATTGCAACAATATTAATGTTTCAACAATGTTTACCTTCTTTCCCCACACATACCGAAGCTGTTCCAAGCCACTGTTAGCGGTAATTTGTTAGCGCTAGCCTAGCGCAGGTGTAGAGGAGGGCTGTTAATGCTTATTGTCTCAGTCTCTATAACTCAGGCGCTGTTTGCACCATAGCTTTCAAGTGTGTGCGCATGTCTTTGTTATATATAGAAGAAGTGTTGAAATCTACTACTTGCAACATCAATAAGTGGATGCCAAATACACAGTCGAGTCACGTTATTATGACCACTTCTCACTTTTGACGGCAGCATCGTGTAGCTCATGAAGGAAGTCAAGAGTCATGAGCTGGCTTGGTGAGTAAATAAGGTGTGCGGTAGGCTGTTTGCACACATATCTCTTATTGCTGTCATGGATAAAAAGGGCGATACATACCGATTGTCTTCCCTGGGGCGGATGGGATCTTCCAGCAAGAAAATGTGACATGTCACATGGATAGAAATGTCCGACATTGGTTGGAAGACCATTGGTTGGAAAAGTACTACCCTGGTCACCTAATTCCCCAGATTTGCACCCAATTGAGCATCTATAGGACCATCTCGATCCTTGTGTTGGCTCTATTGATTCTCCCCCACGGACCCTCCAGCAGCTGTGGGATGCATTGCAGTCAGCATGGCTCCAGATACCTGCAACAACCTACCAGGACCTTATTAAGTCATTCCCAGCCTGTCTAGCTGCTGTCCATGCTGCACACAGTGGTTACTCTGGTCATAATAATGTGACTCGACTGTGTATAAGGAGTCACGCTGGCACAATGCACATCACTGTAACAGTAATGGAAACCCAGAGGCACATTTACTCAGCTATGTGCACTCAAGTACAATATTGATGGATTTGTCTCAAGAACAATTCTACTCAAGAATTCCTCAGTGGCTCAGTTGACATCAACAACATTTACGTGTTAACTCTTTTTTTGGGGGCTTTACTGTTTTGTTCGTGAGAGCATCTGGGCAGCTTTTTGATTGGTCTCTACTCAGCTAGCAGGGAAAATTTCCACAACTTTGGCTCATGTCACCTACAAGTTCTAATAAAGTGTTAAAGAAAATGCTTTAGTCTAATGTTCAAAGGATGTTTTAAAGATGTTTATAATCTCAGACGATGTTCCTATAAGGGTAAATGTCATCTAAGACATGTCGCTTTAACTGTAACTTTCAGAGGATGTTTAGAGGATGTTGTGACATCCCCAAATTAGCCTCTTGGACCCCCTTAATACCTCAAAAACATCTGGGGGGTCCCTTAACCCTTAGAACCCTAAGTCTGTACTTTGTAAGCAGTTTGGATGGCTCTGTCCTGTGCTTCATAAGTCACTAAAGGTAAATGTGACAAAAAACAAACATGACATATAGGTGTATAAGGTCTGTAAATTAAGTCTTTCCTGACTTATAAAGCATAGGATAGAGCATAGGATGCAAACTGCCTACAAAGTGCAGACTTTGGGGGTTAAAATAAACTTACTATGACGTTATGCTGTCACTGTTTAGCTGCTTCCCCCACAATTGGTGAATTTCTGTCTTTGGTATTCTTAACTAAGTAGAGATGCAACACTGATTTGCCTCTGGGTGGTACTGTAGCAAACTGGTTGATCCAGTTGGTCCTTCTGAGCCAAACAACTGTAAATATACCCAGCATACCTTTGAAAACAGTATCTGCAAATCTGAAAACTTGTCCAATTTCCAAGAGTTTGGTGGAAAGACTGAACTTTTGGCAATTTCTAAAACTGAAGACAGAGGCGGAGAGGCGTGAGATCTCCATTAATGTGGTAAAAATGGCATTACCAACCTAGAAAAGAGCATTTCCAGAAGAAGCAGTGGTGACCCAAACATGTTGTTGCCATTGTAGGTAGCATCAGTGCCCTTAGGTCAATTGAGCGGATATAATCGACCAAGATGAACCCCTTTCCCAAACCTAATCCAGGGTATGGACTTAAGTTTTAGGAGTAAGTGTTAAAACAACCTATGTGTAACTGGTTGGTGGTTTTGCAGGGGGGGCCGGGGGGCGTCTGGGAACCGAATAAGACTCTCTTCTTTGTGAAATGGGCTAATTAATCAGATTCACTGAAAAGCGCCAGAATGTCCATCAATATTAGGAACCCTCACACTGAAGAGTGTGGCATGGTGCTTCAACCTCTCAGAAACCTGTTCATGTTCAAAGTCCTGGCAGAGGAGACGGAGACCTTGATGAAAAGTGCCATCAAGCTAGACGAGCGGACTAGCATAAACAAATCTCATTGCTGCCTCCCATTAAACTCTACAGAGGCCAAAGAGTCTCACCTTGAAAAACTTATAGGCTGAATGTAAAGCTTCAAGACAAGGCTGTCAGCCATGGAGCCATGACTCACTGAAAGTTTGTACTATTTATTTCTTCAGACAAGAGAATTCACAGCAGTGGTCTAAATGGTGTTCCATGCTTTTCTTTTCTGATCTCAGGTTAGTCTGGCTTTTATGCTCTTATGACACAGCGTAGGCTGCCCTTTCCCTCAGTGGTGGTCTGCTAATCATTAATGCTACCTTAACGCTGTTGCTGTTTCAGACTATTCTGATTCCTTTTGACTTTCCACGCTCCTCTGTGGCTGCGGAACTGAAGGGTTTTGTTATTTTAAACCGATAACTTTGTGGCCCGTATTAGCTAATTAAGTCAACACAGAGCGTCTGGTAGCAGTGGGACTAATGAGGCTAAGCTGTGTGGAGTTTAAAAAGGGATTATGCCAGTTTTACAGCCACTCTATTTAGCATTGCAGAAGAAAGCCCAAAGCCCGTACTATATGAATGTTCCCCGACAGCTACGGCATAGATTAATACGTGCCTAGCATAACACGGATCAGTATTGGAACATTATTTCACAGTAACATATGTTTTGACCGAAAGGGACTTTGGTGAAGGTAGTTCAATGTCTTTATGTCACACCATGAGAATTTTTAGGCGCTATTGAAAATATGGCAGGTGTAAATTAATAAAGCTGATATATGTCTGCAGGGACCACAGGGCTCATATTTTAATATGGGCAAGATAGAGCGAGAGAGAGAGAGAGAGAGTGAGTGAGAAAGAGAGGACTGTGAACTGTACTTAATTCATATCTAGGCCTGAAGAGTTAACCAGAAGTGCTCTGATTAATTCAACATTCTAATGCTCAGCCATGATTACGCTGTCCTCCCGTGATTAATATGAAGCTTTTAAGCACCTGAGGTCTATCTAATTAAATTCAGAGCATGTTTACATAATAAAATGTGAACTTTAGTGAGCTACGGTCATATCACCCATTGACTCTGATATAATGGCCCTGGCAATTAAAAAGTGTGCTTTATGAGTTGCAACACGAAATAAAAAAGATGCCCCACACATACACACAAAGCTGCTTTTGCCTTCCCTGTCTCTCAACACGCCGTAGCATCTATTCTGTTTTAATGGAAGGATGGTCAGTTAGCTAATATGCTAGCCTGCTTTAGCAAGAGTCAGGTTTAATGACCAGCATAAAGCACAAAGCATTAATACAGCCACCTACACTGGGAGATTCCCTTTCTATTTCTCTGTTTATGATGGTCGTATATTATCCTAGTCAAGTCAAGTCGTCTTTGAGTAGAACTTGTTCTCTACAATCCCTGAATAGCCAAAACAAGATTAACTTTCAGTGGTTAAAAAGAACAATGGTAAACTGGTATAACATACACTCATCGTCAAAAGAACAGCTGCACCCAGAAGGAAGTGTGGGATTGTAGTGCTATTGGGAAGGAAGATAAAGATTACCAGGAACAATAAATGATGATACATTTAGACTGATATGGACAATATTTATTGAGCTACACATACAGAAGTAGTGTCTCTCAGTATGGTGTCAGGCCACAATGTTTGCTAACGCAGCATGCCAGATGTCTCAGCATGGAGCTGTAGAGGTTCCTAATGGTGTCCTGTGATAAACCATCCCATGCAGCTTCAATATTCTAACACAGTGTCTGCAGATTCTGTGGTAGGGGTGGAGGTGGAGTGACACCAGGCCTTCTGGACGTGTGACACGTGACAACAAACCATTCATCTTGGTGCTGACCACGCTGCCTCCACACATGGATTCGTTAGTCGTTTCCACCAAGACAAAAGCGGAACTCCTCACTGAAGATAACCCGCTGCCATTCTGAGTCACTCCATGACAGTCTGGCACAACACCTTTGCAGTCTTTGTCGATGTTGAAATGGTGTTAAGGGCAGTCATCGTAACGGTTTGTAGTCTTGCATCGTGCAGTCATCTGCCAATGGTGCTGGCACTAACAGGATGACTCATGGAGGTCTTCACTGCTCGCTGAATGTCTGTAATCGTGGTCGGGTCAGTCAGGTACAGTGATAAGGCCCGTCCTTGCTTACGTCACATGCGTAGCCAAAAGTGAAATTTGATTCATTTGCAGGTCTCACAATGTCAAACCAACCTACCAAGTTTCATTCCTGTCAGTTGATTCCTTCTGGGTGCAACTATTTGTGCATGACTTTGATGATGAGTGTACTTATAATGTACTATATAATGAGTGGTAACACCTTATATTAAGTGTTGACTAGATAACGTGAAGTAATGCATTTGTTAAGTGAAGTCAGTGAAGCAATACATTAATAATGGTTAACTAATCTTAGGTAAACATGTAACAACTTGTTACAAGTTTACTTAACATGTAAGCATGTAGCTGTTACACGTTTACTTAAGATTAGTTAAGCATTGTAACCACTGTTCATGTATTACTTCATGTTTACTAATGTAGTATTTTATGTTAGTTAGTCAACCCCTTATATAATGTGCTACCATATCTTTTACTGATCCAACTATATTGTTTAAAAGCTTGTGTTGTTCCAGCTGGCCAGTCAGTAGCAGTTCCTGATTAGCTATTTAATGGTGATGTTAAGGTGATGGTGATATTAAAACCTTTAGGTTTTTAACTCCTAGATCAGAAAAAAGATTACGGCACAGGCACAACACAAATGTACCCTCAATGATACAACAATGGCCCTAGGGTTCAACTGTGAAAGCTGATAGAGACTTATTTGTACCTTTTAATAACCTAACGTCTTAAAACAGAACAACAAATTAAAAGCCTGGGGTCAAAAAAAGCATATGGCGTCAGTGCAGGTTAAAAAATAGAATTGCAATGGAGTACAGTATAATGATACCATGCAGTATAGTATTGAAACGCGCTACTAGAGAGTCTCTGGCACCAGGTAGCAGATAGTAAAGAGCACATCACTAGTCCTGTCTACATTTAATCATGTTTGGTATCAGATAAGTAACTGTTCTCAAGGTAACATGGTATAAATACATAGTGAACAGTGCTTTATAAAGTCTCAAATGAACAATGATTGTTAAGATATATCTATGCCAGTACGGTGTACAGGTCCAGAAGCATTCAAATATGATGGTTAAACCAAGCAAAATACTAAAGGGGCTTTGACTATTTGTCGTGATTTTTATGAAATCATTGCAGTTTGGTTTCTATGTCATATTTTAATATTATAGGACACATACTCTGTTTTAAGGCCTACAAGTCTTAACAGTCAGGGTTACCTTAAAAAAAGCCCAACCCTTAATAGAACCTTCACTTTATATACTAATGACTTAACAGCCCCTAATAACTAAACAGCCCCAAGATGCTGGAGATATTACTGTTGGTTTATTACACTATTAAATTCCAATAACACAACTGCATTATTAATTACATAGGCTTGTAATTAGAGTCATTTACATATCATTTACATTTCAAATCCTGATAAAACATACTCTTCTAATTGTGAAAATCCATTGAGTCCATTGAAAGTTTAGAATCCACACTTTCAACCATATTACTTGTTTAATGAGCTACAAGTGCAAAATAATTAACTTCCAACTACACAATACTTTTGTTTTCAACGATAACTGCAATTTGTAAGCGCTGAACCAGCAAATCAACACTTAAGGACATAATTTAAGTCAGCCTAAACTCAGCACACAAGAGCATCAATTTCTCAGTGTGTCGAAGATGAGCTGAAAAGGTGAAAATGGAGGGCTCTTCAGAAGATCAGACTGGAATTAGATGCAACTAAACACCTCTGTTTTGGGTTCTGAGTGAAATACATTTTGTGAGGTTAATGAAGTCCCCTCCGTCTGCAAGGTTTTCTTTCAAACACATTAACACATGGGAGTCAGATAGCCATGTTAAGGGCTCAGTTCTGATTCTTTATTCCTTTAGATGTAAAGAATGACCCCTCACTATAGAGACTATTCATGCTTGTGGTTTTCCTAAAGGGCATAAAGCATATACCGGTGTATTACATAAGCCATGCTGTGTTATAGTAACAGTCTCACACATCATGCACTGGTCATCTCCACCAAGACAAAAGGGGGACTCGTCACTGAAGATGACCTGCTGTCATTCTGAGTCACTCCATGACAGTCTGGTACGACATCATTGCAGTCTTTGGCAATGTTGGCGTGGTGTTAAGGGCAGTCGTCATAACGGTCTGTGTGCATGTATTCAAGCGTCTTGCAGCCTTCTCCCAATTGTACCGGCACTAACAGGATGACTCATTGGAGGGCATCACTGCTTGCTCAATGTCCGCAATCGTGGCTGTTGGGTCACTTGTCGGACAATTTGACAGTTCTCTGTCTCCATGGTTGGTGTAGGTGTCCTAGATCCTTCATGTCGCATTCATGTGTGTGCCTTCTTCTGTCCACTGCCGCCAACAGCGTGCTATGGTAGTTTCCACACGACCGGTATGTTGCACAATATGTTGATAAGAGCCCTACGATGTGACCCCCTCTCAAACTTTTCCACCTGCTGGAATTGCTTTCAAACTCTTCTCCAAGGCATACTTCGTTTGCCAAGAATGCTACCAACACAACAGCATGAGTCAGAATGGAAAGAATGCGCAACAGGGCGATTGCTTACATGACATACGCGGCTGAGTGTGAAACTTGATTCATTCGCATGTCTCATGATCATCAAACCTACCCACCAAGTTTCATTTCTGTCGGTTGATTCTTTCTGGTTGCAATTGTTTTTCCGATGATGAGTGTATATTATTCCCAAAAGGAGAAAAGTTACATATATCATACGTCTTTGCTGACAGGAATTATCCAAAAGCATAAATGATTTGCTTCCATTACAACTTAAGAATATTTTTCCTTCTCTAGTAAAGTTACCATTTTGCAGATAAAAGATTTTGCTCTATCAGCCACAGTATGTTCAATATTGGTGTTTCTCAACCCTGGTCCTGGAGGCCCACTGCCCTGTACACGTTTTAGTGCTTTTCCTGCCACTTTAACTCAATAATGGGCTGTAAATGAGCAGGTTAGTTGGAGCAGGCCTGCTAGGAGCAGGGAAACAGGAACAGTAGGGCTCCAGGAACAGGGTTGAGAATCTCTTATGGGGTTAGTACAGATCGCCCAACCTCATGGTCCAATTTTGTCCCACACTTAACCTCAGGTTGTAGTTGTTTCTTCAAGGGTCCCCTACATGTGCCTCATACACTTTTGCACTGGTTTGCAATGTTTTGACAGTTGAAGAACATGAAGAACACCCTCACATAGTTAGCTGTAACCAAACTGATTTATGCCAACCCTCATCCACGCCATTGTTGAAGCTGTTGGTTGCTCTAGGCTGATGGCTAGAAGGGGAGATATAGTGGGATTGTAACGTCTGGAGACTCTCTGTACATTCTCTGTTCGTTTCTGCTGTAGCAGTTCCACCGAGCTTCTTGCTAATTCTCTCTCCACCTGATTATGTAAAGCAGGCCTATATTCTCCCTTTGAAGTGGGATAGAAAGCTGCGGAGCTCAGCTGCCTCGGGGACATTTCATCTTCTTAAAAAAGATGAGCCGGGGGTTCATGCAGGGGTCAACAAAATGGCTGCCAGTCCCCAAAGTGGGTCGACGTCCATAAACGTTGATTGGATGTCATCAGAAATGCGTTTTGGCTTTTGATAATGCCGGTGATGGTTTATAATAAAACTATCGCTCGTTCACCCTGTTCGAATCTGAATGGAAAGAGGTCCAGTACAGATGGCGATCGCCATGTCAGCACACATGTAGCCATATGTTGCGTTGTTTTGAACGGACACTGCCAATGCGGTGGTCCTTTTTGGCAGCTTGCATGGGTATAACCATCAAACCCAACGGAAGCTCTCTATACCTGAAGGATTTCCTCTCCGTTTCTTCACACACCACTGGCTTTCAGCTTTCTGTTCTCTCCCATTTGCCGTTTATGGCCACATTCAGTAAAAAAAGCGATGTTTGAAAGTCTTTAACACTTGGCTACATAATAAGCATCATAACAGACAAATAAACAGCGTGTTTGAGAACTTAATGAAGCATATTCAGCTCGAGATGTTTTATTGCATCCATTCTCTCTCTTTCACAATGTCATGGTGTTCATGAGCTGCTTCTGGTGGCAGAGAACAGTAATGACACAAAGGTGAAAGGACAATCCACCCACACTTACTTGTTGTGGATGGCATTCGTTTATTTCTTCTTCTTTTTACTGCGATGCAAAAACCTCAAGCCAGGGTTGCTACCTATTTGTACATGTATGTTAATGTCTAAACAAATACCTATACTTCACCTTCTCTGTAAATCTGAGACTAAAAATTGTCCTGCTACTAACCTTGTAGTCTATGTTCAATAGCTGATAACTATCAAGTTCGAACAAGGTGATGCCAGTTCATAATTAATTTACATATACACTGCCAATATATACATTGCTGGCTGGACAGTTTTGGTTGGTGGACTATTCTCAGTCCAGCAGTGACACTGAGGTCTTTAAACATTGCAGCAGCACTGCTGAGTCTGATCCACTCACACCAGCACCAACACACACTAACACACCACCAATCCAAGACTTCGTAATAAAGTGGTTTTATGTCCAGTACTGTTGTAAAGTGTACAGCGTAATAGACAACATCTCTTCCCTTGGACAAGTCTCTTAACATTCCCTTGATCTATAAAGTGATCAAATTCTAAGCTGCTCTGGATAAGAGTATCTGCCCTAAACATAGCGTGTAAAAGTTTACTTAAACACATTAGTTAAGGCCGTTTAACTGGGACGATCAAACACAAAACTGTAAAAAAAATATATATAATAATAATAATAAAAACAAGAATTTCTTTATTTCTGGTTCCAGATTTCTCCCGGAATGCCCTAGTCGTTTGTTTAATTCCATCATCCGCACTTCTGATTCAACATAATGAAGTACTGATAAATCAAACCCAATAATTACAATGATAATTATAAATAATGCCGGGCTTCATCGAAAGGGGAACAGATAAACAAACCAACTGATATACATAAATTGTTGTTTCATTACAAACCTCATTTTTATTTATTGTCATTTTTTATTTAGCGTTTCTTTCTGAGCACATAAAGACTTACTGACTAGATAAGCAGCTTTTAAAACTTTCCCAGGGGCCTAAAACTTTTGCACAGTACTTACAGTACATACAGACTTGTACTTAAGACTACTGAACATTGCCTAAGGTCACTAATTAGGATCAAACTGGAAATGCGAGCAAACCCCCAAGTGAAGGTTTTCTAAGCATGTGCTACGGCAGCACAGCTCATGCTGATGTTTTCTAAATGTGTAATTCACTGTATTCCATTACCTCAGTAAGAGACTGTACCAGTCATGAATTATACATCCACTATTTGTCTTGGACCACAGTTTTACTTGCCGCTACAAGACTTTCCACCTGTTTCTGCTGCTCGTCTTAAACGCCTGGAGAGGTTTCGAATGAGTTTTACCTCAGACACAAACCAGCGCACACGCAAACACTCAGGCATTATGTTTTATATGGAAGAACAAGGATCAACCATTTCTCCCCCCAACACTCTTTATTTTAAAACCAGCCTGAAGCAGCAGACCCACGCCAACTTGGAGAACAACTCGAGGATGCGAGAGGAAACAAGACACAATTGGTCCTGGCACTCCTCTTGGAATACTAGCACAGACTAGCAAATACCTGGCTTTTGGTCTTAATGATTAGGAATTTTCTTCAAAATTGGAAGATTGAATATTTAGTACTGGGCCAAAGTTAGAGACCATCCTTCATTCAGTTATTCTCCAGATAGAACCAACATGAACTACAAGTTATTAATTTTCTGAGGATATTAGAAAAAATAACCAGTAACTTTCTTTCCAGTAAGAAACTTCTATCTATGTAGATAAGATACAGAGAAAAATGGAATTCATAACGACCGTGTAAGTCCACCAAAGCTGTCCACATCGAATAAACAGCACTTAAAGCGTCCATCTTTAAGAGAGAGAAGAGAATCAACTCTTTCTTTAGATCTGAAAACATCTGCAGGTGTTTCTGTCCATCCTTTCACTGTAGGAAGACAACTCTGTAACACTTCACATTAAGTGTTGACCAACTAACATAAAGTAATACATTAGTTAACATCAGGTCATACATTAACAATGCTAACTAATGGTTAGTAGACATGTAATAACTGTAGTTGTTGCATGTTTAATTAACAGTAGTTAAGCAAAGTAACACTTGTTAATGCATTACTTCATGTTAGTTAGTCAACACTTAATTGCATTACTGACTATGTGTGTTAACTCAGGGCTATGGGTCTGAAAGGATGTGTAGCTGTCTAGAACCCATAACTCAGAAAAGAAAATGTACAAAAGAAAGAACATCTGCAGGTGAAACTAAGAAGCCCCTGGTGGTGTTAGAACAAATAGCCCGTCCAGTAGACAGAACCTTGGAGGTGTAGAAAAATGTCTCTGCAGATGTCTTTGATAAACTGACAGGAGATAATGAAGGTGAAGGGTGGACACACTTGTCTCTAACAGCGGCACAGTACTGTCAGTGAAATATGTGGTATAATAAACCAAGAAATCTGATTCATAACTTCCAATAAGACTGTCACCATTAGTCAGTTAACACTCTGTAGTCAACAGACGCACCAGCATATCAAATTCAATGTATCTTAATGTTTCTTTTAGTGATTATCTTTGTGATAATTTAACTCAGAAATGCAGTTCAAACATTTCAGCCCTTTAATTTCATCTTGTGCAGAACTCGTATCCGAAAACTCAGGAAATCACTAAGGACCCACCCATCACATCGGAAACCCTTCATTCTTCATTCAGTCGATATCGAGAGATATATAATTCTCTCTATACACATTGCTCTAGGTCAAACCGGGCCTCATTATAGAGAGAGCTGAGACTGCCCTGCACATTGTGGTATGAGACAATATTTACATTCTTTATTAATCAGCAGAACTGACATGATGATGTTGCATATCATCACTGTTAAAAACACTTTACCATGCCACTCACAGATATGTAATACTGGATCACCGTCCTCAATAAATGAATGACGTATAAATGAAGTATAATATTTTGTCACATTTGTTTTACTGGGTGCTCTATATCTAGTTTTAGGATTTGAGTGCAAATATAATTATGTTTTAGCTCATATTTACCAAAAAAAAAAGGAAAATTAAAACATGTTTACAAACTTTCACGCACCACCTAGGTAAAAGTATTTTAATGTGCTAGAAATGTAAATTTAATATCAGCAAGTACATTTCAAGCATATGTGCACATTATTGTTTTGTGTGTGTATATAAACAAAACAATAATGTACTTTAATAATGTACTAATAATGTAATAATAACACAGTTAAGTACAGTTAGTTCTATTTAAGTACAGTTAGTTCTATTTAAGTACATTTGTGATAGAACTAATGATTATATTTAGTATACTAAGTACATAGTTAGTATATTAATAATAGCACACTTTCAGTACAGTAATCATGAGTGCCATGAAGTATACCAAGTATACTTAAATTAAGTGTACCTCAGTGTAGTTTTTTTTTTTTTCTCTGGGCATTTCTGTATGTATCTCCATTACGATTAGACTTCTTATTTTTCTGTATCATCTGAGCACAGCATGTTAAACTTCAAGACGAATGGACTAACAAAAATGGTCTGAAATTACATGGCAAAAAGAATCATGATATTGACTTTACTTTGATTACTAAATTGTCCAAACAATCCATAGATTATTTAATTCTAAATTAACATTTACTGCATGTTCCCAGCCAGCAGGGAACGTTCCCAGAACTTAGTCTAACATTACCTACAGGTTCTATTAAAGTGTTAAAGAAAATGTTTTAGTCTAATGTTCAAAGAACGTTTCAAAGATGTTATAATCTCAGATAATGTTCTTATAGGGTTAAATGTTAACTAAGACAATTTAACTGCAACGTTTATTTATAACGATTGTGATTATGTTACATGGTAATTTATTCTCAGTGCAACATTCAGAAAAAGTTCTATGGATGTTACGACCTGAGACGACATCATGTTTTTAGAGAATGTTCTCCTACCTTTACAAAGAACATTCTGGAAAGCAAATAAAACTTCAAGCTGAAAACATTGCATATTCTCAAAACGTTTCTAGAACAAAACATTTCTAGCTGGGTTGTAAGTAAGACACTTTTATCTTTCACCTGATGCTTCATCGCTGTTATTTTTATGTATTAACTTTATAAATATATATATATATATATATATA
>CM067495.1:8222251-8233091 GCA_034552555.1 Semaprochilodus insignis
ATATATATATATATATATATATATACACACATATGCATTAATGTATAATTTTAATCAGTTCTATATATGAAGGAAGAGTCTTTCAAAGCACTTCATTACAACTGAAGTCCAGCCTAGTCATTAGGTCAAGCCTTTCTTCCAGGAGCAGCACAATGGCGGTTGCCTTAAAGCAGTTGGGAATTAAGGCATGTTCTAAAGAAAGGTTGTAGATGTCCACAAAACCATCAGCCAATTCTACAGCACATGATGTGAGCGCACAACCAGGTATGTTGTTGGGGCCGGCTGCTTTTCGTGGGTTAATTCTGCTCAGAATCTTCCTCACATCTGCAGGTGAAACTGGAACAATAAACGCTTGAATCTTGAATCTAGAATGTGGTAAAGACTGTGGAAGGGGGCTAGAAAATTCGACATGAAATGAATGGCCCTGAAAGCTTTGGGGTGTAGCTCAAACATAGCAGTGAAAACCACAGATAAGGGGGAATCTGTTTTGGTAATTAGTTCTGAGTAGTGTAATAAGTAGCTGGAATCATCTGTGCAATGAGGCTTTTATTCCCATCCTGTTTTAATCCTAGTGAGAAAATCAAGGCGGAAATTGATGCTTTAGCTCCAGTCAATTCTTTACGGAAGAAGAAACTGCTCACAGCGTCTATTAGAGTGGACAGTGAGTGGACACTGCGTCCCAAAACTGATCCACTCGTATCGTTGCAGCACACACTAACACACCACCACCACGTCACTGTAGTCAATGCGTTTTACTTGACTCCTGGCAAATTGCACTTAATGGCCTGGTGTACAACCTTTGCACAAGTCCATGTTCCTCTACGAGCTTCATGTGACAACAAATACGTGTAATTTTCAGTGCAATAAATATAATCTGCTTTTCTGGTCTGTATCTGAAATGCTGCCTTGCTTCCAAGAATAAGGCAGGCCAACTTCAGTTCCTGAGCATTCTTATTTAAGTCTTATTTAAGTAATCAGTTTGGTTGAATTACTCATAAAGCACATTTTCAAAGGGCTTCTTGACGTGGCAATGCCTTTGTGAATGAAAGGAACTCGATCTGCCTTCAAGGACTATTAACAAGACTACGAGACAAGACCTGCACTTGCACCTGAACAATGCATGTAATAGATTAAGCGCAATCCGCACAAACACACACTCATAACCACGCACGCAATCAAGCTATGACCTTGTGCGCACAAGTCGCTCATCTGTTTGTATAGCCGGGAATGAGCTGAAGCTTTCACAAACAAAAGCCCATTTACGCAACGTCTGAGCCTGCCGCGTCCGCAGAACAGGCAATCTAAACATCAGGCAATCAGTAGGAGGCAGAGAAGAGCAAAAACAGATTAAATGGTGATTCTGCATGGGCCACTGGCACCCAGCCACCCGTAGGAGAACGGCGCGAGGCTCAGCTATGCATGAACAGGGAGAGGGACATAATGTGTTGCTTTAACACATTATTAGCGTCCAAATGTGTGACAGGCAGAAGTGCAAAGGGGTGGGATGCAAAGGTGGGGGAGGTGTAGGAAGGTTTGAAGAGAAGGCGGGGTGAAAGGGCAACACTAGGGCTGCTTGATGCATCATCAGCATGTGAAGCACAGACATAGAAAGACGCTGGGGTCTTCACGTTTGCACTATAATTTGGTTAGCATTCATAATAATGGAGGTTAAATGTTCTGTTATGGTCCAAATCAGCAGTTTCTCGTTTCATTTGAAGAATAAAATAGCATATGTGAGTTTCTAAAGGGGGAGTTTATAACATGGGGTAAGCTGTAAGCAATAAGTTTCAAGAAACAGGAGTTATGGAACTACTGTATGTGCCCATCACCTTCATCAATATACACTCATCGTCAAAAGAACAGCTGCACCCAGAAGGCAGTGTGGGACTGCAGAGCTATTGGGAAGGAAGATAAAGGTTACCAGGAACAATAAATGATGATACATTTAGACTGATATGGACAATATTTATTGAGCTACACATACAGTAGTGTCTCTCGGTATGGTGTCGGGCGCCATGTTTGCAAGCACACGCCAGGCTTCTCGGAGTTGTGGAGGTTCCTAATGGTGCCCTGTGATAATCCATCCCTTAGAGCTTGAATATTCTCCCTGCAGGTGTTGCAGTAGGGGTGGAGGTGGAGTGACACCAGGCCTTCTGGAGGTGTGACATGCAACAACAAACCGTTCATCTTGACCTGATGCCTCCACACACAATCCATTGGTCATCTACACCATGACAAAAGCGGGACTCGTCACTGAAGATGACCCACTGCTATTCTGAGTCACTCCATGACAGTCTGGCATGACACCAGTGCAGTCTTTGGCGGCGCTGGCGTGGTGTTAAGGACAGTCATTGCAACGGTCTGCGTGCATGTAGTCCTGCCTCATACAGTCGTCTGGCAATGATGCTGGCACTAACAGGATGACTGGAGGGCATCACTGCTCACTGAATGTCCACAGTCATGGCTGTTGGGTCAGTCAGGTACAGCGATAAGGCCCATCCTTGCTTATGTCACATGCGCAGCTGTGCATGAAACTTGAATCATTTGCATGTCTTACAATGTCAAACCTACCCATCAAGTTTCATATCTGTCAGCTGATTCATTCTGGGTACAACTATTCTTTTGAAGATGAGTGTATGCCAATTGAACAGGGGTGCCTGGGCTTTTGGACATGAAACCAGAAGCTGCTATTAAGTAGTTCAGCCTCGTCTTGTCAAACAAATGTGTAAACCCACCCACTAAAAAGCACATCCTGATTTGGTTTAAGCACAATAAGATGTGCACCTCATATTTTTAAAAGGCCCTGTCAGAAGAAACCAAATGGGAGTATTGATTTTCTTAACAAGGCAACCAAAAATGCAGGCATTACTGAATTCGAACCCGTCTGAAGTAGGGATTGCACGACTTTGACAATGATGTAAAGAAAGTCGAGTTGAGGCGCAATGCTTCTGACAGCTTTAGTTAAGTCATTGTTTAGCATAACCTATAGTCTACATATGTGTTATGAACATGGAGCTGCTGATTCTCAAACTTTAGGAGGTGACAGAAGCGAGTAAATCAAGTAGCTACTCCCATGTCAGTCAGCTATGCTATTTCCCATCCCAAATGAATCTACAGACATCTAATCCAGTCTGAACACGGGTTAAGAGTGATGATGGAAGCTGAGCCGACCCACCGGCTTTAATTTAAATGGATGTACAAGAACGGCCATATACAGTAGAACACAGCTATTATACATGCCAACCACGAGGGTACTTGTACCGTCTAAAGGCAAGAGGGTAGGGGCTCGAGCACCCTCAACACCACTTCCTGTTATTATATTTCAGACACAAGCCAAACGCACCACCTGTTGCGTAATGCTAGTGGGAACATCCGTGTTCTGCCATTTCAGTATACGAGGAACTTAAACAGATACTTTGTCTCATATGAATCAGCCAGTCAAATGCTGACAAATTGCATTACACAATCTCCAGTGGTAAAACTTCCCCAGCTCTTCTCCAGCGCTTTTGTGTAGGCCTGGTTTATGTACTCGGAGACAGAGAGTTAGATAATACGACATTTCTGTTAACACAGTTCTTCGAGGCTGCATGAGACTGCCTAAGGGATGGGTTGAGGTTAGAATTAGATTATGCTTCTTCTCCCCCTCTTAGACAGTCAACTCACACTCCATAAAACACATTCAAATCTCTTGACTCATCGCAGGTGGGAGAGCTTCTCTCTCTCCCTCTTTCTCTCTCTCTCTCTGTGGCATTATTAAAACACAGCAGACACAGTGGGCTGGAGTAAATGTCAGCTGCTATTTTAGCATCTTTTTCACCAGCCAGGGCCCATTTCTCACACCCGTAGAAAACTTGGTGTGTTCTTCCACATCCCCTCTTTTCCCCTCTCTCCTTCTCTATCTCTCTCTCTCTCACACACACACACACACCCCCGTCCGACTCCCAACACCCCACTGAGGGACGGCAATTCATTTCCTGCCCGAGCAAACTGCTCAGTGATTCAAAAGGGCAAGTGGAGCCTTCATGGTAAATGGAAAAGGCAAAGACTTCTACTATCCCAGGAAGCGCTCACACTGAGATGCTGCCTCACACAGACGCTCCCACTCGGTTTGTGAAGAACTGGTTGCATTAAACATGTTAAATATGATTTTTCCCCTTCAAATTAGCACTACTATTAAAGCAGTGCTACATACCTTTAGGCGTCTGGAGCCCTCTCTGGTGGGAACGTGTAATTAAACTTGCTGAAGAACATTTTCACTTTCCAGAGTGGATTCCTGTGGAGAACTGGGGTTTCTATTTCTTCATCATATTCTATGGCTCACTCACAATAGTAGGTGAATGTAACATTAGGAGTGTCACTCAAACACAAAACAAATGCCAAATGCACTTATTCAAAAACACTTAAAGGAGCAATATGTAAAATATAAGGGGACTCTATAATCAGAAGTGGAATATGTACATTTATTGTTTGCGTTTTCCCATTCCACCTTAAATGGTGCAGCATTTATTTTTTGCCAGTTTGTTGTTTTTAACTGTTTCGCCTTAAATGGTGTGGCATTTACATTCTGGCATTAGCATTCAGCTTTGTATTCACCAGCTTCTTGTTTGTATTTTCCTGTTCCACCTTAAATGGTGCAGCATTAGCATTCGGGCACTGGCATTCAGCTTTGTATTCGTCAGCTTCTTTTTGGACAAATTTTCTCGTTCCACCTTAAAGGATATGCCAGTCAGTTATTAGAGGTTTTTTTCCTGTTCCACCTTAAATGGTACAGCATTTACATTCTGGCACTAGCATTTAGCTTTGTATTCACCAGCTGTTCGTTCAAATTTTCATGTTCCACCTTAAAATATGCAGTACTTACATTCTGGCACTGGCTTCTGCTTCTTTTTTGACAGTTTGTTATTGTTTTTTACTGTTCCAGCTTAAATGATACAGCCTTTACATTCTTCCACTGGCATTCAGCTTCTTCTTTGCCAGCTTCTTGTTCGGATTTTCCTGCTCCACCTTAAATGATACAGCCTTTACTTTCTGCCACTGGCATTCAGCTTCTTTTTGCCAGGTTCACCTTAGACTTCACCGTAATCCACGGCTGCTGACTAAATTGTCTTCAAACACAGTGAGATTGTTCATGAAGGTATTGTAGCGTTGCTGGCAGGGATGGGAGAAGTTCTACAAATCTCTACTTCTGTAAAAGTACTGTTACTTTAGAAGGAATTTACTTGAGCACAAGTCAAAGCATTAAGTCAGGCAGCTTTCTGTGATGAACCGATGGAGTCTCTGATGATGTAGTATCATCCACAAGGTGAGATGGTGGAGTAAATGTATCTTTGCATTAGTAAGCAAGTTACACTCCAGATGCGGCAATCAGATCGAAGGATGTCTGAATATTACAGCACAACATTTTGGTGAGTGGATGTATTTGGTCTTGGCTCGGACTGAGCGACAAAAAGATGTCACAGAAAACAGTGAACCTATTGCCATCTTTCAAGTCTTTGGACGTTCCTACTTATGACTTCGGAAGTAAGTACGACTCTTCAAGTGATTTTGTTCAGAGCAAGCTTTAAAGAAGCAAACACAGGCCCTGGAAACCATGATAAGATACACAGTTGAACCACATTATTATGACCACCAGCTAATATCCAGAGTAACCGCCGTGTGCAGCAGCTAGACGGGCTGGTAGTGACTCAGTAAGGTCCCAGCTGGTTGTCACAGGTATATTGAGTCATGCTGACTGCAGTGCATCCCACAGCTGCTTGGGGATCCATAGAGCGAACATGACGATCAAGGTGGACCCACAGATGCTCAATTGGGTTCAAGCTTGGGGAATTAAGGGGCCACGGTTACTTGGAAGTACTCATGCTCTTCCAACCAATGTCAGACATTTCTAACTGTGTGTGACTGTATGTTGCATTGTCTTGCTGGAAGATCCCATCCGCCCCAGGGAAGACAATCAGCATGTATGGGTGTATGTGATCTGCAAGGACGGTTCATTCTCAAATCGGATGAGCTACACAGTGCCGCTGTCGAAAGTAGGAAGTGGTCATAATAATGCGACTCGACTGTGTACATGACGCCATGTATTCCCTGAAGTCCAAAGAGATTTGAAATGAGTATGCCAAAAAGCTAAAAGTGGGTGGAGGTTAGATCCTCGAGGAGAACAGTGATTCAAAACAACACACACATACAACTGGCTCAATGACCATCAGACCTGGCCATCCCAGTCCACTTCCCCTAAACTCCTGAAGAGCATCACCTACAGCAGGGGTGCACAATCCGGTCCTGGAGGACCTACAGCTCTAGAGCTCTTTATTATTCTGGATTTTTAGGTTCCAACAAAACAGTTTAAACCTATAAAGTTGTAGAGTAGCAGAATCATAATACAATAATCGTATACGTGTTTCTACATTTATTTCTTTGTATTATTTTATTGGAAAAAAACTGATTCCAAACTTAAAAATTGTGATTAGACCAGCTAAAAGCACTTAAAAGTTTTCTTTTATCACATTTCCAGAACACCATAAGGATGACAAGCTCAGGAGTTTCTCTTCAGTTTGCAAACAAACATGGGGCCCCACGTTCTTCCCTGTTCTGGAATTACCAAATGACCTAGTGGAGGTTGGAGGCAGGCAAACCTAAAATGTTCTGAGAGAGAGCCAATCAGCTCCTCCTCCAGGTCCAGAAGCTCCACGCTTGGGCAGGAGGTTAGAACCCCTTCAATTACAGACTGATTCTCTGCACGGGACAAAGTACATGTGGAGTAAAGCACCTCCCCTCCAGGACGCACCGCTGCCAAGGCTGAACTGAAACACAAACACATGGACACACCACACATACACATGTGAGACAACTTTTAGTCAGAAGTTGAACAGAGCACAGCCATCATAAGAATACACACATTATTCTGTCTCTGTGACGAACTGTATCGTTTTCAATTAGACCTTGCTCAAACTGCCAGCCCAAATCCAATTTTTGGCATTTCCAGATTGCATGCTGATTGATTTTTGATAGTCAGGACAGCAAATGAAACCTCATGAGGTCAGACTTTTGCTAACTGGATCCAAACCACATTTGGAAGTGCTTTGAAATGTGATTCCAATTGGATTTTTGTGCAGATAGGTCTCAGTCTGGATGCTCAAATCCGATATCAAAGTGCCTTTTGCAATCATTTGCAGTGCGACAAATGACGACATCAAATCCAGAGTGACGGAAGTGCTGGGATTTACTATGGAGTTAAGTTGGTGATGCCTGGACACACCGATAAGTCCGATACGATCACATGCAAATAACACCTGTTTAGACCCGTTTTGAGAAACAAATACAAACATAGCCTTACAGTAGTATCTGAGTAATCTACTGGTTGTCAATACACATGGACCTAACTAAGCGATAACAAATGATGTGGAGCCTTTTAAAGATTCCAAAATGTTTCACTGGGAAAAGAAAACATTCGGAAAACTTCAAAAACAATGCTAATGCTAAACACATGCCAATGGGACGTGCAACCAGCAGCTCTAGATTACTGTAAAAAAGACTAGTAGAAAATGTTTAAACATGCATTTTCGGAATTCATCCAATGAATCACTGCAGATTCCTCAAGAAGGGAAATTTCATCATACGGGCTAATGACAACAGCGCTAGTGACAAGCACCTTCTTCTTTAATGATCTGTATGAGCACCACAAAAATGTATAGACTTGAGGAATATACTAATTATTTGGACTGTTAGTCAAGTAACCATCAAACAACGCAGACGGACACACCGTGGAGAGACATTTAAAGACTCAAAGCCACGCGCGCAACAAACTTCACAGCAATCATCCCTCTTCTGTGATAAGTCATGTCATTACTTAAGTTACCCAGCGATTATTTTGAGGATTAACTGTGTAATCGAGTGTTTGAGAAGCCCAAAGAATATAAGATTTAACTGGACAATAACAAACCAGGCAGAACCTTGCATAAACCCACTGCATGGTGAATAAAAAATTGCTTATCAAATGTATCAACGTAATCGATTATTTGTGATCGCCTTAATCACAAGCAATATCTTCTTCCATGGTGCAACAAAACAACAAACCAAACAGATCCTAACACTTCCTGTACTGTACTGCCTACCCGTCACCTGACTTTGCAGGGTGTTTAAGATACTTACCAGAGCAGCTCTTTTTGCAAGTGGGGTAGTTGAGCTCGCTCTCTCAGCCACAGCTCCCCCTGCTGGGCTACAGGGCTAAAGAGCCAACTGCGGTCATTAGAGCACGGGGCATCAACCAGCACCTGGCACAGGGGACGCACACACATACAAACACCAGGGGATATGTGTGAATATTAGAAAGAGAAAAACAAGAAGGGGGAAAATGTTAGCCGTAGCTTTGGGAAGGTGGGAATACAGATGAGAAGCAAGGCGAGAGCCAGCACAACATGAAGACGAAAAAAAGAGATACAGATTTACACAAGCATCACTGAAACAGCAGGCAATACCACAATAAACAGCCAACTCCAAAATTATTAGCTCCCCCCAAAAACAAAGAAAATACATGCATGCAAAATAATCACTACTTAGAAAAATTAAATTGTCTTCCATATATTTAACTGAAACTATTCCTGCTGTATTAATGGCTTTACAGATTGAGGTTGTACACTGCCTGGCCAAAAAAAAAGGTCACACTCTCTAATGTTTTTCGGACCGCCTGTAGCTTTGATCGCGGCACGCATTCACTGTGGCATCGTTTCCACAAGCTTCCACAACATTTATTTCTGTCCAGAGTTGCATTCATTTTTTCCCCAAGATCTTGTATTGATGATGGGAGATTTGGACCACTACAGTCTTCTCCAGCACACCCCAAAGATTCTCAAAGGGGTTCAGGTCTGGACTCTGAAAGTGATGTCTCATGCTCCCTGAACCACTCTTTCACAATTTGAGCCCGACGAATCCTGGCATTGTCATCTTGGAATATGCCCATGCATATTCCATTGATGGAACAACCAGGTCATTCAGTATATTCAGGTAGTCAGCTGACCTCATTCTTTGGGCACATAACGTTGCTGAACCTAGACCTGACCAACTGCAGCAACCCCAGATCATAGCACTGCCCCCACAGGCTTGTACGGTAGGCACTAGGCATCACTTCAGCCACCTCTCTTCTTACCCTGATGCGCCCATCACTCTGGAACAGGGTAAATCTGGACTCATCAGACCACGTGACCTTCTTCCATTGCTTCAGAGTCCAATCTTTATGCTCCATAGCAAATTGAAGCCGTTTTTGCCGGTTAGCCTCACTGACAAGTGGTTTTCTTAAGGCTACACAGCAGTTTAGTCCCGATCCCTTGAGTTCCCTTGGCATTGTGCGTGTGGAGATGCTCTTACTTTCACTATTAAACATACACACTATGCTGCTGTACAAGACATTTTGTGATATTTCCAATTTTGGGAATCAGAAAAATAATCTCTACAAACTACACCATGTTCAGAACACAGCACAACTGCATGGTTCACAAAAGGATAGACTTAGACTGATTATAGAAATCCCACAAACAACAACCACCATTTATTTTTACTGTATGCGTGACTGTTTTTCCAGTCATTAAATAAACACAAAATAAAATATTATATATACAAAAAATAAAAATAAAAAATATTTTTTGTGGGCGTAATTAAATGTGACACTCCTGTTTTGCTGGTGCATTTTACTAGTTCCAACTTGTTTTCCATGTATATGAAACATTTCTTCAGGCCTTGTGATACGTACATTATGCTTCTGCTATATTGCCCACCCTTAACAGGTGGGTGAATAAAACCGTAAAAACGACAAACACAAAACTCAAGAGAGTGAAAGGCAGAAAGAGGGAGTGTGGAAAGAATGAGAACCCCCGAGGCAGATGGGAGGACACACCTGAGTTAAATGTTCCACAGAGGTATAACGGCAGCAAAGAAAAAATGATATATATATATCCATATATAGTGCATATATATAGTGCATCTATCCATTAATTAGGCCTCAACATCTGAAACTTCCAAAACAGCATCTGTCTGTCTGTCTCTCTCTCTCTCTCCCTCATACACGCATTCTTCCTACGTCTCTGCTTGTTCCAGCTAAGCTTCTCTCGGAGATTAGTCTCCTCTCTCTGCTCATTAGAGCCGGCTCAGTGGAAGTGCCTTGACGAGCAGACAGTCGAGCGTCACCGCTCTTCTCCCTTGCCAGCTTTGTTCCCCCTTAATTCCCCCCTCTCTCAGCTCTAATGCCTGTTGGGCTAAAAGAACGCCTGAGGGCACTCTGGGGACAGCAGCTACTAGAGCGAATGATGCTGGAGAACGAGGCCTACAGGTGGGGGGAAGAGTACAAAAGTATAAATGCTGCACAGGTCTGTGGCTTCTGAATGACACCAGTGTGCAGGTCAGATGAACCAATATCATTCACAAGACTCAGTATTACAGCAGCTTGCGAGGATTCATTTTTTTGCGATTCACTCAGTAATCATTTACTACATCATGAAATCTCAAATTTCACTTTTCACAATAAATTTGAACTTGCAGTCTTTAGGAACATTAACTGAACATACACATGTGACTGGAGGAACTATGGAATCTCAAATTACAAATAATCGATTACGTGCTTAGGGAAACAATTTGGTCCATCATGAACTCTGCTGATTCGATTCATTATGAGCTCACAAATTTCAACATGATTTGATCTGATTTGATTCTAATGGAAACAATTTGTTCCAACATTGAAACTCAAGACATTCAATTCTATTTGACTCCTTAAAGGAAATGATTCCATACACAATGAAATCTCAAATTTCATAACCACTGAATTCTATTTGACTCCTTAAAGGAAATGATTCCA
>CM067495.1:8233182-8414479 GCA_034552555.1 Semaprochilodus insignis
CTTTCTAAATGAGGACATCAGATCTGAAACGTATGCAAACTGATTTACTGATTACTAGATAATGTATATGGAGAAAAAACATGAACGAATAGTCGAATCGTCAGCCAGGTACAGCCCTAGAAACGACATACCTGAGTGACATAACAGTGCAGTGCAAATGAGTTGATATAACTCACAGTGGTGTAAACCGCTAACCTGATTCTTTTCCATTTGGATTTGTTCGGAAATTCAGATCCAGCAGGTCGTAAAATCTCACAACAGTTACTGTTACTGTAATGAAAGTAGTATTTTTTAAGTTAAACTGAACACACAAACGTGCTTTTATGTTTGAAAATAGACTGTGAGTTTTAATTCCCCTCTGTCTCGGCTTTAATGACTGCTGGGCTAGAAGAACGCCTGAGGGCACTCTAGGGAGAGCATCTACTAGAGCGAATGATGCTGGAGAACGAGGCCCATGGGTGGGTGAAAAAGACCATTCCAGATGAAATCTTACAAACGTGCAAAAGCTATGTGGAGCCACGACACCTGAATTACATCACAGCGCTGTTTAAATGAGTCACTTGAGCATTGTGGTTATAAATCTCTGACCTCATAATGGTTCAATCCAATACGATTCTTTAGGAAATGATTCAATGAATCATGAGATCTCAAGCAAGTTCAGAATCACTTCTTGGTAGAGGAATAGTCAGTTGCATAGTCTGTAAGCCATGTTGGCATGTGTGGTATTCCAAGGTTGTTCCCATGTCAGCAAACCAAGCAGCAAACTCTGTAGTGAACAGTGAATGAGTTGTTGACTGAGTCATTCCAAACAGATGAGCCGATTTGATTCCTTTGGTATGAAAATACAGATATGACAGGAAGAATTCTTTTTGTGTTCAGCTTATCTCAGTGGATGGAAGCCTGGAATTGTGTCACGTCCAAACTACTTAGTAGGGAATATATGGACAACTACCGTATGCTACAGCCATGTTGAAAAGATATCAAAAGCTACATGCAAAGACGAAAACAACTTCCCAATTTTCCAAGAGCTGGAATTCCAAGACCAGTTCAGAGTTCTCCTAAAAGGAAGTCAGAAATTCAGGACTACAAGATGCAGCATGCAGTAATGAAATACAGGCAAAACAACACAAGCTTTTGTATGTTTGAAAATAGCTGTATTATTATGACCACTTTACTGAGTATTACAATAACGAATTACAGTCGATTCCAAACTTCCAAAACTGATGCAGTTGGATCACCTTCAGATCAGTTCATCCTGACGAACTGATGTGCTTTTACACCTTTACTCAGTGTCGTTCCCAGGTGAAATGTAGGAGGCATGCGGGGATATAGAGTCTGCTTCTAGGAGTGAAGTAAATTTATGCCTGGCTGGCTGTCACTGCAGGGCCGCAATGAGGGCACCACAGGGTTCATAATGAAGCCAGTGTCAACAACACATGTAGACAGATGGCACTGTGAGCAGAATGACAACACTGCCTCCCAGTGGACAAAGCTGTGTGCCACATGACATGCTGAACCTGGTGCTTTGTACACATTTCCTGTCTTACTGTTCTATGATTGAATTTATTAAATACTCACATTAATAATTACATAGGTAGCTGGTTTCCGTAGGTCTAGGCCTGAAAGTCTGACATTTGATGTTTGTTTTAATGTCGTGAAATGACCAACACAAGGCTGTACACTGCTCAGTACATTCAGACGTCCTAAAGAGTCCTTCTGACTTAGAAACACAAATGTGGCATGAATGTGAATTTTCAAGTCTATATTTGACAGAACTACTTTACTCAATTTAATAAGCTACAAGTGATATAAAATTAATCTAAAACCCCAAGTATAAGAAAAGCTGATAAAACAGAAACAGTAAATAGTACGTTTTTCTGTTTATACTGAACTGAAAATAGCACTAAAACATATTTCATGTTTTATTCGATTCAACTTTGTCATTATACCAATACAGTATAACAAAACACTGATATATATGATTTATATGAAGTTCACTGTTTAATGTAAATTTGATTCTAAATTTGATGCCTGCAACATGTTCCAAAAACACTGGGACAGAAGCATGTTTACCACTGCGTTACATCACCGTTCATTTTAACAGCACTTTAAGGAGACCTATTATAATGTTTCATTTTTTCATGTTCATACTTTTATTTTTGGAGTCTATTAGAATATTAGTCTATTAGATTTACATGCTTCAATTCTTCACCTTGTAACAAAGAAAAGGGTTGGAATTCCAACAAGGTGTTTCGGGCAGCTGAGAAAAGTGGTTTCTGTAGGAAAGAGTTTCTTTCTATAGCATGTTTTCTGGGCTTTATAACTTTGGAGACCATTTACATGCATGGAAAACTACATAACAGACTAAAGGAAAGAGGAAAGAACAAAAAATATAATAGTCCTAAAAATCCTTTGGGTTTTAAAGACGCTAACTGATACGTTTTGAAAGTGTAATTTTGCCATTCTTCTGTTATACGAATCTTCAGCTGTGCTGTATTTTGAGCTCATCAGGACACAATTTTTTATGGGAAAGTTTTGGACCTCTGGCAGGCCAGTCTCGCACCTGTACAGCCGTGTAACATATGCAAAATGTTTCTCATCATTGTCATGTCCCTAAAAAAGTTGGGCTTAGTGTTAATGTACTTGAGTATGACCCACTAATACCCCTCCATACCATGACAGACCCTAATGACAGACCCTAAAGCAATATGGATGGTACTTTTCCTCTTTGGCACTAAGAAGACGATTACCGTTACTTTCTATGGATAATCTGAAAGCTTGACCCAATAGACCACAACACAGCTCGAGCCTGGTGAGCCAGTGAAGTTAGCAGTCAGATTTCTTTTCTTTCATGCACAGATAGTTTTCTGGATTCCCGGAATCTTTTGCTGTTATGCACTCTCGGGGATACAATACCTAAATTCCTTCCATTTCCTGGCTGAGGAACATTGTTTTTAAATTGTCTTAAAATTATTTTATGATGCATTTTTGGCCCATCCTTGCTCATACAGGACTCGCTAAGAGATGTTTCCGGGCTACATCTTTAATATCCAAGCAAAATCCCATCAACTTATTTACAACGGTATACGGTATCCTACTTTCCTAAACTCTCCTGGAAAGTACTACAGGCAATCAGTTTCAGAATAAGCGTATATTTATAAAAAGCCATGAAGCTGCTACGATGAAACATTACATTACAACAATATCTCGTCTCTGTACTGTTTTATGTTAACATACAGGTCAAAATAGAGCTAGAAATCACTGCTTTCTGGTTTCATTTGCATTCTGCCTACTGTTTTTTGCCTACTCAAATTTTTTTGGAACCGAGTTTGCACACATTTCTGTCATTACCAGCAATAAAAATGACTTCTAAGGTTAATCCTTATGCAAAGTGTCTCTCTCAGTCCAATATTCCCCATGTTTCCTTTCATTTCCAACATACCTTATGATAGTTTTGCATTAACCAGGCTGTTGTTTCACACCTATAAAAGCCATTAGGATAAAACCCTTAGTCAGCAGGCTGCGTAAAGTGTCTATAATCACTGCACGATTGCCATTTTCCACCTGAAAGGCAGCTGGAAGCCTCACCTGTGTCTCCTGGGAGATAAACGTGTATGTTTACAGCTTTTACAAAGGCCAACACAACTTCAAAAAAAACCCTGAGTCAGCCTGAGGAAAGATGCGCACATCAGCAAACGTTTGCATGCTTCTATATGCCAGGAATAGTTAGAACCTGATTGGTTTGCTGATGTGGACAGGCAGGAGATGACGGTTTGTCACAGAGAATGGAAAAGTCAACTGAAAACGAGTGGAGAAAAAAAACTGGAGTTCAAAAAATGAAACAAAGAACTAACTAAAATCCACACAGGACATGACAAACCAGCAAAACCATCACCATCAGACAAACAGCACTTTCTTTACTGTGCAATGGAACAAAGAAGCAGCTGGACAATGGACTGACCACCTCAGAGTCCAGACATCAACATCACTGAGTGTGTCTGAGATTGGACTGTGAGAAGCAGAAAACGCAACCAACTTCTGAAACTTTAGAGGTGTGGAGAAATATCTCTCTGTTAAGCTGTCCTCACCACCACATCAACCAGACCACAAAGAAGAACAAAGGTAAGCAACCATCATATTAATTCAAGTGTGAAACACAGCGACATGACTGGACAAGTTTCATTTATAATAATTTCAGATGTGTCCATATGAAATATTATGCTTTGAAAAATACATGAACAAGCTGTCTATGTAATTCCACAAAGTGAATTATGAGCTATTCTGTTCCCAAAAACAAACTGACCTACTTCACAAGTCTTCAATAGTTTTAGGACTGCTTTAATTCAACTGTCAGGATGCTGTTTTAATGGTCCATATATGTGAAGTACCACTGAATTTGGCTGTCGAGCATTCTAAAATTACCTAATGGAGGAACAGAAATGCCTGCTGTACCTTGTCGTATGTCTCTGACTGTTTGCCACCAATCGCTCTGCCATCCATATTGGTCACGGTGAGCATGTCTCTGAGTGAAGAGGGGATGTATGACTCCAGCGTCTTCAGCAGCCATTCATACCTGCTCTTATCCACTTCATTACAGTGCAACAGCCCTGACAGAGAGTAACATGATGTCATAAGCAAGAAGGTTCTGGTTTACGTGCCCAAAATGGGATCAGAATTATTAATAAATTACTGACTCATTAAAACTTTTTTCTAAACAAAAGCATTAGAATGAACGGCAACTTGAACCAACGTGTATTCTTATTAAGCATGTAATTCACTACATGTCTAGTGTGAACACTTGTTCACCCAAATGTCTTCTGAAACCATGTAGGGAATTTTAATAGGGAGTTTGTTTCCCCCTCTGATGCCAGTTTGTACTCTTCTGGGTAGGCTTTGCACTGGATGTTAGAAAATTGGAATGAGGATTTGATTGCGTCCAGCCATAAGAGCACTGGTGAGGTCAAGTAATCATGTTGGAAAATCATTCCAGCTCATCCCAAAGGTATTGGATAGTGCTCCATCATGATTGAGAACCACTGGTCCACAGCCCAAAGCTGGGGGACTTTGTATCCATCTAGTGTATGCTTGGCACTGAAAACTAGGCTCATGTGCAGCTGCTCCTGAGGGTCCCATTCTACTGGCAATGCTTTTCTATGGAGATTCCACAAGCTGATTTTGCACAAGGCAAAATACAGAATCATTCTGTTATGTCTGTTATGTTATGTAGAGGCTGATATCAAGATAATGATTAAACGTTTAAATGGTCAGGAGCCGTTGGCAGGTCCAGGCCCCCATTCCTAACAAGTGACTGTCAGTATTGTTTTCTGTGTCGCTGCGGAATAATACGTTTTAGCGTGTAATGATAGCAATTGAAGATTCATTAATAGATCAAGATTCATTTTGTCTATGATTATAATTTTTCACCAAAAATAAGTGCCTCCTAATTTATAGAACATCATAATCAGTTCGAAGGTTCTACCATAGACAAACTGAATCCTCACCCTTAGATCTATGTGGCATAGTTTTAACACCCCTAACAAGCAACGCACTGTGCTATCATAATTAAGATTCACCTCCCACAGAGCAAAGTCTTACCAGGAGTTGCCACCTGCAGTAGGGCCAGAGCTTTGCCTCCTGGAGCCGAGCACAGGTCCAGCACCTTCTCCCCATCCTTCACCCCCAGAGCCAGCACTGGCAGCAGGGAGGCGGCGTTCAGCAGGTAATACTGCTTCAGCCAGCCTGGATGATGCCGCTGGGTCGGCAGGCGCAGTGGGTCTTTATGAACAAGACATTGTAGCGGGGCTTGGAGGCCAGAAGCGTGAGGCTTGGACTGGCTGTCAGAAGAATCTGTTACAGGAAGGAGGCTGTAGTAGCCCAGCGATTTAAGATGCAGCAGGACACCTGTGAGGTCGCTGAAGCGGTTTAGTAGGACACCATACTGCCAGCAGTGCGGATTCAGCAGGACATCCCTGGAAAACAGAAGGCGAGGTGTTATTAAGACCAAGGTCAGGAGTCAATTCGATTTTCAATCTTTATTGAGGGAGTTCTACACATATCGTAAATACAGACTTATTTCACAACAAAGGACGGTAAAGCAGCTTGTCTGTGTTAAGATAACTGGATAATAGGCCTATGGGGTTAATATGTGTAACCCTAGGTCACCCCTAGGTGACAAGTTATAAACGCTGGTCTTAAAAGCCCCCTGTCCTGTACATGTTTAGGTTTTCCTTATATAACATATCCAGTTCAACTCAAGGTGGGTTTGCTAATGAGCTGATTCATCGAATAATGGTATCAGGGTAGCAGGAAAAACAGGCCTATAGGCAATGAAGCTAAATATCTGTAGAAGAAAGTTACACATCACACATACCAGTTTTTAAACTAATATTAATTATCATTTCTATCAATGTATAGACCAACCAAAACCTTCAGTTCTACCTGTCTAGTTCTATCAAGTGAAAAGGTAAGGAAAGATGCAGGTTCTGCCCAGATGGCCAGACGACCATCTCCTGTCAGAAAAACCCAACTGCTGCAGCTTCCAAAGATTCCACAAAAGTGAATACAGACAGAGTGACTGTGAGAGTGAGATGCACTGCTGTTCATTTGCATGTGCCTGGTCCTTTTTGAATCAGTTAATACATGGAATTACAGTCTACTTTTGTTTGTCCATTACTTTTTATGTGGTTGCTAGTCACTTGGTAGAACTGGACTGGTAGAACCGAAGGCTGTAGTAGGTCTATACTTTGATAGAATTAATAAGACCAATTTTACAAATAGTGTGTGATGTAGGAGACATGGGAAAACAAGAATGTACAACTTTCCATTAAATAATACATTTAAATGTTCACCATTTCACTCTTTCTACACCTTAAAAGGGCAACCTATCTGGAGATATAACATAATTACTTATTTATTCCTTAGGTATATATATATATATATATATATATATATATATATATATCATTGCCCATTTAGTTGGCTCAACTTACCAAGGAGGTCCTCTTTGTAGTGCTACAATTAGACACTGTAGTCTATCTGTTTCTTTGTATACTTTGCTCTTCAATGGTCAGGACCCCCACAGGACCACCACAGAGCAGGTATTATTTGAGTGGTGGGTCATTCTCAGCACTGCAGTGACACTGACTGGTGGTGGTGTGTTAGTAAGTGTGTGTTCTGCTGGTACGTGTGGATCAGACAATTCTACTTTGTTGGTCCACCTTGTAGATGTACAGTCAGAGACGATAGCTCATCTGCTGCTGTACAGTTTGTGATGGTCATCCTCTAGTCCTTCATCAGCTGTCAAATGATGCTGCAGACTGGACAGTTTTGGTTGGTGGACTATTCTCAGTCCAACAGTGACACTGAGGAGTTCAAACACTCCAGCAGCACTGCTGTGTCTGATCCACTCACACCAGCACAACACACACTAACACACCACCACCACTTGTGCCTGTTTCAGGGTTAAGAAGGGTAATCGACCATTAGGCAATTGGGCTGTCATGAATTAATAATCGACCATAAATCATCATATATCATATGCTAGGCTGTAGCTACTGCTGTTTTCCCCTGATATGTACATCGTGTAGGCTGTGAATTATATGTACGTTACTTGTACACGTGTTAACATACCTGGCCAACAAATCTGATTATGATTCTGAACCCCTACATTAGTGAAGCGTGTACCTTGCTGGGCGCCACTGCTGTCCAAGCTCTTCTCTGTACTGGGAGTCGAAATGGTCCAGCACTAGTTGGCACACTTTCCTCCGAGGTCTGCATTTCGGTTCTCTGGAGGAAAGCTGCGGTGGCGAAAACGTCCAGTTTAATCATTTAATCGTTAATAAACAAGCAGGTCAACATTTATAACGGAGTCTAAACCAAAACAAACCCTCGTGTTCGGAGCTGTGAGCCGCCGCTCGGTGGACGCGTTTCTATGGGGTCGTTTAAGAAACGGGTTGAAAGTTTGAACTTCCAGGCTTTTGTTAAACCCGTGACAGCTGCCGAAGCGTGCTCTCATAAAACCGAGTCCTTTCCATAATTTTGCTTTGGACAAAAATACTAATAGCAACATTGAAGGAGCACTGCCATCCAGCAGCGAAATGTCCGTCTCTTACTGTCCCCCCTGAGAAACAAGGACGCTCGCAATTAGTTCCGTCTCTGCTTATTGCCAAGAAGGAGGCCCAGTCAGAGCCAGTTTAAAGGAGCAAAACGTAAGTTTTGTAGTTTCCAGAATCAATTTAAATTATCAACAGAATGTAAAGAAATAACACTTTTTACGGTATGTTGGAGACCCTTATGTACCGTGTTGCCAAGATATCGACTGAAGTTGACATGCTAGCCAATTAGCCCTGGTCTATTTCTGTGGGATTGTAATACTAGTTTGATAGTGGATAGTAAGTCACTGCAGCGTTGAGACAAATCAAATTTAAGAGCAGGCAGCCATGGTTGAAACTCTTGGCAAGCGACTACCGCTGCCCACCCTTAGCAAGAAACTACATTTGGCAGCAAACAAAAAAGTGATTTAAATAGACACAGAACAAGGATAAACACTGGTGTTGCTTTCCTCCGCTGGTGATGCTCTTGGCGAGTTAAGGGATAAAATTGGATGCTGAACTTCATTTCTTCTAGACTGGTAAAAATTTAAGAGGGAGGACGTGTATTTTTCTGTGATACGATGAAGTATGAATTCGACAGATTGCATCCTCTTACACATTGCTAAGACATGATTCCCAGTGCACTCATGAACAAGTCCTAAATAAGTGTGGGTGAACAGAGCTAAAAGGCTAAAAATAAAAGGTTAAAACAGTTTCCAACCACTTGTCCAAGACCTCATAAGGAAGTCCCCTTCTAATTAGTAAATTCAGCTACTTCCCTAAGGAGCACCCAATGCCAAGTGTCAACTAGAGAGGTATAAAGCAGTGGAACTATAATTTGGAATGATGTTCATCCTATACTGCTGTTCATGATACTCAGTAGCTGACCTTACCAACGCTCTTGTGGCTGAATGCAATCAAATTCTCACAGCAATGTTTCAACATCTAGAGAAACCTTCCCAGAACAGTAGAGGCTGTTACTGCAGCATAAATAGTACAACCTCTCTATCAATACCCTTTGATTTCAGAAGACAGGATGAGCAGGTCTCTACAAACGTCTGGACACATAGTGTGTCTAGGTAGATTTTTGTAAGGGCATGACTGAGTCCAACCAGTAATTTGAAACTCCAACCGAACCTGTACATACTGGTACTGCTAAACCTGAAACGCGAATGAGACCTGTACCTGCGCCTTTGAGACTGGACCTGACCCGACTCATACTGCTAAATTTAAAACCCCAACACGATTCGTAGCCATGACTTTGAGATCCGACACAACCAGCCTTGATTTGATTCGTGCTGTGAAAGTTGAAACTCGAAACCAATCAGTGTCCCTGATTTCTGAAGTCAGTCCAGACCAGGACCAGGGTAGAGTGGAACTGCTGAATTTGAAATCTGACCCTGATCAGTACACGTGACGTCCAACCCAACGGTGACTGTTTCAGCTAAATCTGAAACCCGAGATCAAGCCTGACCAGGCGTCATTTGCTACTGCCAGATGTGCAACCTGAACATGACCTGTACCTGCAAGTCAGAGATCCAGCCCAGCTGGTACTGCTAACGTTGGAACCCAAACAAGACCTGTACCTGTGACTCAAGCTCGGTACCTGTACCGTTTTTGAAACCAAAACCTGGCCTGAACTCACCTGCACAGATGTGTAGTGACAAAGAAAGGCATTTATTGCACATGATTTCACAGTGTTTCACTTTGCTACTAATGGAAAACTACTCGTGTATCTGAAGCTGGAGATTTTTTGCACCCGACATGTCGCATAACGGGTGTGAGAAAGCACTCTCACACTGACATTTGTTCCTGCCTAGTAGCTACTGCGTAACTGCTGAATTCAATGTGTCGCTGCGTCATAGCTCAAAATACTCTAAAGCTCTACACTGAACACAGTCACTGTAATACACAACGTGTTTCCAGTAAAGACATCCCTGACTCAGCTGGAATTCTAACAGTTCAAAACATTTGCTGCTGTGAACATTTTATACAATCGTGACATCGCAAAAATGGTCAGGTACTGAATAAAAATACGTTTGAATTTAATAGCATTTATATTAAAAACAAACCAGATAAAAAGTGCATGTGACAAAAGCTTTGACAAAGAGAATCTGGTGTTAGGAAATGAAATACATAACACTGAGAAAATATAGTATCAGATACAATTGTGTAATATGTAAATGAAACAATAGATGAACTGTGAAATAGGAACTGGGAAACCCAGACTGTCAGTTGCTGGCCTCAACAAATAAATATCTAAACATGAATATACGTTTTACAGTACATGTCTGATATGAGAAAATCTGTCCATAAAGTCCATATAAAAATTAAGCAAAAACTGGAATCCATAAACTGACCGAGATGCCTTCAAAACCACGCATACTTTCAGAGGTGTGAATATGCTTACAGCCAAAACAACATTGTCTATTCTGTGAATAAACAGATGGCTCAATATATCCTTTCATACTCTGGGAACGTGGTTCTTCAAAATGATCTGCTGTAACGTTCTGAACTGCTACTGTTTGAAATGAAATGTCCTCTCCAAACAAAGGTAAAGACATACTGCTACAGTATGTGCATGTTCCCGTTTAACATCAAAACAAAGACACTAAATAACAGTAGTGTGGAAAAGTCAAGAAATGAAACGTCTGTGTTGCTCCATCCAAGTTCAGTTAAGTGTTTGCTTTAAAACGTTTCCCTTTGGGAAAAAATTCCACTCTTACATGCTGTGCCGGTTCATATAGTGTTGGTTGCTGGTGAAATCTGCAGTACGCAGTTTGCATGTGTACTTTCCAAACTTTTTCAAATGTCTAGCTGAAATACACTTACAGTACTGTGAAGCTCAGAGACCAGCCTTCATTCATTTGCTTTCCTTTTTAAACGGCCATTAAATACAAGTCATTTTCCAGGAGATACNGACAGCACTCAAGGCTTTCACCTTCGAGAGAAAGGAGAAAATCGAATTCCACTCGTTTTAGATCTGAAAACATCCACAAGTGTTTCTGTCCATCCTTCCACTGTGAGACAGCACTATGGGTCTAAAAGGAAACATAGCTGTCAAAAGGGGATGGACCAAAAAAAAAAAAAAGAAGAAGAAGAAGAAGAAGAAAATCTGCAAATCACACAAAGAAGCTGGTGGTGATCTCAGTCCAATGGACTGACCACCCCAGAGTCTCGACCTCAACGTCACTAAATGTGTTTCCGATTACCATGAGAAGCAGAAAATGCAGCCAACTTCTAAAAGTGATGTGGACAAATTTCTTTGGGAAACCTGTCGTTAGTAAGTAATACAAACAAGCTGTAGTAAAATCTGTAATAAAGGTGAAGGGAACACTAAATACTGAAAAAACTAAGTCGTTGAGGCTTCTACATGACGGCCATTTTGGCTGGAAATCAAATACATGAAAGGTGGTCTCTGACTTGTACACAGTACTGCACACAGGCCATTTCTGCAGAAAAAAAGAATGGAGATATATAAAAAGCAGTGCATTTCATTATCACATGCTATTTATAAGTCATTATTCCTTTTGTAGCATCTTCCCGAGTCTCATTTGAAAAATGTCATGATTTTCACAGTTGCAAATATGTGATTCTTGCTCTGATTAAAAAAAAAGTCTATACACATAGACCATTAGAGAGAAAAGGTAAAAATTATATTAAGTATGTTTCTTCCTCTTGTGGAAAGACTAAATGTACACATTTTGTACACTGTGGATCCATTTCCCCTGTACTCAGTCTCTGCTGGAAGTGTTGGGTGAAGTTTTCTTCAGCCTCCATGATCACGGGCCATACAAAACAGTCTCTGTAGTCCATTCCTCATTGGCTGGTCATTAGGCATGTGATCCATCCATCGTATACGACTGGGTGCCAGTTCTCCCATTATAGATGCTGCCCGTTGCTCTTTACACATCCCGGGCTTGAAGATAAGAAAAATAAAACAAAAAGACTGTGACTGGTGCAGGCGACGAATTGCAAACCAATGTGGGGGGAGAAGAGGTGGGGTTAGGAAATGACATCATGAGTTTCGCCATTAGGTCTCTGTCTAATTGCTACAGGAGGGAGGGGCTTGCCATAGAAATCTGCCAATGGAAGAGAAATGATGGAAGAAGAAACAGGTTAGCGAGATCCACCCTATTAAAGCAACTGTTTGACTAAAAAGAAAAAATAATCTACACAGTTTTTCCCCCTCACCCCAAATGTAGATTGCCATGTTTGGTCTCAGACTTTGACTGTTTTAGTCTTGCACTGGAGCTACAAGCCTTACATGTAATGGAAGCTTACTTTTCATCTCACCACAAAAAAGGAAACCTTAGACACCGAGTGAATAATGGACTACATTTAAGGTAAGGGAGGGAAAACAACATAAATTAGATTTTTTTTTTGGTGACACATTTCTAAATAAAGGAGCAGCAGTTGTTTCAGTGCTCCACTGACCGTAAAACACAGCTTAAGCTCTTAAACATTTCAAAAGATATAAACTACTTAGGAAAACACATCTACTAAATTAGACATCTCAGGTGATTTGTAGCGATATGATCTCATTAGATAAACTGTGTCCCAATACACTTTCTGAGTATATCACTGGTGTGATCAGATCTTCTAAAACACTGAACAACTGCACATAGCATAACTACAGAGTCTGTAAACAACCACCACCAGCTAATAGTTACTGCATTAACTACATACTACCAAGTAGCTGATTAGATGTCAATTCATTATGGCATATGTCTCTTCAGAAAATGAAATACCATAACACATTTTGTGTATTATGGAATTCATTTCATGTACTGTGATGTCAACCTTATTGGAACACACAAACAGCATTCAGCCATGCAGATACATAATACTGTGCATTTTAGCATTTGGCCTGCTCCAACACTCATCCAGCTCGTTTACTTTACCAACAGCTAGATACGTAACTCTAAATCAAGAGTTTTGGTCGCATTATAGAAAGCAACACACACACACACACACACACACACACACACACACACACACACACACACACCCCCCTTCTGACTGGTACCATGCAGCGATTAAAATGTGAAAATAATTAGTACCAGGAACACAAAGAAGAGTATATGTAGTTCCGTTAGTATGAGTGTTGGGTACACAAGGCAGGGAACATATACAACATATCTTGCAGAATTAAACAGACGTTCAGTGCTGCAGATAATGGAGCATGCTCTGTAAATGAAAAGACGTCAGAAAATGAGACATTGTGAGATGACTGTGAATGATGGAAACAAGGACAAGGAGGCCTGGTTAGAACACGGTGAAAAATGTCTGTTAGTAGTTTATATGACCAAAAGAAACATGCTGGAAACATCAAAAATAAAACCAGGAGTTACCAGAACGTCTTGTATCTCCAAGTGGTTCAAGCTTAGGGAGTCTAGAAACTTTGGGAGTAGCCCATCCAACTAAAAACAGAAGTCAAAATAACACATTTGTTAAATCTTTGAGGTTAGAGTAAGGACGGCTGCGAACGCAACGCAATGCAACACAAACACTTTTGAGTAATCTTAAGTGTCAGTTTCAACTTGTTTAGTACTGTTTTCTTAAGCTTAAAAATCTTGGAATTGGAATAAAAAAATAATAATAATAATAATAATAATAAGCAATGAGTTGGATTCAAATAAAAAGAAAAAAAAGTATGTGTTACTTCCTCCTCACCTTAAATGAGCAGTTCTGTGAAAAGTTACACCTTTTCCCCAACTTAACCCAGTTATGGTTGATCAGCCATGACATGCTTTGAGTTCAGTGTTTTCCAGGAAAACTCAATGCTAATGTTGCTAATAAACAACTCAATAGTCACCCAAATAGGCCACATTGGCATAAAAATACATCACCAAAGTTCTCTCTACTAGCTCAAACCACATTCAGTGGTCAGCGCTGAAGTTTCGTTAATCGTTATACTTCACAGGTACGTCATACTAAAACACGTCCTAAGGCACAAACTAGTCTGTGCACCTCAAATTAAGACCTGAGCAGGTTGAGAGATGTCTTGGTGAGGTATTTTTGTAGAACTGATTGAGCTCAGTTGTGACAGTTGAGCTCTAATGCTTGCTAGCTTGTTTGCCAGCCTTGCAGCTCCAGTTGGAAATCCAACTTGATTACAATCCAAATCAGCTGCATCTGTGGTAAGTGTTTTGCCTGCACTCCTGCCTCAAACTATGCTGAGTTGTTGGTTAATATCAAATGGACTTGCTCATGTTGTTTCTGACAGAGTATGATATTCCATGATCTCTAAAAATGGACAAAATTGGCTGATAGTTTTGCCCATTTTCAACACAGTTTGAGGTAAGCATGTGCCAGTTTATTTGTGCAGGTTGCAAAGTGCCAATTAGCGAAGCACAGGCTTCCAGTACATGTTAGCTACCTCAGAGCTGCAGTGCAAAACTAAAGGAGGAAACTTAACAACAAACATGTCTTGGCTAATCAACCTCATTTCACGTAAGAGGAAATTTATGCACACCTGATTTTTAAGCCGAACCATTCCCTAAAGTGAGGTCAATCTGGATTTCATTACCTGGAGGAGGAGGCGGGGTGGGGCTCTTGGCAGGGTCCTCCGCTCTGAGTGGGTCGATTCTATTTTTCCTTTTTAGCCGAAGTTTCTTTGTCTTCTTTTTGGCCTGGTCAGCTGGACATGAGAATGAGCAAATGCCTGTTAGTACCCTACACTGGATGTTTACCAAACTGGTGACATCACTGAAAATCTATTTCAACAGTTCTTCATAACACTCCATGCCCTACTGTGATTAAACACAGGTTCTGTTCATCAGTGAGAAAGTTTGCAAATTTAGAAGTTCAAGTTACTTATCTAAAGCAGGATTTTCTTAAAAGAACAGGGTGTACAAATCTACAGACTTGTTTGTATGTATAGGTCTTTTCATTTGTTAGTAAAATGATGAACTGTGCAATTAGTACATCTAAATGAACATTTTTATAGTATATAATCATGTTAGTTTTCATGGAAATAAATACAGCTGTCCTCAAAATAAATTGAACTAACGAACAAATGCATATAAATAATATGTATGTACAATTGCTCAACAACTATACATATCTGGAGACTCATCAGTTGCACAGTAAAAGATCCCACTGACAGAAATATCTACTGTTCTAAGCATAATTGTAAAAATAAACAAATAAGTAAATGAGTACAGTACAGCCTTTTCCCATTATACCAGTGGCATTTATCATGTAGGTGCATTTTGGAGTTCTACAATTTCAGACCGTAGTCATCCTTCTTTTCTGAGTAGTTTGTTAGGAGAGAAATAGGCCGACTACAGTCTACAGAGAATTATAATGTGCAACCATTTGGTGCCAAAATGGACGATATGTACGGATAAAAGGGGGTGTGCTTAATGAAGTAGCTGGTCAGTGTAAATAAAAAAGGCTGACAGACAGAATTTTAGCTGTCTAAGAATGTTACAACAAAGAGGTGCACTTACAGAGAAACAAATCTGCCATGAGCAAGGAACATGGAGAAAAGAGGCTGACCTGATTCTATGCTTTCTGGTGTCTGTCTTTCACTCTCTTCAACTTCTTCCTCTTCTTCTTCCTCCCCCTCCTCCTCCTCATCCTCTTGTTTGCTCTCCCGACCACTGTCCTGGCACTTCTCCCTCTGATTTTTCTTCTCCATTTCCTTTTTCAATTTGTCCTCATTCTGAATGAAACAAGGATGAAACTAGGTTTAGCACACACCTAATTAATATGAAACTCAGGCACACATGAGGAACTACCACAGACCGTCACAAGTACATTAAAGGAAGTTAAATCAGAATAAATCTCCCTGGCAGAGGGGGGTTACTTACCTCAGTAACAACACTGTTTATCGGCTGGAAGGGGCTGGGCATGCTGGCATCCTCCAATTCGTCCTCGTTTATTTGTTTCCCTTCTCGCTCCGCCTCCTCGCGTTCTTGTTTATCCCTGTGGGAAGAACGACTCCTTCAGAAAATTCCTCTTCAGCCAAATGTGTTACAAAGACAGGCTTGGCGTGCAAAGTTTCCTTATTTCATTATAGACTGGATGACATCCTGCTATCTAAACACTGACAGGCTACCAGAAGACAGGTAGTGGTTTTAGCTATGTGACGTAATGTTAATCACTGTGCCATGTAGTATCAGAAACCTCCAAAGCAAGTCTGTTTAATATTGCTTAATAACTCAACACAGGCAAGCATGGCATGAAGGAGGCATGCTTTTCGCATGTTTCTAACAGCTGCTGTACATGTTTTAATGCTTCCATGACTTGTTGCTTGGCCCTCTCGGTTCTGAGCACAGAGACAACTCTTGCTTCATTTCCATGCAGACATAGTTTGACAAGACGGCCATACTAAGTACAGTTGAAAGTGTTTCTTGACACAGTGTGGTAACTGTTCTCAGGGCCACAGTTCTACATTGGTGGGATGATGTAATAGTGAAGCTTTCGAGAACAGTTCTACATTTAAGTCAGTGTTGCGCTGTTGCATCTTGACGAAACCAATAAACAATCTTCTTCAAAGCACAAGTACTTTTATCAAACAGCATATAACATGCGACCGCTTACTGACCTCTCCTCTCGGATTCTCCTCACTCTCTCTGCTCTCTCTTTCTTGTCCTGCTCTTCCTGTTCCCGCTGCTCCGCCGTGTCCCTCTGTACTCGCTCTGTGATTGCCTCGTAGTCCTTGGCGATGTTGTTCAGAAGCCAGTTTAAGCCGTTTTTGATCGACTTGTCAACTTTCTTGCCATAGCCCAGAACTGCTGAACATGGCTCCTGTCAAAAGAAGACATATCTGCATTACTATTATTCATTTTTAATAAATTCAGTTAAACTTCCGTACATTTTAAAATCCATGTCATTAAAATCCTGAAAGAAATACATACGGGTATAAGGTATAAACACTCACAATCTGACAGAGACATTTGTTCTCATTGACGAGCTTCTCCAGTGAAAGGCTCTCGATGATGTCCGCTTCGGCCAATGCCCCGTCCTGGTCCTGCTTATTGGCCAGTCTGAGAGCCAATTGAAAAAAAGAAAGAGAGGGAACTGTAAGAGAACTGACAGAGCCAGGTGTGCGATGTCTCAAACGCATGGTTCGAGAATAAGAACCATGTCAAGGTGCCATTGTCAATGAGAGGAAGGACAAAAAGAGAGGCCTTAAGGGTCAAGATGGTGCATGCCAAACACTAAAGTTTAAATTCAATCAATTGGTGGAGAGGCTCGAGTGAGACTCTTGGGATACACGAGACATCATAGTGTAGTATTAAAACACAATCTGTGATTGATGAGAGAAGCTAATTCTTGCATCACTAAAGCAAAAAAAAAAAAAAAAAAAATGTTCTTTGAGAGATGGTCATGATAACAATAGTGATTTTAAACATTGGAATATTGTCCCCTGTCAGGCTTACTTTTCCATTTCGTCCTCCAAAGGCAACTGTTTGGCATGAATGTCCCTGCTAGGCTGGTTAGATCTTTCAGCAGATACAACCAAATATTAAACCATTAGATGTAGGCGTGTTTTTCTGTTATTGGTTTATTTGGTTCATTTTCTGGTTGGTATGGCAAGCTTTTTATGCCAACTTGATTTTTAAGGTGTAATTTGTGCCATTGTGCCGTAAAACCGTTTAATGTATTCTGTTACTAAGCAGTAAACTATGGTGTTAACTTCTGAGAAATACCCTTTCCTGAATGTAAAGAACAGCAGAAGTAGGGTGAAAATGAATCAGTGCATCATGATGAATGTGGCGAATCAACCGCAATAATTTTGCAATGATATTTCATTATGCAGTGAGACTATAGAGATTTACACCCCCAAGTAAAACGACTTAAAGTAGGGAATGAATTCTCTGTCCCGAGGAGTGAATAGAAGCATTCAGGTAGAACATGGTTTGCTCACACTAGCACAGGCTTGCCAGCGATGCGAGGGTGGCGGAGGACTTCCGCCATGGTGTCTCTGGTCTCCTGGATCCTCTGGACGTCGCTAGAGTCAACCACAAACACCACGCCATAAGACTCGGAGTAGTAGTTCTTCCATATCCCTCGGATTCGTTTCCCTCCACCCAGGTCAAAGATCGTGACCTCAAACTTTCCCTGCTTCAGGTCCACTTTGGAGAAGCCAACCGTGGGGGCTACATCGAGTGGGCTCTCTGTAACGGAGATGCACATGGTATTATAATGTTGAAATTATGTTTGTTATGACACTACATTAACACATTACCATTACCAGCCTGCTGTTTAATATTAATGCAAAACAGTATTATCTGCAGGCTTAAAATAACTAATACACATTATTAAGGAAGCACCACAATGTTGTCACTTTTGGTCTGAAAGTTTGGTTTTTTAGCCAAAAAAAAGCTAAAATAGGTCTACAAAAACTGTCAGAATTTAAGAAATAATTAATAATCTGAATGGTAACAAAAATAAGAAATAGTGACTGAAAAAAAGGAATAAAAGTTTTTAGAATTAACTGATTTTGATGGAAATCATAAATGACAATGTGCAACTCATTCTTTTTTTCTTTTTGTAATAAACTCTGATCTCTGGTTTTGAAAGATGTTATTGCAAACACATTCTTTTTTTTTTCTTTTTCAATCCTACTGATGTTTTATCCTGCTGTTTCATCTCTAAATGACAAACACTAAAATAACTTCCGTGCTAAAAGCGACTTCTCCCTGCTGGGGGAATTGCCAAGCATGAGTGCAAAAGCCGCATTCATGTTTCTACATATTGGGAAAAAAATGAGGTGGTTCCACTCTGGAATTCAGCCCCAGTCTAGAAAGGCACATAGATTAGTTGGCGGAGTCAACTGTAAACAACACTAGTTACAGAAATACGTCAATGCAGAATTGACTTAAAAACATGATGTTAATGGTTTAATCAGTCACTTAATCAAATAATATGTTATTAAAATAATATGAAATAGAAATAATATGAATTATTTCTATGATTCTATCATCAGGCAGAATTAAAGGAATAATAATTAGAATCTTGTTTAAAAAGCCAGATGCCGGGCTACTAGTGAATAAACTCTATGTGCTATTTAACACTATATGATAAGTAAAGGCTAACACAAATTAGATAATAATAACTGTCAGCACAAAGCACTTCGTCACGATACTGGATTAATTGCATAATATAAACACATCTGTGAGGGATTAACAGATCTGGTCTTACCACCCTGAATGCCCCGGACTGTTGCGGTCTTCCCAGCATTGTCTAGGCCCACCATCACCAACGTCACCTTTCTGTAACCATCCAAACACAAGCACTACATTGACTGATGAAATCATAACAAGAACAACACAAAGTACTCATAATTAACAAGATATTCTCTTCTTTATTCATGTATAGGGCCATCAGAAAGGCTGCTGCATAGGAAAGCCTGCTCATCTTCATAAACCACAGTGATGACCAACTTAACAGTGGGCCTTAATTTAATGTTACAAGTGCAGCTCGAGTCAGAAACATATGTTAATTCAGCTGCTCCTGACTAGCAGAAACACACAAGGGACTGACTTGGGTGAGTCAGCAATAGTCAGAACAGCAGAGGAGCTCATTCGCGCGATTGTTCTCTTTCATAGACACAAACTTTCAAACACACACAAACCACGTTATTCTGCACTGAGGTGCTTGTAAGGTCAGGATAAAGTATGACATGAACACAAATACCGAATAAAAGCTGCAACTGCTAATAACAAGCCAAACGACTGCCGAGATGCTTTCATTGATTGTGTCTGGCTATGTCTATAAAACATGACAGAGCGCAGCAGATGTCAGATGTACCTTTATCTTATTACAGAAATAAACTCAATAATGATATCAAACCATAAAAAGACAAGTTGCCAGTTGCAGGTCTTGAGTTGTTATATTTGCCACTACGTTATACAATGGCACAGCAGTTAAAACATCCACTCCAAGCATCCATGAACATCATGAACAGCAATAATGAGCTTTCTTGGCACCTTCATCAACTCTGTTACCTAAGCCATATCCCATTGCCAGGAGAATGCAGGAAAACATGGGCACCAAGCAACTTAACAAACCACCCTGAGGCAGCCTACACCCCCCCACCAACTATAGAAACACAATGGAAAACACTGAAAGGAAAAACCCTTACTCACACACACACACACACACACACGGATACTTAACTACGGCATTTGCGCCGCAATGACATCAACCGAACTATCCAGGTGACCGTCCTCTGCAGCCATGAGGCCTTCATCGATATTGTAAACAGTACAGCACACTAGCAAGGTATAGCCTGTCTTCCAGCAATCCCCCAGAAACCAAACAAAGCCACACGCGTCCACACCCGTCCCCCAGATCTTGGCCCTGGTCAGCCCCTTTGCACTGGGATTAGCCAGGGATTTCCACTTCAGCCTCAGAGGATCAGTGCTAGGGTGCTGGAGGACAAATGCTGCTCACACAATCACACGTAAGCAGAGACTGACACCATGTTAGCTAAGCATGTTAGTACTGAGCCTGATGAAGAAGGCCCATCACGATTATTACATAATCACAATTATTTGAGATGATCGCAATTATTTCAGCTGACTGCAGTCATTTTCCACAGTAGATTTGGGTTCATGGGTTAAGGCAGTTAAATGTAATTAAACGAAAGCAGCAGACACATTTAATTAGACATCATGGGATTAGAATTAGTGCAGTGCAGTTTGTGAAACACTGAATCAAGCCACATGTTGTGTACTATTAAAATATCCTTAGGCATCACGATAATATTTTGCCTCCAAATGTAAACTACATAGTAAAGTGTACACATGATTGTGTGAGAACATGTGCACACACCCAACGGTATGGTGTACCAGTTCAACAGTACCACCAGTGCTAGCTATGTAGAAAACATGGCTAGTAAGCAAGACGGCTAATAAACAAATTCTTTCAATAAGACACTTTTGGTTTGTGCTTTTAGAGATGTGAATAATGAACAAGAAAAAAACGATTAATTATTCATGTGACAATTAATCTCAAGATTAAAATGACAGCCCCTAACTTTTTCTATGCAACAATACCATCACAATATCTAATTTTTCCTAAGACACGATTCACCAGCTGTGCATCCTTTTAAAAACTATTACTCCAATGACTTTATGATTCAATGTTTTATGCATAAATCAAACAACAAGATGTAAACAAACCCATTCAGAGTGGTTTCAACTACAACAGTGTAAAGAAACAATTTTTTTACAGTGCCATTCATGGGAACCGGGGTTGGCTGTGCCTACCACACCAATACAGCCCTTTAATATACAACCCAAAATGATGTGTAACACACATGGGATGGGCAATATTAAAGAAAAAAACATTTCAATATTTTAATAAAGAAAATTGGCTTATAGTGTCACATTTAAAAAAAAGCTTTAAGTACAATGATTGTTATTCTATATTTTACATACTGCACTGTGCTAGGATTAATTAAAACTTGACTATTTATGCCCTCTTTGTAATAAAACATGTGGTAGTTCAGTACTGGCATTATCCACAATATGCTCAGAAATGCATACTATTTATCAAAACAACTAAAATTATCAAGATAATATTTATCCCAATAAGCATAAAAATATTTACAACGTCCTCCAAGTATCTCTCAAAAAGGAATGTATTCAACACATAAACAATTTAGCAATTTAACTGTGTAACCACTTTCTGTAGCTTAGCTTTTCTAAGCATCAAACACTTTGGACATCTGGTTTTCATGACCACCGTTATGAACAATTCTGACGCTGTTCGTTTCTCTAGAATAGCACTTTTCACATCAAACCACACTGAACATCTTTGGTTTGAATTTGTACTTACATGGGCACTGTGGGTCAATGCCAATACGTTCGATGAGCATACTTGGTAAAGTTAATACAAAAACATTTATAGAACATAGAAACTGGCACTAAATCTAACTGGATTAGAATAGAAAGCAATAATATGCTGAGGTCAATATAATCACGTATCCCTGTCTTGTTTACATCAAAATCACTGAATTATGCAGAACCCTCCCCCTTTAAACAGGGCCAGCTCCGCTCTCTTGGATACTCTGCATTGTCCAACACGCGATTTCCTAAGAACCCCTTTTCAACAAAACATGCACTTGGTCAGTGTTTTTACTGTACTGATGACTCATCATAAGGACTTCCGCTTTGGACCTCGACCAACATTAACTCAGTCAGAAAGGCACATCATGAATTCATCACGATAACAATATCACATCACCCACCCACTCTAATTTCATAATATAAGCAGCATAAGTACAGACTTTCTGCCACCCTCTCAATGCACAAATAAAATTATTGGTCACAGGCCATAACAAAAAAAATCTCTAATCTGTTTTTGGGACTGAATTTAGGATTATAGCTATTACAAAATAACAGCTCAATCTTATATTAACTCCATAAAAGAAAGCAGTATTGTAAAAGAAAATTTCCTAAATACTGTCCTAACTTTGGGACAATCCCAATAATGTTCTGTTTTAGCTGTTTCTAGGGATTTTAGGCTGCGAAAGGCCGCGTAACCAGGATAATGATAAAGCATTTATTTACACTGCAAAAACGGTGCTTCCGCTTTTAAGCTGTCTTTACCAAGCTTTCGTTTTAAAAAATCCCAGACACTGCCGACTCTATCTTCACCACCCTCTCGTATTACCTTTGTGTGTTAATGTTGGGGAAAACCCATAAAATGTAACAATTACAGTAATGGTGTGAATAAAGATAGGACAGAGTCGAACATGTGTCTGTTTATTAGGAGAAATAACGGCTCACATGCTGTTTAAAGCTTAAGGAAACACAAACTGAAACTGGAAAATATCAACACACCAATAAAAAAGCAGGGGGTGCCGTCGCATAGTCTCAACTTCCAGTAATTGCACTTTAGTTTTGTTTTAACCTTTTTAAGCAGTGCCAGTCTAGCTAACTAACTCACATTTTTATGTTAACTTGATCATGTGTTTACATTTCAGCTATGCGCACATCAGATATGACCAATATAGTAAATGATTACTGACCTTAATAAAGAGTTTAAGAGTTCCTAACTTGATATAAGCTGCGGTTAAAAAAGATTTAACACCTAAATTAAGATATTAGCTTAATTAAGATAATATTACCTGTAATACGAATATGTATTTGATTCGAATCTTGATTTTGACAGATTTTAACATAGGACTAAATACATACAGCTTCTGTAACACGGCCCCAGACCTGTTGGAACTGCAAGAATACCACTGTAAAGCATGCTAGCACGGTGAAACTCATGCAATTACGCCTTTCCTGCCCAACGCAAGAGAGTGGGGAGTGGGAGCTCTTCCTTATTAATTTTTTAAGGCTGAAGTGCAATAATAAAGGCAATATTTCCTTCTTTTCTAACCTGTGTACCTTTATTATGGGCTCAATTTAACACTAAAAGCAACAGACAAACAAAACTAAAGGCTGATGAAGTATCCCTACTGATTACACAGCAGACGATGAGTCAGAGAGGAGATTTATCACTTAAAGCTTAGAGCCTCTGTGTGAGTCACTTGTTGTGATCACATACAGTGAGAGAGGGTTTGAGCACCGAGACGCTCAACAAGTCTAAATCTTGAGGCCGAGACAATGTAGAACAGGGTCCACTCAAACTGTTTGTCAAGCTGAAAAAAAGCCATGAGCAATTTCCAGCAAAGCACCACCATTTCTCAACTGAAGCTGACAGGTGTTTCATGATTGATCATATCCTTCAGGTGTCCACCTCAGTGATCTTCAGTGACAACTGTTTCTACGCTCCAATGGCCAAATGGAAGGAGTCAAGCAACGAGGCTCGGTTAAGCATCATATATAGACAAGGATTCAGACACTGACGGAGATTCAGCTACAAGCCAGTTTGGGCAGTTATTTATTATATGTGGAAAAGGATGTGAATCTTCCAACACTGCAGTTATTCTACACTCGCTGTTCGTTTTATCAGGACCATTAGCCATATAGGTGCACTCTGTAGTTCAACCATTACTACAATCCGCAATCCAACATCCCAACACCACGTCAGTATCACTGCAGTGCTGAAAATGAACTACCACCCACAAAATACCTGCTCTGTGGTGGTCCTGTGGAGGTCCTGACCATTGAAGAGCAGGATAAAAGGGGGCTAACAATGTAAGGAGAGAGCACCTACATGGCAAATATAGCTGATAAAATAGACAACAGATACAGGACAGATGTCGTACTTACTAAAGTGGATGGTTTGTGCATCTACACTGGGTAACTACCCACCAAAGTGACAATCCTTTTCAGGTTTAGCAATCATATCAATGATAGATCCTTTGATATATGGAAAATACCATGAAAGGAAATTTTAACAATACTGTCCAGCCCTAGCTGCAGCCATTCTGTATCTTTCCCATCCTCAGCTACAAACTACAGATAGTCTCGTGGACTTGTTGACACAATCAGACAGACTAAAGCAGTGTGTCTCATCAATGAACCCGGAAGGCCCACTGCCCTGAATACTTTAGCGCTTCGCCTGTTTTAACACAGCCAATTTAACTCAATTATTAGCATATTAGTTGGATCGGGTGTGTTGGGAGCAGGAAAAACACTAAACGAGCAGGGCAGAGGGCCTCCAAGACCAGGGTTAAGAAACACTGGAGTAAAGGAAGAGGCAGTCCCACGCTGTGTCCTCCTAATGTGTCTACAACATGACTACAGTGCAGAGCCATCATGACGAGTTAGAATGTATAGCTATTTGTCAAATCAGATTATTTGAAATGCTCAGCAGGATCAAGGTAAAAGCTGCAGCTGGAGTATGACCTGCATTGCAGGAACTCGTTTAAAACTTTCAGGGAAAAAACAGAAAACCTCTGAAACTCACCTCGCAGGTTCACGCCACCGTTTCAGCCAGCTGCAGCAATTCGCCATCAGACTGAACATGGCAATTCAAACACATGGGACTTGGGAGCCTGTAAGCTACCTCATGCAAACTGCTTGCCAGCCAACTCTCTGGAATAGCTTGGTATCTGCTGGACTATCAGTTTAAATCGCTAAATCTCAACATTTAGCAGCTCTCGGACCACTTTCAACTTCAGCTAGTGGGTTTGGACAGACCAGTAACGGTAGCGATGCCATTGTGAGCAGCGTTAGGTTACGATAGCTCTCTAGCTAGTAGTATAAACTAGTTAGACTTAGACCAAAGTAAAGGCTATACTAGTCATTTTCACTTACAGTGTTGGTCAGTGTAGCTAACAGTATGGCTAGCTAACGTTAGGTAAATCTCACTTCTCGGTATAACGTTTTATCAGCTAGCTAGCTAGCTTTAACGGTATCCTGTCTAAATGTCAGCTAACAACAACCTACAGGCCATATTCTCGGAACTACCTACTAAGTGAAAGCGTCAATTTACCCAATATAATCTTAAAATATTCGGGCGTTATTCTTCACTAGCTAACAAGAAATGCTAGCTCCAGACTATTCGTTAGCATACTAGCTTACCTGACCTGTTAGCGTAGCAGCTTCGTTAGCTAAAAAGTAACGGACCCAGCCAGCAGGCTAGCTAAAATAAGGCATGTTCTGGTTATAAACGTCAGCGTACAGCGAGCTAAACTGTCGTCAGTAGCGTAATTCGTCATGTGTTACACATAAGGCGACCCCAGAAGTGCGGTTGTCCGTGGTAAAGTTTTGAGCTGATGCTGCTCCTCCGTTTTGTTTATTTCGCCCTCCTCCCGCTGCTATGGCTGCAGCACTGATTTGTCCCTCTTCTGTCTCCCTAGCAGCGGGAGAGGGCTGTAGCGCCATCTGCTGGCCGGAATGGGGAAGTGAGTATCGTGCACCCACCAGCCACTTCAGTAAGTACACCCATTGAGGAAGCCACTCTGTCAATTTCATCAGCTACAGGTGCACTTTGTAGTTCTTCAGTTGCAAACTGTAGTCCATATGTTTCTCTGTATACTTTGTTACCCCGTTCTTCAGTGGTCAGGAGCCCCACAGGACCACCACAGAGCAGATATTATTTGGGTGGCGGAGCATTCTCAGCACTGCAGTGACACTGATGTGGTGTTTGTGTGAGTAGATCAGACACTGTGTCCACTCACTGTCCACTCTATTAGACACTTGCTGGTCCACCTTATAGATGTAAAGTCAGAGACGATAGCTCATCTGCTGCTGCACAGTTGGTGTTGGTCATCCTCTAGTCCTTCATCAGTGGACACTTTTGTTTGGATAGTTTTGGTTGGTGGACTATTCTTAGTCCAGCAGTGACACTGAGGCGAGGTCTCATCCACTCACACCCGCACAACACACACTAACACACCACCACCACGTCAGTGTCACTGCAGTGCTGAGAATGAACCACCACCCACATAATCCCTGCTCTGTGGGGGTCCTGACCATTGAATAACAGGATAACAAAGCATATAGAGACACAGATGTAAAACTACAAATTGCACCTATATGGTGAGCGGAGCTGATACAGTGGACAATGAGTGTAGGTACAAGAAGGTGTACTTAATGACGTGGCTGTTTTTTTTGTTTATACTGGTTCTTTAAACTGGGATCTTCTTACTGCCAACCGTAATGCATTTTCTACGGAGCCCCTCACGGTGATTGTTTTTAATAAGGCGTGTCCATGAATTAATATACTGAACTTTATTCCTTTACTCTTATTAAGGAAACAGGAATGTGGGGGAAGGACACTTTGGACCACTGGTACAGTGAACTGGATGAGTTTTGAGATTAAGACATTTTTGGGTACAGAGGCGAAAGTTAAACGAGTGTGGAAGTAACGTGTTATTAATGCATTCTTAATGAAACACAAAGGGATGGTTGAAAAGTGGAATGGGGTTTATTACGTTGCAGGCAGTGAATCACAAGGCAGGAGTGCCAGTAGAGCATCATCTCACAGTTTCCCAAAGAAACATCTGCCTTCTAGAAATGAAAAGGAAAGTATGTCACCCGCTTTTTTGTAATGGAGAAAGATGGGTGTGGTCCGTGAGTGGTAGAAAAAGTGTTTGTCCCTGCCTGGTGGAAGAAACCTACTGATTTGGTGACCACTGTGACTTTTCCTCTAGCCCCAGCATCAGGCCTTTCCATTTCCATGTGCTTTTCTATTTTCCGTTTCCACTTTTGATTGGACTATGCCTTCGACATGTGGTGGTAGTATGAGGGAAGACCTCCTCCCGAACTTCATAGTCCTCCTCCCAAGAGAGCATCATGCCTGCCTCGCTGGTGAACAGCGTATGTTGTGTTTTGAACATGTTTTTGCTGGTGACCAGTCATAGCACTTTTGGACCAAAAGAACCCAGGCTTTCGGACTGGTTCCATTCAGACTTTGTAGAACCTTGGTGCTATTCAGGGAACAAGTCTGTGTTTGCGCCAGTTTTTCCTGGAACCAAGGAACGTCAAAGAATATGTCATCATCATCAACAAGGGATGTTGCACAACAGTAGTAAACAGTCCAAACAAGATGGCAGAGTCTATAGATTACCTGTGAGCGTTTGTGCTGTAATACCCGATATTTGTTTTTATCCAAAAGGCAAGCACGGATCAACTACTGGTGATCTATCGGAAGACGTAGAAGAGTTACAGACCACTGGGCGTCGCCATTGTTGCCTTCTGCTTCCTCAACAACCGACATGCCCATAGATGTCATCATGGTTCATGCTGAAGAACCTACTATTCTTTGGTTCCAGGTGGGACCTATTTATTTATTTATTTATTGTGGAAATGCACCAAATTAGGTGTGTGAACCAGAATGGAACCCGTTCCATCAACCAGCATAAAGCCCGGCATGGACCAGAATAGCTCTCGAGCTGGTCTAAGCAGGTGAGGTTAAAGTTCTATTTAAACTATTTATTAATGTTAAAAGAACTTCCCAGTCACTGGAATTTAGCCACTACACTGTAAAAGATGGATATGGAGGGTGTCAGTATTGCATCAAACAGTACATTCCACTGTATGCAGAATGCGGCATGCATGTCAGTGTTATGTTTTCAGGGTTGTCTTGACCTATGGTGGGTCTGGGATCCTTTCATGGGGCCCAGAATCTCTGGTGCCGTCGCTGGCTCCAAGAATCTCATTCAGTAGAAGAAGAGTATGTCCAACATTCTACGACCTCATCAGAGTTTGAAACCGACAGTCAGAGGCTGAAACCAGGCAGATGGCAGTAACGTACCTCCTAGAAAGCAGAATGATATTGATTGCTAACATCACGTTTGCGGCCGAGCTTGAAACTTGAATCATTCGCATGTCTCGCAATGTCAAACCTACCCACCAAGTTTCCTTCCTGTCTGTTGATTCCTCCCGGGTGCAGCTATTCTTTTGACAATGAGTGTATAAGGAGGAGGCAGAGCTTGCTAAATCCAGCTCATCTGAAAGGCATGTAGTCAGCCAGTTTTCAAGTTTATGTCCATGTGATCAGAGTGATCGCCTTACTTCTGAAATCCCAGAATTTCATGAGGTTAGCAGCTGTAACTCTGTCCTGGTCCTCAACCGGCCTGAAGTTAACAAATCAGGAGTCACGTCTCAGACAACTCTAGCTAGGGCCATAAAGGTGGCAAATGACGTTCTTATACAAAGTGCACTGCAGCAGATTTCATGTTGTGCATCAAGCCAAACAGGATCATCCTCTTCATCTACAACATCAAAGTCTTCACCCAAAGATTTTCACGGTGCTGCTGTTGATATTGGTGGAACTTGTTGAGTATAGCATGATTGACAGCAGAAGTGACTCCAATACCTTAATTAGGTCACTTGATACATTGTCATCTACAAATAGATCGGGTCTGTCAGCCGGGGGTCTCGTTCAGCACCCTTTAACTTGTTCAGAAGGGTATGTTGTTGTCTTTAGGCCTTTTCATGACTTGTTTTCACGTTCACAGTTCTCTATGAGCTCTATTTTCTCCACACAGAGTGATCCCACCTCCGATTTGCCACTTTCTAGTGTACAGAGCGTTCCCCGGATAGATCATCTCACTGTAACATGCACAAACAGCATTATTAAAGAGATTACACATCTTTATCCCTCGGATGTGCCCTTGTCAGTGTCAAGCCCCAGTGGAAGATAAGGATTCAGAGGAAATGCACAGCAAAATTCAGAGTTTGGATGAACTTGCCTGAACTTGCAGATCTTCATCAAAAAGTAGCTCATCAGGCAGAGATCTAGGAGAGTGCAAGGACATGTCATTCCCTAAGCCAGACTTTTCCGTGCTCGGTTCCAGACTAAAGCAAAGGAGACTGTCAGTGACATCCTTCTAAAAGCAGAGGAAAAAGCTTTTCTACCTCAGGGTCTAGACAGACATCCGAATCCTCTAGTGGCTCAGCTGCTATCCAGTCATATTTTGGAGCTGCTTCTGTGTTCACTGAAGCCTAGTCTACAGCTTCAGATATCACTGGAAGCATGTTGAAAAGGTTGCAGGAGAGTTGTTTGTCAGCTCCATCAGATAATGTTTGGAGAGCGACTAGACCGACTTCAAAGCAAACAAAAAGAGTACACTCTGCTTCTCACTGTAGACTGTAAACCTGATTTGCAGTGTGTTCACCGCGTTAAATATAGACAAAATGGCATTTGTATTTTCATTAATTGATCATATTAATCGTTCAAAAACAGAGTAACTAAATAACTTGAACTACCACATCTGTTTTGAGGTTTAAGGGGTGAGCTTAAGCAGTGAATGCACTAAAACGTTCAGTGCAGGGGGTCTTCAAGACCAGGGGTTTAAAGGGTTTAAAGACAAAGGAGCTCTAACGATACAGTATGAGAAATATATTGTGTTTTGGGAAAACTGAAGCATGTAAATCTATTCTAGCAAACCCAAAAATACAATTACACTCATCGTCATAGAAATAGCTGCCGTGTGGGATTGCAGTGCTATTGGGAAGGAAGATAAAGGTTAGCAGGAACAATAAATGATGATACATTTAGACTGATATGGACAATATTGGTTGAGCTACACATACAGAAGTACTGTCTCTAAGGCAACACGCCAGACGTCTCAGCATGGAGTTGTATAGGTCCCTCATGGTGTCCACCAAGACAAAAGCGGGACCCGTCAACGAAGATGACCTGCTGCCATTCTGAGTCACTCAATGACAGTCTGGCATGGCACCACTGGAAGCTTTGGCAACACTGACATGGTGCAAATGGTACTGGCACCAAGAGGATGACTCATGGATGTTGGCAGTTGTGGCTGTTGGGTCAGTCAGATACAGCGATAAGCCCCACCCTTGCTTACATCACATGCGTGGCCAAGCGTGAAAACTGACTTCCCTGCCAAGATTAATTCCTTTCGGTTGATTCCTTCTGGGTGCAACTATTCTTTTGATGATGAGTGTAAATGAAAAATGAAAAAAAATGAGTATAATACGTCCTCTTGAAAATAGTTTAGCAGCACCCTGTCTATAACATTTATAGACCAGCGACTGCCTAATACAGCTGGAATTAACACGAGTTAAATCAGATGAGGTGGCCACATCAATGAGCTGTGCTGGAATCTAGCCCTCTGGAGCTAAATACCTCTGGTCTACCATTGTCTAAAGGATGTGCGGTTTTGAATAAATCATTTTGACAAAGAACATTCAACTCCTTTCTCATATGTATTTTATTTTTTTTAGAACAAAAAAAAAACCTCTTGATATATAAACCCATCCCAATTATATACCATTCAAACTTTTCAAACATTTACATAAGATACAAAAAAGGAAAAAATAAATTAAATAAGTAGGTCACTGCTCCTATGTGGAACAGCCCAGACATGCCTCCTTTGAGACACGGATGTTTCTTCTCTTCAATTTAAAGAGAAGTTCATTAGAAACGTATGTAACATCAATGGTTTAGGAAGTTTTCTTGTTATTAGCTGAAGACCTGTCTTGAGTTCGAAGGGCAAAGATTCAGCTTGGCTGTGTTGTTTGTACCCTACCTAGATTTCAATTTCAGTAATTCTGTCCTTCATTATGTCTGCAAGACTTGGGTCTGCATCCATGCCTCCAAATGATCATATTCAGTAGGATATAAAAGGCAAAAATAACATAAGGATAAATCGGACAACCCTGTGAGCACCACGTCTGCTCATTAGAGTTCAAAGAATCTAACACATCCATGATTGAGAGCAAAAGTTAGTGAAAATTAGTGATGAAAGACGTAATTATTCACAAATAATTAAGCCGGACATTCCAAATGTGCCGGAAATATTGTGGCTTGCACAGCCAGTACGATTTAAGTCTATTCTTTGCACTTCCTAAAAGTAACATTGAACAGATTGGAGCAGAATCCTGATGACCCTCTTGGCACTGAACAGTCTGGCTGTATCTTTCAAAAGACATAGCAAAAGCAGACTAGATGAGGAAAAAAAAGATCACGAGCGATCCCTTCTCTTCAAGGTCAATGACCGTTTTACCAACCATGATCCAACAGCCTCGAAACTGGGCTAAATCACCAAGTACATAAGCCAAGGAAGTATCAAATATCAGTTACATAACATTGGAAGGCAAGTCCTACTTGAAACACTGTTCCTCCTTTCTTTTGTTTTAAACAAACGTATCATTTGCATGGCAAGCGACTTATTACTAAGACATTTCAGTCAAATCCCTGGAACATCCTCAGCGGTGTCAATCATGTTGAACGTCGGGTCCAGCCGCTGAAGTGTTCCATCATCAAAGCAGATTTATTACTTCAGAATATTATTCATCGTCCAAGTCCACTGACCACGAGCTTGGCAAAAAAAAGAATCTGACAGAGGGAAAGGTCCAAATGGTAAAACAAGCAGTATTCTGGACTGTTTTACACGTAAATGCTCAAAATGGGGTCCTTTCTAGTCAGGGCCTCTTATGCGCACATTCTTCAGAATGTCAATAGCAGCTTTCAACAACAGATCAAATCGGCTCCGTTTCCTGGACCACCACTCCAATAGAAAGCACGGCTTCTTCATGAGGCACCTGTGAGGAAAGAAGGCACAAATGAATCGAAAAGAGGGGAAAAACGGCCTAGGTCAAAGTGTTCAAATCAAGGGACATTCCATTTCTGAAGATGTGCAGGCATTTAACATTTCGTGATCCACAGTGTCACGTGTACTGGTAATATATATATATTCCAGCAGGATTGTGCACCATGCCATCCAGCCCAAGCTGTTCAGAGTTGGTTCTAGGAGCATTCTGGAGAGTTCTGACGAATACGGTAGCCTACATGTTTACCCAACATGAGTCCAACTGGCATCCAAAATTATGCTTCATTCGAACTCCAATAATTCACGGTGCCCTGCCATAGGCACGCTGACCAGTGTTCAACAACTTACACAGGTGTGGGCGTTTCCAAGCTGTCCTCTGAGTTAACTTTACTTTATAATCAGTGTGCACACTGCTATCCTATGACTTTTGGAATATCAGTGTTTACGAATAGTCAGTTAACAGCAGTGTCTCACAAACTAACTTGTAGGGCTGTCCCACACACAGCTGTTTCTCTCACAAACTACCTTGTTGGCACATCATCCTGTAAGATGTTCCTCATCAGCATCAAGCATTTCACCAGTTAGCTCATGTTTCCTTCTTTGTTTTTTAACGTGTTTCTCTGTGTGCTGCTACACTGGTGCATCATTTAAATGCAGAGGAACACATTTTTAACAACGTCAAAATACATATTACTGTCCAAAAGGGTAAATGAGCCCTCTGCTTCCTCCAAAGGCTTGCCAGAACAGCTCCTCTGCTAGATCTATAGCTCCGCTGTGGAGAGAATCCAAACAAGCTGCAACACTGTCTGGTATGGCAGTGCAACTGCCACCGAACACAAGGTCTGGCACAGGGTGGTAAAAACTGCACAGCCCATCACCACAGCTGCCCTACCACCCATACAGGACATATACAACAGGAGATGTCTGAGGAAAGACGTCAACATATCCTCTGATGCCACACACCCCAGCCATCCTGTTCCAACCTCTGCCATGCCATCAGGAAAGAGGTAAGGAAAGATCCGTGCAGGATCCACCAGGTTCAGGAACAGTTTTTACCCTAGAGTGGTTAAACTGGTCACACCAGCAGCACGTACCAGAACATGACTACAACATTATAGACTGTTAGTGATCGAGTCCTGATCACCCTAGCCCATACACACTGGGCTCCACTAGCTCACACGACACGTATGCCCTTGAACTAGACCTCTATACTTGAACTAGACCTCTATACTTGAACTAGACCTCTAACACTTTAAATATACTGATATTAAATTTTCAGGCCACTTGTATTCTGACACTGTACCGTACCACTGGAACAATGGATAAAACTGCAGCTGAAGTTCAGGTTTCAAGATGACTGCTACTGTTTTTAGTTATGTGAGGTAACCTTTTGTCCATCTGTCTGCTGAGGTCTGAGGCAAGCATGAGTTGCTTTTGCAATGCAGTTTGCTAATTAGCAGGGTACAAGTGTACATTGCCTGCTAGCTGCAACTTTCTAAAGAAGAGAACTTCTGTCACCAAATGTCTTGGCTTACTGGCTTCATTTGGAGTAAGGGAGTGATAACCAATCTTATTTGCACATAGCTGACATGGCTGCAGGTTTTCATGCCGATAAAGCAGGATTTACAAGTGCTCAGTTGTTTAAACCCAAGGCCAACTAATATGAGTGGAATCAGGTTTCCTCTGCTTGTTTAAAATAAAAACTGGCAGCCACATTAGTCCTTTGCAGATAAGACTGGACGTCTGTGGGGTAAGATTATATACACTGATTTTTCACTTAACTATTGCTTTAACTGCCAGTTTAGGTAAAGCCAAAGATACATTAAATTACGCTCCTCTTGGACATTCATTCACCATATGCGGTTAAAACACAGAAACACAAAAGTCATAGGTTTACCTCTACATTAAGCACACACTCTGGCATACTTACTTTCATCATCCGAATCAAAGCCGAAGAGGGATGTGCACTTCTCTCTGTGCCCCTGCAACTCCTCCTCACTGTTGAAGGCCGCAGAGCAGCGAGGGCAGGCCTGTCTCTTAATAGGACTGACCTCAGTGGCACTGGCGCCCCTGGAGCCCACCTGTGGCCCTTTCCAGCGTTTGGGCATGCTGATATACAGTTCGTCCAAGTATGCTGAGGGAGGCGGGCGGATGAAGGGCTTTGTGCTCACCTTCCCAAAATCTGTCTCCTGCTCTTTCGGGGCTAACGCGGAGGGTTTAACTGGAGGTTCTTGTTCATGGTCACTGTGGCCATTGACAAGCCTGGGGCTCTTACTGGTATAGTTCACAGAGCCTTTATTTAATGTCAAAGGAATTTCTTCCTGTACTTTAGCAGGCGCAGCAGTCCTTTCCTGCTCCGGACTTTGAAGGGATTGCGTTTGTGGAATGGCCGTTTCCATGTTTTCAGGCATTTGTTGCATTTCTACAAGGCTTGTCTTTGGGCTTGCAGCTGGTGGACTGATCTCATCAGCACCTTTCTTACCAGGTAGAACTTTGGAAGTTACAGATTTGTCCTTTTTGCTCATGACCTTCTTCCTGACCCCACTGTAATGTCCCCTTTCATGACTGTACAAGAACTTGGGGTGAGACACTTGCACTGTGCATCCGGGGAAGCAGCAAACTGCCTTAAGTGGCTGATGGTCTTTTAGCATGTGGTCGCTGAGCTCCAGTCGGGTTTTGAATCTCTCCTTGCAATCCATATGATAGCATGGGTGTTTGAGGTTACCGCGATGTGAAACAACATGGTCAAAAAAGTGCTGAGGGGTCCAGATCCTTCTGCCACAGAAGAGACACTTCTCCTTGGCGAAGTTATAGAAGAACTCCAGGGCTTTGGTGTCACTGGGATGGTGGATAAGTACATGTGAGAGAACAGGCCCTGGCCTTGCAGTGAATGTGCACGCTTCCCCAGGGCATTTGACGACTGATGGAGCAGATCTCATTTGCTTTTTGTTTTTCTCCACTGGTTGGGACGTCTCATTCGATTCTGCCTCTGACCCATTTTCTTGTCCTGTTGTGTTTGCTACACTGGCTTCAGATTTCTCCTGCTCATTTGTGGGCTTAGTAGTTTCATTTCTGGACGTAGTAGTTTCATTTCTTTCTGTCAGTTTTTGTTCATTTGTTCCAATGTCTACCTTTCTTTTCTTTACAATTTTACCATCCTCGTTCTGCTTCTCCGGTCTACTCTTTTTCTTATTTATCCCAGGTTTCTGCAACAACTTTGCTTTTGCTTCTGATTTTGATGAATTCAAGTTTTTCCCTTCAGTGTTAGTATCCACCTTATCTCGTTTGATACTACCATCACACTTAACTTTGTTTTCCACTTTCTTTTCTGACTCCACCATTTCAGTCTTTTGCTGTTTGCTTTCCTGTTTTGTTGTTGCTTGTACATTTTTATGAGTTGCACAACTGCCCTCATCCTGAACACGCCTCTTCAAATTTTGCTTCTTCCGAATTACTCCATTCAACCGGTGAGCTGGACCATCCTTAGACACTGAAACACCTCTCTCCTTCATTAATGTTCTGGTCTTTGCTTTTCTAGCAAGCCTTTTCCTAAGGAGCCTTCCTTTAGACTCAGACTTCCTAACTAAACCTCTCGTCAAGTATATTATCTTTTTCTCAGGAACGCTCTCCTCTTTGTTTGGCTTCTCTTCGGGTTCTTTTGTTGGTGCAGACACCGTTGTTGCATTCTGCTTCAATTGAGTTTTTTCAGTATCTGTGCTGTTCTCTGCTTTAGGAGGTGCCGACTCTCTTCTAAAATTAAGCCTCATCAGCAGTTTTGACTTTATCTGTGCAAGTCCAGGCCTTGTTTTCTTTGGCACTGCCCCCTGGACTGTTTGATCAGGTTTTGCAGACAGTTCAGGTGAACCTTGACTCTTCTTTTCCTCAGCGAGTTGTTCAGCATCTTTTAATTTTTTGATGTGCTTTTTAAAATGACATAATGGACCACGAATGTACGTGAAACTCTGACAAAACATACACTTCCTTTCAAGTCGGTAATGCCAGAACGCGTGTCTCAGAATTGACGAGTTTCTGTATTCTTTATTGCAAAGCCCACAACGATGTATAAGCCGCATAACAGTCTGAGCAGTGGGCACAGGAGCTGAACTGTTAGTCACCGGAGGCCTAATACTAGCCAGCTTATCCTTACTTGTCTGGTGCACCGCTGGTTCTTGAGCTTTCTCTTCCGCAACCATCTTGGAGCCGCTTGCAATTACAGATGCCTTTTCAAAAACACATGTAATTTCTCCAAGAGCCGAAGATGTATTTTTAAGACCTTTGCGTTCTTTGTCTGGGGTAGACATAACATCAGTTGTTCTTTGGGGCGCAATTGCAGGCAATGGAGTAGTGTTGGCTGTTGTTTTGGATGCATTGTGAGGGGCAGAAGCATTGTTAGTCACTTTTTCAACCCCACTTTCAGGCAGGCAAATATAATCAGTATCTTTGTTCTGTGTGCTATCAGGAAAAGACATTTTGTCAGCTGCTATTTCTTGTGCCTTTCCTGGTGTAAGAATAGTGTCAACCATGGACCTAGCGGCTTCTTCTACAGGAGGACTGACGGTGCTATTCTGTAGAACGCTGACTACGTTATCTGGGCCCACAATATCCTCAGCAGGTGTAACTGATGACAATTCCAGACCAGAACGTGTAACAGATGCATCAACAGTGCCCTCTAGAGGTCCAGAGCCATTGTGTGTTACAGTAGGGGTTAGTGAGGTCACCCCAGTTTCAATCGCTGTGTTAACTGGTTCACTAGGATGATTCTTTATTGGTGCAGGAACCTTCAAGTGCATTTCCTGTTCAACATCATGGGAACCTGGAATTACTACCTTGTTATCTATAGCATTATTTGAAATTTCATCAGGCATTTTTGTGTAGTTGTGGAACTTTCTCACAAAGGCCACGCTTTCCTGCGCCCGAAAGACAAACTCTTCAGTGCCCTTGGTCTTTTCGCTCCATGAAAGCGTAGATTCCTTCGACAGTAACTGACACCAAGAATTTGCAGTCTCATCACAAGGCTGTGTAGGAGTCTCCTGACATGGAGATTTGGATTCGTCAAAACTGGACTCCATGGTAGAAGTCATTACTGAGACAGACCGGCTCTGAACGTCAGCAGGGAGGTCCACTTCGTTATCAGGATAAGAAAATTCCATTGTGATTTCAATGACTGGTGTGTCCACTGCAATGCCCTTTAATACATCCAATTCCTTTGGCTTCCTCCCTGGTTTCTTGCCTTGCCTGGGGACACTGTTTTCAGCCTGGGAAGCCAACTCCTCCAGAAGCCAGCGGGGTTTCCTACCCCTGCGTTTCAGGGTCTTTTTCTCTGAATGTCTGGTAAGGAACCTCTGGCGTCTGCTACTTAGCTGCCTGGCATGATTTTGCGCCAAATCCAATTGTCTAAAAGATCGTCGAACAGGAAAGGGCTCCAGTTCCTTTATGATTTGCGATCCTGGTTTTCTTCCCCTCTTCTTAGGTGGAAGAAGCCTGGAGGACACATCACCAGCAGGTGTGACCCTTTGTTCTACTGTCCCGGATTCCTGTGTGTTTGTGCTGACAGGCTTGGTCACTGGTTTGTAGAAAGTCCTCTCAGTCTCAGTGTGGCACTTGCAATGACCTCTAGCACAATAATTGGGCACCCACTTATCCTCTTCCATAATTTCAAAAAGGGCAGCTTTGGCTACCTTGTCACTCATGAGCTTCAGACAGTTTGTTTTGATGTTAAGAAGGCTCCAGAACTCAGGGTCAAAGAACAAGTCCTTCTTAAGAATCTGAATGACCTCAAAGCGAACGTTATTCCCAACAGGACTGGTGTCCAGATGGTATTCCTGATCGGGGTGGGTGTACAGGAGAAACACAGTCTTGTAGGCCTCAATGGTGCGCTCCAGGAAGAACACAAGCAAGGCACATGCCCTGCAAATTTCCAAGTCACTTGGGAGCAGGTATGCAATGGTTTTATAGATGAGAGACTTGGTGACTGGATCGTTCTTGAGGTCAGTCTGAAGGGCTCGAACACAGAGCTCCACACAAAAGGTCAGGCCATCTATCCCCAGATGCTAAAAACAAAGACAAAACAAAAATCTAAATTAGCTAAATGTAGAACATACACAACATATAATATCATGCTGTAACTGTATGTACATTTAGGCTTTTTAAGGATCACTTTCCTGGATCTCTTAAATCTCTCCGTTCCTCATGTTTGGAACTTAAAATACAATAACTTTACATGTTGTTGCTGAATAATAAGTCTAATGGTCTGGACATAAATAGGAGTATTCGAGTTTAACCTCAAACAAGCAAAGAAAGACAATGACATTTTATCCAAGACTAAACTTCACCTAGTCTTAGACCACCTAGTAGGACCATTGTAATATTAGTAATACATAGTTATATTAAAGTACAACAAAAGATGTTAGGTACATACCTCTTCTAAAATCACCTTGATAAATGGAAAGATTGACTTGATGTTGGTGGCTGACAGAATCAAGAGTTTGCATTCGTCTAGAAGGTCCTGTTTGGAGGCCTTCACTCTGAGGTACAGTTTACACCAAATGAAGACCAAATCCCTAAAAGTGGAAAATCATGTATGAGTATTAGTATGCAATTTTCTCCATGACTCTAAGATGCTGACACCCAATACTTTATGTGCAAGTATATATTTATTCAGAAATTCAGACTACCTTGACCCGGATTAGCATTAAAGATAATTGTTACAGATGTGTATTAGGGTTATACCATCAGTAAAGTGAATCAAAATGCAGACATTTCATCACAGTAGGTCAATGTCAGAACATTCTTCTCTTCTGGTGCACAATAAATAGACAGGCAAATGTCAGCTTGAAATATCGGCCACCTAATCAGCTGTCCGATATCGATATGATTTGGATAACACTGTGCATCTCAAATGGTAATATATAAATTGATTAATAACAGATTAGCTGAAAGACACTGGAAGATACTCATACAAGTCATTCATGTGTTTTCTAGAGTCACTGGAACAACAATGGAATGACAACAATCACCACCACCAGGTTCCCAACCCTGGTAATGGGGTAACTGTCCGGCATTTATTTGTGTTTTCCTGCAGTAACGCATCCATTTCAGCTCATTTTCATTAACTGATTAGTTGGATACGGTGTCAGTGTTTGCTTACATAAAATTACATTTCCAAACCAAACATTTACCATATCGCTGGGAATTACAGGATAATTTAGCAATACAAATAATGAGCATTTTATAGGACAGCACATCAGCCCCTGTTGCCAAGTGGTTTACAAACCACTCATTTTTTTTGTTTTGTTTATTTTTTTAAACTGTAATTTTACCTATATTGTAGGTTAACCTATGGATTCATTGACTTTAGTAGTCCCAACTTAAATACCCTGTGACACTGTGATATTTTTGAAAAATATTAAAACACCACAAGTATCCTCATGTGCAAACACGTCCATCAGTTTCATTTGTGGTTTGGAGAGTTGTTTAGCATTTTGTCAAAACACGTAACAAAGCCACTTTGCACACATCACAGTGCTTAGACTGATGCCGTTCCCCATTACATTAGGCTTCATATGATTGTAAATCCAGTGATTTAACAATAACAGAAAAGGAATATTTCTTTAGCCAGTGCAAGCAGTTAACTCACTTAAGTTCTGTTTGAATGGAATTAGTTTTACATGGTGATGGAAGGTAATGGATTTAATTGCAGCCATGTCCACTTCCACAATATCAGCAACAGTATTTATGACATGGGTGTAGAGAGGGTTGGTCCACAACTTCGGACTGCCACGATACAACTGTATATAGGCATTAACTGTACCTCAGCAATTAGCTTGTCATTACATAATGTAGCTTTAGCACTGTTTGTTTGTTTATCCATCTAATATGCAGCCGAGGTGAAGACATGCTGCATCTGAAAAGCAGTAGTTGATACTGAATGTCACCCCTGTAGACTGTTCAGTGCTTTCAATGTCATTAGGATTATTTTCTATAACTTGTTTCAGGCCTGGGAATGGGTTGGGAGCCAGACAAACTTAAAATATGCAAAGTAGGTGGGGGTGGTATTCCAAAAACAAAAACAGGGATTACTGGTAGTTCCCAACTCCTGAAGCAACCCCCACTACCATAGATTTTAGGGCTGGGATCACACGTCAATCACAGCCATGGGACTGATAATTAGAATCTTTGGTTTTCTGTATGCATGAGCATGCCGACCCAAAGACACGAGTTCTGAGATAGGTCCAATGATGGGGTTTGGAATTACCTATCCAAAAGGTATATATATTTTCAAGACACTCTTAAAAAATAAATAAATAAATAAAAAAGCTGACTCATAAGATGGAGTGAAAGGCTTTTTCTGGGGCTCACCAAAGGTAGTACATGTCTCCACTCCTGAGTTGTTGCAGAAGGAATCCTCTGCTTAGTTCCAGAAGCAATTGATCTTTCTCCTCATTCTCTGCAATGCAGAGGATCTCCACGGCATCCTTCCCATCAATCTCTTCCATCTACACAACAAGACCAAAATATGACAGTCAACAAACCAAAGCTCATCACAACCCATCCCTTCTCATATTCAACACCGGTGTTAACTTCACTATTTGGAGTCATTCCTACACAAGAGATACTGGGGCAACATCGTGACAGATTTTTCCCTAGGACTGCATGAATTTTTGGAATCTGAGTTTTTTTTTGTATATGTTTTCCTACACTGGATGCATGTTTAATACTTTTCTGATAAATGGCAGATATGGGTCATTTAACTAAATGTGAACAATGAGGCTACAAAGTTTGAATCTGAGCAAAAAATGGAATCGACTTGCAATGCAAACATAACACTGCTAGAACAGAAACAGGAAAAGTTGAGAAATATTCGCTCACCTCCTTAAACAGTTTTTCTTTCCGAGAGGCCTTCAGGAGACAAGAGAGGTAGGCCTGCTTAAAGAAAAGGTTCCTGCCTGTAGTTGGGTGCTGACTACATCTCTGGGTCAATGCCATGGCTTCTTGGATTCGTTCACAGGCCAGTAAGTAACGCACCCGCAACTCAAAGAACAAGGACACCTCAGAACTGAGATATCTGTCCACTATGAAAGAAAGAGCGATATATGACCAAAATGTTAGTATACTAATCGTTTACCTCATTCTCCAAAACATAGTGACCTTTGATGGATTAACAGGGGGGAAGAAAAGCACAAGTGATCAAGTTAAAACCACTTTTACACTGGGTTCACAAAACCAGAGAGAAAAAACGAGAAAACCCACGTAAAACATTACAGCTGACACTTCCAAACATGGTGACTACTTGATGTATTACATTAAACGAGGACAAAACAAATCCTTATGTACACTATGGCAGGTGTCATTTCACAGCAGGACCGGTAAATCAATTTTATGATAAGGTCTTAAGAAAAGCAGTAAAACTAAAACACACCATCCACTTGTGGTTGCTCCAATTCCTTTAGGATACCCTGAAGCACAGGGCTTGCCCAAGGCCCTCCATCTTTGATGATCTGTCTAACCTGGAGCAGGTACACATTTTGATATCTCACCAGACTCGAGTGACATTCCTGACGTAGAGGAAAAAAAAAAAAGACATGGTGTAATAAATATAAAGCATCTTGAACAATGCCGTTACCTGAATGTAATGTCATCTTCAGCAATGCCACCAACTGAAAGCAAGATTTTTTTGGGGGGTGGGAAAAGTGTATGTGTAACAGTCTACTTGTTTATTTACTGTTTAATATTCATTACACTTATAGATCTGACAAGTAATAATCAAGGGATAGGATATGTAAAAGCTTTACAAGTTGCCACAATAGTCAGCTGATGACATTCTCTCTTTTATTTTCACAAAAATCTAATATTCTGTATCTTTTAACATATCTCTAAAGGTGATGAAATTACCTGAAAGGAGTCCAGAATATCTTTTAAGGGGTCCTCAGGGAATTCATCTCTCCCAAAAAATAGCAGCAGCTCAAAGACACTCCTGCAAAAACGTGAAATCAATTCTGTTTTCATTCACAGATTTAACATGCGGTTTCCACATCCATTGCTCCAAGTCAATAAAAGTAATGGAAAAAGTACTAAAGAGATGGTGACGTTACATGAAACAATCAAAAAAATGTGCGCACAGACTAAGACCACAAGGTCGCTTAGCCTACCTGTTGCAAAGCTCTGAAAACAAAACAAAAGTGGTGTATGGTTGCAATCAGATTATGGCAGCAGGTTGTACTTACAGGGCAAGACTGCTCAAAGTGTAGCGCACATGTTCACAATCAGAGGGGAAAGACGCAGCAGCATGGACAAAAGCACACAGGGCACTCCTCAGAACCTGCAGCTGCGGCAGGGGCACCTGCCATCGGCTTGTGTGTTCTTCAACCAGCTACAAGGAAAAATAAAGTAAGATGGCAAAGGATGAAATGAGACACGGAGAGACAGGTTGTTCAACCTAAAAGGAAAAAAGAAACTGAACACTAACAGAAAAAATGATCTAGACTACACGGTCTCAAAAAAGTCCAGAGGGTCAGAGTACAGCACAGTTAGGCGATTTCCCTGTTCAGACAAACTTACTAAACTAGGTAATGAACTGATCGCCTAATATACAGGAGCAGCCTCGAGACCCCTGGTCTGGAATATTGCTTCCTGCTTTTTGAATACCTCTGTGTTGGTGTTAGTGTACGTTTGCCACACTCGTAAGGTTTCCGAAGTTTTCTATTCGATTTAATTATCAGAATATATCTAGACCTCTCAAACCTGTTTTTTGGAACGCCATTCAGATTTAGATATATGGGAAAGATTTCATTAAATAGTGTTAGCGCACAATCAATGACTTCAATGCTGGAGCACTAGTAGAATATGTAAGGAAAAGCAGGATGTGATAAGACTGTCAGCAAGAACAGTCCGTTCACAACGACACAGAGAGGGTTGCTATAGACGAGTGGCAGTGCATAAAGACCTCATTACAAGACAAATGTACATTTGAGAGTTCGGAATGACAAAACCCATTCTCACGGCACTACCGAGATGTGATACAGTGATGATGATGTTCCCCTACACAGGACACGAGGGGGGGGGTCACTGGAAGTAAGTCACATGATGTGGTCTTCACAATCAAGAGAGCTTAATCCAGCTGAACACCTATAAAGTGGTTTTGGAAAGAGCTGTTCGCCACAATCACCAAAACACCAAATGAGGGAATATCTTTCGGAAGAATACTCCTCGGGTAAAACCGCAGACTCTATGCAAAGTAGTGCAATTTTCAAATTCAGTTGCGTTTTAAATCACTGCTCAAAAATGTTTTAATGTGTTTTAAGTGAGTAAATTTCACCCAATAACACAAAGCTTGTGAACTGAACGCAGAAAACTTAGACCCATCAGAGGCCACATGTTGTGACATAACAACCACAACTTATGGGCTGTCTGGCACATCACATTCGTGGGTCAAGCCTCAAGCCAAAGTGTTAATATTCTGGCCCTAGGCAGAAAGATAAAAAGGCCTTAACTTCAAGTTACAGTAAATAATCACAATTTCAGTCAGAAAAACCACAACGGCATATTTTCACCAAATCCGGTCAGCCATAATGCCAAGACGACACCTTACTAAGGCATTACTATATGTTGGGTTACCTTTAAATGAGTGACCCGTATCTATATGTACAGAAATACATACAGCAATACAGCATTACACACATGATATAGGCTACTGCTCATAGCTAAGCAGTGTTGCAGTTTCCAACAAGCTTTAAGTTATAGTAATTCTATTTTGGGTGCTTTAAACATGATACCAGGAGCTACACGTCATTTGCTGGATGTATCAGCTTGTTTTCTAAGAACACATTAAAGTTCCTAAAAAATAAATACCTAGAATGTTTCCCCTTCTGAAAATCTGGTTTGTGTCTGGTTGAAGGGGAGCTTTTATGCGTTTCAATTCTCCCCTTTAGTGTGGCATAGCTTTTTGTGCACATAAATGGCTGTGAAGTCATAAAGCCCAAAGTACGATGGAGAAACCCTCTCCCACAGAAATCACCTTTCTCAGCTGCCTGAAACGCCTTGTTGGAATTAAAGCCCTTTTCTCTGTGGCGTCATCTCGTAACACAATCTTTACTGCCTGCCTACCAGCAAGCTTGGCACACGCTCACAAAACGCTACGACAGGGCACAACAGCTATAAGGCCTGCCAGCCCAAATCTGATTTTTGGCATATAAAGATTGAATCCAGATTGATGGTCTGGACAAAAAAAAAAACCCAACATCAAACACAATTTTTGGCTAATCAGATCCAAACCACATTTGGAAGTGCGATTCCAATCGGAATTTTACAGATACACTCAAATCAGATTCCATAGTGCCTTCTGTGTCACAAGTGATGGAAGTGCTGGGATTTTCTATGTAGTTACTGGCACTGTTAACTCTACAACCCATGCCAGTAGGTTGGTCATTTCTGGACACACAAATCCGATCTGATCACCGGTAAATAACAGTGTGGACAGTCGACTCCAAAGATCAGATTTGGGAAACAAATCAGTCTGATCACAGTGTTTAAATTCAGATGTACAGTATGAGAAAAATGTTGTGTTGTGGGGCAACTGAACATGTGCATCTATTCTAGTAGACCCCACAAATACAATCTCTGGAAATGAGCACAACAGGTCCTCTATAATGTTTACCATACTGCATAAGTCCTCTGGAGTGTGGGGCATGTCATCTGACATCGTTTGCTACATTTTCATCTGGGCTTGTTTGTTAGCTGACAGGTTCAGATACACTGGGAACACCGAAAATACTGCTGTGTGCAGGAGGCAGGGCTACTCCCCTAACCAAATCTGGGAACCGCTATACAGAGTCCTTTGTCTGTATAGACACGTACGTACCGCAGTTACACCACTCAATGACAGCTGGTGGCAACGGGAATGCGCCATTTGCGCAAACCAAGGATTTAATATTTACTCCAAACAAGAAAACACTAAGGATTTCAGAGGAAACACGTCTTCTGTGAACCTGACGGCTGAGTCCGGTTAGCTAGCAAACTTGTCTCTAAAAAGTGCCGGCATCTCGGAACACTAATCACCACAAGTTTGGACGAACTTCAGCGATGCAGTTTCCAACACGGCCAACTCAGTCAGCCCACCGCACACAAAGAGCACTTACGGCTGGGGTCGAATCCGTGCTAACAGCACCGAAATGCAGCGAGGACTGTCATTAAATCCACACCAAGTTTCCAAAAGCCTAAGATAGTCTGGCTTTGTACCTGCGGTGGCCAAAATTAGCTGGCTAGCTAATAAGCTAGCAAGCTGAACTCAAACTGGCAGGCTGACAATCCCTGTGTTGTTTTGGAATGTAACGTTAGCTAACGGCTAGCTTGGCTAACGAAGAGCTATCGTTAGCTGGCAGGCAAGCGGCTAACGCCAACCAGGACGTAACTTTAAGCCACCAAATGTGACATTTTTAAACTCACACGCAATCGTTTATATTCCCAAAAAGCCCCTGAAGTGCTAAAGCAGGGATATTTAGTTAAAAATGGCCCAGCACTGACGGAGGGAGGGGGGGAAAGGGACTGTGACGGGCTAACGCCTGTTAGCTAGCTGGCTAACTCCAGCTTTGAGCTGTGTTTGCTTTTCTCGGTGGCGAGCTCACAGCTCGCTGGCTCACCTCGCAAAACCTCGCGCAGTAGTTCTTGCTCTGGAGTCCGTGTTCGTCGCTCGCACTAGTGTTTAGCAAACTCTCCAGGTCTTGCTTAAACCTATCTAACTCCAATTCACTCTCTTCTTCCGCCATACTGCTTGTCTAACCTAGCGCGTACAACACAGACCACAAACGTTTACCATCAGCTCGAGCCCAGCCGACCCCCCGAGCGCAGCGGATTGGCCGACCGGCCTGTCAGTCTTCCCGAAGCTCCGGCCTGCGCGGCTCGCTACTGGGCCTCGGTTCATTTCAATCACCCGACAGCCAACATGTGTCCCCTTTCTGTGAGCTTCATTTGTCAAGTGTTTAATTTGACTTTTAACTGGATTGTGTTTCGTCCACATTACACTTAAATCTCCCGTCCAGCCATCATTGTTTTAAAGGTCCCATATAACGGAAAAGCTCACTGATAGTTCCCTCACTGATAATATATTATAAATAAGGTTGTTGTACTATATAACTGTTTATCAAGTTTTAAAGTGTACCTTTCACTCTCCATCTGCAGAAACCAAGCTGTTTTTGTGATGTCACAAAAACCAACGTATTTGCATATATCCTTCATACATCCAATTAGCTCTGCCCATTCATACTAAACCTAGAAAGAGTATCAGCCAGGACTGCTTTTTGAATGGGGTCAATACAGGATAGTCAATGCAAAAAATTAATTATGACTATATTGTGATAAAAAAAAAAACCCACACTCACCAAGTTGACCTAATGTAAAAATATAATGATGTAAATATATAATAAATAACACTTAAATGGATATAAATAAAAAAATGTATGCAACTAGCATTGCACTGCACTGATGTTTTTCACTATATATATATATATATATATATATATAGATAGATAGATAGATAGATATATATATATAGATAGATAGATAGATAGATACATAGATAGATAGATATAGATGTCACTATATATTCCACTGTTCATATATCACTAGATATATGCATATCTGTACATATCTGTACATATCATAGCTATTTGTAGCTACATGTATATGTATCTATACATATCTGTACATATGATAGCTATATATGTACATATTATATTATATATTACTGTTATATAAAACTGTATATCTGGATAAGCAGAGCAATTCTGGCGTTTAGGATTGTGTGTATATTTATTGTCTAATGTGTATTGTGTATTGTAAGTACCACAGGAGACTACATGCCTAAGATTGTCACTCACCTTCACGCCCGTGTAAATGTGACGTAACAACTATGATTTGATTTTATCTGAGATATTTGTTTTTTCATTATGGATGAATGAGTTTGGTTACCTTGCTTGACTTACATTACAAACAGTGTGTTACAAAAGTGTGTTCTTTCCTTTTCTGATGATCATTTCAGAGATACAAGGTTTTGCATCTCAGACAGCAGTAATGCATATATATGCACTATGCACTTACTGACCATATATGTGCACTTTGTAGTTCTACAACTACAGACTGTAGTCCACCTGATTCTCTGCATGCCTTGTTAGCCTTGTCACCCTGTTCTTCAATGGTCAGGACCCCGGCAGGATGTATGATCTTGGCGTTTTCCAAATACATCAAAGCATTAGATGATATTTAAGTTAGAAATTAATACATTTAATAAGTTAAAAGGGCCCATATTCTACCTTTATCTACATCTTGTATTTAATGTTTTTCCTTGAGGTCTACTAATAAACATTGTTTTGATTTATTTATGGTTTTTTGGTTTTTTTTTTTTGCAAAAACAGTCATAATTCATTTGTTTCAGGACCATTTTCCAACCACTCTTCATGCCTTACAATTAAACAGGTTATTTTAGTTACTGTGCCTTTAAGACTGAGCTAAGATCAATGAGCTCTGTTCTGATTGGCTGCTCTGTTTTGCCCCTCATTCAAAAAAGCACATGGAGCTGGATATCTCAGTATGAATGGGCGGAGCTTGACTGCTGTAAAGGAGTTGGTTCTGGTGACATCACATAGACAATAAATTAAAAACAGAGCTGTGTTTGCATACATCAGCTGCATTAACTGAGGAATGAATGGTACGTTTTCAAACTGGAACAGTGTTTGCATATTACTTCAAACCCGATTAGGGAAATTCAGTTCTCCAAGATGCGGGTCCGTTAACACAGGTAATGAAACCCTTTTTCCTGATTACTTGTATATTCAAAATACAACCCGAAATAGCTTGTTTAGCTTGATAGCTTGTTTAGGACTGATTTGTTCTGTTTTCCTCTCTTAAAGCGGGAATGCAGCTGATTTCTTAAACAATCCCCCCAAAAGTAAATGATTACACAGTCATTCAGGGTGGTTTGGTGTGAGTCATCTCAAAAGCTTAATGCCTCTGAAAGCTACATCACAGGAAGTTACAAAGTGACACAATTAAGAATAACTTCCCTAATATGGGAGACATAATTTGACGAGAGTTTCTAGAGGAGGTTTTTTGGGCTAAAGCATATTCTTTAAAACATCTATGGTGAGTGGTACACACAAGGCATTTAAAGCCAACCCAGACCCTGAAGAGAATAGACTCAGATTTACCACCATTTAACCATCATTGGTGATGGGAACCCCTGGTTCCCATCACCACCACTGTAAAGAGTCAGTATGTTTCTCTACAATAAGCTGTTTCACATCAAACCACTCTGAATGACTTTGTTTGAATCTTGATGATTGAACGAGGCAGAACTGTAGAAAACCAGTGGCCTTCCCATTACAGGATTAGATGTGGTTTTGAACTGCTCTTGCAAAGCAATCTAAAGCAGCCACTAATGTCAGCCACCTGTCAGGACAGGACCACCACAGAGCAGGTATTATGTGAGTGGTGGATCATTCTCTGCACTGTAGGGACACTGGCATGGTGGTTGTGTGTTAGTGTGTGTTGTGCTGGTGTAAGTGGATCAGACACAGGAGGTGCTGCTCGACACCTCAGTGTCACTGCCTGGACTGAGAATCATCCACCAACCAAAACTATCCAGCCTACCACATCCTGTTGGCAGCGTCCTGTGGTCAGCCTCCTGTGGTCAGCATCCTGTCGCCACTGATGAAGGGTGACCAACACTGCACCGTGCAGCAGCAGATGAGCTGTCTTCTCTGATGTTACATCTACAAGGTGGACCAGCAAGCTAGGAGTGTCTAATAGAGTGGACAGTGAGTGGACACGGTGTTTAAACACTCCAGCAGCACTGCTGTGTCTGATCCACTTACACCAGCACAACACACACTAGCACACCACCACCACGTCAGTGTCACTGCAGTGCTGAGAATGATCCACCACCCACATAATACCTGCTCTGTGGTGCTCCTGTGGTGTCCTAAGAATAGGGTAACAAAGTATACAGAGAAACAGATGGACTCCACTCTGTAATTGTAGAACTACAAAGTGCACCTATATGGTATGTGGGGCTGATAAAAGAGTGTGGGTACAAGAAGGTGTATTTAATATTTCATGCAAATTTTCATAGATGATAGTACGATGGATCCATACTACGATCATAAAACAACACAAAGTTGGGTATGGCTTGTGCTTAAAGACACGTGGCATGTCACATGACATATGATTGCTTTCATCAACCAATCACAGCTTGAGAATCATCAGCAATAGAATAGCCATTGGCCAATCAGCATGCAGGAAGAGGATGGGGGTGGTATATAAGTGAAGTGTGGCGGCTGTTGGTTGTCTTGTTTTGGTTCAGGAGTGTTAGTTAGTGGTGTGAGAAAGTGAGGCATGCACATCACACCCTTTTAGCAGCCAGGCACTCTTCTCCTCCTGGTTTGATGTGTTGGTTTCTGTTTGTGCTGCAGTTGTTGTAAAGCTACCAGGTAAGCAGGGTGTTTTCCTACTATTCTGATTGTCTTGCTAATTCATTCACTGGACCAGGGTTTCTCAACCCTGGTCCTGGAGGCACCCTGCCCTGCACATTTTAGCTCTTTCCTTCTTCCTGGCACCACTGATTCAACTTACTGGCTCATTAACAAGCCATTTCAGAGTTGCAGGGGGTGTTTTGGCAGGGTTTCTCAACCTGTGGTCTGTAAAGCCAGCCAGCCCCCCCCTCCCTGCCCCCATGTGCCTGTGTTCAGGTGGAGGCAGTAGTTTATAGTGGGCTGAAAGTCATGTATAGTAATATTGGTGGTATTAAGTATATTAATGAACATGTGCACAGAAATGTTGCAGCAGGCTAGTTAATCAGTTAGACAGTGTGGCAGCTGGCTACCTACTGATGGAAAGGTTTCTTGGGGTGCTTTCACTGCTACCTTGTTTGAATTTAGACAGGAGAAATTCTATTTAATGTTTTCTGGTGTGCTGCTATGCTTTGTATGTGTTACTGGGGGGCCTTGGAATGGAGAAGGTTGGGGACCCTTGTGTTAAAGCAGGGAATTAACTAAAATGTACAGGATGGGGTACCTCCAGGACCTGGAGAAACATTACACAGAAACCTCATGCCTGTTATTTTAGGTGTCCATGCTTGTGGGTTTTTTGTTTATTTTTCATTCATGGGTCTTAATTTTGTGTTGGTGGCTATTTAAAGGGAAGTCACACTTTTTTCCCCCTAATAGTTCTGAGTAAATTGGCTTTTGAGGTGTGAAAGTAGTTCAGAGTGACTGGATGTAAAAAGCTTCAGTGTAGAGAAGCCTATAGACTCTTCCTTTACAGTAGTGGTTCTGGGGACAGGGGAGTCACTGTGTCTACAACACACAGCAATTATATGGTCCAGGACCACCAGTGCACCTACACATGGCTTCTGCCTAAAGCGTCTATGTAATGTTGGTGGTAAAGCTGAGTAAGTCTGTAGTTGCTGAGGACCACTTTTACCTGGCAATGCCCTTAATGTATATTGCTCTGCCATGAATGGATTTGAACATGTGGATTCAAGTACAATTTGAGCCAAAGTTTATTACAAAACTATTATTAAATAATGCATCAGATATCAGACAGTGGATATCTAGCTGTTTCATGTGAAGACTTTGTGAAGAGCCTTCAACTCTTTAGGCTAGTCTAGTTCCATCACTGCACTAAACCATTCTGACTTGGCCAGCTCCTCTAGGATTGAGCATCTATAACTAGAGTAGCTTTGTATCTCAGAATTCTGTGGATTTATTTATTTATTTATTTTTCCCCTCCAAGAGTGGTCACATCTCACTTCTGTTTTGGACCAGAAGTATATCAGTTACTATCCTCATGGATGCTGGCTACTCAACTGTGTTCTACAGAAGTTTCTGACCTGCTGCTCTTGTACTTCTACTCAAGTTGAAAGTCGATTGGATCTTGGGTAATTGCAGTGCTGTTAACTGAAGTACTGATTTATTTTAAATTTGGGATTATTCTATGGGGGTGTGGCTTGATGGCATGGTTTGGGCTCTCTTAGGATTGGCTGCTTTAAGTGCCTAATGAGGTTAATTTGGCTGCTTTGGTCTTGCCTTGCTGGGATGGTTCAGTAGTAGCCATGTACTGAAGAAAGTTGCTAAAGCTTTCCTGATTGCAAAGTGTGTGCCTTAGAAAGAAGTTGCCATAGATGATCACTGTGGTGCCTTTACAAAGGCTTATGAATGACCATGTAGTTCTGATGTGCAACAGACACCTACTTGGACATACCTGGCAAATACCTGAAGTCTCATGCTTGTTGTGGAAGCCAAGTATTTTTATGGCAACTGAATAACATGACCATGTCGATCAGTCTAGAACCTGGTGAGGAGTAAGTATTGCTTGCCCCACCAAGTTTCTGTTGCATCTGTAGCATAGTTGATACAAGGGCTGGGCAGATTGTTCTGCTGTGTTCTCTCAAACAAAACTTAGATGGTGTAGTAGAGCAACTACTTTCCCTCCCCCTTCCTCTAACTATTGGAAATGGAAATATGCCTGTGTGTCTAAACATTTAGTTATTGAATTCAGTTGACAAAGTTTAATTGGCACATAATTTGAACATTATTGGATTATAAGTTAAATTAAAAGAAGCAAAACTAAAGCACTTTGTTTAAACTTACCATTTGTTATTGTTAATTCCTGTTGAGTATCTGGAATGGTATTGGAATTAGTTTTGGTATTGGATCAAAATGAAAATCTGTAGGATCACCCATCCCTAGTTTATACTACAAATTCTACATGTCCTACTGTCCTTGTTAACTACTGGCAAACAATTGTAAAGGAGGACTGAAGCCTTTGTGGTATGGGAAATGCTGCAGATGGAGGTTGGATTTAAATGTTGGAGTTGGACAAACTAGCACCTTCTGTCCAGGGAGCCATTTTCAGAACGACCTTTACTTCCAGTTTTCCTGTCTGGTTTCTTCCAGGTCAAATACAGCTCTGTCCTGAGGGTGCCATGTCTGCGGGTCTACAGATGCTTGGTACTGCACTGGGGACGCTGGGCTGGCTGGGTGTTGTAGTGGCCTGTGCCCTTCCACTATGGCAAGTGACTGCCTTCATAGGCAATAACATTGTGACTGCGCAGACTGTCTGGGAGGGCTTGTGGATGAGCTGTGTGGTGCAAAGCACAGGCCAAATGCAGTGTAAAGTCTTCGACTCCATGTTGGCGCTGCCTTCTGACCTCCAAGCCTCTCGGGCCATCCTCATCATCGCTCTCCTAATTGCTCTTGTAGCTATAATTGCTAGCATAGCTGGGGGTGAATGCACAAACTGCTTGGCCGAAGGTTCCACCACCAAAGCTAGAGTAGCTACAGGAGCTGGGGTCTTTTTCCTTATTGCTGGCATTCTGAGCCTTGTGCCGCCAAGCTGGACGGCCCATGTGGTCATCACGGACTTCTATAACCCGCTGGTGGCCCAGGCACAGAAGAGGGAGCTGGGGGCAGCTATTTTCATCTGCTGGGGTGCAGCTGTGCTCTTGATCATCGGTGGAGGCCTGCTATGCACATCTTGCCCCCGAAGTGGGAAAATGAGAGCTGGCCGTTATAAACCAGCATCTCAAACCGGAGATCGCACTGCTTATGTCTGAGTGTTCAGTGGTCTGGTGTACTGGCTTAAGTTTTTAAATGTATGATCTTATTTTTGTAAATAAAAATATTTTAGAACTTTGGTTCTTTGTGTCTTGATGTGACAGCAGTAATGATTTGGCAAAGGTGTCGACTCAAGTCTATAATTCAGTCTTGGTATGAATTGGTGTGGGTTCTTCATCGCCAGAAGACCTGCATGGTGGAATACAAAGCTTCTTAGCATCACCTGGTCTGTAAACACCCTTTAAGCTTTATCCCATAAAGTTGTAGGTTAGGCTTCAATGGTTCTTATACATTCCAGAATCCTTGCTGGTAATTCACAAGCTAAAGGCAGTTTCACAAACTTGATCTTGGTGAATGACTTCCACCAGCAGGTGGCAGTGGTGTGCTTGAATCTCATGTTTAAGTAACCTTGCTGGCAAAACCAGAGATGGTAAACATGTGAAGATCACAGCTATAGTTGGTTGCCTAATTTGAATCAGTCAGTGTGAAGGTGGAAATACAAACTACAACAAAGCCATGTCAAGCTTTGACCTTGTGGTGTGATGGTGTATGTGTTGATTGAGGAAAATGCACCGTACACAGTTTGCTGACTGATCTATTGCACAATTGCAACTTGCTAGCTAGCAAAGGCTACAGAAGAAACAGCAACACAAAATCAGGGCTGTGCACACTTAAAGCAGTGATTGTATAAAAAGTCAGTGTGTTCTACATGAATTACAAAAAAAAAACTCTCTGCAGGTAATGGGGCCATCCTAATAGACCGTTGACAACTCGGTGACATTAAGCATGACCTTGAGAAACCTTTCATATCTTAAAGCATCATATTGAGGAATGATGCATTACATAATGAGCTGAAGATAGGGCCTGGTAAAATAGGTGCAGCTACAGGTATAGCTGACACACTGGCTACTGCTATCTTCAAATGTGCATCAGTCACATGAGAATAAGCCCCTTTCACGCTCCATGAAATTTGGCTTGGCCAAGCAACAGCTGCAGACAAGAACACTGGCACTTGCTCTAAATTTAGGATCCTCTACCTTTTGGATTGACTTAACGCATATTGATAAGCTTATCAGACAAAAAGGGACACCTGTGAATGTACCTAATAGTGTGTAATACCTCCACAAGCATGAATAACAGCTGTGATTTGATTTGGAATAAACTGGACAAGCTTCTGGATGTAGGCCACATCAATATTCAGCCACTCTTGCATCAAGGAATTGCTCAGTTGGGTCAGATTTGGTGGATGCCTTCCCTGGCACAATTCTGAGGAGAATTCCCTGTGTACTGGGATTTTAGCCACTGCTGGTAAACCTGTATGACCATACGCTTCCATATACCTGCAGATTCAGCTACTTCCTTCACACTATGGTCTTTCACGCCAAAATCCAGTCACTCCTTTTAGCAAATCATTAACATCTGCTTTGGGCCCATGTTCCACACATCGAATGGGACATTTGCTGCACTGTACCACCTCCTCTCAATCTATGAATCCTGTCACTCACACCCCACAGGTATTTATAGCCTCATCATCCTTGTGCAGGGCCATCTGCAGGTGCCTGAAGTTCCTGCCACCTTAAACATGCAAGGTGACTCATTTTTATTGTCCGGTAAGCTTGTAAAAGGGGGTTTAGTCAGAAATTTATGAAACCCCAGGTATGGTTGTTTTTGTTTGGTGTTGAGAAACTGTACTGTGCCACTTGTTTTGGTTTGAGCAGAAACGAAATGACCAGCTAACACAAGCAAACAAAAGTGAGAACCCAGAAATGTGAAAAGGGCTTATTTAGTCACTGATAAAATGATGCTAATTGCTAATTTGCTAACTGCTTTAACAACAGCTTTTGAAGAACAGTGCAGCTTGAGCGTATGAACACGACAAATAAAAAAGGAAGCCAGCTTTTAATAAAACTAAAATGCAAATGTGATGTGCGTCTTACATTAATTACTGATATGACAATTACCAAGATGTCAATAAGAGGGAAAATGTGACATCACCAATATAAGACGAACCGTTGTTGATTAGTTGGATCACGTTCAGCTCAGACATTAAAATAGAAAAGAAAACAGTCACAGGAAAAGGTGTCAAAAATCATGACAGCATGCCAAACTAGTAAAACTGCCTCAGGTAACAAGAAGAGTGGTTGCAACTAGAGGCTCGCTGCCAGCAAGAGACGGACACTTACACAGGACAGCTGCTGAAAAAAAACCAGGAGATGTTCAGAAACTGTCATAAAGAATCTTGACACCTACTTGGTCTGTTTATTAATACTTACACAGGTCATTACCTTCGGTCAACAAAGTACTCATGATGGAGTAGCCATTGTGAAGCAAGCACAAAATTCAAATTCTAACAATGACCACATTCATGGACTATAGACTCTGATGTTTGGTGAAAGCCTACAAAGGTGTTTAGCCAACACTGCTTGACAAACATGTTGGCAACAATTCCCGCCCATTTTCCCACCTACCCCAGAAGCAGTCGGTCAACCAAGACATGTTTGGTGTCCAAATTTTGCGTCCATAGTTTAGCACCAGGGCTACAAGGCCAACATTGCTGACAAACACTAGAAGTCCACAGCCACAAAACTTCTCTCAACCAGGCCATCCAGGTCTTTAAGGTTATGCCGACTTGTTAATGTGATTTAGAGTAGTGGTTCTCAAACTGGTGCTCAGGGCCCCCCCAGATGCTTCTCATTTTCCCTGGGCATTGTGAATTAGGTCAAAGTCCTTATAGGAAAGTCTGTTCACAGCCATCTTTGTAATGCTGCTGGGCAGTTATTTCCAGCCATACAAGCCTCCTATATCTTTGAATGTGGAGAGACCAAAATGCTGGAAACTGAAGGTCAATTTACTGTTTCAAAATCACTGATAAAATCTCATAAATGGGCTGCAGTGTTTGGCTCAAATAACGTGTGTGCTTGGGCAGATTTCCGGAACGAGGAGGGTTTTCCCCACTAACACCACAGTACGTCAACCCGCTTGCAGTACGCTTTCTGGCTCTTGTACTGAAAGGTTGGGCCTTTCTCTGGGTCTTCTCACAAACACCATATTGAGCATTATAAGCTTTCCTATTCATATTTCAACCTTTGACCGACCTCCTCATTTATGCCGTTGAGGCTAAATTATGGACTTCCTGGGGCCCCTGGTTTGAGAACTGCTGGTTTAGAACACTAAATTCCTGCGAGCTGTAAAAATGAACAAAACTTTATTGTGTAGACGAATAAGAGTTCTGACTCCTAGTCATGTGCACATAGACACACAGGTCATGCAGACATTTGGTCACCACAGATTACAACAGAAAAAGCAAACAGTCATCACAAACATAGTCTACAATCCATGTGATGCATGTAAAGGTGAAGAGAAATCGGATTCTGTGGGTGGAGTCAGAACGCGACAGGCTTTGTCTAACATGGCCGTGTTCAGCCACAAGATTGAGTTTTGTTCACTTTTATAGTTCTCTGTAGCACTACAGTTGAGAGACGTGTTAAGAATATATGCACAGAAGGATGTGGGTGACTACCAAATTATGGTGTTTGCTAGCTCTAAGATAGCCTCAAAGCCTCAGTGCTAATCTAAAGAAAAAAATCTGGACACAAAACATGTCTCAGCTGATGGACCACATCTGGGGTAACTGGAAAATTGTACAAACTTGATTTTTCTGACGCCATGCCTTCAAGAGGGTTGCGTCTTTTCACCAATGCCACAGCCATCCATGGCCAAGAGTCCAAAAAAGTACTTTAGTGAAAAGAATGTCTCAGTCCCTCTCTCCTGTTGGTGGCAATAGTGGGTAATCATGGACATCTGCCTGCCCGTGTACACAGAATTTGGCATTCAGTCCTCCAAGTGTGTTGAGCTGTTGAGTGTTCCTTGAGCTGCAGTTCAAAAACATGCGCTGGTGCTGGCTGGGTTTACATGTTTGCTTTCATGCCCCAAGACTGGCTAACACAATGTGACAGTGGAGACTCATTAAGATGGCTGTGAATTGGTGCAGATAATAGTTCAGGGGTCTGTTTTTACTTGAAGGATGGTCCAAATGACTGTTCCGCAGACCCTCTGCAGCACTGATTGTAAATCATCATAGGTGGGAAAATTCCATTTTTTCCCTGAGTCCCCCCACGGCCTGATTCGAAAATAAATCTTTCGGAACATTTTTTACCACTCCGGAGTCTCTGAAGTATATCATTTGCCTGGGCATCCATCAATGTCACACCAAAAAGGAAAACAGCATTCCATATGCTTCACCGGTAGTTGGTACAACACAGTGGGAGAAGTTTCTGGAAGGCTTTTTTGAAGTCCTCATTGAAGATGGTGTATATAAGCGGGTTGATGAGGGAATTCAGGTACCCCAGCCATGTCAGGAAGTCTGCGAGAACGGCTGAGGTACTACAAGAAGGGCAGGTGTTCACGATTACTTCCTTGAGGAAGAAAGGCAGCCAGCAGATTACGAAGGCCCCAAGGATGAGGCCCAATGTCAAAGCTGCACGTCTCTCGCGGGCACCTGGGGCCCTGCGCCCCCTGACCACCCGCCCTGTGCTGGGTGTGATCCTGACTCGGTCTCCATCGGTAGATGGGTCTGAAAAAGACTTCTCTGTGGGGCTAAGAGTGTCTGGACTGAGAGGAGCCTCTCTTTCCGAACTCAACATGACACTGCTGACTGTCTGCTGCACCAACCGGCTGCTTCCTCTTCGGTTCCGGAGCGTCTGGGCCGCCCGGTAGATCTTGTAGTACAGCACCAGGATGAGGGTGAGAGGGATGTAGAAAGCCCCAAATGTGGAGTAGACGGTGAAGGCAATGTGGTCATGCTCTATTAAGCAGTCCATGACTCCATGGCCACCAACTTCTTCTCTCATGTTGGGAAATTTCCTCCACATGAGCGGAGGCAGTGAAACAAGTACAGAAAGCACCCACAGGACGACGATAGTTGCAACTGCACGTCTGGACGTACGCTTCTGAGAGTAGGCCACAGCATCAGTGATGGCACGGTAACGGTCATGGGCGATGGCGGCCAGGTGCAGGATCGAACAGGTGCAGCAGGTGACGTCCACGCCCAGCCACAGATGGCATACGATCGGCCCCAGCACCCAAGCCTCTTCTGCTATGTAGATGATGCTGACCGGCATTACCAGCACAGCCACCAGGAGGTCAGTCACGGCCAAGGAGCAGATCAAGTAGTTGGCCGGCTGGTGGAGCTTGCGGGTGACCAAGATGGCGGTGATCACCAGGCAGTTGATGATGGTGGTGGCCACGGCCAAAACGGAGAGCATCAGGGAGAGTAGGACTTTACCAGGGCTGATCCGACCAACCAGGACATCAGAGAGTTCCACGGAAGAGCAGTTCAGGAGATCCATGTTGTTTTAGAATGATGTTTGCCTGGACGAGGAAATCTGTAAAGGAATGAAATAAATAAATATATAAATTATATAAATCCCTGTGCCTGGTGCACTTCTGACATACAAAACACCCAAAAAAACCCCAAACCCATTCAGTGCAATTGGGTTTTCTAATCTAATTCTCTGGACAAAAACATCAAGATTAACTTTAGACAGAGTTTCTAAAAGCAAAAACACGAATCGATTTCGGCGAGGCGTCATTTTGTGATAACAGATACATCCTCAAAGGGCTTGTTTCATGCAACTCATTTTGCAGTCTAATGGATTTTTTGCAGCAAAGAATTGGGCTATTAGCAATTACATACTGCAAAGGCTTTTCTTTTTTTTCTCACATCCAGCCGGCCTTTTGTTATCCCACGTTTGACTTTGACAGATTTGACCGTTTGTAAGGGAGCATAGTGTCGCTCATAAACTGAAGCGACTCTCCATCTTTGCAGTCTGTACATATCCCCATGAAATGTGTCCAAGAAATGCATTATGTCCTTTCAAGTGTCCTTGGAGCGGTGACTCACTGGGTCTTCCACAATACAAAGTTTGCCATGGAAGTTTAGACACTCGGCACAATCCATTATCACATCCTGTGTATCTGCTTTTTCTTAATGATTACATAACACAAATATTGTTTTCGTTTTGTTTTTCTTTTCATCTTTGTGCCAAAAGAAAGAATGACCCACATCCCTCCAGCTTCAGAATGTTAAAATCTGTTCATTCAATACAAAGAATCTGCATTCCAGCACGACAGCACTGAGTCATTCTGTCAACCGCACGTGCTCCCACTTGGAAGCATGCAAGATGTACGGCACTCGTGAAGTCAGGTGACTCACTATTTCTCCCTCCCACACTAATCTGTGTGTTAGATAAGACTGCATAACCACAGCACAATTACCAAGTTTCATTTGCAGTAAACCAACGTTACCACAACTCCTGGGCCGTGTAATTAATCGCCTTTGTCTCAGCATCATGCATAACTGAAGCATTTCAAGGAAGTACAAGCCTCTTGCAAAGTAGCAGAGACTCCCATCACAAAGAAACATCGGGGTTACATTTATAATTTGAGGTTTAAATTTAAACAGTGAGGAAGGATGGTTGCTTAGAGGGCCAGTATCACGGAAAAACACCTTTTCTTACAAATAACACTTTGATGTATTATATAAACATTGCTGGTTTCAAAACATATCATTCACTCTGGAGTACATACTGTTAATATGGGGACAATAAAGCCCTGTTTGAGCTGGATAAGCTTTACCTGGGAAGGTGCTATCATTTGAGTGATGACCGCGATTTGAGTCCAATACAAATCTGCCATGTCCATGACCGCTAAGCAATCATTCTGGAGGGAATTAGCTTATAAAGCTCTATTTGAGCTGGAACAGTTTACCAAAGGAGGTCCTGTGATGTCATTTGCAAGTTATTTGGCTGGCCCATTCTTACAGGATAAAGTATGGGGGTAATTTACCCAACATAACACAGGTCGAAATGTCACTTCAGCGATAGAGATGGGGTTAAACGGATCCAAACAAACAACAAATATGGACTTCCAGTTAATGACGCCAGATAGACCAGCATTGGGCTAGTAAATGGGCTCATTTACCTCAACAAATGTCACCCAACAGGACAGAAATAGCTCTGCCATGTGGGAGGCATCTGATATTTGATTTCATTCTCCTGCTAATTAGCCCATCACCAAAATGGTTTAGACTACAGTAGTACTGTTTTGAATTTGAGGACAAAGAATTGTGCCAAGAGCTCCGTTTTAGTGATAACCCTAGTCTTTCTGTCAAGACACCAGAGATGCCAGTGCTTATTACCAGGATACGTTATTATGGGGTATGTCAATTTGTTGATGCAAGGTTTGAGGAAATATAAAAGGCAATTCACTCTGAAAATGCACTCATCATCAAAAGAATAGTTGTACCCAGAAGGAATCAAGCATCAGGAATGGAACTTGGTGGGTAGGTTTGACATTGTGAGACATTCAAATGATTCAGGTTTCACACACGGCCGTGCATGTGGTCAGCGCCAAGACGAGCGGTTTGTTGTCACGCGCCACACGTCCCGAAGGCCTGGTGTCACTCCACCTCCACCACAGGGCACCATTTAGAGCCTCTACAACTCCATGCTGAGACATCTGGCATGTTGCCTTAGCTAAACAGGTCATACCAAATGGTAAATACAGGTAAATAGTCGTTCTAAACTTTGTTGACTTTGAGTTAAGCCATCATTGCGTGGAGTTTCTCAGTACCTTCTGAGACAAAAACCAGAGTAACACCTCTCGTCTGCATCATGCAGTCCTAACACATCATAATCAAGCCTACATAATGTTCACTGCAAAAGTTTCTTGGTTATGCTGTGACATGTCTGGTCCAGGACTCATGAGTCTCGCAATGTCTAACATGATTTTCAGATGCATCTGCCTCAGTCACAGTGGCATTCGCCCAGGCCAAGTCATACATATTCAGAAGAACCTTAGCAGTAGACTGTTCCTATCAAATTTTCAACATGCTGTATTAGTTTGCTCTCTGTCTCTCTCTCTCTCTCTCTCCCTCTCTCTCTCTGAGTTTTACCTTCTCACCCAGGCACAGGAACCTCAATACTTAATCCTCTTACAACTTCACACTTTCTACATCTGCACCTCAAACACAGGTTCTGTCAAAACTGGGACAGTCTCGCTCAGTCGTTTCAGTGAAATGAATGTTGCATTGCTACAAAATTGAACAGTAAACAACATTTTAGAGGTTACTGCCAAAGCCTGAATCAGACCTTAAACAGCTTATTCCTCAGAGTAATTTTGGGTGCCCGCACAGATCAACAGTCTGTGTTACATAAAAGCATACTTCTTGGTACACCACCCATATACGCTACAGCTACCGTCAATCAGAACGATTCCCAAACAAGATTAGAGACTCATTCTGTGGAGTGCTGCAGAAACACCACGATGATGAGATGAGATAAAGTGGAGAAGCAGCAGGGACGGATGAAGAAAGCTGCCGCTCGCAAAGCCAAGTCGCACTAGCTAGTGAGATCACGAGCCCCTCGCTCTCGCTCCTGCCAATCATTCCTCTTACTTCCTGTGCCTCGGAGAGCCGGATCACACAGCTCTAATCAGCCTCATTAAGAGTAGTCTTCAAGTATCTCTTCTAGCTTGTTTTCCTTTAACTTCTGTTAATGATGTAATCACCTGATGTAATGAATTTCATCTCTGACAAGCCTCGGAGCAGTGTTTCTAAACCCTGGTCCTGGAAACCCACTGGCCTGCTCTTTAGTGCCTGACCCACCCGAACAGCACACTGACAGCCCATTATTGAGTTAAAGGAGGTGCAAGGAAATACTGTAGATCAGGGTAGTGGGCCTCTGGGGCCAGGGTTGAGAAACTTCTGCCTTACAGCAGTGCTCCCCAACCCTTACTTCTGGAGACCTGCTTTTATGAAGAATGTAGCTCCACAGAGCCTTTAACATGCCGCTTTCTCCTCTAATAGTTTCGCAGTCAAGAAAGTGCTGATTAAATGAAACTGAGTGATGTAGGCTACCATGATCAGGGGCTACAAGCAAGATGGAGTGATTTAACTTGCCACCAACTGTAAACATATTGCAACAAAATGACATTAGGATACATAAATCCCACCTACACTGATATATCAGACTGAAATTCTTTGTGAAATATTGACAGAGACAACAGAAAGAGAAAGGGATAACACTGCAAGTAGAAATTAGAATTCACTTTACAGCCATTTGCAGTGTTTTTATGGCTGTGTTGTTTGCAGCGCAGAGACGCCAGGCAAGACGAGCAGTAGCCCACCTAATGAGGGCTGAAATTTCTGTGCCATTCATCTCGTCCACCCTGCATGTGAGAACACAAACGCACAGAGTGCAGAGATGTTTTCAAACGAGTTTTGGATTAGACATTTCAGAATGTTGAAAGCATCCTCCGAAAAGCAATGTGCCATGACTGGACCATCTGTAGGGCCAATCATTTCCAGTTACCAGCCAAATGGAGTGTGGGATTGCAGTGCTATTGGGAAGGAAGATAAAGGTTATTAGGAACAATAAATGATGATATATTTAGACTGATATGGGTCATATTTATTGAGCTACACATACAGAAGTAGTGTTTCTCAGTATGGCGTCGGGCCACCATGTTGCTAATGCAACAAGCCAGACCTCTCAGTTGTAGGAGCTCTTCATCATGTCCTGTGATAATCCGTCTCATGCAGCTTGAATATTCTGCAGACTCCGTTCCAGCAGATTTTGCAAAAACGTGGATGGAAACCCGCTATTAATGCATCTGATCCAGCTAATCAAAATGTTCTGAAGAAGCTAATTAGCTGGAGCAGGTGTGGCAGACTGTGGTTGGCCCCTAGACTCTGCAAAAGGTAGGTCTCCAGTAACAGCGTTAGTGATCAAAACCGAAGCAACACAGCTCGTCATAAATAACGCTGAAGCGTGTTTACATTTCACAGAGTCCTGTAACAATAACAAACTTCAGAAAAATCTCACTGACCTTGAAGTCCACAAAGACGGAAGGTTTGTTCTGTGCCAGAGCTTTCAAGGCCCCCAAAGAACATACCGAGTTTTCATTCTCCATGTTGTGCTGGGGTCTTTGATAAATGCTAACAAAGAAAGAGAGCTGAGAAGCATTCTCACACTCCATAAAACGAGCAGATGTTTTGTTATCACTTTCCTGATTCATTCTGAGAGGGGTTTACACAGAGGTGGGACTTTGTATCTTTCGACAATATGTTCCTTTATCCTGCCGTTTAATAGGCACGTACTCGTACACAATTTGCCTCCAAGACTTTTTAAATCCCTGGCAATGTATCCTGCCAGACATTGATTCCTCTCTTCAAGGAAGGCCATGGGATTTAAAGTAATTGCAAAGAGTAGCCACGAACAAATAAATGAGTTCTTGGTTTTTTGAAGCTTTATTTCCCCCCCTCCCAACTCTCTTCCTAAGCGAAGGCTGCGTTCAATCCGAGGGCATTTATCCAGGGTGTTGCATTCTTTCCTGGTTCTTCAGATGGCATGAGTGGTCTCCTTACACATACTGACTGCGTAAAACGTTTTGGCCTTCACCCCAAACAAGCAGAACCAAAATAAAACAAAAACAACACTGTGAGTGAAAAGAAATAGTGTGTATTGAGGCATAAATGAGAAATACTATGAACTCTCAGCGGGTGAATAAATCGATTTTGTTTGGCTGATGATAATTGATAGAAGTAAGAGATGCAAAGATGTGCTCCAGGGCTTCTCTGCAGTGAATGGTCATTTGACTATTAACTTTCTGCCATTCCTATGAATGGCCTCATTTTGCCCTCCCTATCAAATGAAAGCAAAAACCAAATCCCATGCAGTATTCGGGGTGGAAAGTCTCAGTTCTGACTCGTAATGCAGATTGCTTTTTCCATCCCGACTTCCAGCCGAGTTTCTCGCTAAAGTAAAGAATTTTAAGTCTTCAAACAAACACACCTTATATAACCAGCCGAGGGAGGTCATGGTATTCTTTCACGATTACTGTCAGGGAAGGAAAACAGCGAAATGAAAAGTGAGAGTTTCAGAAGCGCTCTTTGCCAGATGCGCGAGTGACTAAGGATCCGTCACACCGGGGCTGCCAGTGCAAACTGAGCCAAAAGGCCCTTCGGGTGTTGAGTTGGTGGCAAAGCCCCAGGCTGTCAGCAATCAAGTGGAGTTGCCCCTTAAAGGCTGATTCAGGACCAGCTTTTATTATTCAAATCCCATTTCTCTGCCATTATGCAAGAAATTGCAAAAAATTACCTGATGAATACAAAAGGGACACCTTGTGACTGAGGTGGAACGGCTGTACAAACACAAGCTTTCTTTTATCTGATCCTGAGTCCAATGGGACCTCAACAGATGGAGCTCTGCAGGCATCTAGAATCCTGACATGAAAGATAATAGGACTATGACCAAAGACCCAGGACTTTTTTTCACATCTGAAATCCAGTCCCCCGGCGCAGATGCCTGCAGGTTTTGTAAAGTTTCTACAGAATATGTTTGTTGTTACAACGCATAACATATTTTATTTCTGGGTACAGCTGAGTACATTCAGTACATTCCAAATTATGCCACTTCACCAAGCTGTTTCAGCGAGCACACTCCTAAAAAGGAATGGCTGTTTGCTTGGACATGTGGTTCTAGGGAAAACCTTCAAGGGGTATAGAACATTCCGGGCTCTTTAAACCTTAAAACGGGTTCTCACTGTTCTTTAAACCTTAAAGAACCATCCACTGAAAGGCGCTTCAGGTTGTCCTGTGGCACTGCTCCAATGGGTGCTTTTTGGCACCTTTACTTTTAACCCTCTGGGTTCTACATGCACTTGCATATAGCGTGATACCCATATGTTTCACATAAAAATATTATCTTCTTTGCTACTTTCCAAAACCAGAGCAGGCATCTGAAAACACTTTGCATGCCAATTCACTTGTCTCTGCTGATGCCAATGAAGAATGAAGGGTTTGCGATGTGGGTGTCCATTGGTCAGTTTCACTGAAAATGTAGAGGGACACACAAAATCGAACCAATTCCCGATGGTAAGCGGCAGATGACGTATCTCAACCCTGTTCGAGGCATCATAACTCCAATTGGGAGTTACATATGGTCTCCCAATAAGATGGGAAATCGAAGGTTACCAGGAACAATAAATGATGTCAAACCTGCTCACCAAGTTTTATTTATTCCTGTTGGTTGATTACTTCTGGGTGCAACTATTTTAACAGTAAGTGTGTGTGTGTGTGTGTGTATAGATAGATAGATAGATAGATAGACAGATATAATATTTGACACACATGCGCATGTGTTGACCTTATAGGGTCAAGAACATACAACCGAGTACTAAGTCATTCACAGTTCACAACTGATGATCCACTGAAGTTCCATGCAGCTAATGTATCACAATGTCCGGTATTTGGGCATTGTATTTATTTTGTAGAACGGAGGTCTTTGAATCTGGGCCTTGAATCCAGTTTCCGTTCCAGGATTTTATAATCACTGGAAATGAACAGAACTATTAGTTGATTCCAAAAGAAGGGAAAGGAAGTGGACTCAAGGTCCAGACCTTTGACCAAGCACATTCTCAAAAAAGCCTACAAGGCCATCATTGAAAGAATCACCACATCTACAGCTACTCGTTGTCTGCTTTGCGTCCGGAGGTGCATTCTCACAGCGTTTTGACAGCTGACAGAGAAAATGATCATCCACCTCCCCATGACTGAAGATCTCTTATGAATATCCAGGCTAAATCAGTACTTCTCCGATATCATCACTCTTTGGTAAGCCACTTAAGTGTCAAATCCTGAACAAGAAGGCATCTGAACAGCATCCTTGGCGGTGTTTGTATACCTCATAAACAAACAATTAAGACCAACAGACAGTCCTCTCTACACTGACAAACACTACAAAACTCCTTCCATCATTGCCCCTCTAAGTTTATGTAACGACCACTGTTTGTTCATGGACTCAGTCGGACGCAAGGGGCTCGCTTTCCACTGTTTATTCTGAAACAGGTTTAGAAATGCGTTGATCTTTGCTCGTAATGGTCGGCAGCAGACTTCACAACCATCCATCTCTGAGCTCTCACTCGTCTGCACTTTTCTTAGTATTACTTTCAAAAGAATACATTTCAGTTTTACAATATGAACGTGATCGTATAGTTTGTTCACATTATAAAAATCTCAGATAGACGGATGAAAAGCTTTTTTTCTCAAATGCACAACAAAATAAACTTATTGCAGCACAAGTAAGAACACAATAGGGATCGACGTCCCTGAAACAGGTTTAGAGGGCTAGTGCTATACATTTACCGTGGCTCAGCTAGCTGAAACACGTGGCTGAACAATAACTCGACAGAAATCTAAACCAAAATAGAGTCTAAACCAAAATACTGGGCTGACCAAAACAATATATGTTCATAAGACCTATTAGAACATTAGCATATTTTAAAGCTTTGGCAAGACACAGACTGAATTACAAAGGGTAAATAAAAAATTACAGCAGCTACGCACCATCCATCTCCGAGCTCTCACTCGTCTGATGGAGGTACAGCAGCAGCAGAGGGACACAGCTTGCAGTGACGTCATCACGAGAAAAGAAAAAGCTCCCGAAATATAATAATTTTTATGAAATGACAGGAAACTTTTTAACAACTTTTGAACCTTTTTTTACAACAATAGAATATTTTTAAATTTTACAAAGGCACAATTTCAACTCCGTTACACTTACAGATAAGATATGATGCACCGGATATGCACTCAGCAAACAATGAAGCTTACAGTGGTGCATTTGTATTTGTACAGTAGTGTTAGACAATACTGAAAAAGTTCTGTTTCACATTATTTGCCAAATATATCATGGTATCACATGGTATTTCAGCTGACATTAGATTAGGTGACATTTAAGCCCTAGACTAGTATTACATGGGGATGTGTTGTAATTTGAAAGATTACCGATGAGATCTGTGATCAACCTGCCATGTTTCTGGTCTTTACAAGTCTGCTTCTATAATTTGCCGAACTCAGAACTCTCTCCATAATAGTAGTCCAGTTTCAAATCAGCATCTCAGTAATATAATAAAACCAGGCAATAAGAAATGACCTGAAATCAAGACTAACAGCTAAAACTGAGCTAGATTTGAACCTTTTCATTAACCCTCAAGTTCAAGACAAGACTACTGAAATTCACAACACTTTTTGGTAATTACAAGGAGAAGGAAAACGAGCTCAAAAGCACCCCTCCCAAGCCAATGTGCTATCTATCTTATTCAGCAGCATTCAGTAAGTTAAATGAACCCACTTTACCAGCCTGACGGTAGTCAATATCCCAGTTAGCTGCACATCATGTTGTAATTGTTCAGAAATGTGGTGCCTGTGAATCGGCCAATCAAATCACACACACATTACATTACTGGAGCTCCTCTGGTACAAACTAAATCAGCTAATTCAATCATTCGACAAAGTAATTTAGAGTGCTTTTCTATGGAATGGCGCATTAAAGAGAAACTTACCAAGCCAACTTACTGCTAACCAGGGACTTAAACTATGCTATTTAAAACTAGCCATTTTAGATACCATTGAAGCCACTTATGCCTTGTAATGTAACGCATGCATGCATTTAATTTTGAACATAAGTAAAATATTGGAGCCTTAAAAAATACCCCTCTGCCATCAATGTAATGTAAAAACAGGCAGCGCATTCATAACTCTAATATATGTCATCCATTGTATCCACCCTATTATTTCATCCTTCAGTGTATTGCCCTAAATGGATCGTTCTATGACAAATGGCATCTAATAGCAGGGTCCAGAATACGTTGTGTACTGGCAAGTAACAGCTATTCTGTTTCATTTTAATGATGTAACCATAACCCAAGCTGTCTGACTGACAGCCCTCAATCAGTATAAGCTCCTCCCCTTTATTAAAACAGGAAGCAGATCAAATAGGCCCTTGTCCTTCACCTTCAGAACCGGTTCTGTCGTTTTCCTTTGCCTAAAACAGCTCCATGACGTTCAATTAGCCGGAAGTAAGTTCAATACTTAATTCGATTTGTGCCAGAGCACTTATTACGTTTCATGGTCACATCATTCGTATCAGTCAGTATTAGAGGTGTATGAGTAAGCATAACGAACCCGGACACCAGGCTAGGACCTTGACCGGATTACACTTGACTTCCACAGTTGGAGTTTCCAACTACTCAGAAACAGTCCTCAAAAGATATTCTCATTATCCAAACTCCTGTTCCTGTGCCAGAGGCAGCTTGCCTGAAATACAAACAGTTAAGTCCGCGAGACGGCTTTATCACTGTTTATTTGACTCATTTTCACATTTCTCTGTTTCATAACCGCGTTGGGCTGCAAGGAACGTTCATAACTCCAGTCTCCACATAGACGGCATGCGCAAAAAAGCAGCTAACGAGGGCTGCAAAGATCAGACAGCAGAGTCTTCAATGAACATACGTACCCACACACACACACACACGCAGATGGAGTAGCTGTGGGGGAGAGACGATTGTCTTACGAGAGCGGGAGCAGAGAGGGAGTGAAGCTGATCTGCCAATCAAAGATGAAACATCAATAATGCAAAGCTATCGCCTAATATTTCACTGGCAGCGCTGACTAAAAATATTTGAGCATCTTTTTATTGGGGAATACAACGCGGGAGGCTCTTTATGACTAATATATAGCAAGATTTGGGAAACGCCAAGATGAGTAAGTGTCTGGATATACGCTGCGCAAACATGCAGCACCGGAGAGACACAAACAAATAAGCTGGATGCTATGGAATGTATCACTGTCGTATTGTGGATGGCTAAAGGATATCAAACATTGTTGACTACGACCTTGCGAGAAGAAAGATGAAAAGTATTGCCAGCACTTCTCTAGAGGAAAAAGAAAGCTAATTCATCATCCACTGCACCTCAAGGCTGTTATCTGTCATCAGTAACAGAGTCATGTACACTTAATGTGCAGTTCTCCTATTTTTCTTGCCGAACTCCTTCACTGAAATGAGCCGCAATAGAAATCCTCAGCCAATCCATTTTGGCAGCACAGCAGTAACTTTATCAGCAGGAAGATTAGGGCTTGCCTCTAAATCTGCAGTATCCTGTTACCATGGCAGATCGGACCATACTTATACCGAGTTATCCATCTCTGGCAGCATTTGCTTCATCAGAGCTAAGTCCTTGCTTAAGAGCTGTCATCCTTCTTATATGTCTTATGACATCTCAAAAATGTATACATATTACATAATGTGAGCCTCCGGAGTCTTAAAGTATGCCATTTTGAACATGACATCTGGCGCAGCCCATATGTAACTGGACAACAGCACGAATTTAACTGCTTTGTGAAATATACTGTACTCTGGTCCTTTGCATTAATGGGGTTAATACACAATTGAGTCACATTATTATGACCACCAGCTAATATCCAGAGAAACCGCCATGTGCAGCACGGACAGCAGCTAGACAGGCTGGGAGTGACACAATAAGGTCCTGGTAGGTTGTCACAGGAATCTGGAACCACAGCTGCTGGAGGGTCCATGGGGGAGGATCCATAGAGCAAACACGACGATCGAGGTGGTCCCACAGATGCTCAGTTGGGTTCAAGTCTGGGGAATTAGGGGGCCAGGGTAGTACTTGGAAGTCTAGGTCCTGCTCTTCTAACCAATGTCGGACACTTCTAGCCATGTGACATGTTTCATTTCATCCCATCCGCCCCAGGGAAGACAATCAGCATGTATGGGTGTGCGTGATCTGCAAGGATGGACTCATACCCAAATCGGTTGAGTGTGCCTTCCACATGGATGAGTGGGTCCAGAGAATGCCATGAAAACATGACCTCCATCATGGTTATAATAATGTGACTCGATTGTGTAATTTGTAGAGCTATGTACAGGACTGATTTTTAATCCCGCTTCCCCTCTCCCACTAGGATTTGTCCCACTCCCACCTGAGACATAGGTGTTTGGGGCCCATAGCCCCATACCAGGATAAATGACATCCAATATTTGACATACTTTATTCACAAATAAATGATTTTCTCCTGAAATAATTACAACTAAAATGTCACACCTGCCTTTAGTGGGCTTAATTGTCTTGCCAAGGCTGAATGTTTCTGTAGCACAATAATGCAGTCCATGTGTTGTTTTAGTGTTTGGTTGCTTCACAATTAATTATCTAGCTGTTTTCCCCTTTTGTTAATTCATTCATTCATCTGCTAAGCCGCTTATTGTTCTGGGTTGCGGGGGGTGCTGGAGCCTATCCCAGCACTCATGGGGCAGAAGGCAGGAAACACCCTGGACAGGCCCTAATGTTAATTATGGAAGCTAATTATGTGTGATTATTGTCATGTTATATACTATAAATGTATATGCTGTCCTCTAATTTCGTTGTTATTTGTCATGTCAGTTAGTACTGTGATGATAACTTAATTACTGCATTACCGTGGTCATGTAATGCCTGTCCCAGGGTTGTGCTCATTACCATCACATTTTTCTGAAAGCTAATTCACTATCACTGGCTTCAGTTTAGAATTTAGCACCATTGATCAATTGTGCATGCACACAGAGAAATGTATCCTCTGTATTTAACCCATCCGTGCCGTGAAACACCCACACGCACACACTGTAGTAAACACACACTCTAGTGGGCACACTTGCCTGGAGCGATGGACATCCTTATCCACAGTGCCTGGATAGCAGTTGGGTGTTTAGGTACCTTGCCCAAAGGCACTTTGGTCATACCCTGTCGGTCACAAGGCTGGTTCCCAAACCTCCAGGACACGACTGCCCAAAAAAAAACAGGGGAAAGCCTGAACACAGTCCCCCGCTACTAGATTCCCCCATTTGGAGAATTTGCAAAGGTAAACACAACCAAAGTGCACTGGCTGAGCCTCACCCGTGGTGAACCACCTTCTTGATCATCGTATCGCATTATTAATTGTAAAATGGCTGGGGTGAAAATAAAAATAATAGAAAAAGCTGATTAATGACTTTTTAACACTCTTGTAAGTGTGAGCTATGCTTTCTGGAATGTTAATGGTCTATAATTGATTTCAATGCGCCAAAGCAGGAGACTGCTGTCACTACTCTCTTCTGTGTACCTGAGTCAAGAGACTGTGCCAGTGTTTCTTTTGTATTCATTTAATTAAATTTTTTTTGTATACGTTTCATTTAATTGGTCTTATTAGACATTGCACGTACTGTGTGTATATGCGTGGAGTATTGCAACGACAAAATGCTAAGTGGCGCTCTGTGTTGTGCTGAGAAAATGAACAGTGCTAAGAGGTGTTGAGCGTTGGCTCAATTTCCATATTTGCTTAGGCACTCAACTTTACACTCTCAGGTATCCTCTAAATGGGTGTCATTTTAGTATCGGTTAACTAGAACAAACCCTGCTCTCTGTGACGCCTTTGGCCTGCTAACTAAAATGCTACAGTGCCTCACCACCTCAGAACAGCTTCGATTTCGGCGTTCTTCACTCACTCGACTACTACTCTAATCTCAGACATTATTTTTTAACATCTACAGTTGTGTCAGCACCCATTAGTCAGAATCAAACCTGTACTATAGCGACTGCACTGTTTCACTCCATAGCCCTTAAGTTGTTACTTGCCATCATGTTAGCTATTGCAATGGTAACGTTAAAGCCACATTTGGTGAACTCTGATTTGATCCAGTTGGCTCCAAGTCCGACCAAACAGGCTCTGGATCTGCTGAAAAGTAGATGTTTTCGTTATGAATGGTGGATATTAGTGAATGTGTGAAAATTTGGTCCAGGGGTTTGCTAAACGGAGAGCTGTTACTGTAAACGTATATGCTGTAAATACAGTCCCTCGTGCGGAATTTAAACACTGAAAGGTATTTGTAGAAAGCAGTATAAGAATACATGTGTAATGATGACACATATTTTCAGGTTCAGTATGACCTTTAAATATTTTGCCAGGATTCAGTTTAATTTTTGGTACTGTGTCAAACATACCTTCATTCTGCAGAGCCTCAGTTATTACTACACAGATTAGTTTGGCTCAAAGAAACATATTTTAAAAGTGCAACTGACTCATAAACGAAAACCTGTCTCAGCCTCTTTTCACCTTGCATTAACTTTATGTCTGGACCATATATGGATACACTTTAGCTGGATTCCATTTACACTTTTCATTAAAATGCGTCCTGCTGAGGTGACCTGAGGAGATCAGAGTTTATCTGATTTTAATTTCACAATTTTAAAAGCATATGGATGCATCCATGTAACTTCCATATACTTTTTTGGCGTTATCGTGTGATTTAACAAGCTGGGCTTGAAAATTTTCATCAGCCCAGAATGTAAGGGCACCTGGTTAGTGGATAACTGCAGCAGTGTATCTCCTGTATCTCACGTTTCTTGTTTATTCTCTCACCTACAAGTCAACACTCGGCAAATGCATTACCTCCCACGTAACTGTACAGATAAAGAAAAAAGTATTCCATTTACACCTGATTTGAATGTGGTTTGAGTGATCTAATTGTAATCCGACCACAATGTGTTCTTTGTTTTTTTATACCGTGCTTTTCAAGTAAAAACCCAACATGATCCCCTAAGTGTACAGATAACATGTGTGCAAAATATAAGCACAATCTGGTGAATTCTAAGAATTCACTACAAATAAGTTACTGTTTCAATTTTAAGAAGAACAAGAATGGTTCTGAAGAGCCTACATGGTATTTCATTGATATAGAAATCCAAGATTTTTCGCAGTGGCACCGAAATTGTCGCATTAAAATGAGTGACATAAATTCAAGACCCATGCGCCATCAAGTTCCCAAATGTTCAAGTAATACTTTGAGCTTTTCATCACCACCGGTACAGCCAAAAAGGTGCCTGCCAAGCACTGTCTGGAGATTCGGCTCTGTAGGCTCTTCTATACCATTAAGATTAAAAAGGCTCGCTCAGTGCTTGTGGTGGGTTCCAGCGAGAGGTTCCTCGACAGCAAGATGATGAGAGTTGTGCTCCCTCATGAATACCAGCAGCTTCGTGAGTGCACAGCTCTGAGACATTTTAGCTTCGCAATGCTCAATTAAATGCCGGAATGAAAGTGTAGTTAAATAATTCTCTGTTATCAGGCTGAGGATCTGCTGACGCTGATTTATCAGAAATAGCTGGGATCTGTGACTTCTATAGGCAACCCTATAGGACTCACAGCTTCTAAACATGTGCGAGGAAGGACGAATGGTGGGAGTCTCAATAAGCTTGGTAAATGCCACAGGAGGAATATTTTAACAGCAGTAAATGGAATTATCTGTCCAAACCTTCATGTGAACATGGAACCTAACACTGAAGGAGAACTATACAAAAATGAAAAGGGAAAAAAGAAAGGAAAGCTACATAATTAAATGGGTAATTTAGAGCGGTTTGGTGTGAAATGGTCTGTTCTAGAGACACCTGCCGAGTCACAACTGTTCACAGTAGTGGTGAAGGGAACCAGCCGTCTCCAGAATTTAATTCCCCTGAAAGCTCCCTCACAGAAGGCTACTACATGAAATGGTCTGATCTATTCTGCCTGGTGTCTGAGAGAGACTGTTTTGTTTTGTGATCAGTTCTGGCTTAAAATGTATTTTCTTGAGTCTTTTCTTTTTCATTTTTTTCCATAAATCTACCATTTTTAATGTAGATTTAGATGTAGATTTTTGTAATATTAGATTATGTAGATTATGTAGGAAGGGTGTATCACAGGCTGATGTACAGGATGTGCTAGTGCTGTCTTTGGAGCTGGTTAACGTGGCACTACTTGGGCTTGGAGACCACATTCAGCTGAACACTGTAGCTATACTGCTGAATCTCAATGCTGTGCTGGTGCAAGATGTTTTGCCAAGTTGCAGGGCAACAACAATCCATCTTCAGTTAATGCCATAGTGGAGTCTATGAAAACACACACACACACACACACACACACACATATATATGCAGTGACCTGCTACACGACATGATGGCTGCAACCTTACAGACATATTTTTGCGAAAATCATGGGCATGTATTCAAAGCATACATGGCTGAAAATGCATTTGTAGGAACCGTTCTTGAGCTTTTGGAACCAGTTCCAAACTGGAACTGGGTTTCGATACCCAAGCCTAATTACAAGGTGACATCATCTAGTAACACAATCCTTAATGCCCGCCTACTGGTACGCCTGGCACACCCTCCTACAAAAAGAAAAAACTTACCACTCTGAAACGTCCTGCTCTAGTCTAGCCTGTGAATGTGGATCAAATCTACCAATTTGCTCTACTTGACTTTCAGTATCAGATTCTGGATCAAACTGATACAGCAGAACCAATGTAAGCACAGTCATAGCGATGCATGGGCACAGAACGTGCAGCAAAATGCTGCTCTGGCGGTTGACCAATCAGAGCATAGCAGGCAATCTGATCAAACAGAGCACGCTGGGCTCATCAGGAGGCGAGGCTTAAAGACACAGGAGCTCTAACAGAGTGTTTCAGTCAGAGGGTGAATACAGATATACAGTATGAGGAAAATATTGTGTTTTGGGAAAACTGAAGCGTGTAAATCTGTTCTAGTAGACCCCGAAAATACAATTAACAACACTGAAAATGAACAATCTCCTGTAAAGATGAACTCCAGTGACAGTTTAAATAAATCTACATAAATAATGGTCAAGGTATACACAAATGTGTGGAATGCTCCGTCCTTGCAAACTTAGAATTGTCCACAGTGGTAGTAACAGGAACCAGACATCTGAAGTGTTTAATGTCTCTAAAAGCTTCCTTACATAAAGTTCTTAGATATATGTTGCCACATCGTCTTGGGGCAGTCGTGGGCTGGATGTTATGGAACTAACCTTGTGTTTGTAAGATCGGCGGTTAGATTCTCTGAACCGAAGTGCCCTTGAGCAAGGCACCTAACTCCCAACTGCTCCCCGGGTGATATGGATAGGACTGCCCACCGCTCCGGGCATGTGTGCTCACTGCTTCCTAGTGTGTGGTGGTTTCATTGCACAGATGGGTTAAATGCAGAGGTTGAGTTTCTCTGCGTGTAAGCACAATTGGCAAAAACAGTTCTAATCTGTTCTTGTTCTTGTTCTTACTGGTCATTTTGTTGGTAGATTTGGCGGATGAATACATGCAGGGCACTGTAAGGCAAAGTAGTCCAAAAGAAAGCTTATCTTTTCTCAGATTTACCACTACAGTATGTTACCACAAATCATCATTACATCTGAAAACTCAGAGGACACGTGTAGATTCACTGGGGGTTTGGGATAGTAAATATACTGTCTATATTTGGGATGTCGTCATTAGGAGTCCTAGTTCCCATTCCCACCGCTGTAAAGAAGTCAGAGTCTGTACGTTTCTCTACAAATGAACCATTTCATATCACTCCACTGAATCACTCTGTCTACATGTGAAGTCGAGTCGAGTCAAGCTTTATTTATATAGCACCTTGTACAACAGATGCTGTCACAAAGCAGAGAATTCCAGGTCCGAGCCCCCCAGTGAGCAAGCCAAGGGCGACAGTGGCAAGAAGAAACCTTGGGAGGAACCGATCCTCCTCTGGTCGACACCGGACAGCAGGATAAGCCCAAAAGCAGCATATACAAGGATACGATTTCCATTCAAATGCAACACTGAATATAGAGTATAGCCGATGACTGTTAGAGTCCTATAGGAGCAGCAATGAGAAACAGAGTCTGAATGAAACTCAGTCACTGCTACCAGTTAAAAACCTAGAATGTCGATAACTGCTGCTATAACCCTACCCTATCAATAAGAATACATCCCATGGAATTTTATTCAGGAATTTTGAAATATTGGTGAAATTTCCCTTGAATGTCTGAAGTCGAGATTGCTGTGGCTGCAGCAGACTGTAAACAGTAATGTATGTAGGACAAATGAATAATAAGTTGACCATAGCTTCACACCACATGGTGGTCAGTCTGAAAGTGTGCCACTGAAACCCCACCACCATCATCATCATCATCATCGTCATCTTACTCAAACCCGTAGCAGCAGTTTTCCCAAGACTTCCCAAGACGGACTGGTCACAAACGAGCCTGTGTCGACAACAGCTACCAGACGAGACGTTTTTACCGCCACCACGGAGTTGACGCCAGCTTCAACCAAAAGTACAGTCTTCATATTCCAAGTTCAAGCCACTTTTTCCTCCGTAAGACGTTTTTCCTGAGCACAAACAGCGGCGCCAGAAACACCTACCGTTGGGCTCGGTTAAAATTCCGTTACTCCGTCTGACAGAACGCTGCTCGCGAGCGTCGGAGTCCTCCAGCAGCAGCAGCGTTCCATCCGCGCGCAGACACTCCAGCATCGGTTTGGCGCTCAAGGTGAGGGCGCGCGCTGCACTGCGAGTGGAGGGAGGGAGGCGGGAGGAGGAGGAGGAGGAGGGAGGGGGGTGACGCTGCTACTCAGAAAAGGCGGGATGAAAAGTTAGCTAGACGTCGCTGGAAATTAAAGGCGTTGTCCCCATATATACAGTACATACTAATCAAGACAAACCAGCTCCCTGTGGATCCCTCAGGCTCTGTAAGAGGATGGGACGGTGAATGTAGTAGACCACCCAACATCCAACCAATCAGGACACGGCGTACGAACTTGCCTATGTCAAATTACTAGTCTGTGAATCACGTTATAATGGTGATGGAGCTGAAGCATAGCAAATATTGCTACAAGGGTGATTCCAGTTCCAAAACATGCATTTGTACCCATATAAAACCAGGTGCAGACCCATCTCTGGAACAGTGTCTCACTGTTTACAGGGTTTCCTTGTTGACAGTGCAGTAAATGAGTAACAGTGTTTTAAAGGTTTTAAATATAGAATCAGGAAAATGCTAAATGTTGTTGGCTAACATTAATGCTAATCAGTGATGTNCAGTAACTCAGTAAGTGTAATGTGTTGGTGTACTGTAAGTAGTGTGTTGGCGTACAGTAACTCAGTAAGTGTAATGTGTTAGTGTAATGTAAGTAGTGTGTTGGTGTACAGTAACCCAGTAAGCGTAATGCGTTAGTGTACTGTATGTAGCATGTTGGTGTATCTTTGACTCTACTACATTTCAAACTCTAACGTCTAACTGTTTACTCCACTACATTATGGCCAAATCTGTCCTTCCTTTGGCTTATATGTGCATAAAAACGCAACATGTCCAAATGAAAGAAGCGTGAAGCGAGTCCACCTATCAGGGTACAGCGGTCACTTTTGACCTGCAGCTTGTGGTGGCCTGTTGGACAGAGTTTGGTTCTAGCTAATGGAAACTGTTCTCCTTCAGTGTTTGTGCTTATGATCATTTCAATAGACATCAGTGTCAGACTAATTAATGACCTTCTATTAAAAGACTTGTGGACTGAGAGTTACACTAGAGTCTCTTCACCTAAAATGAGTTGATTAAGAGTCTTGTGCCAGAAATGATAACAGGACATTAGAGCCTTAATAATTAATTCTGCTCTTACTATACTTTAGTACTGTTACTCAAGTGGAGGTCTAAAGGGAGGAACTTGTACTTTTAATAGAGGAGTATGTACTTCATCCACCTCTGATGCTAATCGCATTGGGACATTAAGGGCATTGAACTGACGATAATAAGGGGACTTTTAAATTAACATAATCTGTGGACCTCTGAACATCCTCTGAATGTTGTAGTTGAGACGTTATATCTCACTTAACATCTAACCTTACAGGAACATTACCTGATGTTATAAACATCTTTAAAACATAAAAAACAATGTTCTTAAAACACTAGACTAAAACATTTTCTTTAAAACTATATTAGAACTTGTAGGAAAAGTTACCCAAAGCTCTGGAAACGCTCCCTGCTAGCTGGGAAGGTTTTGTTCTGACAACAGCAATATGCTGGTCTATGCTGTATTTTTTTCTAGCAATGAAGATTTTTGAAATATGATTATACGGTTAAATTTCAGCGTAAAGTGTGGTTATGTTGGGCGGCAAAAATGCTACTGACAGATTTTATTAATGTTTTAAATTACTTATTTTATTACTGAAAAATAAACTGCTGCTGAAAAAACTACTGGTGTAAGCTGATCTGTGCAGGTTTAGCTTTAGCGTCATGCTGCTTGACCAACACACCAACTTTCAAAACAGACATTTGCTGGTTTTGCTAGTGACCAGTCTAAATAACTAGCAAATATCCCATCGTAGATGAATTCTGGGTCATCTATGGGACATTGTATTGGGTATTTTTGGGGAATACAATGTGTTACTCCCATCAGTGTTTGGGAGCAATGGAATACATGTAACGGTGTTACGTGTTTAGGATACAAAACATAAGGAACTGTATTCCGATACAATTACAATGTAAGTAGATTAGTATTAGTATTCAGAATACAGTTACATTTGGTGAAATTAATGGGTTACAAGGAATTTATTTATTTAACATGTTTATTCACTCTTAAAATAAACTACAGTGATTTCCGTGTATTTCCCAGAAGCCCTTGAAATAAAATGTGCAACAGCATGTTTGCGTGCAGTTTCGTTAGTTGCCTGTTCACTCGAGGTCATGGAGCAGGCACGACACAGCCAGGAGAGAAATGCGATTCTGTCTTGGACAGCGTAGCAAACGTTGGACTCAATACATTAGCTTTAGGTAGTATGCAGTTCCAAGTTTAATGACAATATAGGCTACAAATAGGCTGTCTGCTATCGGCATTCCTGTGTAAGGCTGCTCTGAGAAATGTGAAATGTTTCTGAACACTGTTTTAGCTATGTGCATATTTGTTCCTGTTGAAATGTCCAACCTAAGATAAAACATGGCTAGGATGACGGTTTCAGTCTTTACTCCTTTACTCCTAACAGTGTAGACTTTACTCCTTTACTCCCAACAGTGTAGACTTTACACCTTTACTCCTAACAGTGTAGACTTTACACCTTTACTCCTAACAGTGTAGACTTTACTCCTTTACTCCTAACAGTGTAGACTTTACTCCTTTACTCCCAACAGTGTAGACTTTACTCCTTTACTCCTAACAATGTAGACTTTACACCTTTACTCCTAACAGTGTAGACTTTACTCCTTTACTCCTAACAGTGTAGACTTTACACCTTTACTCCTAACAGTGTAGACTTTACTCCTTTACTCCTAACAGTGTAGACTTTACTCCTTTACTCCTAACAGTGTAGACTTTACTCCTTTACTCCCAACAGTGTAGACTTTACTCCCAACAGTGTAGACTTTACTCCTTTACTCCCAACAGTGTAGACTTTACATCTTTACTCCTAACAGTGTAGACTTTACTCCTTTACTCCCAACAGTGTAGACTTTACTCCTTTACTCCCAACAGTGTAGACTTTACTCCTTTACTCCTAACAGTGTAGACTTTACTCCTTTACAGCAAAAGTTGTATACATTCAGGAAAACGGCCAATACATTCAGCTACTTGCTACAGTAGAAGAACACAGCTGCTAAGCAGGGTGTTTTTGCCGGATTCCTACAACTCCTACAATGTCGGAAAATGTAGAAGTATGCCAAAGCATTTAGAAAACGTTGCTAACATTGAGTAATCTAAGGGAATACATTACAAATGACATTTTAGGGCATGTATTATGTATTCTGTAGTGGACCATGTTTTTAATATTAAACCTTCCCAACACATAGGAAAGACATAATTTCATTTTCAATCATAAATGACAGTGTTTGATTTGTGGTCTGTGGTTTGTGTGGTATGTAAACACTTTTAAAGCTCCAAAACATACCATTCACTCCTCAGTCCATAGTCCATATATGTAAACTGTATGATATCACAAAAACCAGTACATTTGTGTGTATCTGCCTATTCGGCATACAGTGTTTAATCCTCACCCCTTCTTAATAAGGAGTTTTTCATCCAGTTACTACCTCTGAAATAACAATTCAGGGCAGCCACACAAAACAGAGCTCATTTACATATGTTAGGCAGGGTAACAATAAAGACCGGTTTCAATTTAAGGGACAAGGAAAGGTTGGAAAATGATAATGTAGAAATTAATTATGACCTACACAAGCACTGGCCATTTTAATGAGTCTAGTTACCGGGTTTTCTTTGACCCAATAATAAGCTTCACAAGTATAGGGCATTTCTTAAAGAGCTCCCTGCTACCAAAATCCAACATAGTACTATTTGAATTCAAAGCTAATAGCTTCACTTTGAATATTAGTGGCATGACTGGACATTGTGGGCCATTGTCCAAGCACCGTAGGGGGGCCCTGGGCCTGTAGTACATGATTCATAAAGAGTGGCCGGGGAGCCTTCAGCAGGCTCTTAGTTATGTAACGGATGAGAGGGTGTCAAACGCATCAGATTATCCCTCAGCCTTGGACGCACACCACACACACAAGCTGCCAGCTATCGGTTCTGCAGGAGTGTGATTAGATTTCCCGGCCTATTGTGCACACTTGACGAAGCAGAGAGGATCGAGAAGGTGTGCATGTGCGCGTGTGGCAAGTTGAGATAATGCATTCTAATGTATGTGCATGTGTGCCGGGAGCAGAGATGGGGAGAGGAGATTGGGAGGTGATGGAGAGAGTTGGAGCAGCGTTATGAATTTTTCGGTGTTGGTGGTTAATGAGGTAAAGTATACTGAGGAAGAGTGAGAGGGCAAAGTGGCGGGCATTTAACAAGGCAGCAGAAAGAGGGAGAGAGAGAGAGCGAGAGAGAGAGAGACAAATGTCTGTGTTTGTGTGGGAAAGAGAGAGCGAGGGAGCAAGACAGAAAGAGAGAGAGAGACATAAACAGTTGAACAGGTGAGCTGGCACAGGAAGAGAGAAAAGAAAGATGGCAGTGTCCTGGCAACCGGGTGAAGCTCTTGCGCAGTCTGTTTCTTTTTTTTCCCCGTTTTTTTTTCTCCCTCTCACTCAGTCTTCCCTCAAGCAGAAAATTCATCACTCGAGCTTCTCTCTGAAATGCAGATATGACAATCAGAGGCTTGTGTGACGCGGGTATGCTATTATTTTTCCGTAATTTGTATCTGTTTCTTTGTTTACTTACTTATTTATTTTTATCCACTGTTCAACTTTGAAGAGGCAATGAAACACAGTCATGCTATTTACTCTTAAAAACTGGGTCTAAACTTGCTCTGCAAATAGCACTAACGCTGCATGCATAATTCCGCACTGGAGTCCATCATACTTGGTATACGACATACAAAATATAGCAGTTTTGGTGCACTTTCAGCAGGTAAGCGCTCGGGATGCCAGGGTCTCCCCACAGGAATTTGCCCGGTCCCCACCGCAGGTCCCCTGGGGCCACCACTGTAAAATTGGTCTGGACACTTTTCTAAAGCATTAGAATTAAAAACATGAGCCACAGAGTTGTAATTATAAGCATTAAAGCCTCAGGGAAGCTAAATCTAATTAAGTTAACCTTGTTCCTTTGGGTCACTATGTACATGCACCAAGTATGTCTCATGAATATCTTCCCAAAGTCTAATAACTGTCTGCTGTATTTCAACATATTTCTCTCCTCTCCATGTAAACTGGGCAGTACTAATCTCGGGTAACTCTTACATAAGCATTTCCCAACCAATCACAAGGCTGACATGTCTTGCTCCGCCCACACAAAACAGTTTCAGAGTCAGAGAACCTTTGTGAGTTTAGGCTAACCCAGCATAACCACAAGCTAATAAACTACACCAGCTTTCTGTAGATGCCTGTTGCCAATTCATTCTTATACACAGCAACATAGTTTGTTTGTCCTTCCTTCATTCACACGCTGCTTCATCCAGTCTTTTGTCTGTCCGTTTATCTGTCTGCATGTCTGTCGTGACTTTTTTGTTCGGTTAAAAGCTGGGTAATGGTTTTACTTCTGTATGAGTGGCGGAGGGAAGAGGCTAGGAGTGTCAGACAGAGAGCTACCAATCAACTTGGTCATTAGCCACGCCCACACAGTTCTCAGATAGGTCTGATCAGCGTTTTTTAAGCCGTGTATTATCATATTTACATATGTGAAGTTGTTCAGTTAAACTTTACTGGATGTTTAACATTCTTACTGAACACTTTCCTGGCACAGTAAAGAGAAGGTACAAGGAACAAGAGTATTGTTCTGAAGTGATAGTGTTACAATGGACCAAACAATGCTCCGCCCACAAATAGTTACTGTTGCTAGGTTGGGCAAGCTTTATAGGATATTGTAAAGGAATTCTAACTCAGTTTTGTTTAAAATGCTCAGTGGCTAGTTTTTAGTGGTTTAGCATTATACAGAAGCTCAATGTCGTGTCAATGTCAAACCAATCACGTTCAAGTCCCTTTTGTCTCAAAATGAGTGTGGCTCTTTTCTGATGAGCTGCTTAAATGAAGTACCTCAGTAATTCAGTATCTTACATTGATCCAAATCCAACCCCTGCCAGAAAATAAAGGCTTAACAAAAAGCAGAGACGTTTTTATGACTTTCAGCTCCATTTTTTTTAAACCTCACTTTTAATATTTACAGTCAAGTTGCCAGTACCTTGATTTGATTTGATTTGTGACAGTCCCATTGACCGATGCACTAGCACTATTGATGGAGGGGAAAGAAAATGTGGGGGGAAGAAACTGGGATTCTCAGAACCGGCTGGAAATGAGGTTAAATGACGTTTGACAATCGGGAAAATCTACAAAACCCAAAGAAAGAGGAAGCAATGACACAGGTAAGTTTACAGTCTACACTGTAGTATTACATAAATAGCATTGGTAGGGATGAACACGCTGCTGTCGGATTTTTGTTGTTTTCCCGTGAGACTATATTGTATTTTTTATCTCCTTTTGCTCTCGCCAATGAGTAAAGGCCAGTCTGAGATTTACTATTGTCCAGTCTCTTCCTTGGTCTCTCTCTGCTATTCTCTTCCCCGCTTCCTCCAACAACACCTTCTTCAGTCTCTTCACAGCCTCTGCCAAGATGTTCACACAGGGAATACTGAGCTTCTTCTTACGGCTAGCTGAAGACCCATAGCTGCTGTTGCGTGATGTGGTGCCGTAAAGCGCTACAAGGTCTCGTCCCCGCTCCTCTAAAGCTACACAGTGCTATAGCAGGCACTTCAGGCCTGGAATGTTAATGACAGAGATGCCTTTCTCCCTATTATAAGTCAGTGTAGCATCTAAATGATCCTGAATCTGTTATTTTAATAGTTGTGCATAACGTTGCTGTAATACAGAAAACCACAATGTCAGAATAACTTTGTTTATGATGGTATTTTCATATGCTGAAAAGAATCCGATACAAACTATTTCAGAAGTGCCCGCACAAAATAGTGCCCGCTTTATGGTCCCCACCATAGTCTGAGCATGCCGCTGGTCATAATGTAAACGCAGCAGCAGACCAGTGATGCATTGTTCTGAAGTTGGAGAGCTGCAATTATAAACATTAGAGTGGTGCTTTTTTCTCGAAAGTGCCAGAGATAAGACTATGACTCAAACTGATGTGCTATATGCAGCCTGCTCAGGGCACACTTACGAATGGAAAAGCTGAAGTGCACAACACTTAACCGATTTAACAAAGGCTGTCCACCCGTCAGCAGGATGACGATTATTATGATGATGGTTTATGACAGTTGTAGCCCTTTCAGAATTACATAGCCCCTAGATTTTGAACTGCGTGCTGACATGAGCAGGTCTTCATTTCCGTTCTTTCTATCCACTCAGATTGATGAAATACAGCTTTACACAGAAGTGTGCAAGCATGATATCACTGTGCCTACAAGTATAGTGTATCTAGGCCATCGGAACGCAGCAATGTATTCTGCCTGCATTTCGGCTTCTGCGATGTTGCGCTATCTGTGTCGATCCTCACCTTGTTAGTAAGGAGGGGCAGGTCAGTTCAGTATTGATCTTCACGCCCACACACCCAGGCAAATAGGCTGTAGGGGGCGTGTGGGGTGTCAGTGCTGTCGGTTCTGCCCCGTACGTCAGGAATACCTTAACAAGCCTCCATGCATGCACCTTGTTAGTTGTTATTTAGAGCATTTTCCCTGCTCAATATGAGCTTGTTTTACTGACAGCTGGGTTATTGCGAGCAACAATATCTCGGAACTACATCAGATCCCCGCGTCTAAGGGCAATATTGCTTTTTCCAAGAAACATGACTGTTATTTGCTGTTTCGAAACCAATAAACGGAACATAATGGACTGCTTAGCCTAGTGATGAGCTACAATGTGCTTTTTTAAGATCCAGTGTACAATAGATAGCAAGCGACACAAGCTAGCTGACAGAGCCGGTTTTCACTTGGAAGAATGGAGGTAACATTTATTTTTAGCGCATATGCTGGGTTCCCTACACATCTACATGCTTTATTGGATTTTCTTCCTCTTGGGGAGCCGGGGGGTGGAGTAGCGCATCCTTATGATGCATGCTTCGGGTTGTTGTATGTCTAACAATGTTGGCAAGCACGCCATTACCTCCTGCACATTCAAGGAGCATTGATTCGGTTTAGCAATTTCACATTAGACTTGTTCCAACTCGGCTGTGGAGTTTAAGTTTCCATCCCTCTTTAGCCCAAAACAGTCTTCACATCTGGGAGACTAAACTCAAACTCTAATGGGGCTGTAATTTAACAGACAGATCAAAGTGAAAACTCAGCTTTAAACAATGTTGACCTGATCCCGACTGTAGTTGGTCACCCAACGCGTTTGGTGTTTGAAGTTTGTTTCTTTCAGTTTGGAACTACAAGGCTAAATCTAGCCTTGGCTAATGTGCTCACCAACCATGGTCGTGGAGACCTACCTACTGTGACCAACTGAAGTAATTGATGCTTATGAACATTAAATTACTGCGTGCTTCATCATCACATCCTAAAATAACTTGCTATATGTGGATGTCAACTCTCTATGTCTATGACACATCTGTTAAAACTGAACATACAAAAACAATAGGACTAGTGATGCACTGATGCCGTATCCATGCCGATACCAACAATAAACATACCAATACCTATGACCAACACCATGCAGCAATTTCTGACATGCCCAGCAAAACAGTATTCAACCCCAGAGAAGTTGCTGGGTGCTTACATGCACACACCACAGGCTTATCTATATTCTGTCCGGTTCTGTTTTTAACTGTTATTCACAATAAAAAAGATTTTACATTTACTTAAGTTGTTAAACAGTGAAACATTGAAGATGGCCTGTTGCCATTCTGAGTCACTCCATGACAGTCTGGCACGACACCCTTGCAGTGTTTGGCGACGTTGACATGGTGTTAAAGGCAGTCGTATTAACGGCCTCTTTGCATGTAGACCTGCATCGTGCAGCCGTCTGCCAATGGTGCTGACACTAACAGGATGACTCATGGAGGGCATCATTGCTCGCTGAATGTCTGCAGTCATGGCTGTTGGGTCCGTCAGGTACAGCGATAAAACCTGTCCTTGCTTACACCACATGTGTGGTTAAGTGTGAAACTTGAATCATTCGCATGTCTCACAATGTCAAACCCACCCATCAAGTTTCACTCCTGTCGGTTGATTCCTTCTCGGTGCAACTGTTTGTGCGACTATTCTTTTTAAGGATGATTTATTTGTTACACAGAACAGACACAGAATCGATTTTGCCAAAATAAAATATTTTAAAGATGCAGTTGTATAAATATCAGGACTTAGGCAGAGTTGGTATCAGGAACAGTACTGGGTATCGGTCTATATTTAAGGATCAGGGATCGGAAGGTATTAAGTAGTATCGGTGCATCTCTAATATCTAAATTTATATCCATTTGTTTTTATCCAAGCTATCTAATAGCACCAAATGTCTTTTACCCCATCAGCTACATTTGAAGTAAAGTTTTTTTTGGCCCTACTATTTCTTTAAACGCTCGTCTGCAAGAGAAAAAACGTTTCTATAAATACTGGGGAAAAGGTTTTTTTCAGGTGATCTCAATACTTGTTGTGCACGGGATTAATGAAAGCTATTTGATGTGTGGTGGTGGTGGTGGGAGATGAAGGTAGACTATTTAAAATCCTGCCTCTGCTTTGAACCTGTTCAGATCCCACGTAGCTGTGCTGGCACTATCCACACATGGCTTGTTGGGAGTGGTGAGCTGCAGAGATATAGTAGACCTGTGGCATGCGCACAGCTATCTCTGCTTTTGATCATCATCAAACGATCTTATCACTCACATTTTTGCTCATTTGTTTTCACTCAGCATCCTGCACCCGCCTCCCCCAACACCCCACCCACCTCTCCCCCTTTAGTCATCTCTGTATGTGGGAGACGGCGGGGATAAAGGTGTATGTCAATGTTCCTCTGTTTCCTCTCTCTCTCTATGTTTTCTCAGTGGGCTGTATTAGTGCTCGGTGTGTATCTAGGGCACCGAGAGGGGAGAGTGTGTTGGATACACGAGACCCAACCTCTGAGCTCCTCTTTCATCCGTGTTGACACAGTGCACAATCTCAGAGCAGACAGAGAACCAGACGACCTCGCTTTGCACTCCAAAACCTTTACTCGACACCGGCGTTCCGGAAGTAGCCCTCGTTTTGTGGCGAACATTTTAGAGTCTGCAAAAGTGTGCCTGTGGTGCCAACAGAACCTGGGCAAAAATGAACATACTAATTCAAGTACGTTTTTACTTGCGCTAACTTCTTACTAAATTCAGTTGCAGCAAAAGGAACAAATATTAACAACTCGCCCATTTAAGTGTGGTGTTCTTGAGAGCCTGGAGAGTGAAGCATTAGCTAGAAGTCAGTAGACTAAAGGGTCCATTTTATGGAAATACTAATTTTCCTCGCTTTTTTAAATAGACCAGTTTAAGGTAGTGTACATATATTTTTAGAACTCTTTCTAAAAAAGTTCCTACAATCATATGCAAGGAAGCAACTTAAAAACATCATTTGTCTGCTATTTTTAGTGTCTCAGTGTCTTTAACATACTGGAAAAGGGGCTTTAACTTTTACTGCAAAAATAATAATAATTCGGTGTTCTGTGCTTATGATCATTTGAATAAACATTGTCAGTGTCAGACTAACTAATGAAACTGGTGGACTGAGAGTGACACTAGAGTCTCTTCCCCTATAATGAGTTGATTAAGAGTCTTGTTCCAGAAATGATAATAGGACATTAGAGCCATAATAAATCATGCTACTTTTACTCTCCATACTTAAGTACATTTGAAGGTAAATACTTTAGTACTTTTACTCCAGTGGAGGTCTAAAGGGAAGACTTTTACTTTTACTGGAGGAATATTTTACCCTGGGTATTTCTACTTTAACACAACTACATGGTTTGTGTACTTCGTCCACCACTGCTTATATCACTTCTTTAGTTTGCTGCTGAATGTTCTATTTTTAGTGTCTCGGTATCTTTAACATACTGGAAAAGGGGCTTTAACTTACTGCAAAAATAATAATAATAAATCTCATTATAAAATGTCTCATAACATCATAAAATGCTGCACAGACACAGGCAACGTTTTTGTTTTTCCCCGGTGTGTTAAATTAAGCAAATAGACAGTCATTGTAAATTAAAATGTATTGATGTGTATTCTCCATACACATAGAGTACTTATTTCCACTTCATCAAAACCAACAAAATATGATTATTTGAGTAATTTGGTAAGACTTTACAATGAGGGTACATCAACCGACGCTACTTGAGAGAGGTATAAGCATTAGTAAATAGTTAAGTACTGTAGTAATTTATCATTAGCTAATGATAGAAATAAGAACTAACATTATTTACTATTAAGTGGTGTACAATCCATACTATCCTGACTACAGGTAAAGTACTTTACATATGAATTTGATATGCACTTGTTGTTGAGTCACACAGTTATCAATTGAGTTATAATTGAGACATTACTTAAGCATTTAGCAAGTATTATAAACTACTTAATACAATCTAAAATAATGTTAGTCCTTATTTCTACCATTAGGTAATGACTAATTACTACAGTACTTAACTATTTAGTACTTCTTATAACTGTCTTAAGTACCATGGTATTCATGTATTAAACTAATTTTGGGGCTCCCAAACTTTTGCATGCAAGTTCATACAAAGAAACAAAGCTGCAAAACCAGCCTGGTCACAATGAATTCTTGATGGTTTACAAAATGCCTTTAGATATACCCACCTAATCTGCCCCACCCATGCAGGCTGCGTTCTGAGTCAGGCACAATACAGGAGAGCAAGTCAGAACACAGCTCATTAACATCGGTCTTAAAAGGACAGCCTGTTTAATTCTAAGGGATAAAGAGAGGGCAGAAGACTGACAAGTAGAGATGAATTACAACTGTGTTGGTACATAACCCTCAAGAGCAACAGTATAAGGGCATCTAAGGAGGACAAAAATTAATTGCAGGACAAATGTACCGTAGGATATAGGCCAGAGCATGTGAGTGGAGTGTAGCGGCAAACCTTTTCTGGTCTTCGCTATAGTCTGCAATCATCCGTTCCGGGTTTTCTGTTTCCCATGCTGTTCTGCTCCATGTCTGCTTTTAAATTTCCCCAGCTTTTGCCATCGACCGCAGCAGTGAAATCAACTTGATGTTGATATTTTTGGGATTCCATGCACATTAGATGTTTCTGGAACCCCCAGAATTAAACCACAAGTATTTGAAAGAGTCCTGAACGTCCTCGTGCCTTTTCCCACCTGAAATAATATATAACTAATCTAAACTGCTCTCGCCTGATAATCATCTATTCATGCTGTCACCATGACAGCATTTGCTGGCTGCATGCTGCCGTCGATGGGGCAGCGCCCGCTATGAGGCGCAGAGCAAGGCTTTTTTCAATGCCAACATGTGCAGCAGTGAAGCAGGCTGTTAATTTACTCTTGCCTTAAAGCAGCAATGTATAAGATGACAACATATCACCAGAAAGTTGTGGTGTCCACCCCTATCATAAGAAACAAGGTAATACACAGTCCCTCCTCCTCCCTCTTCAGTCCTAACCAGTCTAGAAGAAATGTTACGAGTTCAGCATCAAACTTCATCCCTCCAGCGGTGGAAAGTAGTGCCAATGTTAACTCTTCTGATTTGCTTCTATTTATATCACTTCGTTTGTTTGCTGCTGAATGTGCTGTTTTGCCAAGAGTGGGTGGTGCTTATCAAGAGCCTCAGCCATCATTGTATTTACACTGCCGTTCATTAGCATCTGTGCCCTAATGACCAACATGATTGACGAGAGATTAGAATATACTGTCAGGGCAGCACCAACACTTCTTCTTGTGTTGGACTCATGGCAAACTCAACACTACATTGACTCACTATCGCAAGGCAGGGCAGGCCAGGACTAGCTGGTTAGCATGCTAACATCAGTGAATATCTTTGCAACATGATCCACAGACGTTTATGACTTATTGTCAAAACTGTAATTTCTTAACATTCTGGAATGTGAACATTCTGGAATTCTGGAATTTCGGAATGTTTTAAACTAAAATCTTACAAATTGCTCCTTCAAGACTGATACATGGCACATGTTTGGGTGCTACTAGTCAAACGCATCCACACAGAATACAATTCTGTGTGTACAATTGTTTATTTGCTGAATGTAACACTTCATAAAAAAGTGATTGGCACATTTTATGTTTTGTCAAATGCCAAACCCAGCAAATGAATTGCTTGCTAAATTTTTTGCTATTTTTAAGTTGTGCTGTAGAAGATGTTTCAACTTATTTTCACTTAGAAACTCAACAAAATATGTCACATGACCAGGAGTGCCCAGACCTTGGCATATAATTGTGCGCAAATTGTCTCAAATTATCCGATTGGCTTCCCTGTATTGCAAGTCTTCCAAGCGTCTTCAACAATTACATCAATTGTTGACTAACTAAGACGAAGTACTGCATTAGTTAACATGAGCTAATACATTAACAATGGTTAACTAATGTTTAGTAAACATGTAACAATTATTATTAATTGTTACATGTTTAATATATTACACAGACGGATAACAACATGGTACATTCTTCTTCTTCCACATGTTTGTCTGCTAACTGCTAGCTATACTGACCTGCAGTCCTCTGTGTCGTTTATTCATCCCTTATTCTTCCCATAACAACCACAGCCGCTAGCAGGAAGTGGGAACCATATAAGCTGCACAACATTCCGCATTTCCTTCAGGATGGTTAATGTATTACTTCCTGTTAGTTAGTCAGTACTTAATGTAAAGTCTCACCAACACGTCTTATAACTACAATGTCAGCAGGCTGAGTCGAACTAAGCTAAACTCTCAGAAAGTCAAGGAAGATGGGTCTCTGTTTCTGTGTCCATCTGCCTCTTTCTCTCTCTCTCTCTCTCTCTCACACACACACACACACACACACACATGCACACACACAGCAGGTCTAAATTAACTCTAGCAGCAGGTGCCATCTCAGTTCAAGAGGACGGGGCTTATAATACCCTGTGGTGCTGCTTGCATGGGAAACGGCGATAAGGATAACAGACGGACAGACATACGCACAATGCAAGACAAGCTCCCAGGTGCTCTAGTAAAAGCTTGGACTTTATCTTCATCCTAAGGTCCTGAAACAAAACCAGGAAAGGTGGATAGATGTGCAGACATGATAAACTTGCCATTATACCAATAATCCGGTGTTTATAAAAGTCCAGCGGGGGCTAAACTGACTAAACACCATATGGTCTTTTTTTACAAAGAGGGATATAGGATTCATAAAAAAGGCAATAAGGATAAAAGGATCTTTGACCAAAGCTTTTTTGTATTGAAAGGGGGGTGTTAAACTGCAGATCAGGACCACTGTTTAACATGATACAGGCTTCCATAAACCTTGCCTTACTGTTTGAAGCCAGTGTTGAAAGTAAGTGGAAATGACATATGCAAGTCATGCAGTTTGCCCATTGATCCGTGTGTGGATATCAATAGGGTTAGAAATGAGAGTTCCAGCTCCAGCTACAAAGCTGACATTGACTGAGAACCCCAATGGACTACATGCATGTCAGTATTGATACAAACCTTCAGAAAAAGGCCTTTATTGACTTTAGTGCACAGCACTGTTCGAATGTTTGAAACCGCTATTTTAAAAAAAATGCTGCAGAAACATGTATAAAAAATGATTCCATAACAACTGAGCTATTTTATGAAGTCATAAGAATGTTAGCATCTAAAATGCCTCATATTAAAGAGTTGTTTTATTTAATAGTATATATATGTATATACTCTATGTCAAATTGTGTCCAGACAGCCCTCCTAATATGTGTATTTAGTTCATTTAAGGTGCATCCACTGGTGACAGAGGTGTGCAGTTGTGCGCCCACAGTCCTGATATTTGTACGATTCCATGTTTAATATATTTTATTTTGGTCAAATCTATGTCTATATGGTAGATGGTCAAGAAAACCTATATAAATAAATAAATATATATATATGTAGTCACTTCACTGCTGCGCTCCCTTCACTGGCTTCCTGTAGCTACACGCATAATCAGATTTAAAACTCTAGTGTTTGCCTACAAAGCCAAGAATGGACCAGTCCCTCCCTACCTTATGGCAATGGTTAAGAGTCGATCTGTACCTCGAGCCCTTCGAGCTTCAAGTACAAGCGTCGAAATTCTCTTCTCTGTCCTGGTTCCCAGATGGTGGAACAAACTTCCACTGGCTGTCTGAACAGCAGACTCTCTTGCAGTCTTCAAACGCAGCCTATTCACCCATCGCTTTCTTTTATTTAATAGTATATATATGTACATACTCTATATGTCAAAAAGCGTCCAAAAAGCCTTCCTAATATGTGTAATATGCCTACAAAGCCAAGAATGGACCAGTGCCTACTTGCCTTATGGCAATGGTTAAGAGTCAATCTGTACCTCAAATCTTTCAAGCTTCAAGTACAGCTCAGCTTGAACCACCATCTCTCAAAATGCATGGAAGATAAGCGTCCAGACTCTTCTATGCCCTGGCTCCGAGATGGTGGAATGAACTTCCACTTGCTGTCCGAACAGCAGACTCTCTCGGGGTCTTCAAACGCAGGCTAAACACCCATCTTTTGGTAAATCTCTTAAGTGAGCACTAATAGATGTCTATATTGAAATACTTTGTTTTGGCACTTATACTGAGCTTAACGTTTCTTCTCTCTAGGTACGAGCACTGGCTTGGGATTGCTAGGTACTGCTCTTGTGCTGTATTTAACTCTCTATTTCTCTTTCTGGGTATCAGCAGTGGCCCTTGTTTGGGCAGTGTCTGAGCTCGAGGCGAGTTTTCGACTCTAGACTCTACTAGCTAGAAAACATTCTCTGACTGAACACTAAGCACGGTTGTAAGTCGCTCTGGATAAGAGTATCTGCTAAATGCCTTAAATGTAAATGCAAATGAATATATTGGAGTGAAGGAGCTCCATCCAGTACCTTTGGGATGATTTGAAGTGATCTAGAACTGATCATCCAACATCAGTACCTGACCTCATTAATGCTCTTTTGGCTGAATACAGTCAAATCCTCATAGCAATGTTCGTAGAAATGGAAACACTGGATGAGCAGGGATCTACAAACTTTTGGACATATCGTACTGTGGAAAGGTCAGAGCCCACCCCTTATATACTCAACTTCCAAACAAAGCAAATGTTCTTCTCAGTACTGACTTGACAGCTGCACATCCCTTCGGATCCATAGTGTTGAGGTGTCTTCTCACAGTGGAAGGATGGACAGAAACACCTGTGGATTCTTTCAGGTCTTAAACAAGAGTAGAGAACAAATTTCCCCTTGACTTCAAAACAGTTTGTCTAGTTCGTAATGCTTAAAGAATTACTGTATAATACTGTATAGAGTGAATGAAATAACAATAATTAACAGTAATTTAAACTAAAAGTAATAACATGTCAACCAATTCCAAATGACTGAATGGCGGTGTATATCTAAGAGTACATCTGAATGTATTTGTATGTATATACAGTAGAGTGTATCTGGTATCGTGCGCTGTTGCCATCATTAAGGCACCAGTCCACTGGGACACGAGCCCGCTCTGGGTGAAGCTAACAAGATTGACTAGGCAGCTAATGGTATGGTGATGAGGAATGAAACGAAGCTGCTACGCTCATGATGACCACAGCGAGATAATGAATTCTGATTTGGCCTGCGCTCCATCGGAAATAGCAAATAACAGCTGATAATTTCACTTTCGCAGAGCCCCGGAAACGCTCCCAATTTGTACAGTTTCCTTGCTTTTAGTTGCCGAATGCAGTCATTATATATTTGTGGGGCATCTGACTCATGAGCAAAAGCCTCAGCTGCTCTCAAAGTATGGCAAAACAATGGAAATTAATTACATCTTTCCGCAAACGGGCTGTGCCCTCTCCAGCGAGTTTATTGTTAAAGACTGTTTGGTTCGAGTGTAATGAATTGTTTTGTTCTCTCTCTTTATTGCCCTTGATAAGTGGCTACACACAAATACACCATCCTGCCGCAGCTCTTCCTGGCGCACAGCCGCGATGACAAAGTTTCTATAATGACAAAGAAATTAAGAAAGGTTACAAGTCGCCCTCCAAGTGGCACACCAAGTTCTGCAACACCTGCAGCCTCAGCTGTAATGCTTAACAGATGCTGCCAAGATCCAGCCAAAGGATGCTGATGGAAGATAATACGGCTCTATGAGCCAGAACCACTGTCCCTGACCTTTGCTATGCAACACTCTTCTTTAAAGTGAGATATAACTAAGAGCATGCTCGCTGCTTGAGGATCAGCAGTGTGCTGGTGGAAAAGAAGGAGAACAGTCCATGAATCAGAAAGCGTCCTCACAGAATTGAGGGAGACTTAAATAAGCCATTCAGTCTTGGCATTTGCATCTGGACCCAGTCCAGACCTGATTATGGAGAATAATGACACAGAAGCAGTTGTGGAGTTCACTTCGCCCCCGTGACGTCATTCGTACTCTCATCTCTTAATCATGAAGGACTTTTCACCGCTTTTTCCTGGCGCGCAGGTCTCTCTTTTCTATCTCTCTCTCTCATCTCTCCCCCTGGCCTTTCCCTATAATTGGAGATAGACGGCTGCGTCTATTGTCTGTGCCAACTGTATGGGGCAGAATGGAAGCGAAATGCCAACACCTGAGGTGAAGTCAATATCTATCACTCCTGGTTAGATGTGTGCATTGAGTATGGCTGCTTCCCAGCCAGCCAGGCTGTCTCTTGGTCATACAACTTTCAACGTGGTTGGATATATCGCTGCTGTCGGAGCAAAACCTTGCATATCCATTTTAGTCTTTTTTTCAGTTTTTGACACACACTCATCCACGAAGAAACGGTTGCACAGTTGCACCCAGAAGGAATCAACCGACAGGAATGAAATTTGGAGGGTATGTTTGACATAGTGAGACATGAGAATGATTCAAGTTTCAGTCTCAGCTGCGCATGTGATGTAAGCAAGGACGGGCCTTACCTGACTGAGGCAACTTTCAGCAAGCAGTGATGCCCTTAAAGCCACCCCAGCATTGCCAAAGACTGCAATGGTGTCGTGCCAGACTGTCATGGAGTGACTCAGAATGGCAGCGGGTCGTCTTCAGTGATGAGCCCAGCTTTTGTCTTGGTAATGACAGCCAACGAATCCGTGTGTGGGGGCGCCAAGATGAACAGTTTGTTGTCACGCGTCACATGTCCAGAAGGCCCGGTGTCACTCCACCTCCACCCCTACAGCACAATCTGCAGGAACTGTGTGAGAATATTCAAGATGCATGGGATGGATTATCACAGGACACCATTAGGAACCTCTACAACTCCATGCCGAGACGTCTGGAATGTTGCGTTAGCAAACATGGCAGCCTGACGCCATACTGAGAGACACCACTTCTGTATGTGTAGCTCAATAAATATTGCCCATATCAGTCTAAATGTATCATCATTTGTTGTTCCTGGTAACCTTCATCTTCCTTCCCAATAGCACTGCAATCCCACACTACCTTCTGGGGGAACTGGCCTGAAATTGTTTGCTGCGGGAATAATCTTGAACTAAGATTCAATAAGACCAATGTTATACAAATCTGGTCCTGGAGGGCCTTATTTGAGCACTGTTTGGTAGTGTCCCTCTTCAAATACACCTACTAAGCCTGCTGAGTTGAATCAGCCATGTTTAAACAGTTGTATCACCAAACTCTTCTGGACGCTGGCGCCTCAAGGACTGGAGCTGGACAGCCCAGACTATTTAGTCAACCAAATATGTTTCTTTACTCATTTCTCATATGCATGTACCTGCTGTTCTTCTTTGAAGTCCACAGGCATAAAGTCTAGGCCAATTTTTCCATTATGAATGTTTTCCACATTTGTTTTCTTTGCGGCAGAGAGATCCCGAGCCGCCGGCACGTCTAAACACTCTAATCCGATCAGGTTAAAAACGAGCAGACATGAAAAAGATCGGGCTGAGGCAGCACGGCCTGCCTGCGTCTGAGCTTAGCCTCCAGCGCACATCAGCACAGTTTCTGAGGGGGAGGTGGGGGCCGCCTGTGTTTTCCAAGTAACTTCTCTTTCTCGGTATCGAATGCTGGATCGTTAACGTGAGCTTCTTGGGTATGCTTGCAGCTGAGCGGCTGGCTCGTGGAAGGCTCTTCTTTAATGGTTAAAGCTTTCCTTAAGGCTTTCATAAGCCCATTTATAACTCTGACAGTGAAAGAGAGCAGGGCAGAGCTTGGAGTCAAAATTGATCAACACGAGCCATAAAACGTCGTGCTTCAGAGACTTCTGAGAGGTCTTTGGAGTCAATGCCCTCCGTTATTTTTCCACAGCTGGACTGTCAGTGTGTGCGAGGTGTGACCTGAATGAAGAATTCGTGAGTGTGTGCGTGTGCTGGAAGGATTACCTCTGAGACCATGCGCATGTCACCATGCTCAAAGAAGTGCAAAGTGGTCTTATATGGCCATATGCCTTTTGACCGTCTCTGTGAAAAGACGCGGAAGTATGAAGGTGACACATTTTAAGTCACCTTCAAGGGACTCCTACAGAGGAAACTTTCAGGGTTTAAAGCTGAACTTAGTTTCCAGCACAGTTTGCGTATCCCTGCTCAAACACTCCAACTAAAGCTGGTAATTAACTCCTGGGTTGAATCAGGTCTGCTTGAGCAGGAAAACCACTATACTGTGCACCACTATCCGGCCCTCCTGGACCAATCTTCCCCACCCCTGGTTTGAAGAAAGCGTGTGCAGGATCACCATAAATCCATCCACATGTTTCAGTCCAAGCCCTCATCCACTTAACGGTAACATTTCCCCTTTGGGGAATCCCTGGCACCATCTTCAGGGCCACTCCATTACTTAATTAGCTCAAGCCATGTTTATCAGATGAAGGGCTGATGGACCAAGTGAACATAAGTGTTGACTTCATCATTTTCCTCTACTAGCTGGATAGCTAGCGTGCTAAAGGCTAAAGAGCTAACAACAACAAAAAGGCATCATGCTTATAGCCAGACGAAGCAATTATTCACTAATTTCATGTACAACATGATTGAACTTCAAACATTCTGTATTAAACGGCTAGCTGATTAGCTCACTTATGCTAGTCTACCAATGGTGAGTGCATTCAGTTTGTATAATCTGCCCCTCTGCCGCTTCTGGACACTTGCGAAACACATCCGAGTGGTGAGTCAAGTGGGCGAAGGCATGTTAAAAAGGTACTGATAAAAGTATTGAAACTATTGTAAAGTATTGAGAAAGTAGAAAACTCGTCCGAAAGTAGAAAACTCTTTTTGTGGTCTTTTTTCAGGAAAGATATCATTGTTTAGTTGAGCAGGTTTTATTTTCAAGCAAACTTCACAAGGTCTACACATAAAGTAAGTTACGGAATTCATTAATGCTTTAGCACAAAGGTAGAAAGGCCTACGGTGAGAGAATATTAGACTTTATCCAAACATATATTAAAACTTATTTACCCAGCATATATCTTAACTTACCAAGCATATATCAGTTTGCTGGCTTTGATAAGGTCAGGACCCCGCTGACTGTTCATCCTCGGACCACTCAGATTGCTGTCCGCCATACTAGATATAACTAGTTATCAATCTCCTTAAACAGATTTAAAACGGACAGGGACTTTTATTTTAGAAAACAAGACAAAAATAACAAACAGCTGAGATAAAAAATCATGACTAGACCTGATATAAAATGACAAAAAATGCTGTTGGTGATTTGCTAATCACTAATTTACAAATTACTCAGAATCATAAAATTAAGAAATGAAGGACGTCAGTCCTTTGATCTGATGAAATCTATACACAATGTAAAGGCCAACAAGCATTTTTAATAATGTCAGATACTGAAAACCTGAGTTACAAGGTTTTGTTCCAGCAGCAGCGATATGCTGGTTTTACTGGTGACCAATCGTTCTGCTGGTTAACTTTACTCCCAACCTGCACAACATTGATTACATTCCAGTGAACATTAGATGACTAATCTTAGCTGATCTCGATGGCATTCTAAAAAAAAAGCCTATCAATTAATTCAGTGTATGTACAATCACATACAGATGTTACAGCTCATGGTGTAAAATCGGTCAGATTCTCAATTACAGCTGTTTGTTCTGTTCTGGCATATACAGGCCACATTTTACAAACTATGACTATTATGGACTGGAAATTTGTTAATATTTGGTATGAAAGCATTCGCCATGTGTACATGGGCTGAAATGGCATCCGCTATTGGTAGATATCGTCGCTGTCCAAAGAAAAACATGTATCTCCACTTTGTTGCTTTTTAGTTTTATGCATTATGTGAACACAGCAGCTGCCATTTACACTGTGTGAGGATTTCATGACGAATGGACCAACACAAATGGGCCAAAATTGCTTGCAAAAAAGTCTGGTTCCATTGACTTACATTAGAATTACATGAGGTTTTTGGGCTGTCCTGTAAAGTTGCCCTTTTGGAGATACTTGCTTTTCTTCGGACAGTGACGATATAGAGATTTATGTTTGTACACTGGAATATCCACCTAATTTTATGAGCGCTGCCTTAGTGGCAATGAATTACTTGTTTAAAAAGGCACATGGCCCTGAAGAAGAAGGCCTGGCACCTCAGCCTTAGTGATTTGAAGCTAGATAATATTACGCTACCTGGAATTAGAGGTTAGACCATAAGAGACTCAGTGTTCATGCAACAGCAAATTCATACCAAGAGTAATGTGTGGCAGAGATCTGGGTTTTATGGAATGACAAACTACTCATCATTTACCCAAACCCCCACGTCCACGTACTCATAACCCCACCACAGGCATATTCAGACGTTCCTCTATCCGGTACATCCATCATCTAAGAGATCAGACGTAAGACAAATTTGTCCATGATCCAGTAATTCATTGATCCAGCATTTAAAAGAGGTGACGGTGATGAAAGCTGTACAGGCATCCGCTTGGAATTTCAATTAAATTGTAATTAAAGCAAAGTTGAGATCCTTTGGCCGAGCTTCAAGTAAAATTGGATATTTTGATCTCTACCTGATGTTACTAATCCAGGAATAAAAACCTGAGAAGGTTCTTACATGCAAAAGCCTTGCAAATGTGAATGAGAACCAGCCATCTGATGTCAAGTGCAATGCTGCGTTAACCAGCCTGAATGATGTGTTAAGTAACAAATCTCAGCAGCATGACAAATTGAAGGCACAGAGATCAGGTTTAGTGGGACATATACACCACGTTAACGGCCCCACACTGAATCTTTCAACTTCAGATTCTATTGAGGATGCGAAAATGCTAGGATTAACAATGACAGTGGCATATATACATCCTGTACACTTCTCATTGAGACGTGCAGTTGCTACCCCGTCACAGTCTAAAATAACTCAATCCTATTATATACGGTGCCTCAGAGTACAACACCCCTGAAAGTATCCTACATTTTCTGTATTCCAAACAAAACTTGCATGTATTTTTCCAAATGAGCCTCTCTAATAAATAAAACATATATTAACCATCACACCTGTTTTAATTACCAGTTATTTTGTTTTCCAATTTATTGTGTACAACATTTTACCGCCACACTATGGTTTATTATGTTTACTCTGAATACAGGGCATCGAATAATGTCATACCATTTTATTAGTTTTAGGAAAAATGCTACTTATGTGTTCACTTGTTTTCATTACAAGGGCTCAGCTGGATTTTGTGTGTATGTTTTGGGGTAAAATCTTTTTTATAGTGAAGCCAAAGCACAGCATTTTCCACCAATAAACTCTCAACAAATGGCTGTTAAAGGAGTTCTTGTATTAAAGGAGCAATATGTAAAATGACTCTGACGAATGTATACTCTACTCAGTCCCTCCAACCCCTCTTCACTCATCCCCACTATTTACTTACCAATCTACAAGAAATTTTTTGAGGAACAAACTTCATTCCATTACTCATCAAGAATGTCTCCACAAGTAGAAAGTACGACCCCAAGTCAGGCAAAGTTGGGATAGTATGTCACACATTCAAAAACCTCCACACACTGTCTTTTGGGGACAGGTCAGGACTGACCAGTACCTGTTCCTTCTTCTTCCACTGCCATGCCTTTGTAATGTGTCCATCGTGTGGTTTTAAATTGTCTTCTTGAGAAATGCATGGACGCACCTGGAAAAGACGTCTTCTTGAAGGCAGCATATGTTGTTCTAAGATCTCAGTCTACTTTTAATGCACTAATGCTCCATCACAGAAGTGTAAATGACCTTTACAGAGGGCACGGACACACTGACCCCATACCATGACAGACCCTGGCTTTTGGACTTTGGTGCTGATAACAGTCAGGATGGTCCTTTTATCTCTGAGCACACTCTGTCCATTTCTTCCAAAAAAGATCTGGAATACTGATTTGTTTGACCACAATACACGTTTCTACTGAGTGTTGGTCCATCCCAGATGCCTCAGAGCCCAAAGAAGAAATTCTGAGCCCATGTGTTTATACCGTTGCACACCTGAGGACGGGTTTTTCCATTCATCCACTCATCTGGTAGACTCGACGCTACAGTAACTCACTACCACGTCTTGAGGTACAAAAGTGGTATTAGGAGAGAGGACAGGCTGGGGCTAGCTGCTCTCTTCAGTAGATATCTTTGCAACACGATACATAAACGTCTTTGACATACCGTGTAACAGTTATTTCTTCATGTTCGGTTGATAATTTTACAATGTTTAAAGCACACAAAAATACACATTGCTCCTTTAATGAGATGTGCTAGTGTAAAAAAACCCTTTAGAATTCAAAGAACCTCCAAACATAAAGATTCCATATATATATTTATATATATCCTTTAGAACTGCACGTCTAAGCACAGCACCATTTAGCAACCTTTGTTTTTTCAGAATCTTTAGTCAGGCTGTGAATAGTACAAGAAATGATGACTAAACAGATAAAATGATTCAAATGCATTAATTAAGGCTACAAACAGTTAGTAAGTGGAAGCTCTCAGACCGTCCAGACACTGCCTAAAAAAGCTGCCCCTCAAACCTCAGCTTCTGCACAAGATGTAGACTTAGGAGTGAAGCCACAGGTAGACCAAAAATCACTTTAAAAGCTCCGTGGCTCAAAAAAAGATTACTCAGTAAAAAATAAATGGAAGTCATAAAGGCATGATAGTGACCCGACTGTGAGATGTGGTAATATGCTTTGTGGTTAGATGGATTAGATGTCTCTGCTCACAGAAGTATACCGATATGCGTGGTTGCAAAGGGGTGGCTAGTACCTGCCTTGTAATCTGATCAGCCACCTCAAAAGTTCCTTTAAGTCACTGGCTTCCACTTTAAGGCGGGTGTTTAGCATAAGGCTTCTGTTTTGCACAGTACAGTGGCATTTGTGTATGTATCTCCGTACTGTAGTGCTTGACAAAGGTTTGTCAAAGTAATCCTGAGCCCATGTGCTTATACCGTTGCACACCTGAGGACAGGTTTGCAGGAAGAATGGGACAAAATAACACCTGGAACACTTCATCGCTTGGTATCCTCAGTGCCAAAACATCTTAGGTATAGTGAGAAGTAATGGCAACATTACAAAGTGCTAAATGCTGCACCATCCCAACTGTTTTAGGAATGCGTGACAGGTCTGAAATGCAGAAATGGATGTCTATTAACAAAAGAAATGAGGTTGACCAGTCAAAGCATGAAATCTTGGGTTCATACTGTCTGCAATGAAATAAGTTTTTCTTTGCATTTAAGGCGGGTGTTTGCACGTTTATAAGGGGGGTCATTTGAACTCACCACCCCACGTTGCCCATGGTGCACACTCATTGGGAGTATGTCTTTTGCCAGTGTTGGAACTCTCTGCCAAACCAACCAAAAGTCCCTACCACCTCTTTACCACCCCTGGCAAAATTTACTAGAACAGCCACTCTATACGGACCGTGTGTTATTTATTGCAGGAAAGAATAAATGAGCCAAACTGTCACCTCGGCAAGGAACGGATGAAGCACATATACTCCAAGAGATCTCCTCAAGGGATCATCATCATTTGACATTAATAACCCAAGCTAAATTTACGTTTCTGACTGAAACTGAATTGTGCCCTATAATCTCATTATGTTAAGCTGCATTTTTGCCAACATGTAAAGCTTATCCAGCTTCAAAACCGCTACAGTTTTTGTTCTGATACGTTTTAATGCCTTGCTTAACAGATACAACCGAGGCCAGAAGCTTATATAACTTCAGGACTGAGTGTCTTCTGAGACAGATGGAGGATGACACATGGTGACCAGTTCCAAAGGAAAAAAATAAAAAACTTTCTCTAATGTCTGTGCTGTGGGGCAACATGCAAGGTGCATCAGAGGAACACTTATTTCACACAGACCGGATTTTCAAAAATGTGACGTGTAGATAACAGAAGGTGCCTTTAGGCTTTACTCCAAAGCCCATACTGACTAAGTGCTTATACCGAATCAGGTGCCCTGTGTCCATATAACTGTATCCATTATGATACTTTGGCCAGATCATATCCTGGACCAGCTCTCTGGAAAGGTTCCATACAGTACACCCCCGGGAAACAGAAGCACTATAAGCACAGAGGCTAATTTTGCTCAGCGAAGCCCGAGTACTCTCAAACTACAATGTAACACAAGCTTGAAAGGTCCAGGATTACAGTTCCAGCTGTAAACCCTACTTGGGTTTCTCTCTCAAGCAACCACCCAGTTCAGCGTCTTGCCACACTGCCCTCTAGTGCATGCCAAGTAGCTGGAGATTAACAGAGCTGTTTACACAAAGTATTATGCATGTTCAACACTGGAAATGAAACCCAAACAAACTGGAGAGCTGTACACATAGAAAGTTAGAAAGGCATTTTATTATTATTGGTTAACGAATAGAATTTCAAGATGTCCATATGTCCATCATGTTAAAACAAACAACTGTTAACACATGTCAGATACCCATATCCCAAAACTCAGATAAATATATGACTATGAATATGAAACCAAAAACAAAACAAAAATCCATTTGCATTATTATTTACACTGTTCGAATATTGCAGTGTATAAAGAACGCTTTCCCAAAGCACAGTCACTCTGTATGTATACGGGGAAGCCCATCTATGTTTTTCACATTTTCTGCACGATTACATTGTAGAGATGTCTTTCAGAGGGGAGTGATGTGAAAAGAAGCTTGAAGAAACTTGCCGAGTCCAAATCGTTCATTGTGGCGGTGATGGGAACCAGACGCACAATGAATTTAATGCCTCTAAAAGCTACATCCCAGAGTGTCATTACACACAAAGCCTGATGCCTGAGACGTTGTTTTATGACAGGTTTAATGTAAGGTTTTTGTCTGAAACTTGTATTTTAAATCTATTCACGGCAGACGGGCACAGGGAAGATGTTCAAAGGCAAACATATGTTCATCATCAAAAAAAAAAAAAACAGTTGCATAAATAGTGGTACCCAGAAGGAATCAACCGACAGGAATGAAACTTGGTGGGTAAGCTTGACCATAATGAGACATGCAAATGATCAAGTTTCACGCATGTGACGCAAACAAGGACTGGCCTTGTCACAGTACCTGACTGACCCAACAGTCACGAATGTGGACATGCAGTGAGCAGTGATGTGCTCCATGAGTCATCCTGGTAGTGCCAGCACCAGTGGCAGACGGCTGCACAACGCAGGACTACATGCACGCAGGCCGTTGCTGTGACTGCCCTTAACACCACATCAGCGTCGCCAAAGACTGCAATGGTGTCGTGCCAGACTGTCATGGAGTGACTCAGAATGGCAACAGGTCATCTTCAGTCCCGCCTTTCTCTTGGTGGAGACGACCAATGAATCCGTGTGTGGAGGCACCGCGGTCAGCGCCAAGATGAACCTTCTTTTTGTCATGCGTCACACATCTAGAAAGCCTGGTGTCACTCCATCTCCACCCATACCGCAAAATCTGCAGGGACTGCCTGAGAATCTTCAAGCTGCATGGGATGGATTACCATAGGACACTCACTTCTGGGTAGAACTATTCTTTTGACATTGAGCATATAGGGTATATGTATGAACTCACGTTTATATTTGCGGGAGATTTTAACAACAAATAAAATGGCTATGTCTGTGTTGGAGCCTTTGGAACTCCTGGCTCCCATCCCTACCACTGTAGAAAGAAATCTGTTATTTATCCCTGACATCAATCCACTCTGAAACACTTCACATCCCAACAATTAAACCAAGCATACATTTTGAAAAATCGGTGGAGTTCCCCTTTAAACCTGCCACGTTTTTGGTGGATTAAGCCTGGCGCTGGGTTAAAGCTGGGTTCAAATAGAGATCCGTCGCTCCCCCTTCACAGACTAAAATAACTAAATCCCCATTGTTGATTGTGATTCTCAATCGAAAATCCATCTTCATTCCGGAATGGACTCAATCTTTGGCTGTGAAAACTTCCCTGTATGTTGAAGTCCAGGAATTAGGTGGCTCCAAATAACAAACAGAAAGGAGGGAAAGGGGCATATCCTTCATATAAGAATGTTCATATCCATATTCGTCTGTAGACAGAAAGATCGACCTGCAGGCCAATCACTGTAAATTCTAGATTATAGGCCTCCTCCATTTGCACATGCTTTGTAAACAGGGGCTCAACGAAGCTTAAAGGAATACACCAACGTTTTCAACCTCAACTCTATCTGGCACATCTACAGCATTGAGTCAATTACCATAGACAATATTGTTAATGCATTTCCCTGCTCTTAGTACACAAGCCACTCAAACCACATAAACTTATTTACCCATGCTTCTATGCATATTTCGGGATTGTGTGTGATTGTGTGTTGACTGCAGCAGATTGAGATTATGCTGAAAAAGTGGGTTTTTCTTTAAAAAGGCAGTAATCAGGAATATGAAAAGAAAACACCATCATCTACACTTTCTCAGCAAATTGGTGCATACAGTGCTATTGCATCTCACCATCCATTCACTCCTGACAATGCCAGCAGCTTCATATGCTTTGGTCCCCAATGTGATAAGCAGTTAGGATCCTTAAGGGACAGTACTGCCAAGTACAATGGCAACCAAAAAAGGAAGTCAGCAGCAGGGCATCAGCATCAACACTTAGCTAGCTGTTGGTTTTCATGCCCTGGTAGCTTCTATTCACTGTTAGGCACATTAGCATTTTTGGCCAGATTACTTCTTTAAACTCTCACTACTCAGGTTTTCCACACAAATACAGAGTGAATCAGTCCCGGGGCATTGTGCCCATCATGAGCCAAAGCACAACATACATCACTCAGACCTTGGATGAGGCGCAATCGAGAAGAGATTGCCAGCAGACATAACAGAGAAATAAAGTGCTAAACTATAATGGGGATTCGAGAATTTGTTTTTTTTTTCGAAGACATGCAATTCACTAAAAAAAAAAAAGAAAAGAAAGAAAGAAAGAAAAAAAAAGAAAAAAGGCTTCAGATGTGCCAGGAGTCGGAGTGGGGTTGTTTTAGGACAAGACGACAAGAAGGGGCTGATGAAACTGAGGACACGTCCAACTCCCAACAAGCACAGTGCCACTGCTTTTGAGTCATAGAGGTAGTTCTCTCTGGAGAATCTCTGAGACGTTTGCAGTATGAGGAGAGCCTTGAATTTCTATTATACTTCATGTTTATGTGTTGTTTTCTTGTGTCACCATGCGGGCCTATCCTACATTCAGTATATTTTCGCCATCATATCAAAAACTCAATCATTTGATAGGTCAGATGGCCTTTAGATTGTATGAAAATGCCATGGCAGCTGGACCAAGAGAAATGATCTAAAACTAATTCTTTTAGCATTACAGTACATTCAAATAAAGAACGTTTTTCCTTCTCTTGTGAGGGTACCATTTTAGAGTTATGAGGTTTTGTTACGGCAGCGTATTTCAACGTTTTCATGCTAACCTTTCATTTACCTATAGCGATACATGAAAGTAGGGATGAGCATGCATTTAAAAGCACACTGTACTGTGCAAAAGTCATAGCCTGTCCTATACTGATATCATTTCCAGCCAAAAAAGGCCATAAGAGATTTTTTTTGGGGTGATTAGATACAAAGATACATCCACTCAGTTCAAAATATGACTTAAATATATAGAGAAAATGACAACCATACAAAGCCTGGTGTTTTTGTCCATCTTTGCACTACAAGAAGACAACACTACGGGGCTGAAAGGATTTGGGCTTTTGGATTACATCTATTATGAAAGATGACAATGCAACCAGCTTCCATGACTGAACTTGTGAGGTGTGGAAAAAGTACCCCTGCAGATTTCTGAAAAACTGAAAGCACGTCTTCTGCAACAAAGGCAAAAGGAAAAAACCCTTATATATTTCATGGTCGAGGCTTGTGCATAATTTATATGTTTTCTGATGTGGAAATATGAATAACAGCCTTTCTGGCTGGAAATGAAATAAAAGAAGGGCCTCTGACTTTCGCACAGTTTAGTATATTTTAGCCGCACTGCTAGAAAGGGTCATCTTTGTGTTTTCTGTTTAGCCAGAGGGAATAGCCCGTCGTATGTGGATTTGTCATTCGGGGTCCACTGTGGAAATGGAAATGGGATTAAATTTGCCTGCAGTGGCATTTTATCCCCAAGTAGGCGTGTGAATGTGACTGCAAACGTCAAGTGTCCAGTAGTAGTGTGTGCTTCGTGTACGTGAGGATGTAGCACTGTATGTTTGTCGCCAGGCAATATGGAGGTGTGTGTGCGCGTGCATGTATGAGAATTAGTCCACTCCGAGAGCTCTTAGCTGTCTCTCTATCTCCTCGTCTGATATCCCATCTGCTTTGGAGGTGGAGGCGGCGGCGGCGGGTTTGTTTCTGCTGGCTGAAGGAGCGTGGGCCATCTGCCGAGGAAACAGGAGGACATGGGCCGGTCATTACAGCTCAACACCGTAACATGACGCAAAGAAACATGAGAAGAAGCCAAATCTCAGAACGTCTATGGAAGTCTATCACATCTATCAGCGGGTTAGAGGAAGTGACTATCTGCAGTTTACATGACGTACGCCAAGTTCCAGGAAATTATGTTATCAAGATGCTTTTACTGCCATACACTAATGGCAACTGCATCAGTGCCATTATAAATAAGTAGAGGTGCAAATGGATTTGCTGCAATGCTGTGGTATATGTTCCTGATGAGAGATAAATAAATCCATCTTGCTAAGTGGCATGAAAACATCTGCCTAAGGGAAATACATCAAGCAGTCACTGACTAAACTAACTTTTTTTTTTTTTTTTAATCTGATTGAGATGTAAGCCTTTCGCTCTCACCTTTCCTGAGATTTCAATGCCGATCTCATCCAGCACCTGGTTCACAATGTCCTGAGATTCCTCCTCATCACCTGAGTCCTCAAAGATCTCGTCCAGTGTGTCATTCACTTTGAAAGAAAGAGGAGACATTGTAAAGTCAGACAAATTACTATGAGCACCCTGAATAATGGCATCATAATAAATAACTAAAAGCTTTAGGATATTTTTCTGATTCTCCTACTGTACTTCTTGTGGAGGATTTGGAGGATTAATCAAATTTTAAACAGCCCATATTATGGAAAAAACTGAATTTCCCCTGTATGTTGTATATAAAGAGTTTGATGCAGCATACATTCATCATCATAAGAATAGTTGCACCCAGAAGGAAGTGTGGGATTGTAATGCTATTGGGAAGGAAGATAAAGGTTACCATCAATAAATGATGATACATTTAGACTGATATGGGCAATATTTATTGAGCTACACAAACAGAAGTAGTGTCTCTCAGTATGGCGTTGAGCTGCTACGCTTGCTAACACAACATGCCAGACGTCTCGACATGCCATGGCTGTAGAGGTTCTTAATGGTGTCCTGTGATAATCCATCCCATGCAGCTTGAATATTCTCACACAGTTCCTGCAGAAGCTGCGGTAGGGGTAGAGGTGGAGTGACACCAGGCCTTCTGGACGTGTGACATGTGACAACAAACTGTTCATCTTGGTGTTGACCACGGTGCCTCCACACACGGATTCACTGGTTGTCTCCACCAAGACAAAAGCGGGACTCCTCTCTGAAGATGACCCGCTGCCATTCTGAGTCACTCCATGACAGTCTGGCATGAAACCATTGCAGTCTTTGGCGACTTTGATGTGGTGTTTAGGGCAGCTGCCGTAATGGTCTGTGACTATCGTCTGCCAATGGTGCTGAAACTAACAGGATAACTCATGGAGGGCATCACTGCTGACTGAATGTCCGCAACTGGGTCAGTCACGTACAGTGACAAGGCCTGTCCTTGCTTCTTTCTGTCACATGTATGACTGAAAAAGCATTTGTATGTCTCACAATGTCAAATCTACCCACCAACTTTCATTCCTGTCGGTTGATTCCTTCTGGGTGCAACTATTTGTGCAACTATCATTTGACGATAAGCGTATAAACATTGTTAGCTTGAAGACATTCCCTATCTAGTCTGTACAGTCCATACATGGAAACTAAGTTGTAAAACCAGCCTGTTTTGAAGCCAGTGTTCCAACTCATACATATATCATAAATACTGCCTTTTCAATAAAACCCATAAAACACAGTAGGCAATTTGGAGATCCATTACATACACCAGTCATAAAGGCACAATAACAAGCCCTTCATTCGTTTATCAGTTCAGACCACAGGGCAGCTGTCGACTGAATGAATATTCTGGATTACTTTTGGGTTAGTTTTTGAAGTGGTCTTCACCTAGGGCATCACCTTGCAGTTTAAGGAGAAATGGCCTAGTACGCTTTAGCTTTTGTGCCCGATCTGATTTGAGCCCTAGAATATTAAGCATCATGCATCAAATTAAAAAGTCTGATCCTCCATTTGCAGCTTTAGCATTTAGGTATCATTATGCTACTTTATGCCATTTTATACCACAATAACATCATTCATTCTCATGTATACATAGTAGAGCAGAATATGCCATTCAACCTGACACTTACTCAAAATGTTCATTTTATACAGTGTTTAATATCAGCTTATAATGAAATCTGATTGACTGATCTGATGATTTGGCTGCCAGTTACTTCAATATTCTGCACAAAATCATTTCACTTTTGGTAACCGCACAGTATTATACATTCTGAGTTGATAGCCTTAGGTTTAGACTAATCATCTCACAGGTTCATGAATATGCTATGATTTCAGATTGCTCTAGCATGCCACACACAGTAACTGCTCCTTTGACTCACCTTTGAATGTGCTAGCGTTTCTGCCAACATCAGCTTGAAAGCAGAAATGGCACATATGGCCAGTAAAGTAGGACGTTTTTACGATAATTTGGTTTTCACACTTTTTTTTTTTTTACTGAAGGGTGAAAACCACTGAGAAAGCATATTTAGTACATGTTGCTCATGGCAAGTGGGAGAAAACAGCCTCTATCCACTCGCTCACATTTTACATGTTCATGTTTACATGAAAGGGGGCTCAATTAAACACTCACTGCTGGAGGCTGTGAATAATGTCTTTAAGACTTTATAGGACTTTGTAAGCATCCGAAGGAACTACGCTTTAAGAGGTTTTAACCACACACTGCTTTTAAAACATTGCAAAATGCATCATTACAGAACACGTTCATTTCAGAGCATCAGTATAGTTATATGCTTACTCATTTCTTCAGTCATCTCCATTTTGGCTGTCTCCTTCTGGAAGTTCTGCATGGTCTGCATGGTTTTCTGAGGATCCATCTTCTTATTGACTGCCTGCATCGTCTATAAAAAGATACACAAAGGATGAATACATCCATTCAGCAAGCGCAGGCACCACTCTCACAGAAACGAGCCACGCTCAAGTGTTTATTATAATGGAACGTCCACAGGAATACATTATAGCTTCAAATTAGAGCTTTTATTATAGCTACTGTAACAAATACTCAAACAAACTAGTACTGCATTCAAGATTGCCCCCTAATTACTATTACTTACACCAGGAAAATCAGGAGCACTATATGGAACTCTATTATAGGGAGCAACTCTATCATAGGGGCCAGAATTGGTACAATAACATTACACAGGTTTGCTCATCATTCTCCACTGTTTTAGACCTCACTACAAAACAGAAATAGCCCAAACAGTGCGCTATATGAAACATAGGATGTAGCATTAGACACAGATTGATAGTAATTACAGTCAGCACTACTTTTCATAATGATTGGATGGGTTTCTACTGAGAAAGCTACAGATAAATAAAGTCACATAGAGTCAGTTTCTACTCGTCTTACTTTTGTGGTGGTGCCCATGGCCCCTGCCATCTTCATCTGTGAGTGCATGAGTTTGGTCTGGGTGGACATGGAGGTAACTTTAGAGCTGACGGCATACGTTCGGGTCTTCTGCTTCCTCAGCTGCACTAGCTGTTTGGCCAGGATCTTACAGGCCTCCTTATTACCAGTCTTGGCCATCTTTTTTATCTCCATCTCCTACGGGGACATCGAGAAATCAAGGAACATGGAGAAAAAGCAGTTAAAGAAACATACTGTCACTGTAATAACAAAAACTACGTTTGACACGATAACTTCATATGAGAATGAAAAAAAAGATATGTTAGCACTGAGCTAACCTACTTATTTATTTGCTTTTTATATCTGTTATATTTTAGATTTGATTAATTTGATATATTTAATCTGATTCTTACAAACCTTGAGAATAAAGTAGAATAAATTAATACACCCTGTTCAGACAACAAACAAAATTAATTGATTTGTTATGTTTACATATCGAGGTATGCATACATATTGGGGAGCAAAAGCTAAATCTAATGTGTTCTCTGCAGAGGATGTGTTCTCTTTCCTTCACTTGTCGTTTGTCGACCAGGAGCACCCGAATTTTTTTAACATGACTGAACACTTTAATTAATGGAACTGCTCATAAAAAAATAAAAAAGAAGAATTGTGTCATTAATGGTTTAGCTCAGTGTTTCCTGTGGTAACGGTAAACCTGTGGTACTTTTAATTTGAGGGCCACAAAAAAAAAATAAAACAAAAAATGTATACATACATACATACATACATCTGAACACTAATGTTAAAAAGTGTTTGCTCAGCATTCTTGACACCAAAGGAAACTGGCTGTGATAAGTGAGTTACTGAAAATTCATAAGAAGTTGTGCTGCATTTGTGTTACGCATTACTGGAACAAGTAATCTTGTATTACTCCATTTACAACTACTTTTGCACAAGGGAAAATGATCCCAATGATCCTTTGGAAGTCATTTATTTAGAAAGAAATAGTCTACGTAAACATGATTTAACTGTACTTTAACTGTAATGATTTACATTACTTAGTTACATGACAAAGTAATCATGTTAATATAATGCATTACTTTGTACCACATAACCAGCCCAACACTGGATACTGGTACCTTAATTACATCAGTACCTATATAGCTTTATGCCACTTTAGTCTGACAACAATTCATGATGTATTAGATGTATGAATGAACAATTCCTTGGACATACATAACATGAATGGATGGCACTTCATGTACATTTATTGTAAAGAGTTACACAGTGTTAGACACAGTGTATTTTCTCTTCTTGTAGCAGGTAAGTATTCATTTCTCTCTCTTTAAATATATATACATATATATGTATATATAGAACTTTTCAGTATGGAAGCTTTACTTGCATTAATATATTTGAGATATAGTATACTGGACTTTGAATCCAGAGCTTACCCCAACCCTGTGCCCATAAACAGATGGATAAATACATAGTATTTTCATTCAGTAATTTCAGGATTGTCAACATTTCAAATGATCTTGCTCTAGTAAAAAATATGCAATTTCTTCAAATTAACATCAATAAACAATACCGATCATGGATTTATCAAAACTGATCAATATCTGCTATGTTTAATAAGATCAATATCAGTAAACTGGATTGGTGCATCACTAACTTTAATGTTACAAAACTTTATTCCAGTTCATTTTTGTCCACTTATATTGGTTTATGCATCATGAAAGGTTTATGCATGTAAAATGCACCTGCTGTTCTCTAAATTCAAACCAAAAAAAAAATGATGTTATGAGATTTTAACATGACAGGTTTATCATATAGTAAGGCAAATGTCCACAGAAATACTAAAAGAAATGACACTTACTCTATATGAAATTATATGCAATTATGTCTTATAGATAGAATCAATAACTAGCTTCATATGTATCACAGAAATCACAGAGCTGAGAATATAGCCCATATCTACAACTGGACTCGCCTTGGAGGTAACATGAAAGAGTAAACCTGATAAGCTGTGACATAAATAACTGCTAAGAACAGAACTGTGTCAGATATCTCTTTATCAGGTTGTGCTATGATGACATACATTTACAGACTCATTCTCCATCATGACGTAAAATCAGGAGATATCTACTCGGAAGTGAGACTGATCAGCAATTTACAATGTGTGTGTGTGTGTGTGTGTGTGTGTGTGTGTGTGTGTGTGTGTGTGTGTGTGTGTGTGTGTGTTTTAAAGTTGATTATTACAGACCATTTGGAAGCTTTGGTCTGGAAGGCTAATTCTAAATCAGTGCTAAAATGGCCTAATCCCAGATGGCACCTTAAAACCATCAGTGCTTTCCAAACGCTGCTCTGTATAGTTTAGTGTTTTCCCTGTTCTGGCACGTCTGATCCAATTAATCAGCTGACACTGCATTTAACCCATCGCACACTTCCAAGTTTACCACAAGAAGGTGCACTAGAGTGGCTGAAAACGGTGCAAACACAGCAAAAACCAACATATTCCATTTTACACAAGTTTAGGACCTGTGATGCATCACCAGACAACATTCTCACAATCCAGCAAATCACAATGCCAGACAATCCACAAATGGTAAATAAAGTGCTGTGAAAACATAATAGGCATCTAAGCTAATTGTTTAAAGCCATTAAAACCAGCTGTGTACAAAGCTGTAGTTGATATTATATTATAAGCTAGTTAAAAGAACATTACTGGTAGTACTGATAAGCCAAGTCAGGTACTAGATAGTAAAACTAAATGACATTCATATTTGAAAATGACCTTCATATAGAGGACTGTGGAAAGCTTTGAAGCACTCAAGGAAATGACATTTATTTGCTCAGGAAAAAAGTATTAAATACTAAAATAAATACATTTAACATTAATATAAAATCAGAGCATTTATGTATGTCAAAGTTGCTATGCAGCCCTTTCCAAACCTCTCATTATTCAGACCCAACATTATAGTTATCATACAATACCTGGTTTGACTAAGCTTCATTAAATTCATGTCAGGGGGTATGTATTAGCAAGAACCCGGTGATGCGATACGCATCATGAAACAGGGTTACTATTCAGTATATCTTCAAATCAAATATTAGGAAAATGGTCAGAGTATAAACAATGTTAACTGGTCAGCTAGGTTTGCTAATGGCAATACGCCAGTTGTTTACGTTGGAACGTAAAAGTCTAATGGGTGAAGATGTCTACCACCGATCTTTGCATGACTAAACTATGACACTATTAATTAATAACCAACACTGTGTTTTTGAGAACTGATACAGTAACACAAACATAATGTTGCAATACTCAAGGGTATCAATATTATTTTACACCTCTAGCTGCTGATGGATTTGAACAAATTCATGTGTTGGCGCTGGGAGGTAAAGTGAAGTGTAGAACCAAACCTTTGTTCTTCTCACTACACTTCTTTGAAAACAAGAATATGTTGTTATCGTTTGCTGTATTTAAGTTGATTTGTATTTATTCTAAGGTTATATAGTATTCGTGCAGGCAAACACTGCTTACTTTTTATTAGTAATGTACTGTAAATAAAAATCAACACTTACTGTATTACCATTGCTTGTATTTATTCTAAAGTTTGCGTTTTTCAGACACACTAATTTTCTGAGCTGATGAGGAATCTCTGAATCTCACATAAATAACAATTAACACAATGATGAGTTGAAGCGAGTGTGTTACAGCAGGACACAGTACTCCAAAATTTGGTCTGGATACTGCACTCTCTATTCCACTATAGTTTACTACTTAGGTATACTGCATCATGGAGGGGGCATGGGAACTATTTGAGACTGTCTGAGATGGCTTTCCTTATCTCCTACATAGTGCACTACACAGGTGACTTCCACAACCAAATAGTGCACTACATGTCCAATAGGAAGATGCACAGTCTATGACTGATTCCCAAATGGCTCTCTATTGTCCAAATGTCGGTAGATACCTGCTCATCCATTCTTCTGAAATTAAATCCATTATTATTAAAAAAGCTGCAATAGCAGCTTCTACTCTTCTGAAAGGCTTTACACTACATGCTGGAACATTGCTATAAGGGTGATTATATTCAGCCTCAGGAGCATTAGTGCGGTCAGGTACAGATGATGGACAATTATGATGGACGCTCCAGGTCACAAACACCCCTTTAACTGATCTCAAGGGTATTTAATGGAGCGTTATCACTCCAGATAACACTGTTCCACTGCTGCACATGCTGGGGGGCTTAACTCTCCTTGCTGATGGCATGGTGACCTTAGGCTCATTTGTGACTACTCCAGAGTATTACATTATACTGGTCAAAGTTTTTCTATTGAGGTTTCACAAGCTGTGAGTGCATGAATGCACAAGTCAGGAGTATGTGCTCCATAAAGTACCGAATTCACTAATTAGAAGGGTTGCCTGAAAACTATACAATATATGATGTATAATGCATTATTGGTGTGTAGAAACCATCTCCTTAACCTGCATAGGGAGCAGGGACTTTTTTGAGATTAAATTAGAGATAGTGAGAATGATCTGCTTTCTGAGGGGAGGTGTGTCTCTCTCTCCCGCTTGCTCTCTCTCTTACCAGCTGCTTTTCCTGTTTCTCCAGTGCTGCTCGGTCTCGCGTGATCTGTCTCTGAGTTCCCCTCAACTCTTTGTTCTGCTCTTTAATAACATCTGGAGAAGAAAACATATTATAAGTGATATCTTAAAGGGGAATGAGACAGATTTTACACTGGCTGCATAATTAAATGGTTACGATGTAAACAAGGTCACTCAGATTGGTTGGATAATGCTCTGATGAAGAGAAACTAACACAGTAGATAGATAGATAGATAGATAGATAGATAGATAGATAGATAGATACTTTATTGATCCCAAAGGAAATTTAGCCATTGTTCATATTCATATGAGTGATATTGTTCACAGTGGTGGTGATGGGAACCAGGCATCTAAGGTGATTTAAGCTCCCTCAGACAAAGGTATTACATTAAATGATGTCAGATATTGTGTTTTATGAAGGTACTGGCCTAGAAAGTATATTTTGAAACATAGTCGTAGTTGTAGCAGGCTGTTGGAAGGCAAATGAGTCCTCAGAGAAAGCCTGCTTCAGATTTAGCAAAATTTCACCATTAATAGTGTTACATATGGTAACTCAGGAAAAGGTTCACTTGTCATTCTGAACAGTAAATAAAATGGTCATATTCGTGTTCTAGATTAACCACCACCACCACCACCACCACCACTGTAGAGAAAACCAGAGTTGCTGGCTGAGTTTCTCTACAGTGACCAACTTCACATAAACCACTCTGAACTCATTGGCTTACATCGACTGAATTCCTCTTCAACTCAACTCTCTACGTTTTATTAAGTCTTCTCTTCAGCTGCGGTAGCGTTGTAAATCTCTACTTGTAGCTGAGTTAGCTAGTGTTCACCAAACAAAGCAGAAACGTAAGGAGAAGTAGTCTCTCTATCACATATATGTGATTTTAAAATATGACATTAAGGCTGAATAAGTTCATTCTGGCTTTCCAAACTGCTGCTGTCAGCTCACTGAAGCTAAGCTGGTTGTTGACTGACGTGAGATGCTTGTTTGTTTTTTGCCTGCCATTAACGTTACCATCAAAAGTCACGGTCTTTCTAAAGAAACTTACCGTCTACTGTCTTCTTCTTGAACAGCGAAGCCATGGTAAGAAAAACAGTCGACTGCTACAACAAACAAATAAATAAAACCTTTCTACAGGACTTTCTTTTTACCGTCTAACGAAAATGTCATGTGTATTTCCTGGTTCTTCTTCAGTGGGCGGGTCAAATCAGTAGCTGAGCGAATGCGCGTCTCTGATTGGTGCAAAATTCGTGTCACGTTTTGAAGACGTCCAATCATAACCTTTCCTATTTTTAGACGGTACGACACGGGAAGCTTTTTTGTATTTGTGGCAGGGATAGCCGTATACAGTTTTCTTAGACACACTAAAAGACGTGTGTCTTTAAAAAGACGTATCGGAAACGATGAACGAACTTTAGTGTAATTTTCAATTCCGCGATCGATCCAATCACGTCAAGACATTTCACGCATGCGCTGTCCGAGGGAAATGAAAGGAGGTCAAATTATAACTTTCCACCCTGGACTTCAACAAATAGCTAAGCGAGTGATCTATGTAATTCCCTAGGCGACTACAACTGGCATGCGTCATCTTCATATGACTTCATTTGTGTCGAAGTCATATCAGCAGTTACCCAATCACGTTGGGACTTTCCACGCCCAGCCCCTCGCAGCGATTCAGTTTACTGAACCGATTCGTTCTAACTGTTTGTTCATATGAATCGATGCTCTGATTCGGTAATTCACTGAGGCTGACCTCTTTCTCATTCTCACTTCCCATAAATCAGTATTACATGTTCATCATTTTGGATTTGTCTCTATTAGTTATGCTTAAAGGAGCAATATGTACGTTTTTTAGTTCAAAACATTCCACTCATTCAACTTCTCGGCTGCTTATCTTTCTGGGTCATTGGGTGTGGGTCTGGAAACAGTGTGGACAACCCTCCAGACTTTCACAGGGCAGACACACAGACATACACACTCATACCTAGGGGCAATTTAGCATCTTCAGTTCACCAGACAGTATGTCTTAAACTAAGCTGTACTTCATTCTTCTGCTATGCTAACTGGTGATTGCACCTCAGTAACTTACTGACACACAGCCACTGCTCTTGCACATCTCTTTAACTGTCTATGCACATATTGTATTGTGTATCTGTCTTTTGTCTTTGCACTGTTACTTACTCATTTATCTGTTTTTAATCACTGCACTGGAGAGGTAGCTGGATACTGTTTTGTTATGCTGTACAACCCTGTACTGGTATGATGACAACAAAGTGGAATTGAATTGAATTCGACAGGTTGCATCATCTTACAAATGGCTCCTTTAAATGACTGCAATTCATGTCTGAAAACCGTAACTTCAGCTGGCTTTTTCTTAGGAGAAGACCACTAGTGGACTAGTGGCCCCCACATAATTTGAGTATGAGACCTCAGGTCTACAGAGAGACCTGCACATGCAAGCGAATCCAAAGTATGTAGCAATGTGGTGTTTTATAATGTTGTGATGTTACACGTTACAAAGACTGCTACTGAAATTTAACAAGAGGTTTTCAACCTAAAGAACAGAGCTGCCCAAGCCACCTAAAGTGCTGCCTGCTCACCAAAGTTTGCCTGTCAGGAGTTTGATTTGGCCCATCAGAGCAATGAGAATAGCTTTTTTTTTTTTTTACCACATAAGAGTCATTAAGTGCTCATTTTCCTTTTTAAAGGTATTTTAGTGGCAAAATATAGTGTAATGTCATAAAACACTTTTTTAAAAACGTAGCTATGACCCACCAGAAACGAGAGAATGGCAATATGAGAATATTTGTAGTCAATTTAATATTATTAAATTCTTATTTTCATTTTAAAATATATTATTTTGAAGTATTTTAGTAACAAAATCAAGTGTAATATTATAAACGTAGAAACGTGGATATTTTTTGTTTTGTTTTGTGGCCCTAGACCCTCAATAAACCTAAAAAAAAAAGGTTTGATTCAGTTTGGACTTGTGAATCGGATCATCGAATCATTAAATCAACAGCAGCAAAAGAATCAGTTCCCAAAGAAATGATTCATCCTTTGAGTTTCGGTTCGTTCGGCTCCGCCCGGCTTCGTGCTTCTTCGTGCGGGCTTCGACTCGTTCCGTGGCAGAAGCGGCGCTGAATCGGAGCGAGTGTGTGTTTTTTTCCGTCCCCCTCGTTCCTCTCTGGCGTTGTTGTCCTCGGTGACGCGACGGAGGTGTAGCCTGACGCGGTCTCTTACGTGTCGGACCGAATAAAAGTGGAGCTCCGAAGGCCTGCGAGTGACGGGGAGAGTCCGTGTCGGGTAAGGAAGGGAGAGGCTCGGCTAAGAGCGATAAGCAGCGCTTTCTCCGTGCACTTTATTATTTAATGCCGCCGCGGCCGATTCGTTTCTAACAAAGAGATCATGGCGGCGGCGGTGGTGGGCATGTTTCATAGTCGAAGCTGGGACTCGCTTCCAGACAATGAGTCAGACCGGGTCGGAGGAGGGAAGGGAGTGGGTAGCTGCACATTTATAGCATAGCATGGTGTGTTTAGATTAGCTGGCGTTGGTGCATAAACGACATAACCTCATTTATTTCTGAGGGGGGAGGAAACTCACTTTCACGAGCGCGTTAGCCTACGGCATTAGCGTGCTAGCCAAAACAGCTAGCAAGTTAGCTAGCCTGTTTCGCTTCAGAGACCGCTACATAGTTAGCACATGCTGAATGTCAGTAGACACAACACTAGTTTTGTGCGTGAGTTGACGTTTTCAGGACTTCGGGTTCACGTTCATATGCGTTGAAATGTACGGAATAAAGCATTTAGTGCGGGGAGTTTGGAGATGCTAATGCTAACACCAACTCCGTTATTTTTCATGAGGTAAAACGGGGCTTGCAGAGCTATAAACGGCGAACATCTGATATTTTTTTTTTCTTCGCCTTTTAAGTACAAACAGCCAGATGTTTGCTCTCACCCCACCATATAGTAACCGACCTAGAGCCGTTAGATGATATTTCTGCCTCCACATTTTAATGCCACATTCTTGGTAGTGAAGAAACCAAACGCTGCTCTGTGTATACGGAAGCGAAAAAGGGCGGTAAAATGGACGGGGAGGATCTGATTGACTGGAAGGCGCACATGTTGCACTTTCTCGTGTTCATTTCATTCACAAACGTGGGCTGCAAGGTGCTAACGTGTTAGCCCTGACAAAATACACCAATAAAGGTTTTCGTGCCCCCCCCCCAATTCACACGGCTATGTCTGAGGGTTATTTCACAAAGCACGACCACCCCTCCCCACCCCCAGTTTGCAGAATGACTTAAAGTGGAAGTTCACAGTTCAAGTTTTCAAAATTCCTGCATCATAATTCAGTCGCCAAGGTGTGAAGTAGTACAACGTGGTTTGATGTGAAGCTGTTCCTTGTAGAGACTCTTTACAGTGGTGGTGGTGGGAACATCAGGGTGTCTTCACTGCAGGTGTGTCCATTTTATTTACAACCCCAAACCACCAGCAAACCTGCGTGAGTCCTTTGGGCTCATAGACTGTGTGTTATGGTGATAATCGGGCGGAGGCGGGTGATAATTCCATACCACGTGTAGGTTTAAAAACGTTTTAGCCCAAATCTGTTCTGTCACAACCTTTTACGGTCTTCAGTGATGTAGCTTTTAGAGCAGGAGTGTCCAAGACTGGGGGCTCTTCACACCTGTCCTGAATGCCTGAGTCCACACCCAGGACTAATTCTGGGCTCATGTTGAGGGAGGGGCTCATTCTAGCTGGTTTAATTTCATCACTGTGAATCAGTTACACAGTTTTGTACGCCAGTCTTCTGTGTGCAGGTTAGCAAATACAATTTTGTGGGCAAAAAAAAAAGTTTTGGCCATTTGCCCTCGATTGCTTTCTTCGCTCCATATATCTGTGAGCCATCTCGTGTGCTGTCCATACGGTCTTTTCACTATCATTACAAAACGCGAAAAGGGAAGTGACACGATAAGTTAATACAGTCACAATACAAAATGAGCCGATTACGCAACATGCAAGCAGACAGCACCAGGAGAAGATGGCTCCCACACATGCAGCAGGCGGCACAGAATGAGCCAACTAGCAGGAGGACCAGAGATCGGTTTACTGGACCACTCCTGGGCTCGAAAACAGTTTTCACACCTGACCAAACGTACTGATCTCGCAGGGCAAGTGGTAGAAAACCCTTAGCCTGGAAAAATGCCCCCTAAGTGCAGTGTTGGTGATCAGCCCAAAACACAAAACAATGTACAGGCTCCAAAAAGGAAGTAAGCTTGAAGTTCTTACAGGTTTAAAACATTTTAAACAGAATATTTAGTTACTGGAATGCTTCACAAATATAAGCTCAAATGAAAAATATGAACTAATAAATAATAGATAGGCATTTTTCCTTTTTTACTATTTTCTCCTTGGGTGAGGGGTTCGATTAAAGTTCCGGCAGGCCAAATCAAACGTCTTTATGAGCCAACTTTGGTCAGCAGGTCACACTTTGGGCAGCCCTGTTGAAGGGGCATTAAATGCTTCGTATGTCTGGTTCGTCTCACCGCTGCTGTGAATAAGTCTGACTATGTATATTACTTCAAATCTGCGACTTTGCTTGTACTTTAATGACTTACTTGTGGAGAAAATTAAAAAATAATCTGTTACAGCTCAAGCCCAGTAGGATAAGAGCTAAGATCAAACATCAACTTTTGGGTTAAATTATCCAGCTAACTGAGCAATCCTGCTATATGAAATGCCTTACGTGGTCTTTCTGAATAAGCTGCTCTATTGCTGCTTGTCTTGTAGCACTCAGTATGAGCACTGGCCCTTTTGCCCTCTATAACCCAGCAGATTAGCAGGGTCATATTGCAGCAGCTGAGTGGGTGTGGGAATCCACAGAACTTTAATAAAAGTGGGTCGTCGGTCATGTCCCACATGAATCGGAATGATTATTCGCTGTCCAGAAGCATTACTTGAGTTCTTCCTGTAAATATGTTATGTAATGCTTTTAAGGCCTTATTTTAGGGCATTTCGCTCTTAGCTGCCCAGATACATGGGCGCTTTCTATATGACCTGTTACTGCTAGCCCTGATATGGTTAGAGATTTTAATTTCTAGTGCAGCTTCGTACATGCAAGGAGGACGGTATTGTTAATAGTAGATGTGCTGCAATATTGATTGCGACACTGACCCACTGACCCCATGTTCATTACTATAATGAAAGAACCATTGAAGCTAAACCATGGTTCTGTTGGTTCTGTGGTTCTGTTCTGTTTTGTTCTTATGAATTGTGTAGTAAAATGGGAGGACAGTACCATCTTAAAGCATGAGTTGGCAGTGACAGGGCTTCACATTATATTTGTTAGTCATTTCCCAGAGATCATCTTTTGCAATATTGTTCTTGCAATATGTAGATAAGCACTGTAACTAATCACATTTGTATTTTGAGGGTCCTGACCAATTAGATTCATGCGTTCATGTGATCTAACAAATGCAAATACTTTTGATCAAAATTAAGGCTCAAACAATTATTCAACATCAGTGATACAGAAAATTATTGATTATGTCTCTTCCTGTGTTTGCGTTCACATTTTCGAAGTAACGTCCAGCCCAAGTTGAATGTGTTAAAGACAAATTCTGAAGAGACCAGCAGTTGACCTATACTATTATACTTACATTGGTGAAAGAATAATAAAAATATGATTGAAAGTTCTGGGATCATTTTCTCAAAATGCAGAATGAACTAGTCTCTTTTGTCGACGTAGCTTTTCAAAGTAGCACAGCGTTCTGTTTGACCACCAGAAAATCAAACTACCTGAGGTTGATTCTGAAGCAGCAGAATGGTCAACACAAGTAAGCTTTCCTTGCATTTCAGTGTTCTGACAAACCAAACCAATCCCTCCCTAAAGACATGCAGATTAAACTGGCTGTGGTTTCCTAGAATAGACCGGCATTACCTTTACAGACATCGCTAAAACTCATGATATGTTGCTAAACTTAAGTCACTGGACTGTTCATATTGGTTCTGTTCATTAGAAATACTTTGCAGGCTCCTGCCAGAATTTAGTGAACATTCAGCAGCTTGTTCTGTCAGTGTTACTGACACAGCTCTTTATGTGTAACTCTTCAGCATAGTTTTCAAATACTGTCTACTCACACTTGGCTAGGATATATACTTTTAGCATGAAAGTTGTTACAGTTACAGGCTGTTAATAGATCAAGTAAGTTCTGTTTACTTGAAAAGTTCAAAACATTCCTTAACATCTTTAAAACTTTTTTTCACAAACCTCATTTATGTCTCTAGGGTGATTTGTCAATTAATGCATAAGAATAACTGACTGTGAAAATGATTCAGATCAATCTTTAATCATGTTACATCAAATTTTCTCAAATGTCATTTAAATACGTTGCAAGTCACATCAGTATTAACTGTTATTTGTTCAATGTGCTTACTGGAGTCTTATAATGGGCAAATTCTCAGTCTATACGAGGGAGTCAGTAGTAAGGTGTATTAATAAATACATGATGTATGGTGGTGAGGTTGCTTTGCAGCCTGTCAGTAAACCCACCAAAGAGGAAGCACATGGTGTAAAAATAACTTGATTCACTTGCAAGTAATACTTGTGGGGTTTTTTTCTCCAGATGCTGCCATAACTTAAATTAGTGATATACGTGAGCAATTACTGGGTTATAATACAGGTGTTTAATGAAATCTCCGCTTTAGTAACAGGTAACTAGTGAATCTCTGACCAGTATGCAATTGTACACACTGATTGAGTTCACTGCTATCTCTCCACAGGTTTTCTAAATGACCATGGAGGCAGGAGCAGACATCCAGCAGGGTGGCGACACTGCTGTCTCGGAGACAGACACCCAGCAGATTGCCACTTTGGCACAGGTGAGCATTCCAGAGGCTACATCCTGTTACTCTGCCAACATGCAGGCAAATAAAAAAAGCCTGTGCAGACTAGGAACTGTGGGTATGTGGAAGCTTGTTCCCATGCCTCAGACTGAGCAACTAATCCTTCTGTCATCTCCACATTCTGCACAAACATTAGAAGAGGATTTTGTACATAGGGGAAAAACAATACTTCAGCCAGTTGGCCGGAAATGTAATTTTAGCACAGAAGCCCTTTTTCCCCCTTTAGGCTTTTCACACTCCAGGCCTGTCTAGTTTCCGCAAAGAATTGCAGAACAAACATAATAAAGTGACCAATCCAGTGACAGGACATTAAGATTTACTGTTGTTCAGTAATAGTATGTCATATGATGCCAGAAACCAAATGAACAATTATATTTTAGGTTTTAACGACTTTTTATGGCATGGTTTTAATGGCACAGTTTGAAAAAAAGTATGGTGATTTAGTTTTATTCAGGGTTAATTGCTGGGAAAGAAGTTTCTTTTACTTGTTGGCTATGTTTGCCTTGTAGCTTATATATAAAATGCAAACATCTTTCACTAAACATGTCTTGACTGTTCACTTTATTTAGCATTTTTGCCCATGAGTAAGACCTATAAACTCATTGCTTTTGGGGAAACTTACACTTCTTTGGAGTGGGTGAAATGGCAGTATATTTTCACTGTGCGTTTTCACAATACATGATATATGTAACGATATTTCCTTTTTCTGAGATTGGAGCAAACAAAATTGAACCTCTGTTACCATGTATAAAAACAACTATCCAGAGCGACTTAAAAAGTACTTGGTGTTCAGTCAGAGAATGCATCCTAGCAAGTACAAATAGGTTCAATTCTAAACATGCCTTGAGCTCATACGCTGCCCGAACAAGGGCCAGTGCTGATACCTAGAAAGAGAAATACAGCAGAACTGCACTACCTGGCCATCCCAAGCCAGTGCTCGTACCTAGAGAGAAGAACAGAATAACAATAATAATCCTTCAAATACACCCGTTTTATCTACTGTTTTGTGTATTGTGACATAATTATCAGGATAAAGGTGGTATCGTCATATTGCCCACCCCTACCGTATCCTGCTACAGTCTGTAGAACCATGGTTTCTGTCCCACAGGTTTCCATGGCAGCTGGTCAGGTTTCAGCCAGTGGCCCCACCGTGACCCTGGTGCAGCTGCCCAACGGTCAGACAGTTCAGGTTCATGGGGTCATCCAGGCTGCCCAGCCTTCAGTCATTCAGTCCCCGCAAGTACAAACAGTACAGGTGAGCTGCTGACCATATGATGATGCAGAATGTCTTCTCAAACTTGCTTGTCCTTTATAATGTCGTCTGTTGTTGTTGTTAAAGGTTGCTTTTGAGTAGCCAGATTATTAGATACAACCAGCTTCATCTCCATTTATTGGCCATTTTATCTGATACACCTACAATATAGAAGCACAAAACAGTAAAAAAAAGGCCTGCTTTACTGCAGTAACAGTCTCTACTCCACTGGAAAGGCTTTATACTAGGTGTTGGAACATTACTGTTAGGATTTGTTTGCATTCAGCCATATAAGCATTAGTGAGGTCAGGTACTGATGGTGAATGATTAGTTATGGATCGCTTCAGCTTATCCCAAAGGTATTGGATGGAGCTCCACCACTCCACCACACAATTCAATTGGTCTACAGCCCAATGTTGGAGGGCTTTATGCCCTTCTGGTCCATGCTTGCTATTGGGCATAGTGAAATTAGGCTCATGTGCAGCGCCTCCAGTGTGTTCCATTTTATTGGCAATGCTTTTCCATGGAGTTTATAGTGTGTGCGCATGTGTGCATGCGTGTGTGTGTGTTTGCGCGCGCGCATGTGTGTCTGTGTGTGATTGCTCTTTTCAACAATGAGTGCACCTTAAAGTACCCAAATTAACTAACTGGAAGGGATGTTTTTTTAAAGGGGGTTACTTTTGGAAATACAGTGTAACTGAGTGTAGGTACATGTTGAATGCAATAAACAGTTTTGTGTAATGTAATGTTTTTGTGTTGTCTTTCAGATTTCCACCATTGCCGAGAGTGAGGACTCCCAGGAGTCAGTGGACAGCGTGACAGATTCTCAGAAACGGAGAGAAATCCTGTCCAGACGTCCTTCTTACAGGTATGAGGTTCACAGTTTGCCGCACTATATTTCTGTATTTCCCTCATTGATTACAGATCCTGGTTGCGTATTAAATCTTATTGCCATCGATTAAAATTGCACCGAGGTAGCTTGTATTTGTAGCTCTTTGTTGCTTCGTGTTTTTTAAATTCCTGTTTCATGTTTTATTTGTACAGAAAGATCCTAAACGACCTGTCATCAGACGCTCCAGCGGTCCCACGGATAGAAGAGGAGAAATCAGAGGAGGACTCTGCCCCAGCCATAACAACTGTCACTGTGCCAACGCCTATTTACCAGACGAGCAGTGGCCAGTACAGTGAGTGCCTGATTTTACACTTAATGTTAAATGGCATACTGTATCATTAAGTTGAGGATGTTAATTAAGGCTGTCGCTATGGATTATATAAGCAATCGAGTTATCTAGTTTATTGGAAAAAGAAAAACTAGGATCCTTTTTAAAAGACTTCATCTAAGAGAATGCATACAGATAGATATGTGTTGGACTCTATTTACGTTTAGTTGTATGAATTTCCTAAAATGAATAATCCATTTTGGTAAAAACCTGTTGTAAATTTGATTTTGTCAGTGTTATACATATTTTCTCAAAAGTTTCTTTGAGTACCACCCAGTTACCAGTGAAAAGCGTACTCTTAATAGGTTTAACCTCACACAATCATATCCAGTTGCATTATTAGCCATTAACAATTTTGCACTTAATATCCTCCTGTTTCTTCTTCCAGTTGCCATCACACAGGGAGGGGCTATCCAGCTGGCCAATAACGGAACAGATGGGGTTCAGGGCCTCCAGACACTGACTATGACCAATGCGGCGGGCACCCAGCCAGGCACCACTATTCTGCAGTACGCCCAGACCAGCGATGGCCAGCAGATCCTGGTGCCCAGCAACCAGGTGGTTGTGCAAGGTACACACTAGCATATGACTCTTGAGTGTTCAGCCTAGAGTCCCCCACCCCCCCAAGTTGCATGACTAAACGGGGAAATCATTGTGAAATATAAACTGGAGAGAATTTTTCTGGCTAATGTCTGTTGTTCTGATGAAGCGTGAGCAAATGTGTATTGCAGGTGTGTTCTCTATAGAAGATGAGTTAACTTATGAATCAGCAAAACGTTATTTGCCCAGACTTTTGCATATGACTGTAACAATTTGAAACGTCTGTGTAGATTGATTTATAGTGTGAGTTACCTCGAGTCCCTGTGGAAAAGCTTAAGGTACATAATTGAAACATAGATGTGTTTGTCAGTCAGAACTCAGATGTGTTATAAGACTAATCACTTTTTTATACTGTATAATATTCTAATAGTTATTTGTTTGATGCCCACACTAAAAACGTTGCACTGTACTAGATGGATATAGAAATGTTCACAGGATCTCCCATGTTCTGTCCAGCTGCCTCCGGGGACGTCCAGGCATACCAGATTCGAACCGCAGCTGCCAGCACCATCGCTCCTGGAGTGGTGATGGCCTCCTCTCCTGCTCTGTCCGGCCAGGGAGGAGCCGAGGAGGCCACACGCAAGAGGGAGGTGCGCCTCATGAAGAACAGGTATGGCCTTGAATTTTGCTTCTATAAAAAAAAAAAGTCAAATATCAGTTATTATATTGGCCCAGGAATTTGTAGTTCTGTATCACTTATAAAACACTGTGTAACAAAATGCAAATAAACATAAATACAGTGAAAAGTAGCATTTTCTTTCATTTTGAAAAAGCAGCATGTCTGCATCCTTAAAGTCCTTAATTATACTGTACATAAAGTCTAAAAAAGTCTCAAAGACATCATTGAATATTTGTATTTCTTTTACTAACTTTTTAAAGAAAAACTATAACTTTATTATGTAAAACATGCTTTTATATTTTGTAGAGCTAATGCGCTCTTACTGCAGAGCTAATACACCCTCACTGCGCAAAGGTTACATTAAGACTCTCACTATTGAAAAAGGCATAAATGTACAAAAGAACCTTATTATTAAGCAATAACAAACTGTTTATATATGTTAAAAATTAAATATGGAAAATATTAAATAGACTTATCAGTAATACATATATTGACATTGTACAGATTACCAGCTGATCACTGCTGTTTTGTTTAGACGTTGTGTTTTAACCAATTTTTATATATATACCGTCGTATTTTAAATTTAGTGATTTTCTCAGGAGGGCTAAGACTTTTCCACAGTAGTGTGAATATTGAGTCATTTATACAGTCTATGATTTATTACACTTGGCCTTATTTAGAGTGATTTCCCACCTTTCTTTGTGCCGGTTTCCAGTTAAATGAGTTTTAGATGGCTACTAGTCGGTTTTAAAAACTTGGAGCTGAGGCAGATCTGTTGAAATCTTCTGTCCTTTTCTGACTGTATTGCTGCTCTTCTGCCACAGGGAGGCAGCGCGGGAGTGCCGTCGGAAGAAGAAGGAGTATGTGAAGTGTCTGGAGAACCGCGTGGCCGTGCTAGAGAACCAGAACAAAACCCTCATCGAGGAGCTCAAAGCACTTAAGGACCTTTACTGTCACAAATCAGAATAACTCTGCTGCTCCGCTTCCACACACATGAACACAAACGCAAACGCACGTCCCTGTCTAAGCTGCCAGACAGACCAAGTTCCCCCCAGGTACTTCAGAGACACAGACTCTAGCCTTTCGCAAGTACCTGGGTGGCAGTCTTCTCTTTTTCTATCTATTGATCTATCTATCTATACGTTTTTTAAGAAAAAACAAAACAAAACAAATATTATTCGTCTGTAAAAGTGAGGTGGGGGGTAAAACTACAGTGGATATGAGTGATTAATCATGCTTCGTTGTGCCCTGTAAAAAAAAAAAAGGAAAAAAAAGAGTGAAGAGAAACCTGGCACACTTTAATTTCCAATAAGGCCCAGTGGGAGGCAAGTGTGAAATAAATCTGACCATCGGATTGAGAAGCTATGGCAGAACAGTCAGACACCACCGTAACAGCACCCAGCAAGAGCCCTTGTGTAGAGTGTAAAGTTGCCATGATGAGTCTGCGTGGGAATACAGCTGATTGGATTTCACCTTGATGCTTTCTGAACTTCCCACTTCACAAGTTCCCACGATGCACCAATTTTGGATGACCACACCTCCACCAATCATGACTATAACGGAGATGTAGATCGTCCAGTTTCATTTAGTGGGACTTCAACCAATGGGTTCAAATCAACATTTCAGCCGCTGGGCCCACTCCTGTTGTTTTACTGCTTCTGTTACATTTGAACTCGTATGTTGTTTTTTGTTTATTCTGTTTTGGAAATATGCAGAACAATTATGAACGATGTTGGTTTTGACATTTAACTTGCTCCTTTGCCTCGTCCCCCCCCCCCTTCAGAGATAAGCAGTGTTGCTTTTGTTATAATTTCTAAGTCTTTGAATTCTCCAGTTTTGGATGTACAGATGCAAAGTGCTAATTGACTATTACTTTCTAGAGGATGTTAGGAGCTACAGTCAAAACCCCTTTTTAGATCTTCATGCTAGTTAACTAGCAACCTGTTGGACATTGCAATGTTAAAGACATTGATCCACCTATGCCAGTTTTTCAGAGAACAGTTCACTAATATCTTCTTATTCATGTACTTCATGTAACGCTAAGGGAAACCAACATGACTGCCGCTGGTGCTTGTGCTCCTTAGCCCTTTCATGCTACACTGAGTTTAGTAAGGGTGGTTTCCCTTGTAATGGTTAAGGCCAGGGTTTGGATGGGGGATGACTGATTTTAGATCAGGGAATAAAAGAAGCCTGTACCTGAATCTCATTGCTGTAATGAAACACAATATTATGTTATGTATTTCTGTCTCCTGCCATGATATGTAGCCATCTGTAACAATATTATATGCATCCTATTTTTTAAATCTTTTTTTTCCATTTATTTTGTGTATACGTTGTATTTTTAATCATCACCTGTATGTAACATAATGCAGAAAATGGCCTACTGGAGCAGATTTTCTTCAATAATTACACATTTGGCAGTTATTGCTAAACAAACTTGTCAACTGTTTATTGTGCTTGTGTTATGTTAGAAAGTTCTTGCAAATTCAGAGATTTCCTACTATCGAAAGTCTTTCTCTTTTTCAGACAGTGACTGTAGTAAAGGTCTACTCATGTCAGATCTTCACCAGTGTAGTGCAGCCCTGCCACCTTCACAAAGACACTTAAATGGCTGCAAAACAAATGAAAGGATAACCTGTTAGCACAGATCATTTTAAAACAGTCATGGGAAATTTATAGATGTTGACATGAGGCTGCTTTAGAGGAGTTCCTAGAGCTAATAGGTACAACTTTGTGTGCTGGTAGAGACTCATCATGTTCGAGACGAGGTCTGTTCTCCTCAGTAGATGCTGTGCTAACATGTTTGAGAAATACTATATTTCCTAAACAGCGATAAGCCGCTGCGTTATCTCTGCCATTTTTATCACGTTCTTGTGAAGCCACCCTCTGTTCGGAGCAGCAAACTTGCACTGCTGTTGGAACACTCCATTTTTGTGAATGCCTGTGATTCTTTGTTGTGTGTAAATGTAATTATGAATGCACCAGAAGACACCTTTAAAAAAAAATTCTGGTTCTGTTGACTTGCATTAAAAGCAAAGTATGTTTGTATATAGTGAACCTCAGTAGAATAGTTGGACCCAGAAGGAATCAAGTGACGAAAGAAACGTGGTGGGTAGGTTTGACACTGTGAGACATGCAATGATTCAAGTTTCACGCTCGGCGGCACATGTGATGTAAGTGAGGATGGGCCTTATCTCTGTACCTGACTGACCCAACAGCCACGATTGCGGACATTCAGCGAGCAGTGATTCAGCAAGTCATCCTGTTAGTCTCAGCACCATTGGCAGACAGCCGCACGACCGATACAATGACTACCTGTAAAACACCACGTCAACTTCGCCAAGGACGCCAGTTATGTCATGCCAGACTGTCATGTCGTGCAGGTCATCTTCCAGGACAAGTCCCATTTTTGTCTTGGTGGCGGCAACCAATGAATCCATGTGTGGAGGCACCGTGGCCGGTGCAAAGATGAACTGTGTGTTGTCACATGTCACATATCCGGAAGGCCTGGTGTTAATCCACTTCCACCCCATACAGCAAAACCTGCAGGAGCCGTGTGGGAATATTCATGCTGCATGGGATGGATTATCGCAGGACACCATTAGGAACCTCTACAACTTCATGCTGAGATGTCTGCATGTTGCATTAGCAAACACTGGGGCCTGATGCCATACTGAGAGACACTACTTCTGTATGTGTAGCTCAAAAAATATTGCCCATATCAGTCTAAATTTATCATCATTTATTGTTCCTGGTAACCTTTATCTTCCTTCCCAATAGCACTGCAATCTGACACTTCCTTCTGGGTGCAACTATTCTTTTTTTGATGTCGAGTATATATAGCTGAAAAGACGTGATTCACTGGTAATTTTGGATAGTAAGTAAAAGGTTATATCGCTGCGGAGAACCAAACCTCCCATTTCCACAATGATGATTCCACACAAACACATGGAGATCATAAAACACTCCACACTGAAAGGGCCATTGTCGCCCAGCTAATGAATCCAACCCAGGCCCTTCTAGCTATGGAGCAACCTCACCGCGCCACCGTGCTGCCGTATGGTACAATTACATTCCATAATTAAAGGCCCTGAATTTCAAAATCCCAGTGAGAGTCAAGTTCCCAGCAAACATTTGAACCATTTGCACCGTTGAAACAACGTGGAAATCACATATCTGACTATATTTAAACACATTTTAGACGTCCTCGAGCATTGTTTACTGGGTTTCCTCTTTTTCTGAGATTGCATGCAGGTCATGCAGGCCTGTGCTGCTTTTTCCAGAAGGCATCGCGACCTCTGGTTCCAATCACTACCACTGTAAAGAAAGAAATGTCCCTTTATCTGACCGAAAACACCTGCTGTGTGAGATATGAAAGCCGGTGCTGTATTTGCTCCGGTGCGGCAGTACTGAGTGCAGTGTTCCCCTCAGTTCACAGCTATATGAAGGTGCATGCTCAGCCCTGCCCAGAGTTGAAGGTGGACCTCCTCGTGCCCCTTGATGGCGCATTGCAAACAGCACATGAAGCTCTCCGCACGCATCTCACACAACATTAAGCTCGAGTAACCAGGGCAGTGCGGGAGTCCTCGCCCAGGGAGGGATTCCATTAGAGATAGCGAGAGAAGAAGAGCCCGGGTTCAGTACAGTTACCACTCAGTACGGCAGTCCCCCTCACAAACAGCCCCAGTAAAGAGGAAAATCTCTCTTTATTAAACCATCTAGTGCATCATAACATCTCAGATTTCAGCACAATTTCAGTTAATTACAAGAATCAAACAATGCAGTACATTTTAAACTGTAATATCAGCAGGATTTGATTATATTCTATTTAGAAAGTGAGTCGATACATCATCATGTAAATAAATAAATAATGAGTCACCTTCTGTGTTTAAGGTTATACTGACTTCAGGCTTCTGCAGATGATGTTGCATAAATACCTGTGGGGTGTATGACGGGATTCATAGATTGAGAAGAGGTGGTAGAGTGCAGTGAATGTGTCGTCCGATGTGTGGAGAATGCGTCCAAAGCAGATGTTAATGATTGGCTAAAAGGAGTGACTGTATTTGGTCATGCCAATGACCATAGTGTGAAGGAAGTAGCTGAATGTGCAGGTGTATGGAAGCGTACAGTCATACGGGTCTACCGGCAGTGGTTAAAATCCCAGTCTGCAGGAAATTCTCCTCAGAATTGTGCCAGGGACGGCATCCACCAAATCTGGCCGGACTGTGCAATTCTTCAACTGCGGAACTTCAGCATGATTTAATTACAAAGAACGTAAGTCAGTACATCTTAGAATCTATCATTTCTGCATTATTCGGTTCAGTTTTGAATAGGAATCAATTCTGTGCACCATAAAAGCTCATTAAAAAACACACTAGAAGACTCTTAAATTACGTTTAAGAGACTAAAGACAGACACTTTTAACACATCTCATGACAATTTGTTTTCAGTCACAAACTATGATTTTGCAAAGACTCTTGCAGGGTCACTATTTGGCAGGACTGCAGCTAGATCCCTTTTGAAATTATTTCCCATCTCGCTCCTGGTGGAATTTTCTAAGAAGAGGACCTGTTGAACAATAGAGGAGAAACAGAAGCACCTTTTGGCCACGGCTGCCCTTGTGTGTGCAGTGGTTTGTTCCGCCCGGAGTCTTCCCCATGTCTCACCTACCCGCCAGAGATTCTCCTCCAGCTGCTTTGCTGCCTTCCGTTTGGTGCATCAATTGGTTATGTACAATGTCCACATCACTACTCGCATAAGCCTATAGACTAAAAACTTGTGATAATAAATGATCAAGATAACAAGAGCACGCTGCAACTTCAGCTAGACTACATACAAGGAATTTGTCTTTGGTTACGGTAGCTCACAGTGCACAGAGAGTAACAACATAACACACAGTACACACACATCCTAACACATACACAGACACACACACACACACACAATACCTTACATACCTGTAAACCTTATACAGCTACACATAGTGTAAGGTTTACAGGTATGTAAGGTATTGTGTGTGTGTGTGTCTGTGTATGTGTTAGGATGTGTGTGTACTGTGTGTTATGTTGTTACTCTCTGTGCACTGTGAGCTACCGTAACCAAAGACAAATTCCTTGTATGTGTGAACATACTTGGCAAATAAAGCCTGATTCTGATTCTGATTCTGATTCTGACTCACGTGAGCTTATTCCAACATTGGGAATTTCCCTGCATCTGTAAAAATCATTTGTAAAGTAATTTGGTGTAAGGCTGCACACGGTTGTGTGCTGTAGGGATTATTTACCATGGGATTTCTTTGGTATCAGGAACATCTCTGAATACTTCAATATCCTTGAGCTAATTATCTTGTAAGCTATTGTATGACGGTAATGGGGGGGGTTAAAAAAAGCTAAAAGCTAAAATCAATGATGATTATGCATTAGGTTAGTGCTATTAGCTTAGTGCTATTAGCTTAGCGCTGCAGGGTTCTTTGCTGCAGGATTTCTTTGGTATCGGGAAACTGTTCGGATCCTTCCAAACCCCTAAGCTAATTATCTTGTAAGCTAATGTGTGGAAGTAATAGCCTGACTTTGTCACAAAGAAAGTCTAAAATCAATGGTGATTATGTATCCGTGTCTCTCAAAGATCACTCTAGATCCACACGCTGCATTGAATGCTCATTCACGGCTAAGTGGGATTAGCATACAGAAGGATGATCAATGAGTATTGATCCACAAAATGATTTGACCTAAGATCAAAACTTATGACCTCTTTTGACATTCAGCTAATAAGTGAAACTATATGACTATATGAAATTCATACAGTTATAAAGCATTAAACTACAATTACCCAGCAGAACATGTGGTTTGGATTGACTTGTGAGCTGTTGAATGACGCAGCCCGAATCTAAGAATGTGATGCAGACCATCCAGAAGGCTTAATAAAACAGAGCTGGCTATTTGCACAAGCCAATACCAATTCCCATGTCCATGCAGATATAGGTCAATGAGCTGAAGGAGAACAGAAATGTCCAAGATCCACACTACAATCAAGACAACAATCCAACGGCAAACACGTACATTGACCGCCTTCAGCTTCCCCACCTGGTTGTTCGTTAGTCGTTTCTGATTAGCGGTCATTGATATGCACTGAGTGATTGCTTTTGGACTGCTACAGCTGTGTCAAGATGGCCAGCTGAGATTGTCCGCTCTAGGCCATATGGGGGAGGCAATGTCTCTCTCTCTCTCGCTCGCTCTGCATTTCTGTCTTCTGCTTTCTCCTCGTCTCTCAACCCACTCTCTTATGTTCTGTCTCCTTCACACACACACACGTCTTTGGCTTCCACCTCGGTTAGCAGATGGTTCAGCGTGCCTGGACTACAGATAGAACCGAGTATCGTTATAAGGCCGATATCCGCAGGAAATTCTTTGGAATGAATGGTAGAAAAAAATCAGTCTAACCTGAAACATCACAGAATTGCTTAAGCGCAAAGTGTCCCCAATCCTGGTCCGGGAGATTTACCTTCTTGCAGAGTCTAGTTTCAACCACAGTCTACTGCACCTGCTCTGGCTCATCAGCTTCTTCAGATTGGCTGGATCAGATGTTATAGTTTTAGGTATGTCATGTAGGTTGGAACTGAACGCTGCAGGCAAGTAGATTTCCAGGAGGAGGGTTGGTGACCACTGCATTAGCGCAATATAAAGGTTAAGTGAAGTGAAGCATGAGATAATTAAGGCTCTGAAGAGTACTCACCTAGCGGATCAAGGTCTCAGTAACTGAATACTGAAATCACTATTTGTTTCATCGCGGGAAGACGTGTACTGGCTAGCAATTCTATTAAACTCGTATCTGTGAACAAGTATGTATATTGTATTGTAGCATCATTGTAGCAGAAGACACAGGACACATAGAGATTTATGGGAATGCTCTTTTATTGAACACGACAGCAGGGGAGAACTGTTATCAGCACTTGCTGAAGCTGCCAGGAAACAGGCGGGTCATCAATAGCCACATACTTCCCTTACATGGTCAACACAGACCTACTGTGCAGCCCCACAGTCCAGCACAACACTATAAACATATATATACAGCTATACACAGCAAGTATTTATAAGGAAAAGTCACTCTTACTGCGAAACCAACACTCCAGTGGTGCTCCGTGCATTGCCGCTTTGCACGGCCACATCCTCCATGCATTAATGACTGAAGAAGCCGGTGTATATATATGTATACTTTGCTGCTCCAAAACATGAGTGCCTTTAAGCTACACTATTATGAAGCAGGGATGTGGAGACCTCTCTGGTGGAAATGTGTAACTACACTCAACACGCAAAAGAAAATTTTGTAATGCCGGTCGTGCTTCAGACCCCATCCTGAGCTTAGTGGACCTTCCAGTAGTCATCTTTATCAGTATTCTGCTTTTGTGTTTGAGATCAAAACACCGAGCTGCATCTTCTTTCTGATCTTGTGATCGTGGCGTTATGAAGTACGACATGGTCCAAAAACCTACCATGAAACCCAACTCCACTTTTCTCCTAACTCAGTAACCTTACTTCTTTCTGTTTAAACAAAAACAGATTTTACTTACTTAACTCCTAAACCTCTTTATCCTCCTTGGTCATGGGGGTGCTGGAGCCTGTCCCAGGGCTCACTGGACGGAAGGCAGGAAACTTTGCACAGGCCCCCAGTCCATCACAAGGCAGACACACATTCATACACTCACATTCATTCACTCCTATGGGCAATTTAGCATCTCCAGTTCACCTGACTGCATGTCTTCGGGCTGTGGGGTTTATTTAGCCATTTCTAATCATCCAAACTTCATAATTTAGCACCACCAAGAGCAAAAAGTATGGAACCACCTGTAAACCAGCTCAAAACCCCAGGAAGTCTCAGAGGCAAAGATGACTGACACCACATTAGTATTCAGCACAGAGGCTGAGACTGTATTTGAACGTATTTTGCCTTTCTGAGATTTCATTAATTTCCCTGTACAAAATAATCTGTTTCATGATTCCTACAAACAGGCTGCAAATTGCTTCTAATTAAACTATAATTAAATAACAAATGATGTGTGAATGCTCTGGAGCCCGCAGTCTTCTTTCTCAGCCTTCCTAACGTCTTATAAATCTGAATAAGGGAAATGCATGAGGAGAGGTTTTGAACAAAACCACACTATTTTATCCATGTCTGTTATACCAAACGCTTTAATTCACTCTTTACTTGTTTCTCTGTTCGCTGTGCTTTTGTTCTGATTCGACGATCTGTATCAGTTTCACTTCACCATTGAAACGGAATTCATTTGCAGTTGAGTAGACCATGCAGCACAGATCGCCATACAGAAAGAAACAGCTACAGGTTCTACACAGTGACAAAAGTCCAATCAGCCCCTCAATAGCAGGGCTAGGCTCTCTGCCTGAAGTCCTTTTGCTTTTGTCTAGATGTTTCAATTATCCACGGAAAGAACGTGCAAGGTGCTCATGGTCAGACAGAGTCCAGTGAGATAGCCATGCACACAAAGGCCAGTCTGGAGCCAACAGTGAATGGATGTTAAAGGAAGAGCTCAGGCGTACATGCTAATATTGCTAGTAATGAACGGAAACGAGTAGCCACTGATCAGTAAGATGTCATTTTCAGAAGGCTAATTTGCGGGTATCATTTATTCATTAATTATTAGCCACATTAGTGTTATTGGCTAAACCATTCCATTAACAAATCACTGTAAGTGTGTTCAGGCTGGGCTATGCTAGTCTTTTCATTCCCACGGCTGTTTTTTTTTTGGTATGCAGAGACATTTTGTCTCTCAAGGACATTGCGGCTAGAAGGGGAAATGGGTTTTTGAAGGAAAACATATTGAACTCTGAATTACAAGTGGCTTATACAACACAGCTAGTTGCTAGTTTTAGCTTAGGCCTGCTAGGCCAGACTCATATCAGACTGTGGCCCACATGTCTGATATGTACAAAGAAAAGAAAAGTTGTAGTTCTGTAAAAGTTGTAGCTACTTTTAGAATGATTTCAGATGTTATTTATGAAGCTGGGCAGCCTTCTATTATTTATCACCCTCCTCCCCAAACGGAAGTACACTATTAGTTCAAATCATCAACAGTATTTTTTATTTATTCTTTATTATTCAGCTGTGCCACATACATAACAGAACTCAGGGCAGGTATCCTATAGGGTAGACACCTCTATGATGGATGCTCAACTCCATTAACTAACCCCAGATCCCAACATAAACAACACAAATCAAACTAACAAACAACATTAACACACATAACACATTTAATGTTTTTACTGGGTACATGTGCCTCCCACGAGCCTCTTCGAATGGCCCTTTGCACGGTCACACCTATGAGCTTCTAGAGGCAGGACGGCCTATAATATAGTCTACTGGCACAATATACTCTAATATTAAATAACATAATTAGCAAGTTGCTTGTAAGTTTTTAGGTAGGTTGCTTCATGTGAGGTAAAGTAATTGGCATAAGCCTTAAAGCATGAACATTAACTAGCAGCAAGTATTTTAGGAATGTTAAAATAATTTTTTTTGTTTTAATATTTCTGTTAAGTATTTCTGTTAAGTGAGTGTTATAAGCTTTCAATGAAAAGTAATTTACACACGTTATTCCATAATATATCCTCATTTGTGAGACTGAATAAGAAAAAGAGAGGACATTTAATTTGAATCCGGTCAGGTATCACTATGACCATGTCACCTAGACAGTTAAACATGTAAGCACAATTAGAAAACAACATCACACTCTGTCAGGTTGCACAAATCCAGATAGTACCAATATACATTTAGTGTATTTGAATAACATATTTAGGACATGCAACAGCAGATCTGTGCTTAATACAATGAATAAAAAGATCTTTTGTGTGCCAACATGACCAAACATTGATCAATTTCATGAATGTTCTGCTTATTGCTACTCAAAGTTAATCATGAACAGACATTTTGGGCCATATAAACATCCTCCTGGGGGTCCATTCCTCTAGACCCACATAATAAAGGCTTAGCCCCCTCTTCTATAAACCTGTAGTGACACTACTGACTATGGCCTTGTCATAAATAAGTTTAGATTTGGTAGGTTAGCCCACTTATAGGCATTCGGTCTTCTTGCAATTGAGTCATATTTTTACTCAATTATGACTCTGTGCAACTGAGTCATATTACACAGTTATTAAGCCTTTCTTGGCCATTAAAACATCCTCCTGGGGGCGCATTCCTCTAGACCCTCTTATTAAAGGCTTGGTCTTTAACCTATAGTGACACTACTGGCTATGGCCTTGTCATATATACTGTAAGTATAGATGTAGTAGGTTAGCCCACTTATAGTCATGTGATCTTCTTGCAATCGGGTCATATTACTCATAATTACTCAATTATGGCTCCCTGCAATTGAATCATGTTAGCCAGTTATTAAGTCTTTCTTGAGCTGAATCATCCCCACACGATACCCCCCCAGGGCTTCAATCAGGTGCATTAGAGCAAGGAAAAAAATGAGACTGCAGTGCAGGTTGGTATCCAGGAAAACAAGCTCAAATGGTTATGTTATGACAGCGATGATATAGACTGCACTAAATCCGGCGCATGACTAAGTCCTTAATTTCATTCTTAGCTCTCCTGTCTGGCTAAAAAGAATTTGCTCTTTTGCACATAAACTTATTAGACCTACTTTCCTCCATTGTTGCTGTGTTCTCCTCTATAATGGGCCGAAGAAATGCTAGTGTTAAACTGAGCCTCGCAGCAAATACAATGACAATGTAAACCCCTCTTTATGATCTTTGACAGCCGAGAGAAACAAGGCCAGAAACGGATAATCCTGAATTTCCTCCATGGCTAAAGCCCGGTCTGTTCGTGTTAAACCTTAACGTGCGCGAATGAGGCTGTGATGACAGTTGGCTAGCGATGATGAATATGTCCGTTCCCACGACACTGACAAATCCTATTTTCACACACGCCCGACCTCAGCGGCTTCGGATATGTGTCCGGACACATTCCATTTTCTCTCAATAAGCCGCAGCCCACACAGTCCCTCCTGCCCAATGGCTAGGCTAGGCTAGGCTAATTCCTCAGGGCTTTGTACCAGGGCACCCAGGCATGAGCAAGCAGAGGCACATATAATTTAGTACTAACAGGACTCTCTGCTGATAATGGGTCATTGTCACATCATGATATGAAGCGTGAAGGAGGGACGGACGATTGATTCTAAGCTAGACAGTATTTAGCGGAATGTATCTTAGAGAAATGAAGATGGAGGAGGGAATGAGCTGGAGTTCCTAGGCTTTGATTTGACGGGAGGTTGAAAATGAACAGGTCTAGCTAGCATGTAGCTGTATGTGCATACCATAACAAAGACAGGTAAATGTGAAACGAGCTATAGGCCTAAATAAAACAATAGCTAGCTAACCAGCTGAATACATAACCTGGCTTCAGGCCACAGTCGAGTCACATTATTATGGCCTCCTAATTTCGACAGTAACTTATGAAGGAACTTTGAAACATTCATTCTGAATGAAGTGAACTGTGTACGAATCATTCTGCTGAATCAGTTAAAGATTCAAATTCAGTGTCAGACTTTTAAAATGAATTTTAGACTAAACTTATCCTATAAAATTTGACCCTAACAAATTGTTGGTGTGTGAGATGTGCAGATGTTCTGGAAGGTTTAGGCCTACAGTATCTACTGTTGTGGTGAAGTGTAGAGTGTTAGATGATGGATCTCATTGCAGCTACAAATAGGTGCTTTTGTGATCTTCAGATCGTTCTTAAAGGTGTAATCTCTATCTCCAACATCTGTATGGCACAGCTGATTACTGTGAACAGCAATTCCTGCAATTTTCCTTTGTGCTTTGGCCAAAGCCAGCAGGCAGTAGTCAGGTGCTCATGCCGGACATTATTTCTCAGACCTGAATTTCAGGTCTGAATAAAAGCTGTAATGATCTGGTGCCGAAGCTTCTATTATGTTTTGAATCAACAGATTTTCTGCCTCAAAATTAAAACGGATTAAAGCTGATGTGAATGGATGTATTCTTTTCCATACGGGCTCCTTTCACTGCAGCGCTGTGTCTGTCTGTTGTTGGGCTGCCTGCTACTGCAGGGAGCTGATTACTTCAGTGTGTGTGTGTGCATGTGTGTGCACGCCTGCAGGCCGGTGCACAGACATCAAATAGAATGCCTCAAGTGAAGGTCATACACTGCACCCATATAATGCAATCTACATTTGCTCAAGCGCTGTTCAATTTTGCATCATGTTGGCAGTAAACTATCTCTGCTCATTGCCCTTTTTGATATAGCAACAGTAATCTACCTGACTGTGAAAACCCTGCTGCTGATAGAGTCTTCCATTTGCTCTCTGCTGTGCTGTGTTGGGGTCAGTGTTACTGGTGTGTACTGTAATCATAGAATTAGGTCTATTATCATTGGCTGTGAGTTACTGGCTTTTTATTTTCCTGATCCCGCTAGTGCAGAAAACCTACGCTAATTTCGGTCAACAGTGCAATCTCAGGGAACTCGAGGTTATTGACGCCTGTGGCGAAGAGTGGAACGTGCTGCGGTGAAATTTGCATTAAAATAGGAAATGAATGTGCGCAGAAATCAAAGTGGGTAATGTTAATCCACCTCGACTCTTCTGTTGGCACTGGTGCATCTGTAACTACATACCCAAACACCTTTATTCTGTGTGGAGCTAGAGGTCTGGAAGAAACACCTGTAGTGGCTGAATGCTGACTAAACGTGAGAGAGGAAAGATGGAGAGAGAGTGATAGAGAGAGAGAAACAGAGAGAAAAGGAAAGAGAGAGAAACAAATAGAGTGAGATTGAGAAAGAGAGACAGAAAGAGTCAGAAAGAGAGAGAGAAAGAGAAAGAGAGAGGGAGACTGATTAAGAGATTGTCAGAAGGGGAGAGAGACTGAGATAGAGATAGAAAGAGACACTGACAAAGAGAGAGAAAGACTGAGGTAGAGAAAGATAGAGTGACAGAAACAGAGTGTAAGAAAGAGAAAATAAGAAAGAGAATAAGAAAGAGAGTCAGGAAGAGACACTGAGAAAGAAAAAATAAGAAAGAGAGAGTCAGAAAGAGACTAAGAAAGAGAGTTGTAAAGGGAGAGCAGCTGAGAAAGAGAGCAGCTGAGAGAGAGAGTCAGTAAGAGAAACCGGTAAAGGAGAGTAAGTAATGGAGAGAGAAACAGAGAAAAAGACACTAAGAAAGAGAAAGCTGGAAAGAGAAACTGAGGAAGCGAGAGTCAGAAAGAGAGAGCATGAGAAAGAAATAGCTGCTGTGAAGAGGAATAATACCATCCGTTACTGTTACAGTAGTTATATTGAGATGTATTTGATCAGTATCCTCCAGCTCTGTGGACAGTAATGAACTACCTGTCGTGTACTGTTATTTCACTGCTGATGTAGCACTGGAGTACACATACCAGTACACATACCAGTACGCATACCAGTACACATACCAGTACGCATACCAGCAGCATTATATCAAACTCTGCTCGGTTCAGTCCATTTGAGGAGAAACTGAAGCGTACAGCCACAGCCAGAGTGGGTGAGGTGGAAGGCGGGGTACGTGTGCGGATGCTGTTTGCTGTGTGATTAATGACTGTAGCGCTGAGCTATTGACCTTGAGAGTTCAGTCATTACAGGTGGCTGCTTATGGGCGGAGAGAGAGCAGATGGGCTGCATTAGCCCTGCATATCAAAATATCAAAGGAGTGGACATATTACACGATATCAACTCCCCCGCTCACCTCAGCACCAAACATGTGCCATGGGAGCAATTTAGAACCATTTACAAATATGCACAGAGTATATACACACATGTCTGACCACTGTAATTGGTCTTTCATTACTGTAAGTGATGATTCAGTCAAAAAGGAACGCTTCCATCACTGTATCTTCTTAAGCAAAACTGCATCGAGCTCATTAACTCTTCTTATAATGAAGATAATTGAGTAATAAATGGGTTGGCTTAATGCTAAATTGCATTTTAATTAAAATAAACAAATACTCAATTCTCCACTCAAGGGGCTAGTCAAGCAAAATTAATTGTACACTAGCCGTCATCGCCAGAAGGAAGTGTCGGATTGCAGTGCTATTGGGAAGGAAGATAAAGGTTACCAGGAACAAAAAATGATAATAAATTTAGACTGATTTATTGAGCTACACATACAGAAGTAGTGTCTCTCAGTATGCTACCGCAACATCCAGACGTCTCAGCATGGAGTTGTAGAGGTTCCTATTGGTGTCCTGTGATAATCCATCCCATGCAGCTTGAATATTCTCACACAGTTCCTGCAGATTTTGCGGTAGGGGTGGAGGTGGAGTGACACCAGGCCTTCTGGACGTATGACAAGTGACAGGTTCGTTGGTCCACCAAGACAAAAGTGGGACTCGTCACTGAAGATGACCTCCTGCCATTCTGAGTCACTCCATGAAAGTCTGGTACATCAGTCTTTGGCGACGTTGACGTGGTGTTAAGGGCAGTGGTTTTCATGCATACAGTCCTGCATCGTGCAGCCGTCTGCCAATGGTGCTGGCACTGATAGGATGCTCACTGAATGTCTGCAATCATGGCTGTTGGGTCACTCAGGTACAGTGATAAGATCCATCCTTGCTTACATCACATGCACAGCCGAACGTGGAATTTGAATTCATTTGCATGTCTCACTATGTCAAACCTACCCATCAAGTTTCATTCCTGTCAGTTGGTTCCTTCTAGGTGCAACTATTTGTTGCACTATTCTTTTGACGATGAGTGTAAATGTAAAATATGTGTTTTGGCAGTGACAGTTCTTAATGTTATACTGATCTATACAGATTTTAAGATATTGGGACACATTTATTTCTTTAAACAAATTGGAATTAAAACTTAGCTCAGACTGCCAGCGCAAATGCTCTTTTTGGCATATCCAGATTATATCCATATAGATTTTTGATGTCCAGCAACAAACTAAACAAACAAACAAACAAAGAAAACCCACGAAATCCAGTTTATGCACAAAAGAGTTGTAAATCAGATCTAGATCTAAAACACTCCAATCAGATTTTTCAGACGCATCTCAATCTGGACAGTGTGGATGCTCAAATCAGATTTCAAAGTGTCTTTTGCATCATTTGCATTGCGACAAACGATGGCAATGTCAAAACCAGAGTGACAGAAGTGCTGGGATTTGCTATGTAGTTCCTGACGCCTACGATGTTACCACAGCAGGCCATGCCGGTGGGCTAGTGATGTCTGGACACACAAATCCGGATCTGACTTGAGAAGCAAATCCGACTTGCCTGCAATCTGAACACAACCCAACAGCTCACCATGTGGCCATGAGGAACAGGGATGCAGCCTCACTTCCTGCTCTAACATGTAGGGGCTTGGCTGCGTTTCAGTAGTGCCAAGAAAATGTGGGACAGCATTTGTTGGATAAACTCTTAGAAGACATTTAGATCTTCCAACTTCACTTACTTTCAAATACTTTGTTGAAATTTGAGGGTCAGGGTTTGGGACAGACACAACAAATAGCACCTTATAAATAATGATTATGATTATGATAACATAAGATCTGTATACTTTTTCCTTTTTTTCCTCTTTTCTTTACCGGCAGAACGGTCCATATTCATATACTCATACATATGATTAGAAAGAACATGTGATTGACTGTCTTGGTATATATATATATATATATATATATATATATATATATATATATATATATACGCATGCACTTGTAGATGATTAGACAAAAGGTGTGTCTTGGCTTTATAAGGCTATCCTTCATCCATTATTCAAGCTGAGCCGTTCTTCTGTACTGCGAACTTCTAATTGTCTTAGCCGTTTACTGCTCCGCCCCCTTCAGTCACGTTTAACCTTGAAACTAGTGTAGCAGCCCTCCTAACAGTGGGGGGGTAAAAAAAGGGGGAGGGGGAAGATAGACCCAAAGCCTTCCCTGCATGGCAAGCTGCATTTGAAATGCAAATCAGGCCTAGATGATGATAAGGAATAACCCAGTCTTTTTCAGTAGTAGCTGCTGCACGCTTATGGAATACGTTATAGGTTTTAATTATAGGCTGGTGGTGTAGATGGATGAGGGTGGATTTGGGTAATCATTCTCCAGTATTTCTGATGAAGTGGTGAGTAAAACTGCCATGTAATCTGGCCATTCCTCCAGAAGAAGCTCTAATTTACTTGCGTAGGTGCCGGATACACTTTATCGCCCACACATTCTTGATGCCTCTGTTGTTCCCCTAATGCACACACCTCCTCTGGGTAAATATACACCGTGACACACACCGCAATCCTCCTGTGTTTAAATTACAGACACCCGGTTCATATTAACGACCCCAGTATTACGACTAGCGTGGCAGCCATCCATCAATGGAGCAATTTCATCACAAGCAGAGCCCTATTTCACATGAAATAGACACAGCCATTCGTCAAAGTGTATAATATGAGGCAGTGCCCACCGGCATTGTGGACACACATCTTTATTGGTATAGGTCTTAGAATGCTTGAAGTGTCCGCAGTAGCCTATTCCAACAATGTGTACCATCTTTGAAGGTGGTCAGTAATCCACACATATTCCCTGACACTACACCTCGAATGTGTGTGGAGGTTTTTTTCCCCCTTATTCCGTCATCGGTCAGAGCGACCTTAAACCCTTTTCCTCCTGAGCAACGCTGTTGACAGAACTCATTCTGTCTGTCCTTGAGATGCTGCGGTACACAGCTTTAGCCATACTGATTACACTATAGCCGCCAGATTACACGGCTATGTTTCACGCTAAACGAGTGCACCGGCAATTTTTACACCGTTTTCAAGGTTGAGCCTGTAATAAAGACTAGGCACTGATAAGTAACATTAGCACTTAAAGGAATACTCCAGTGTTTTCCACCCTGTGATCTCTACCTGACACATCTTTAGCATGTAGTCGGTTACCGCCAGCTAGGCTCAGAAATTCTATACGAATTTTCCTCTACTTTGTGTGTCAGGTGCTCAAATATAAATTCAGTGTCAACTGTGGGGCTACAAGAACAAATCAATACCATCAAAACTGTTGAACATGAGAAACTGTTCGCAAAAACAAATCCTGTTATCGATTAGTTAAGCTTGATGACATCTACACTTCCTGTTTGCATTACTTGGTTGAAAGATGGAAAATCCAGACAGCAGAGACTGGAGGGCAGGTTTCTGCATCATCCAAAAAGTCAAACTGAAAACAGAGAGAGAGTTGATCAGAGAGATTAAAGAAAAAAAAACATCCAGTGAGTGGCAGTTCTGCAGACGATGGCACCTTGTTGATTAGAGAGGTCAGTGGAGAATGGCCAGACTTGTTCAAGCTAATAGCAAGACTACAGGAACTCAATGGCATGGTGAGTTTGATGACGTCTACACTTCCTGTTCACGTTACTTGGTTGAAAGATGGAAATACAGACAGCAGAGACTGCAGGTTTGTGCATCATCCAAAAAGTCAAAAAACACACCAACACTTCACATGACCATCATCTAAATAACTGTACAGCTGAGCTCACCTGGCATAACTGTAGACTGTCATGCATGGTCTCAGGGGCGGCCTTTTACATAGACGTCTTTGACATACTGTCAAAACAGTTATTTCACACACACATATATGTGTGTATATATATATAGAGAGAGAGAGAGAGAGAGAGAGAGATAATAAGTATGGTGAGCAGAAAAGCATTTCAGAATGCACAACACATCAAACTGGGTGGGTCGGTGCTTCTCGCAAATTACCACATTTATAACATACTGCTTTTGTAGGTGTTACTGGAGAGTTAGCCTGCTGTATAACAATCCTTGGTTAAACTGTTATCTATATAACACATTAACGGGGTTAAACAGCCATAATGAATGAAAGGGAGATTGAAAGCATTTTATTTCCTTTATTCAGAAAGCAACATTGATAATAAGGGGCTAAGCTAGCATTATGTAACTATAGAAGACCACATTTCACTTATGTAGGTTAATGGAACTTCCTTCCAGTGTTTACTGATTTGTTGAGCTATAAAAAGTATACCTGAGCAGGTACAAAGCTAGATACAAGCAAAGAGCCTAAAGAATAAACACCCATTCTCCTCATTCTGCCTGGATGCTTCACATTCTTGTTACCGTCTCTCAGTAGCCAGGAGCAGGGACTGTCCAGACGTATAATGCATTGTGCGCTGCATTCTCTGTCCTCTGCCCATCTGTCTTAGGGAACCTAACCCTTCCCACAAGGCAGCGCACCATAACCCCATAGCTTCAGGTACTTTGGAGCGACGGAGCAGGGGTGTGGGTTTTTCTGAAGCTCCTTTTGAGCCCATTTGGGCCTGCTTTCAGAGCACCGGAGCAGAAGAGGGGTCTTAAAAATGTATTTCAAAATGTTTTTCAAAGCCCACGTACCTCATTCAGGCACATTCCCACCACGGGAGTGAAGGGCAAAGGAAGGGTGACGTTAATGCTGTTACATCTGCAATCCTTCCGATCTCTTTGTCAGCCTTGAGGATCAGCTCTTCTGGACATTGAATTCAAGGCAGTAAGACCCTTGGAGGTCACACCAACACTCACTAAATGAATTAAAGGAAAACACATTAACATGTTTTATTTATCGCTTGTCTCCTGTCAGGCAGAACGTCCATTGCTGTTCCCGTGTGGCTCCCTTTGGTCAGTGTGCATATTTGATAACCTTTGACCTGAGATGATAGGACATGCCTGAGGGAAACAGATTGGACAGAGTGATGGTAAGCATGGTGATGGTGTTTTTGTTGATATGAATAGGAAAAATAAGTTGTGATCTCCAGAAAAGAGTTGGCCTCAGTTTTACCTTAGTTTCATAGTTCTTCTGATTGAAAATACAGAAAAGGAAGATTTTTACTAGGAAAACATAATATTAAAAAAGGTTTGCTCTGGTTTATATTGGTTATTAAATCACTGGCATAGTTCCTGGATTATAGGCCTCAAGATTAATAGCTAAAGAATAAGCCTGCACTTTAATATGTTATACATCAATTGTGGTTGGAAAGCAAAATAAAGGCTATACCAGGTTTCTGCAGTCTGCCTATGATTGTCTGGTCTGTTTCAATAAAAATGAATCCTTAATTCAGAAAGCAAAATTACTATGCCATTGCCACACTCTCTCCCTCAATCTCTCCTGCTTTCCTCCCTCTAGCCTCATCATGAAGAAAAAAATCCCAGTTGTGGTGAAAAACAGCCGCGTTGAGATTTAATTTCATCAACAGGCTCTCACTGCGAAACCATGAACACGTACTACCATAGTAATGGTCTTATTGGGTTAAAATGCTTATAGCTTTTAATTATCTCCAGAGGGAGACCAACACTGTCCTCTTTCTCGTTCTTGAGCAATTTGCCTCCCTTAACACAGGCGGGTAAACAAAAAATAAGAGGAGGATCTGATATTTATGAACACCATGTTGGCCCCCTTTTAGCAACGACTATAAACACCACCACAGAAACAGTTCTGAACTCAAAGATATGCATTTAAACCTGGTTCTCAATCCAAAGCTATTTTCTTGGGCTTGGTTCTCAATTTGATGCTATGTGCTTGAGCTTGGTTCTCAGCCAGAAGCTGTGTCCTTGAGCTTGGTTCTCAACCTAAAGAAATGTCCTTGAGCTTGGTTCAGGAGAGGAACATTGGCAGAGCCCTCCAGGAGTGCTATATATGAAGGGTGGTCCGCGTCTATAACACTGTTTCCTTGTTATATTGAAAGGTCAGTTGGATGAGGTTGGCTGTGCTGGGTTTCTTGTTGTTTTGAACACTCTGGGGATTATTTATGTCAATGCGGCACTCTACACGTCCACTGCACACAGCATGTGTTATTCACAGCTTGTCAAAACTTTCATTCATTAAGAGCAAAGATGTGCAACCAAAAAACAACCCCCTTTGGGCACATGAAAAAAGGTCAACCACTAAAGTCCTAGGAAATGGAGGTCTGCAATTTAACTTTTGAGGCAGATTATAAAGAAGCATTAGGTTTTGGATCTACAAAGCAAGATACATTTGCTGGCGGTAATGATTAGAAGATCTGTAATCTGCCTCTTTATACCCAAATATGTACCCAAACACAAAACGGCGGAGACATTTACCATCAAAGTACATCAAAGTCTCATTGTTGTCTGCTGATTTCACCAAGCTTTGTTAACTACTGATGAATTCAATTGGTATGCTCAAGGTCACCTAATAGTAATACATCGTTCATGAATGATTGGCTCAGTTTTGAAGGCTCTTTGAGGTGAACATTGGGAGCTGGTTCAGTTGGTATTTAAAAACTGTTCAATTGAAGAATGTTCATTGTCATCTGTGGTGATGATTTTCAGACAAAAAGCTAGTTTTGTTCTAGTACCTTGTTCTTGTCAGGTACATGGTCTTGCCATGCACTTCCTTAAATGCAACCACTACTATTTGATCACCTCCAAACATGTACTTGCTCTGCAGTTCAAACTTCTAAAATAAAGTCTAGTTGAACTTGTAACTACATTAGTGTATGAGATTAGAGCCATTTTAAAGAAAAATACAAATAGGCTATATGGTCAAAGATTGTGGGGAACCCTGACCATCACACCTATGTGAGCTTGATGGACATCCCATTCCCAAACCATGGACATTAATTATGGAGCTGGTCCCCTCTTTGGTGTTATAACACTATCCTCCACTATTGTGGACAGGTAACCCACTAAGGAATTTATACCCATTCAGTCAAAAGAGCATTGGTGAGGTCAGGCACTGATGCTGGACAAGAAGGTTCCTATTGAACCCTGTGGTGTTCAATGGGGTTGAGGTCAGGGATCTGTTCCGTTACACCAAACTCATCAAACCATGTCTTTAAGTACCTTGCTTTGTGCACAGGGCCACAGTCATGTTGAAACAGGAAAAGGTCTTCCCCAAACTGTTGCTACATGTGCAACTATCTAAAATGTCATTGCATGTTATAGCATTAACATCACTCTAAAGGGCTGAGCCCAAACCCATTATCCATTCTCCACCAAACGTAGTGTGCTCCTGGCATCCTCCGAACCCCGATTCAGCCATCAGTGTGCCAGAGAGTGAGCCATGATTCCTCACACCAGAGAACATGCTTGCAATACTCCAGAGTCCAGTGGTGGTGTGCTTTACACCACTCCAGCCTTCACTTGGCTTTGCGCATAGTAATCTTAGGTTTGTAACTAAACATGTACAGCATTTAGGGGAAAAACAATGACAACAGCAACAGCCCAGAAGAGAGTGGCTCTTTTTTAACACATATCCCAAAAAAGCTTCCTCAGAATTCATCCCACTTAGCCACTGCGCTAACACTTTTGATCTCAGGACAGTTTCTCCTGGGATTTTTTTCTTGCAGTTACCTGAAGATACTAAACGAGCAATGGTAATGATGTAATGAACATCAATGAAAGGCTACATGCAGTGCTAATTGCTGCTAACCTGCTGTGTCTGTGTTCATAGCAATTAGCGAACACATGATGGCTGATACATCAATAGGGCTATTCTTAGGAAGCATTATGGGGCTGAGTTGCATTCACACACGGTTCAGTATCATTACTTCAGTTGTTCTAAAGGTGAACAAAGGAGTTGGAGGGTTGCTGTTTGCCTCAGAATAACTGAATACACTTATCATTGGTGGGTAGGTTTGACATCATAAGACATGTGAATGATTCCAGTTTCACCCTCGGCCACGCATGTGATGTTAGCAAGGATGGGTACCTGTATGACGCTATACCTGACTGACTATATAAAGTCAACCTGTTGCGCTTGCTCTCCATTCTGACTCTGATTCTGTTGTGTTGGTAGCATCCTTTGCAAGCGAAGCATGCCTCAGAAAAGAGGTGGAGGAGTTGGAGTGGGCTTGCATAGTAGGGCTCCAGGAAGCCAGATGGTCTTATCGATGTATTTTGTGCCATACCGGTTGTGCAGATACTACCATAACACGCTGTTGTTGGCAGTGGATAGAAGAAAGCATGCACCAGCGACATAGAGGATCTGGGAGACCTACATAAACCATGGAGAGTGGTCCAATGAATTGTCTGACATGAGCGAAGTGACCCAACAGCCACAACTGCAAACATTTAGAAAGCAGTGATGCCCTCCATGAGTCATCCTGTTAGTGCCAGCACCATTGGCAGACAGCTGCATGACGCAGGACTACACGCACACAGGCCGTTACGATGACTGACCTTAACACCACGTCAGACTCGCCCAAGACTGAAGTGATGTTGTGCCATAGAGTGACTCAGAATGGCAACAGGTCATCTTCAGTCACAAGTCCCGCTTTTGTCTTGGTGGAGATGACCAAGGAATCCGTGTGTGGAGGCACCATGATCAGCGCCAAGATGAACTGTTTGTTGTCACGCATCAGGGTGGTGCTCCACTGCCCAGCCTCCAGGACTTGTACTGTTCAGGAACCAGGAAACGGGGTGGGACCATCATCACAGATCTGTCTCACCCTGGACACAACGTATTTCAGCTCCTCCCATCCAGAAGGCAGTACAGGACCATGTACGCCAAGACAACCAGACACAGGAACAGCTTCTTTCCTCAGGCCATCACCTTCATAAAGAGCTGACCAGTAACATCATTTGCTGGACCATAGTTTCATGCCAGATTATACACCAGAGTCTCTTCCCCACACATGTACCCTAACACTGCTGCACTACCATAACACTACTACCTCTACCTCAACACTACTGCCTTACACTGTTTGTAAATAATGTGTAAACTGTATATCATTTGTAGTTTGTTTATTGCTTGTATATTGTGTATATTGTGAAGATTGTATATTGTAACCGTCTGTATTGTGTATATGTGGAGTCATTGTGTATACTGTGGACTGTCAGTACTAGAGAGACACAAACTGCTGAAACCAAATTCCTTGTGTGTCAACATACTTGGCCAATAAACCTGATTCTGATCACACGTCCAGAAGGTCTGGTGTCACTCCACCTCCACCCCTACCGCACAATCTGCAGGAACAGTGTGAGAATATTGAAGCTGCATGGGATGGATTATCACAGGACACCATAAGGAACCTCTACAACTCCATGCTGAGACGTCTGGCATGTTGCTTTAGCAAACATGGCGGCCCAATGCCATACTGAGAGACACTACTTCTGTATGTGTAGCTCAATAAATATTGCCCATATCAGTCTAAATTTATCATCATTTATTGTTCCTGGTAATCTTTATCTTCCTTCCCAATAGCACTGCAATCTGACACTTCCTTCTGGGTACAACTAAGCGTATAATAATTATATAATTTGGGAAATAAACATTGTGTATAACTTCTGTGCTATCCCACCCCCACTTCACCTAAAGTGTTAGAAGTCTATTCACAAGCTGACCTCATGTTATGTAAAGATAGAGGAGCCCACAAACAGCTGAAGTGATTTAACTCCCTGCGTAATAGATACTTAGCATTTAGCGCACATTTAAAAATACTCTTCTATCGCCATGTATCTGCACTCGGGGGAGCAGAGAGCAGCGATAAACTCCTGTAAAATATGAATGTACTCCACGCCTCAGCCTGGGACAGACAGATGGAGAGAGTAAGAGAGTGGGTGTGTGAGAGGAAGAGAGAGAGAGAGAGAGAGAGAGAGAGAGAGAGAGAGAGAGTTTCTGGCTTATCGAGACAGCTCTGTCAGTGTTTAAGCAGGGCCTGCTGCTGGGTGGAGATAAGGCCTCACGGCGGAGCTCGCTCTCAGGGCTCAGAGGGGCTAATAGCTGCATGTCAGGGCTCTCTCGCTGACAGCACTCACTTCTCCAAGCACAGCTGGACCATTGGGGACTGATACACAACCGCTTTTCTTTACCCGGTAGTTTGCGTAGAGAAAACAAGCTCCCAGCTAAACTCAGGTTAGCACAAAACTACAGCTGTCACTGTCCGTTATATTAGTAGTTTAGTAAAACTGAGTATTCAGAATGGCGAAGTATGCACGTCATTTCAGAGATTTCAGAACTTCTTAATGTGACCGTGATTTCCAAGTGAAGCGTGGCATCATATTTGCGCTAGCTGACCATTTTTGCTCACTGATAGATGTGTGTGGTGGGAAGGAGAGCTTAAGACATGATGTTATTGGCTTATAATGTTGGGTGGGATGATGGCAATGAAATATGTAAATTGATGGTGATATTTCAAAAGAATGACAATATTTCAAAATGATGACGTGTCAGATTTCTGATCTACAGTTGAGCAGATAAAATACATTCCACCCATTTACACTCATCTTCAGTAGAATAGTTGCACCCGGAAGGAAGTGTGGGATTGCAATGATATTGGGAAGAAAAAAAATGTTACCAGACGTCTCGGCATGGAGTTGTAGAGGTTCCTAATGGTGTCCTGTGATAATCCATCCCATGCAGCTTCAATATTCTACCATAGTTCCTGCAGATTTTGCGGTAGGGGTGGAGGTGGAGTGACACCAGGCCTTCTGGACGTGTGAAGCGTGACAAGAAAACGTTCATCTTGGCGCGGACCACAGTGCCTCCACACACAGATTCGCTGGTCGCCTCTACCAGGACACATGCGGGACTCGTCATTGAAGATGACCCGCTACCATTCTGAGTCACTCCACGACAGTGGTGACGTTGATGTGGTGTTAAGGGTAGTCGTCGTAACAGTCTGTGTCCGCCAATGGTGCTGGCACTAACAGGATGACTAATGGATCACTGCTCATCATCTAAACTTGTCTCAGTGCTCTAGTTAAAATCAAACATGTCCTGTGGTAGCCAAAGCTATTAGCATGCAAGCAAAGCTAATGTTAACCAGCTCCTCTCTCCTAGTTATCAGCACTCATTTAACACTCATCAATTGCTGTGTACACTTAAGTGGTAACCATTTAGTGTGCTGTAAATAACTTCTATCACCAGCAGCTCAGCTTTACCACCAAATGCCATATACCCCAGTGAAATGTGGTAGATATGAAGGTATGAAAAAATAGATACTGCACAAGACTTATGACTAACCTTATTTTTACCTTCTTGCTGGTGCATTGTGATGCAAGTAAAAATCAGAAGACTTTTAGAGACGAAAGATGTCATTCAATTTTGGTAAAATATTACAGCAAAATAAGAATTTTGTCTTTTAAATGGTATGATATGATGAATCGGCTTAATGTCACCAGGGACATGAGTCAAGGGTAAAAAAGGTGAACTTTGATTTTAGGTTGATTTGAAATTTTCCAGAGGACAATCTAACGCCCAAATGTTGCTCTTTGATGGCTCAGGAGAAATCAACTTGAAAACTTTTATTAAACCTTTTTTCATACCTTTTTAAAGGAAAAGGATCAAGCAAAGAAAAAAGATTGCAGACCAAAGATCCAGTCACAAAATTTGAACCCATGCAGTAGAGTGATCCGTTTACACTGTTATCATGCAAATCAGGCCACCTGATCACTTCCCATTTATCAGGAACTTAAAATTTACTCAGTGACTTTTCTCATAAAACTGCATCATGGATTGACTGTGACAGGCCTACATGAAACGACAACTTCTTCCAACATCTCCAATCTGTCTGGGTCTCAGGCTGTGAGGAATGAGGAGAGATTGGCTGGCCTCAGGCTTTTCAGGGGCTTACAGCTTTCCAGCACTAAGCTCACCGGCTGCGATCCGGAATATCAGAGCGGTCTTGTTTATGGCAGCAACAGTCAAGCAAACGCACATAGTAAGTCTATTGTAGCCCAAACATTCTTAACCCATTAAACCCCTTCTCATTTTTAATAAGCTCTTCTTCTGCTGAGAACATCAACCAGCATGCTTCCTCTTTGTCACCACGCTACATGTCTGTAGAGGCTCAGAGCTATAGTCTGCTTCAGTCTATTGCCAGTTCAACCCTTAGAAGCTGCGAGTCATTATGGTGCGCCTGCTAGACTATTTAAATGTAATTACATAATTAAATTATCCAGTTGATTTATTACTAACGTAGTTTACAATGCGTACCTTTAACACTGTTGTCTATTTTCATTCCTTGCTGTTCGGCTTCTCGCTCATCCGTCTGGCCAGTGTTCCACGTTCACAGAAACATCCGTTACTGTAAGTCTGGCAATGTCCACACAGCAGGCAATTTACTTAACATCCCGTTACAATGCATGCTGTCTGTTTTTAAGGGATAAGGGTGAGGGGTGAAGGTGTCAGACGCTTAGGGAGCCTAAGCGGAGCCAAAGTGAAGCGCCACAAAGACCGAGGTGTGACAGGGCCAAAGCAGATACGCCCCAGCAGGCCCAGGACAGTGATAAATTAGAGATGGCTTTCCTTGTCCAGGGACACAGACCGGAGAGGAGCAGAGTTCACTCTTACACATGCAGGCAGTAAACAGTGCAGTATTGACTGTGTTCACTACTTCAAGTTATAGAGTACTGTTCATTTCCATGATCAGATATAAGATAATCCACTTGTATGATGAAGGAGAATGGATAAAGGATAAACTGATAGTTCAACAAATGATTAAAACAAGATGTGACTAGCAACCATGCAAAACCTGGTATACCATCAAAAAAGTCCCCAGATAAACAGCACGTAAAGCTTTCAGCTTTGAGAGAAAGGAGAGGATCAAGCTCCACTCTTGCTTCAGATCTGAAAACATCCACAGGTGTTTCTGTCCATCCTTCCATTGTAAGAAGACAACTTAGCCCTATGGGTCTTAAAGATGCTACTCAAGTCAAGTAGTTTTTATTGTCATTTCAACCATATACAGTGGTGTACAGTACACAGTGAAACGAAACAGCGTTCCTCCAGGACCAAGGTGCTACACAGAACAATAAATACAATAGATACACAAGACAATTTACAATATACAAAACAGCAAACAATAAATACAGGGAGGGGGCAGATAGCCCACTGGTAGTGGGAGCAGTAAATTGCAGTTATGTCCATTTTTTTTTTTTGAACATTGTTTTTAGCAGCAGTATTTGGTATAAGTGTAGACATTTTACTCCTTAAGTTTGTGTATACAGATCTAAAAGATGAGATTGTGTGTGTGCGTTCAGTCCAGTCACTGAAATGTGTGCAATTTTCAGACCAGACTCTGGTTGTTAAGGAGTCTGATGGCTTGGGGAAAGAAGTTGTTGCACAGTCTGGATGTGAGGGTCTGGATGCTTCTGTACCTCTTTCCAGACGGTAGGAGGGTGAAGAGTGTGTGAGGGGTGTGTGTGGTCATCCACAATGCTGTTTGCTTTGCGGATGCAGCGTGTAGTGTAACTGTCTGTGATGGTGGGGAGAGAGATACCGATTATCTTCTCAGCCGTCCTCACTACTCGCTGCAAGGAAAACCAGGCAGTGATGCAGCTACTCAGGATGCTCTCGATGGTTCCTCTGTGAAATGTGGTGAGGATGGGAGGTGGGAGATTTGCCAGACGCTGCTGGGCTTTCTTGGTTATGGTGCTGGTGTTGAGGGACCAGGTGAGATCCTCTGCCAGGTGAACTCCAAGGAACTTGCTGCTCTTGACGATCTCCACAGTGGAGATACTCTGGGTCTGTATCTGTCAAGAACTCCTTACTGAGTAAAGGAAACGGACAGAAAATAGAAACAAAGAAGCTGCTGGTGAACTGAACTGACCAGAGTTCAGACCTCAAGATCACTGACTGTAGCAGAAATGCAACCAACTTCTAAGACTTGGGAAGTGCGGAAAATATTCCTGAAGATTGATTTGACAAACTGAAAGTGAGTGTTGAGGCTTTCTTTGTCAGTTTCTGATAAATAGATGCACATTTTCTCTGCTTTCTTCTCTTTAATATGCTGTACTTAATGACTGTTTTGATTGGACACAGTACGGTAGTGTGGCAATGTTCACAACGACACAATTGTCTATTTTGCCTCAGTGTAGTCAATCAGCCAGAAGACGTTTAGCTTCTGAAGCTCATGGCCCACTGATTAGCACTGTGTATGCTGCACCCCCAAATCATCATTACACTTGCCTCAAACCGTGTTGAGCTATGAAATAGTCTCAAACAGAGAGATTATTTGCTAATGTGGCAGCATATGACATAAAAGCACACAAAGCATTGAACTTCGTACTACGGAAACTACGTACTGCAGTATTATAGTCATTCTGTGTGGCAAAAACCACATGAACTAGACTATTTGAGATTACTTAAGAACTCCACACAGACTGAGGCAAATGTGTGACAATTTAGGCCTGCAAATGTTGTACATGAGCTTACATTAGCTGTTAGATATTTTAGCCTTGTAGCTCCAGTGCTAAACTAAAAAGCAAACTGTATTCACACATGCGCATATGCAGCTTCACAATGTCAACGTTCATGCTTCATTATGGCGGATGCTGACTGCCCACAAAGGACAGCGAAATGAAGTTAACTTCTCATGTATATTCAGAGAGAGAAGTGCTAGATAAGTTATTCATCCCTCCTGTGGATTCTAGTCAGCGTTATGTGACTAAGATCATAGTGTCTATCTCGCATCTTGATCTGTTCCCCCACTGTGTGGCGAATTGAGTGCAGCTATGGGACGTCCAAAAGTCTATGAGCAGTCCAAAGCGCGCTCGCCAGCCAACTGTTTATGTTTCCTAGATGGAAGACTCTGATTAAAGCCTGTGTGATTGTTTCTGGTCACACTGGATGGCTATGGGCATTTAGTTCCTTAAAGGGCCCATGTCCTGCATTTCCATTGCATTTAACATTTTTCCCTCGATACCCATTTAAACATTTGTGTGGGTTTATGTACCATAAACAGTCATAATTAGTTATTACATTATTATTTTTCATCCTCTTTTTACAGTATTTTTATGCAGGCTGTTTTCAAGGATGTCATAAAATGGTTCCTCACTTTAATGCTCATGTTGTGAAATACAGATGTACCATGGGGGGGAGGGGGGGGTCGCACTATCAGTACAGAATAAGCCTTTTTATTTGCCATCTTCGAGAGTGACAAAACCCACACCAGCATTAATGGAAGTACATTTGGAGTCATCCATTTATTCATTAATTTGAATGTGAAATCCATCCGTTAAAGGTGCAGTGAGCAATTTTAATCCAGCACACTTTTTTGTCAAATTTAGCAAATACGTCCTCACAGTCCACTAGCTGTCTGCTCTGGATGCATGCTGGATAAAGATATTGGTGTTTGGCTCTGCAAATGGGAAATAAGCAAAGTGACTCTGAGCCACACAACACTATTCCAACCAATCAGTGACAGCACACTAGCGCTTGTGCACAAAACAGGAGCGGCGAGGGGCTATGGTGACACCTGAACACCATGCAACAGCCAAAGAGGAGTAGACAGATGAAGGGGCACTGAAGGGGGGGATGTCATTGCTTTGCTGTTGAGTTCAATTATCAACAACTGCTCTCCAGAATTCCTAACTGTGCCTTAAATTCTACATAACAGGTTAAAGACAATATATGAGCTGAAGAAACTAAAGACGGCAGGCACAGCAGGAGGCGCCTCCATATCCAGATCTGCGTTTCAGCAGGTGAAACATTACCAGTGAAATAGTTGCTGGTTTTAAATATGACATTACAGTCTCTGTGCTTTGCAACTTTTGGACACCTTTGACAAACATCTGGATTAGTTCTGTAGTGTTCGTGTTACCTGATGGACTACAAATACCATAAACAATAGAACTTAGCCTGCACTGCTGTTTGCACGGCTATGCTTGTGTAGCTCTCGTTTGACTGACTATGAGTAACTGATTACATCCATGTGACAATATGGTCACATTGAACAGCCCTGCAATGGGTGGAGCTAAACTGTGGTAAAATGAACAGAGATCTCCTCAGTCAAGTCACATGTTTATGACTACTTCCTACTTTTGATATTAGCTGGTGGTCATAACAATGTGACTCATGAAATCGCAATTTGACAATGATCTCAGAACTAAAATTTATATGAGTGGACTGTACGGACTGGGCATTTTGAAACTTTAATCGTTGCTTGCCACATCAGAATACTTCAGTTCATAAAAAGTGAGGAAAGTTTTATTTTTAAAACAATAAACAACAGTTCCTGCTCGAATATGCTGGTTTAGCATTCAAATTAAGGAACTGCATGCATGAAGGCGCAACAGGCAATCAGTTCTGCTAGACTAGCATGCTAAAATATTTAAGACACGCAGCCAAAAACAGTGGTGCATGATAGCACAGCTACAATGATGTACCATATCGAAAGGAAACATCCACAAGCCATAAGACAGACAGCTGTTTCATATATCTCAGAGAGTGCCATGCAGAGTGGCCTAAGGGAAGGAGACATGGTGGACAGTGATGGCCGCTAAGCCAACGCTAGTCCTGGCAGTGGCAGTGAAGTTCATTTTAACTACACTCAGAGAAAACGTTCTATAACTTGTAACCCTTTTCGTGACCCGTTAAAAGGCCAGAGCCCAACAGCAGGCCCACAGTGTTACTACACTATACTTCTATAACTTAAGAATCGCCCAACCAGTTGACACTGTAGTCCTTGTAGTTACTGAATAAGCCTAAGTATGTAATATGTCTGCAGTTTTAGGAGGTTTAAAAAAAGGAAGCACCCAGAAGGAAGTGTGGGATTGCAGTGCTATTAGGAAGGAAGATAAAGGTTACCAGGAACAACAAATGATGATAAATTTAGACTGATATGGGCAATATTTATTGAGCTACACATACAGAAGTAGTGTCTCTCAGTATGACGTCGAGCCGCCATGTTTGCTAAAGCAACATGCCAGACGTCTCGGTATGGAGCTGTAGTGGTTCCTAATGGTGCCCTGTGATAATCCATCCCATGCAGCTTGAATATTCGCACACAGTTCCTGCAGAGTTCGCGGTAGGCATGGAGGTAGAACACGTGACAACAAACCGTACATCTTGGCACTGAACACGGTGCCTCCACACACGGATTCGTTGGTCGTCTCCACCAATTCATTTTCATGTCTCATGATGTCAAACCTAGCCACCAAGGTTCGTTCCTGTTGGTTGATTCCTTCTGGGCGCAGCTATTTGTGCAAATGTTCTTTTGATGATGAGAGTATATCATTATGTATGCATTCAAATGGTTCTTTCAGTGTTCCTATATTCAACCATATCATTTCCAAACCTTACAATATTGAACAAGGATCATTTTTGAACATGTAAAGTGTCAGATTCCATAAATAGATCTATAGATCAATTTTATGATATTTTGATGGGTCACCTCCACTTAGGCTTGCTGGTTAGCAATTGTGGACCAATGGCAATGGTTAATGGTCAAAAGGATTTGCCAAATTTTGTATCCTTAAATAAAAATAAAACATTTATTCTTATTTCATCGCTCCACTGCGTAGCCAACAACACTCCACACCTTGGTGAGAGAAGACAGGGAGGGAGGATGAAACAGAAAAGGGAACAGTACGGATGACTGAGCATGGCTCCAATGTGAATGGCGCCTCGTTAGGTTGGCAGCCTCAAATGAGGTTTGTCCAGTAATAAATGAAAGTGTCACGTATGATCTAACGTGTTCTGTAAGTTGGTGTCAGTAGGCATGTACGTCTTTGAGCTAAGCTACTGTGCGTGCATACCGGAGCGGAGGAAGTGTGTGAGTGTGAGATGGTGGGAGTGTGTGGATGTCAGGACTTCAGACGGATCAGTTTGATCCTACCAGGCTGCTGAGGGAATACGTGACAGAAATGAGTCAGCTACTGCCGCTGTGAGGAGCCTAACACAGACACAGTTTGTATTTCTGACTTTGCGGGGCATCTGCATTGATTTCCAGTTCACATGAACCTACAGCTTAAATAAAACAAACATGTTTTTCATCATTTTGGGGACATTTGGTCCCTACAAACGCTGTGTTTGTATGTTATTTCTATTGATTATTTGTGGCTTGATTGATTCACTGATTGAATACCTCCTAACCTTATTAACAACAACCATAAACTAACCTTTCAGCTCGTAGCTGCACCCAGAAGGATGCGTTGGATTGCGATGCTATTGAGCTACCCATACAGAAGTAGTGTCTCAGTAAGGCGTCGGGCCGCCATGTTTGCTAACACAACATGCCAGACGTCTCGGCATGGAGTTGTAGAGGTTCCCAGTGATGTCCTGTGATAATCCATCCCATGCAGCTTCAATATTCTCACACAGTTCCTGCAGACTTTGCGGTAGGGGTGGAGGTGGAGTGACACCAGGCTGTCTAGACATGTGATGTGTGACAACAAACTGGTTATCTTGGCGCTGACCACGGTGCCTCCACACATGGATTCGTTGTTCCACCCAGGACAATTGAGCCACTCAATGACAGTCTGACACGACACCATCGCAGTCTTTGACGTGGTGTTAAGGGCAGTCGTCGTAACGGTCTGTGTGCATGTAGTCCTGTGTCGTGCAGCCGTCTGCCAATGGTGCTGGCACTAACAGGATGACTCATTGAGGGCATCTCTGCTTGCTGATTGTCTGTAATCGTGGCTGTTGGGTCAGTCAGGTACAGCGATAAGGCCCGTCCTTGCTTACGGCCGAGCATGAAATTTTGAATCATTTGCATGTCTCAGAATGTAAAACCTACCCACCAAGTTTCATTTCTGTCTGTTGATTTCTTCTGGGTGCAGCTATTTATGTGACTATTTTTGGCTGTAAGTGTATAATAAAGCTCTTAAAAAAACTCCCAACACTGTCACACATTTTTATGTTTTCCATCATAGTGGGGACACTTGGTCACCACAAAGGAATACATGAGCTGAGTGATCTTATAGGTACTATATAAATAAGCATCATGCTGGAAATATTTGCTCCCCACAAAGAGCTAAACACATACCCAGACGCACACACACAGACACACACACACACACAGCTTGTGACCTCTATATGATATTCCCCTAAAGAATTCACCGGCCATATGCTCAGGGCAGATCTATCTGTCCGATCAGAAATGAAGGTCCTGACACAACCAACTGTGCCAGTGCGTGGAGACTCCAACATGCCAGTGATCCTTCTACAGCTCACACTTGACAGTGATGTGAGGACAGGCGTGCGTCAAAACACAGTGTTCTGGACAAATCGAGATGACCAAATGGCTGTAATATCCTGTTTTATTTTCTGTCTTTCTTCTTTATTCTTCAAAAGAGCTCATTTTTCATTCCTCAGCATGTCCATAAAATGACTTGCAGGCAGCATATCACTTTATTACCAGCCATGAAATATTCATCTGATTTTTCGTTTTTCATTTCCCCCCAAATCCCACCCAGCACCCCACTCCCCTCCCCCTCCCAGTACTTTAAATAAAGACACAACATCTGAAGTAACACTGATATCATTGGTTTTCTTTTTTTTCATCATTTCAATCAGTTCATCCAAAGAGAAGCGATTTCATTTTCTGTTTAAGAGCTGATGATTTACAGACGCTTCAACAACACTCAGCAGAACACTCCACTCAGAGAGACAGAGAGAGAGAGAGAGAGAGAGAGAGACAGAGACAGGCAGAGACAGACAGAGAGAGAGGGAGAAAGAGAGAGACAGAGATAGAGAGAGAGAGAAAGACAAAAAGAGAGAGAAAGAGAATGTGAGAACAGAGAGGAAAAGAGACAGAAAGAGAGGGAGAGCAAGAAAGAGAGATGGAAAGTGGAAGATAGAGGGAGAAAAACAAGAGTGAGAGAAAGAGAGGCAGAGAGATAGAAGAGGGGAGAAACAGAGAGAATGAGAAAGACATAAGGAGAGAGACAGCAGGGAAAAAAGAAAGACAAATTAGATAGTTTTAAAGAGACAGACAGAGGAGGAAGAATGATGAAATAGAAGTTAAAGAGAGAGAATGAGGAACAAACAGAAAGAGGACAAAAAAGAGCTATATATATATATATACATAAAGAAAGAGAGAGAGAAGAGAGAGATAGAGATGAGAGAAGAGAGAGATAGAGATAATCGTTGGGGCTCGTTCACAGTGAGCGCTGTGAGTCCACAGTTGGGGTGTGCGTGTGCACAGCTACCTCTTTCTGTTTTGTGCTGATCTTCATTTCTGATCAATTCATCGCAATGATCCCAAATATTGTTGGAGATTTATTCCTCACCATCTTATCGCTATCTAATTAATCCGACTGGTAGTCGAGCAAGGAAGTAATTACACTAGAAGTGCAATTACAGCTGTAATTACCTTCGCAATCATGATGGAAACGTGATGACTCCGACTGATTAATGCACATGGATCGCAGCGCAGGCTGAAATAAAACAGAACCCAGCGCTGAAACTGGCAACAAGCCGAACGGAAAGGTAGACGGTGGGTATATTTCCGTCTGCGGGGGCTACAGTAAGGTGGAATAGCTATATGGGCACGTATTTGGTCGAATCAATTTACACATTGAATGCACACACACACACGCACACACACACACACACACACACACACACACACACACACTTATATATCGAACACAGTAACATCTGACACACGAACACAACCCAACTTTTCCGCAGGTCAAAGGAGCACTTCGAGGAACCCAGCCACTGCGTTCCAGGATTTCCACACAAAGACACTTTGGAAAGGGCGTTTGTAGAGAGCAGCAGCATCCTCTGCTAAAAAACTAGAAGTTCTATTAATTTCTTTTCATTGGTCTTCGTCTTTAGGCAAGATTCGTCACTCATTCATCCAGGCGTTGGCAATTCGTGATCAGACCTTAGGCGGACGCATGCATTCGAAGTATTACACGGAAGGGATCTGAGCGTTGTCAGTGTGCGTTTTAGCATTGAAGCAATCAGAAGGCTTCGGGAATCTGTGCACATACTTCAGATGCTCCATCTCACCCAGACCTGTGTTTAAGAGCGAGATTAAAAAGATCGACAACAAATAAAACGCTATGTTATTGGATTGCTAACACTAGAACCACAGATCTTATAACACAATCACAGTCACCGAAAGATAAAACAATGTTCCTTTGGGAACAAGGTGGTAACCTGAACAGGGTGAGGAGAGGGGAATATGGTGGATTCTATACATAGGATTTCATTAGCACAAGATGGAAATGAAGAAAGTCTACTGGTTTTCTCCTGCCCCGTCAAAGGCATCCAGCAGCAACATCTGCAATGTTCTCAAAAGCGGTTGGTGGGTCTCCAACAGTAAGCATTAGAACAATTAGAAGTCAGAGAAGGGAACAGAACTACACAAGGGTTAATCCATTGGAGAACACACAAATAAAAACAGAGATAGTAACGTTTCCCAGACCTGGGAAGAGAGAAGAGTCGTTCATCTTGTACGGTTTGAGGCAGTACATGACTATGATCTGGTAGTTCGTTGATTATCTTTATCCAAAATTGGGGCAAGATTCGCCCCAGCTTGGCAAATCAGTAGAACTTCTTATTGCGTTAGTTAGTTCTATGGTTATAACACTGCTAATAAGTTCGTACAGCGCAGATGAGTCCGAATCACCAGTTCGATTCATTTGATTCACTCTGCTTGGGATAGTTTCCATTTGAATACCACCATCCACCATCATTATGCATGGAAACCACTGTGTTGGCTACTATCCATATAGGCATCTTTCATATAGGCAACTGTCACTCGCAAAATTAACACTGCATCAGGCATGAGATGAGGTTCAGCAAATAAACAAACATGGGAGTCAGGAAATCAGGCTTTGCTACGTTTATCCGAAGCTCTCTGGGTTTTTCCGGCTCCTTAGGTCTTTTGAAGACCCACCAGAGCGCAGCTCTGCATCCACAGCCGGCCCTGCAGCTGCTCGTCATAGGAGGTCACAGAGGACTCGGTCTTGCGGCCGTTGTACAGATAGAGCCTCCCAGCCCCCTCCAGCTCGGACGCAGCTGCGGCGTAAATGGCCGTGGAGGCTCCTTCGGCCGGCGTCTACGGAGAGGAGAAATTGCGCATGAGATGTGGAAAAACATCAATCATGGAACAGGGTTGCATAATAAGGTTCGGTAATCATCCTCGCAATCATGATGAAAATGTGATATAACCCCAGCCCAGCTAGAAATGTACACTCCTGACAAAGACATGCAGGACTGGAAGATCGACTACAACCAAAAAGATGGAGTTAGGAATGTAGAATGTAGTTATGCCAACTAATCCAGCCTCCTGACTGAGTGGGTACTATACCGCCTCTCTTTGATGTATTAATTATAGGGCTGTTGATTAAAATATCTAACTGCTGCCCTTTAAAAAGCAGATATACAGTAAGTGGACAGGATAAGCTTCATCAGAATGTATTCAGTATTTTCAATATTAGGAGCAATAACATGTTTAACACGCAACACTGCAACATACTGTCATTCTGTGAACACACAATTTTCAGACAGCAACAAAGGCTGCGTGTTCTAACTGATGACTCATATGCATCATATACACTGTCAATGCTCTCATCTCCGCCCTGATGGTAGTCTCTTATTCTTATTCATTAAGTTGGTGGACTCCTTCCTAAGACAGGCATACACTGTGCCCATTTGAGCTCCTTTTAAGCTTCACTGGCCATCATTTGCAATGGGGAATCAAGCAATCGGGCAGATACCTGAACTGTTGGTCACAGTTTAAGTAGATCTCACAAACACATTTCTCACAACCACTGCTCCTCCACACGTGGACACACACAAACAAAGGCAAACAGGTCAAAAATTGCAGTTATAGCCTCTACATATGCCAGTTCTCCTCCGAGTAGAATTGTGAAGCATCAAAATAAAAGATGGGATTTCAAAACTGTCAGTAGTTCGCCTGGTTGTCAGGTTTAATGGCACAGTGTGGCACAAGTTAGTAAAACAAGTTAGTAAAACTGTTCTAGCATTGTTGATTCTAAATGGCGGAATCTCGAAATCCCCTCCTCTTCCCATATAATTGACTATGCAGATTTTGGCTGTCATACCAAAACAGCACACTATTTGTCCAGTATGGAATTGTGCACACATGGGCAAATCCCAAACAGCTATTTAAAAGACATATGATGCAGGGTGCAGGAATCGAATTCCTACCTGGTACACTATGTAGGGAGCGGGGAGTCATTTGAGATTCCACCAATGTTTTGGCTTGGGACTCATGCGCAGCATGTTGTATTGAATGAACAGCTTTATTGGAAATTGTCTGCGGACTGAGCTGTCAGGAGGGGCTGTGTTTCACATGCAGTGTGAGTACCCATGTTGCGTCATGTCGATTTTTGTACAGTGTGAGCATATAAATGACAGGCTTTAGGCTTTCTGAAGTCAGACAGTGTCTGTCTGGCTTTACATTGGAGGGTCTTGAGCAGAACTGGAGTTTTCCACTTTGCTATGACTTTTGTTTAGTTTGCTACCCGCTGAATTAACTATAAAGGGGCTCCTGTTAGCACTGAACAGTGTAGTGTGGTGAAGGCATTGCCTTCAAAGAGCCTACAAGAGTGCTGTGTTTCGTAACTAAGTAGAATGAGTTTGTTCAGTTTGGTAATTTTGCTGTTAGATATTATTCATATACATTATGACTGTTATATTAATTAGACCACTCATACATTTGCATGATTTCTCATGCTTGTGTTGTCCCGCTCCTGCCTACACTGGGCTGGTTAACCCTGGGGCGGTCAACACAGTCAAGGCAGTCCAAAAAAAATCTGAAATTGGCCAAGAAAATTGCAACTCTAGTCATACAGGACTTTCATGGATCACAGCACAGGTGAAAATGAAACATAAACCATCTGGGCACATATCTGGCCAGAACGTACATGTGTAATAAATAAATTCACAGGCAAATACAAGTAACATCTGATTCAAACGCAACTGAAATTTTCTGCAGGTCAACAGAGCATCATAGTCTGACTCAAGCAAGCACCACATTCCAGGATTATTATGAAGCAATACTAATCTCGGAATAAGGTCCGCCTTAAATTCAACGCACAGTTTTCATTTAAATTTATGCCACAAAATCACAAGGAACAAAATGAGTGTTCAAGAACTGATGGTACAGCAAAAAAAAGACCGTCTGTTCACACAAATCCAATTAGGTGAAAGAAAAGAAAGGAAGAAAAAAGTGTTCTGAAGAAGAAAAATAAAACAGCTGTCTATAGAAGCTTTTAAAAAGTTCCATTTCTACTCTGATAGCAAAAATGAGCTGGAAGTTGCTTTAGACAGCAAAAAACAAGGCAGATTCATTTAAACTGGATGTGCTTCATCTCTTTTTGAATGCCACTGCTAGCTGCCTTGTGTACTTTTCCCCAGTCAAAGGTTATGCAGCACTACTGTAGCATCTACACCCAATATCCCTTTCTCTATACTTCATCACATGTAGTGATCAAAAACACTTCCACCATGAACCCGGCCTCCTGCACTGTCTCAAAGAGAGCGGGGGATTATATGTACGTAGTTATATGTATGTAGTGTAAGTTTTGTTTTTCAACCCACATCATCTGGCTCAGGAGAAGACATGAATCCTAGGGTCATCTGAGGTCATGTCCACTAATAATACTCTAGTCCAGGGGTCTAGACTAATAGCACTCATAGCACAACAGCAGCATCACTAGTAGACCATAGTGACTGTAAAAATGAGAAAGCAGACATTTTTGTCACATATCCATAATGATTAAGCATTAATATGTCAAATACACATTTTATAGATTTGTTTAAGCAGGATTTAATGCACTGGCATGCCTACGGTGATGGGCCAACTGATTTAGGGTCATAAGATTTATAAATTGACCAACCATCACCCGCACTTTTTAAATATGCCATTCACATCTCTTACTGCTGTTTGGCTGGATTTATTGAAAAGATTTGGCTGGATTTATTGAAAAGATAAGCTGCTGCATCGATGCCTTTGAGCCAGCTGCAAAACATATATTACAGTGAAGCTCAAAAACAAAATGCTCAAAAAGAAAAATGAGTACGAGAGCAGATTTTGATAATAACAAAATAATGGGATTTTATGTTCATAGCGTGCCAATTTACTGCTGTAGCAAAGATGCACTGTTAGTGATTATTGCTCTTCTTGGCAGCTGAAGTAGACTGAGGGCGACAGGGTGTTTCCTGCCTTCTGCCTGGTGCTTCCTGGGATGGGCTCCAGCACCACGCCCCAGGAGGATGAGAATGTGTTACACAGAAAGCAAGAGAGAATGCTAACCTACTCTGCAGTGTTTCAGTCAGGTAACAGGATCATATTACTCTCTATGTTAAAACCTGACCAAACTATAGAGCACAGGCTGTAGCACACATGAGTTATTTTGATGAAGTTGAATAAACTCTACTGCACGTCGGTGAAGTCATCCTGCCAGGCATGCAGCATGCACTGTTACAGCAAGCAAATACTGTGTAGTGGGCAGTCGTGGGCTGAAGGTTAAGGAAACCAGCCTTGTGATCGGAGGGTTATTGGTTGAATACCCTGAACTGAGAGGACAAAACTGAAGTGCCCTTGTGCAAGGAATCTAACCCCCAACTGTTCCCCAGGCGCTGCGGATAAGGCTGCCCTCTGCTCCGGGCAAATGTGCTCACTGCCCCTTGTGTGTGCGTTTACTAGAGTGTGCCTATATAGGTCCTTCAGTGCACAGCTGGGTTAAATGCGGAGGCCCAATCCCTCTGTGTGCAAGCACAAATGGTCTAAACTTTCAGTTCAGGATTTGCAATTTTGCAGTCACTTCCAGTTTGTAGTAATATAGGTATGTTGAGGGGTCTGGACATTTTTAGCTTTATGACAGCCTAACAGATCCATGCAGTGCTTTCAGCTCTCCATCACAGAAACAGGTATGCCATCTAACACTGAAACGTATATAATGATGGATCTGCAGACCAGGGTATTGATGATGAGCGAGGAAGATCTCTGCAGTCTGAGAGTGCAGAAGACTGCAGACTGATGTCACAAGTCTCTTGAATAAAGTGCTTCATCACTGCATCCGGTCTCCTGACTCTCTTCATTTGCTATAGTTCACATTACAAGCCTCATTGCTCTTTTCTGATTTGTTGGCTCAGATCTGATCCTACTAACTTAATGGTTCACATTCTTGTATGGAAGTGACTCAACTTATCCACATATGCCTCATGTCTGATCTATGGTCTTATATGAAAGATTGGATCTGTGTGGCCAACATAGCTCAGAAAATATCAGATGTGTCACATTAATGCAAAATGCTACTAATAATGCTCTAGTCCAGGGGTCTAGACTCATAGCAGTCAGTGAACAACAGCATAGCTGGTAACCTATAGTGACTGTAGACAATCTTCATCACATATCAATAATTATGAAGTACTAATAAGTCAAATCACATTTTATAGATTTGTTATGCATAAATAATGGTTAGGCTTCAAACTTGGTGCCCAACCAGGATTTAATGCACTTGATTGGCTAGATTTGTTGGCTCAGATCTGATCCTACTAACTTAATGGTTCACATTCACGTATGGAAGTGAATGAAATCTTTACGTCTGATATATGGCCTCATCTGTGTGGCCACATAGCTCAGAAAATATCAGACCTGTCACATTAAATCAAAATACTACTAATAACGTTCTAGTCCAGGGGTCTAGACTAAAAGCACTCAGTGAACAAGCAGGATTTAATGTGCTTGATCGGTTGGATTTGTTGGCTCAGATCTGATCCTACTAACTTAATGGTTCATATTCATGTATGGAAGTGACTCAAATCCTTACATAAAGTTGCATGGCCACAGAAAGTTGCACATTGCCTCATGTCTGATCTATGGCTTCATCTGGCTTCACATAGCTCAGAAAACATCAGATCGCTCACATTAATGCAAAAACTTGAGAGGAGGGACGTTGTGTCATATTGCCCCGGGACCCACGATCACCTGTAACCCCGCACCCAACAAGCATGTTGTTAGGTGGCTAGTACTGTTTATGAGCCTTCTGTCCATTTCTATATATAACAGTATATAGTTCAGTTTTATACAGGGTCATAAAGCACATAAGCAAGTCTGAATTTACTTCACAACTTCAAACGGTTTGAGGCAAGCGTCTGATGATTTAGGCATGCAGCTTCCACTACTTGTTGGCTTGTTACCCTCATAGCTCCAGTGCAAGAAGCAAACTTAAGACCCCAAACCTTATTGCCTGATCAACTCCTTTGGGGTAAATAGGAAAATGGCGTGAATTTGATTTTTCATCCAGCTATCCCGTAAGATTCATGAAGAGCGATGAGCTTTGTGTTTGCGCAAGGTAGTCTCACTCCGATCCACTCTAGACTCAGCTACTTTGTTATGCAGGTGGTCAGCTGGTTTTTGACCCCAGACCGATCAATTACGGAAGCAGCCCACTCTTGCAGAACGCCAGCGGCCGGGCGTGGGCTTCAAAAGGCCAGGCCTGAGGCTGGGCGACTGAGGCTGAGCAATGTTTTCCCTCTCCTCCCTTCCACTTCCCCTTCTCAGGGAATTTGGATTAAAGCCGGCGAGCCTTTACACACACTTGCGCTTGGCCGGGTGGAATCGATATTCTCCACAAAGGAGAGAAAAGCCTCCTCAGAAGTGGCTGTCAGCACTGGGACTGCGCACAGGCTTCAGGCTTAGGAAGAGCTAGAGCCAGATGCTAAAAACACTCACCATTATACGGGGAGCTCCCATATGTTCAAACGCTGCTTGAAGCAATACTGTACACCTATCAGCCAGAACGTCTGTCGTGCCGCTTTTTGCTGACGATTAACTGCCACATACAGTTACATGCAAAAAGTAGAACAAATGACACTTAGAACAAATAAGTGAACACATCCGTCTTACTACATCCTAAAACGTATTACCAATAACTACTATCATGTAAACCACAGTGGAAACTAGCTGACATATGTTTAGGTTATTATGGAAGTATATAATTGACGCATTACTTACATATTAATTACACACTCATTAACCCTCAAATAGGCATATCCCTCCAATATTCAGACACGCTCAACCCCCTCCACCCCAATATACTGATATAAAAAACGTAAATAACAACATTACACTTAATAGCTTTGTATATGTTAGGATCTGTCAGTGTCCTATCAGTTATTGATGGGACGCTTCTTATTGTAACACCATAACTTCACTTCGGCCAAGTCGTTAGAATGTCTAAATTGTCTCCGGCTTTCATGACAAGGTAATGTTAATGTCAATACGTCCTTTCGCACTGGAACGGTAATTGTGGAAATACTATTATTAACAACCCCACCAGCATATTAGTCACCTTGTGACCTTGGGACCACAAAGGAGTGACTGCATTTGGGTGTGCCAAAGACCATAGTGTGAAGGAAGTAGCTGAATCTGCAGGTGTATGGAAGCGTACAGTCATACGGGTCTACCAGCAGTGGCTAAAATCATAGTTTACAGGAAGTGCCCCTCAGAATTGTGCCAGGGAAGGCATCCACCAAATCTGGCCATGAATCTGAACTTTGATGTCATCTACATCAAGAAACTTGTCCAGTACGTGCCGAATCAAATAGCAGCTGTTATTTGTGTTTGTGGAAGTGCATGCTATTAGGTACGTTTCAGTCACAGCTTATTTCACTAAACGAAGTCAGTAATTGTATGAAGGGGAAACAAACATTCTTGGTGAAAGCAGGCCAATTAGCGAATGATAATTAACGAATCATCACTAACATTAGCTATCTAGGTTTCCTGCAAAACTAATTAACCACACATTCACACAGGGACCAACAATAGTGATGAGCATATCCAATTAAGTCTTAGTAAAGTGTCAGACATTATAGTGAATCGCAAGGGGAAGACAGTACCAAAGAAAATCAGAGAACACAGTTAAATGGATTCATTTCTTTCTAGATTATTCAACCAGTTTAGGCAAACTTATGACCTTGTTAACAGATTTGTACAAAAATACGGTATGCATTTCTCTTAAACAAAAAGTGTGTGTCCAGATGACTATCAGCTAAACTGGATATACTCTCAAACTCGTGGAGTCGATATCCTGCTGAGGTGCGCGCTGTCACACACAAACGAGGACATAGCAAGTACTAGGTCATTCTGAAACGTATGCACATATTGCAAGGATTCTGAATCAAATTTAGAATGAAAACAACTGTATTCGGTTAGACACGCACACAGAATAGAATTTTTCTTTAGTGGTCTTTTTGAGCCCACCATTGTTACTGGTAACTACAGTAGTCATACACAACGTATATAAACAATATGGCATAACATCAACAGTACACAACTCTACACTTCTATGATTCAACAGATCCACTTATGTTTCTCCAACGTTCTTTACTGCCCAACAAGTCCACTGGAATTCTAATTCACTTCATCCTTCCAGCTGTGTGCACCAAGTAAACTGAATGGCTGACTGCAGTCAATAAGCATCTGCAATGCAACAGTTTCCAGGATACGCTTCTCTCAAGCTCTTAATTGTCTTCTGCAAGGTCGTTCTGGCTGGAAACGAAGGAAGCAAATGCTCCCATTTTCTCTGCTGGGTGGGCTTGTTTCAAGAGTGGGCGCATTTAAGCTCCAAGGAGATCTTTGAAAAGCCTGGTGAGAAACATCATTGCTTAAACCCACTTGATGATGGATGTCGATATTTCTGTCTTACTCTACCTCAGTCAGGAAAACCTTACCAGGAACGCAGTCGGCTGCAAAAACAGACATCTGCAAATTCATCCTTCATCCATTTTCAGACCCTAGCATATTCATAGAATTCAACAAGGTTACCAGAGTTGAACTGTGTCAACGTTTGTGCCAACATTAGGAGGTACACTATATGTTGAAAGTATGAAGACACCTACTCACCCAATGTTCCTTCTGAAATCAAGAGTATTAACAGAGAACTTGCCTCCACGTTTGCTGCACTAACAGCCTCTGTTATTCTGGGAAGGCTTTACACTAGATGTCGGATTCAACTGTATCCATGACAGCATTAGTGTGCATCAGGTGCTGATGTTAGATGATCAGTTCAGGATCACTCCAGCTCATCCCAAAGGTACTGAATGGAGCTCCATCCCTCAAGAGAACACAGTTCCACTGTTTTACAGCCAAATGCTGGGGTCGCTTTACCCTTCTAGCCAATGCTTGGCGTTGGTCATGGTGACGCAGGCGATCTTACACTGCTCCAGAGCATGTCATTTTATTGGTCAATGCTTTTCTATAGAGAGTACATCAGCTGTGCTTTGAATACCTCAATCAAGCTCTAAAGTGACCGAATTCACTCATTAGGCAGAGTCTGGAGACTTTTGGACATACAGTGTATACGAACAGTGATAAGTAGGAATTAATAGAGTTAAGGCATTAATAACACAATAACACAGTTAACAATTAATGCTATAATTTTTTAGACCATTTATAGATTTTCTTGGTTTGATCCTTTGAACCATCTATAGTTCCAGCCTGAAGCCCAGCTTCTCGCACGCTGTTACTGCAACTCCATCAGCTTAGTCTCCCCATTCAAATCCATCTTTAAATGGCAGCTTCCGTTGATAGATCTCTTGAGAAAAGCCGTTTCCAGCTATAGCAAAGCCATGAATTTATCACTGAAGTATCTGAAGGATCATTTACAAACAAAACACAGCGCTGATGAGGCAATCAGTAATATCAGTAATGTTTTGTCTTGCTGCCATCAGCCTCTTCTGAACAAACGGTCTCTTTCTATATCTATAAGTACCATACCCGCAGTGGGAAACGAAGTTGCTGGTACCAAAAGCGAGTAGTGTGGAATGGAGATCGAGCCATACCATGTGGTGGAAAAGTGCCGTAAGGTTTCTAATAATGGCCTCAATGACTAACGCCAGAATATAATGCACCTCTCAGAATTTAATCCACTCCGCCCACCCCATCAGCCTTTAAAACATTCTCCTTATGCATGTCCCTAATTTCTTTGTCTATCCAGTCGTGAAATGATCCAGTATGCATCCATTATTCATTATCAGGCTGCTCTGTAAATTCTGTACCACACATACCTTCCAGTGCATTATGATTTATATATTAGAAGATACAGATTATGCAAATGACTGGGAATGGATGGCAATAAACAGTTTTAGCTTGACTGTAAAAAGGTTTCAACTCGCGCAAACCTGCTACCTTACCATGAATAAGTCATCTTCTGTTGTTATAAATATAGTTACTTGCGACAGTATCCCAGGTGGTTGCTAGAGTTTTGCAGGAGTTGCTTGCTATGGTATTCCAGGTAGTTGCTAGAGTTTTGCAGGAGTTGCTTGCTATGGTATTCCAGGTAGTTGCTAGAGTTTTGCAGGAGTTGCTTGCTATGGAGTTCCAGGTGGCAGCTAGAGTTTTGAGAGGGTTGCTTGCTATGGTGTTCCCGGTGGTTGCTAGAGTTTTGCAAGAGTTGCTTTCTATGTTGTTCCAGGTGGCAGCTAGAGTTTTGAGAGGGTTGCTTGCTATGGTGTTCCAGGTGGTAGCTAGAGTTTTTTCAAGAATGACTTTCTATGGTGTTCCCGGTGGTAGCTAGAGTTTTTCTCAAGAGTTGCTTGCTATGGTGTTCCAGGTGGTAGCTAGAGTTTTATAAGAGTTGCTTGCTATGGTAGTCTATCTGGTTATTATGGTATTGAAGGTGATACAGTGCTGTTAAGTGGTGTTAACGACATATTCTGCCATGGTAGCTATTGAGGTTCAAAATGTGATGTGATGTTCCAAGTGGTTGTTGGGGTATTGCTAAGTGGTTGTGATGGCATCTGTGATGGTTGCGAGAGGGTATCTGAACTTTTGGAACATTCCACCATTAATTCCTATGGCTGAAAAAAAAAGCATCTTTGAATAAACACTGTACAAAAACCACATGTCTGATCACTTCAAAAGCAAAAGCACACTTTGTAAAGCCATCTTAATAAATAAAGTTGTGAGATTCTCATATTGCAGAGGCAATATCCCAACCTTACAATATCTGATAGAGCCTGTAAATCTGGCCTCAGTGAACGTCCTGTTTTGTCTTGTTTAAATAATTAATGTCCAAACACAAGAAGCTTTAGCTCAGTAAGGAGAATCAGATTAGCATCTAATCACGCAACAAAAGCCATGACCCGGCTCCAGCATATAAGCCTGTGAAAAGGCAAATCACCATGGCGATGAAGATCAAAATAATTCAATATCAACACTCATCTTGACAAGAGCACGAGTTTCACGGAAATTAAATTTGGACGAGATAGATAAGCGTGATCTTTTATGGGATGAAGGGCACTAGAGAGGTCGCAGGTTTGCTGCCCATTTTGGAAGGTCCTTTCATGCGGACAAAGCCAGCTCAACGTTACCTATTCAGGCAGCAGGCTTTATGATATGCAACGGAAACCAATAATGTTCATAATGTTGTACACTCTGTCAGAATTACATATTCTGAATCAGTGGCTCTCTATTAGAATGTATTTAAACAACAAGACCTGCAGCATCAGTCACATTTCAGACATATCTACTCAAAACCTTCCTAATTGTTCTCTTTTACTATATTCCACATTTAGAACAACAGTGAATAGATCAGAAAATAATACATATACTGACTAAACAGTGACCAAAAAGTGTTAAACAAATCAAAACTATGATCTCTAGGAAAAATAACTGCATTTAAACCTTACAAGTTTTACAAATGTTTAGATTTTGTGATTTCTACTTTGTCTCAGAAACACATTCAAGCAGTTTGATGTAAAATGCTACAGAGTTGTTCATAGTGGTGGTGATGGGAACCAGACATCTGAGTAGATTAATGCATCTAAAAGTTCCCAAATAGAAAGTTCTTACATGAAATGGTTGTGATGGCCCGGTCTGATGTCTGAGATACTATTTGGATGTTTGCAGAGTGTTGTGAGGCAAATAAAGTCTCCAATGAACCTGTCATGGCTTTCCAGGTGGTTGCTAGAGTTTTGTGAAAGTTGCTTGCTATGGTATTCCAGGTAGTAGCTAGGTTTTGGTGTTCAAAGGTGGAGTTCCAAACTTGTCAAACAATCAGAGGCTGTGTTCCAGACTTGTTGATGAAACAACGTGACTTTTCTGGGCAAAATAAAAGTAAGCCTCTAGTATGCAGCATTCCTGAGATATGTATTCTTTCATTAACGACAGCTATTGATGTCACATTTAACACTGCCAATCTGAGAGGGTACGGATAATTATCTATATATCCAAACTACTTCTTTTTCCTGCACCCAGAACAATAACTTTGCACGAAATTCAAAACATTCCTCAACAGAATTGATCTCTTTGCTTCTAAAAGCTACAAATTAGAAATAATTACACAAATTCTAAGAGGATTCATTTCATGTCTACAATCTATTAAAAGGGTTGAACTAAGTCTCAGAAATATTGTGGATTTCCTGTGAACTCTGAACTATTCATAACCTACACCTCTGGGAACGACTGCAACTGCAGCTTGCTTTCCTTTTCCTTTTGGTTCAACTTTTTTCCCCTTTTGTTCTTGTTTTTGTCTCTGATCTGAGATCCTGGAGGAATCAAGATACATCAGAAAGGTTGAAAGAGTCATCCATGATTACGAGAAACACATGCACACACACTCGCACACACACTCGCACACACACTCGCACACACACTCGCACACACACTCGCACACACACCCTTTTGATGTGCAGAGATAAAATAAATCCAATTATCGTTCAGCCTGACATACATAACGGCTCGAGAACCGGAAGATTTCCTGATGAATTCCGAGGGACCAGCTGGTCCTGTTGACAGCCTCGAACAAAACAAACACAGCAATAAAAGGCCAAACAAAACGCAAGAGGACACGATCGTCTGATATCATGCTGAGTCTAGATGTACTACTACAACATGGTTAAGGGAAGGCGGACTAGGTCATGTAGACATGTAGCAATGTAATCATCATAAGCACGATCATGTCATGTCAGTTAGCAGACAAACAGCCCACTTTTACTCAAACTACAGGTTACTCTTGTGATTTGGTTATTTACACATAGAAACAGCCGAAATAATGAGTATCACTCACTCACTGAGTATCATTCATTCACTTCTGCTCAGCAAGGACAACCTTAAATAAAATGCTAACTGCTTAGTTTGATTGACAACTGCTTTGCAGATGCTCACATCGTCTTTCACTGATTGCTTCAACTACAAATCCAATTCCTAAAACGTTATGAAATGCCAATAAAAACAGAAAGCAGTGATTAGTAAATTGAGTTTGAGCTGCATTCATTTTAAAATTACAAAAATATATGATGTTTTACCATATGACGATTTAATATTAAGCACTGAGGTGGGTGAAATAACTAAATTAATAATTACAAATGCCTGTTAAGGTTCTTTGTTAATAACTGTTACATTCTTTGCTGATGTATGTTATTTTTTTGCATCAAGTGGTGAGCCTCAATCCATCCTTACTCATAAAGATCTAAGCTTCTCCGGATATTTCCCCTAACAAGCATGACTGCCCGACCTGTTTAAATGCTTCTTTATTTTTTCTTTCCACAAATTTCACAGTGGACCTAGTCTAAAATTTCCCCTGTCCCAGCTGTTTTGGAACATGTTCCCGGCATTCATTTCAGAAAAAGCATACTTTTACAAAAAGCAACGACAATCATTTTTGGTCCCAGTCATTTCAAAACTTCAGTCACCCTGTGCATCGTATTAAAATTTCATAATGAACCGGCCAATATATAAGGTCCAAAACTACATGGAAAAATCCACACTTGCATTAACTTTCATTAGAAGTTAATAATGTTAATAAAGCTACCATTTTGTAGATACAAGGTCTGTTCACGAAAACCACAACAATATCCAAAATAACATATCTACTATCTTTACAAGATAATTCATAGCATTCATGTAGCATTCATTACTGCTACAATAGACTTCCGTAACATGCTATAATACAAGCTTGATAGGGGTATTTAAATCTAGATTAAAACATATTTATTAGGGGGTGTAACTATTCTGAAACTATGTGAGAACGTATTTTATATAGAAAATCAACAAAGCATGTCATTTGACCAGGGTGCCCAAATTTATGGACATTACTACAGCCTAGTGTTGTGGCTCACTGTCTCCTGCATACAATTCTGCTGTTATTCAAATAAGCAAAAAAAGGTGGAGTCAACCTGCTGTTGGTTAAACAGGCTACATACACATATACTTACTACATACTATACTACATATCTTTGCTGTCCAATGGAAAAACATGTATCTCCATTTTTTCTATTTTTACTGTTATGCATCATTTGAACACAGCAGCTGCTGTTTGCATTGTGTTAAAATATCACGATGAATGGACCAACAAAATTGCTCAAAATCATTTGGAAAAACGTCTGGTTCTATTGACATATGTGACGATATACAACACCTATTTCAGGTTTTCCATGATATAGGCCCTTCATCTTGCTTAAACAGCCATACCATGGAAATTGAATAAAATAATAACTTGATGTAGTATGTCAACACTGTTAAACACAAATCATACTGTTATTCCACACAGTCCATATACTACAACTGAACTGCTAAAACAGCTCATTTACATATGAGAGTTTTTTGGCTTACAGCAGTTTAGCCTTGCCCAACTAGACGGAAGTTATAAGGACTAATTCAAACTGGACAGTTTTTTTAAAGCAGCATAATACAGCACAACCAATCAGAGCGGGAGCCATTAACATATATCTATGTATTGCATATATCTGTGTATATATATATATATATATCAGTTTTTGTAAGGGATAAAGAGTTGGAAAGCTTTGGAAAAATACTCATGTAAAATGTTTTCGGTACATAAAACCACACGTCATCAGCGGACCCAAAAACAGAGGAATACGACTTAACAAGCTTCATTTTCTGTACTAATAGATACTGAATGCATGATTTAACCCACTCTATCCACTTGTGCCTTAATACAGTCTATTATCAAATTGAGCGTTTGCAGAAAATCTATACGGGACCAGCAACATGAAGTGTGAACAAGTAAATATACTGCAGAAAAGAAGTGAAATACTAGAAAGGAAAATTCACAACACAGCCAAAACAAAACAAACAGGCAAACAAAAAAGGCGTTACTCCCATCGTGCTTCGCCGCTCTGGATGAATCAACTAGAAAAGAAAGATGCAATATACAGACACAAACAACAGACTAAATAGAAGCCTCTGAAAATCCTTTCTCCCATGTTTTTAAGCCAAACAAGTACATCAGCCTGCCAGGTTTGTTGGACTAATATATCTTCTATGGAATCCAAGCTATTGTTAGTCACTATAGCTATTAAATAAAGCTCTGAAGCTCTAACCATAATCTCCACTCTTTAATGTTGAGGCAAAAGAGGCCATTTAATCTACTGTTCTCCTTTAATGCGGCGTGTGCCACTGAAGCAACGTAAAACCTTCAGACAATGTCTGCCACCATCAGCCGAGCATGGGTGGAGGATCAGTGCAGGTTTGGGGATGTATATCAACACCTGGAGTCAGTGATTTGTTTTTGATTGATGGCGTGATGAATGCTAAGTGCAAACCAAGTTTAATACATCATGCAACACCATCTGGAAAATGTTTAACCAGGAACACATTCATTATACAGCAAGAGAATGGCATCAAGGACATATAGTTTATACTTCAGCAACTTTTTTTTGTTCCCCTGATGAAACAAACCAATGATAAGAGCTTCCATAGAAATGTGCATTGTGTTATGAACGTGTGAGCACGCTCGCTCAGAAAGTATAGAGACTTGCTCAGGGCAGATTTTAATGAGTTCAAGCAGCATTACGTGAGAAATGGTACTTTCTTGCTCTTGGGGTCCCTTTAAAGTTGTCGAGTGTATTACATTATTACACCACTGTTGTAAATACAAATCCCCCTCTTTAATTCCCCCTTATGAACAGCTGGACATATGCATTTGTTAATGAGCTGAAGGATATAGAATCCGATTCCCCTTTGTGTGCACACACATCACGCAGGCATATGGACACTACAGATTATACTCATTACTTCGGCTGTTTCTATGTGTAAATAACAAGAGTAACCTGTAGCATCCATAAGCCTGCGTGATGTGCATGCATGGAACGGGAAATTCAGGGTAGTCGGAATTTGGCACAGCTCCTTCAAGAACCATGTCGACTTGCAGGGTAGAGTAATATTACAAGAATGTATTACAGCAGGAGGTTGCGAACTTTCAAGACTTCATATGACGTGAGATGGACAATGACTGAGCAAACTTTCTGGCATGAGATGAATATATATTTCTTTGCATGCTAACCTGAAACAGGACTGACGGTTAGATGACGTGAGACAGGGATGACGCAGATAACAGTCTAGTCCGCAGCTCTGCTGCTGGATTTCCGCTGTTTCCCCTTTAGCCGTGATACTGTCTTGCATCCTTTCATCTCTTTTGGCTATTGTCAAAGTGTAAAAGCCAGTCTGAGATTTACTGTGGTCCCTTGCTCGGTTACTCTCTCTTTATCTCTGCCTTGCTTCCTCGGACAAAGTCTTCTTTGGTCTCTTCACAGCCTCTGCCAAGATGTCCATGCTGGGAATACCGAGCTAGCATCTTCTTCTTTTAGTGAGCTGTTACATGGTGCCGGAAAGCATTAAGCAGTTCTCGTGCACACTCCTCCAAATTGATATAGCAGTATAGCAGGCATTCCGCCCCGGCGTGGCAATGACAGAGATGCTGTTCTCCCTATTTTAAGTGAGTGCACCATCACAATGATGCTGTTATTTAGGTTCTTTAGCACCTTGAGCAAGATGGGATTAATGCCAGGTTTGATGTTATCTAAGCTGGGCTACAATCTTTTATGAATACCTTCACAATACTTAGGCTGAACTTGAAAAGCCAAAAGAGGTATTTTGAAGCTCCTTGGTAAAAAACAAAAACAGAAAACAGCTTTTGTACACTCATCTAGCACGAACAGTTTGTTTTCAGTGTTTGTTTTCTCACCCTGAAGAGCAGTTTGGCCACAGGTCTCTTGGCCAGCTGGGCAGGGCTGCACAGGTTTTCGTACAGGGCCGTGTCCACCATGCCAGGATCCACAGCGTTGGCCGTTACCGGATCTCCTCGTGCCCACAGCCGATCCTGCAGGTGGTAGGTGAAGAGCACCAGTGCCAGCTTACTCTGAGAGTATGCCCCATGAGCACAGTAACACGACCTGAGAGAGAGAGAGAGAGAGAGAGAATCTGGATGAGACTTGCTTGGGATGCACAGAACTGCACAACAAAACTACATCAAGTATTATAACTAGAAAAAAGGTCAAGACAAAACAGAAACACATTTGCATTAGAACATCAAAACTGGACATCATAAATGTGGAGTAAGGTTTTACAGACTGATGAGTCTAAATATGAAATCTCTGGAGGGAACAGAAGGCAGTATGTATGCTGACAATGCAACGAAAGACTCTTCAACAACCATTAGCCAAGTATGCTGGAGCATCAGTGCAAGTATGGGGATGCATAACAGCATCTGGAGTCAGTGATTTGTGTTTGAATGAAGGCACCACGAATGCTGCTAAATACAGTTTCATACATCCCACAATACAATAGCAGCTGGAAAACAGTTTGACAGGGAAGAAATTCATTCTACAGCAAGAGAACAAAACGGCTGAATGTGTTTGGGACTACTTCCATTATGAGAAGCCTGAAAAAGTCCACACCTCCGAAGTTCAATCCCAAAGATCTGGAGAAATATCCCAGTGGATTTCATTAAAACACTCAAAGCAAATCCTCTGAAAGGACTGCAAGCAAACTAGATAATAACAATACAAATACATGTTGTCTACTCCTTCGCTGATGATGACAAACACATAACTTGCATTTAAGGTTTTGTTCTGACTGGAAATGTAAGGAGGCTGGTCTTTGACCCTTGCACAGTACTGTAGGTGAATTATTATTAGGTCCAGCCTGAAGAAAATGGCGCATGGCTGCAAGTGTTTGCTGTATTTCATTTTCTCGCTTGCATGTATTCTGTATATGTATAGAAGTATAAAGACCCTCAGTGCAGAAAAGGCCTGAGGAAAAATACCCAGTAAAACAGAGATTACTTATCTTCTAGCGCCAAGTTGCTATCCATAGGTAGGTGTGTGGATGTGTTGTGACTGAGCTAGCCTGTATGTGTTTGCACCAAATGTTTTGGCAGAAATGCTAACAGTGCTAACAGTGAATGGAAATGAATGATGAAAAAGATTAGATTTCTACAGTAATGACATACAGCACTGCATTTTTACAAACCTTCATATTAATACATTACAGTGATCAACAGTATTCTCTTTCTTTCTTTTTCTGAGTATACCATATACAATATACAAAATATAGATATGTAATGAAAGAGTTACACCACAATTTACAAACTAAAGTTCAACTACAAATTAAGTTGAGATAGAAGAATTGATCAACCATATACCAGTATCAGACTTTTTTTTTGTAGCTCAAATATTTGATCCCTTAGGGCCCTGCATTTCCTCGTTTAAATGCTAGATGGAAATACAGATCTTTTGACTTTTGACTGTGGGACTAAAACTGTTGGCCTTGTGCATGGCTGCAGAAACCCTGTACTGGACCTCACAGTGTGTTCTGATAGAAAACACATCAGTCTGTCGGTTGTTCTGCCTTATCTGAGATGTAAAATGTGTAAAACTGTGTTCCTTGCGATACACCATCACTTAATACAGTACAGTCAGTAACATAAACAATCTATAATGATAAAGCTCTCCTCTGATGATCAGTCAATATAACCGGTAAGACCTTTGCCATGCCATCCAAACATGTGAACGCAGCATAACAGTCCAGCCCCATCCCCAGTCAGTATCCCTTATTGGTTGATTGGAAATTGGTCCCAAAAACTCTAAATGCTTCATGTCTAATCTTAAGCAACTTTTAAAGAGAACACATGAATCAACTGCACTGTTTCAGTTTTTCAGAAACAGAAAAAGCCATTCTAATACAGAAAAGCTATTCTCTTCTCTCTTCTATTCTCTTCTCCAGTAAATGCTTCTCCAGTAACACAGTTAGGCCTTAAGTTGAAGTAGTTACTAAAGCATTTACTGAAAACCGTAAAAGTAAAAATAAAGTAAATTCTTGTTTCACAAGCTCCAAAAGCTAGAGCTGGATAGACTGCTAATCCTAGAGAGACAGACTGAAGATAGCAATAATGAGCAATAATAACCTACTTGATGAAAAAATGATCCCTCAAAGTACAAGTTTCTACATTAAAAAGTGCCAAATAATCACATGACTGGTAAAAATAATAGTCAATAAACTTTTTTTTAATTATTTTTTTTTATCCCAACACATTTAAAGTTGCTACAGGTTGCGCTAGGTAAGCTTGTGGGGTGTTAGGTAGGGGTAGCCCGAGTTAGCTACTTAGGACAATAAGAACTAACTTTACTACTAGTAAGAATACGGTGCATTCAGGCTGCGTCAAGGTTACCTCCTTGAACACGCAATTACACAAACTGAAAATAAAAATAAATAAAAAATTGGAGTGAAGATGATGGTCCTACACTACCTTAGGAAAGTACTTTTGGTGCCTACTTTAATGGTCAAGCTGATGATACTGTATGTGTTGTACTATATGACACTGTTGCAGTAATGCTACAGTAATCATATCATGATGTGTTTGATACAGTATAATCTGTGTTTATATTGTCCCAGAATTCCACAGGGGACGCTGTATAAAACTATAAAACACATTTAAAGTATTATACTGGCTTTAACAGCACATTACTGTACAAAAGACAATAAAGAAAGAAAATATATACAATCTATATCTTGCTAATTAATGGCTACTATTAGCATCTGTCCATTCACGTTAGCATGTTTGGTCAAGCTAGTCCTTATCAACACCTCTGAAGGACAAAAAGAGGAGGCCTCAGGCCAGTGGCTATAAAAAGCTGGCTTGCATTGTAAAAATGTCACCGCCTTTCAGCGGGTTTTATATGCCGGCCATCATCAATCTGCCTCTTTAGCGGGCCTTACCTGTCTGCTTCCCTGTCTTACTGATACTGAATACAAAGATATGGGGGGATAAGAGAGAAATATTTCTTCTTGTCATCTCCACTAAGCCGCCACAAAGTGCCTTTTAATATGTCCAGGGTGTCAAAGGATGAACAGACGGAAGTAATACAGTTGGTGGCCTTCGTGTGAGATGACTGTAGATAATTGTAAATGACTTTCTGAAGTATTCAGCTCAGAATGATTGTATTACATGGGAGGTTTGCTGTATGTTTCAATTCTACACACATTTATGTTCCCTTTTAACTGTGTCCTCAGGTTTCAGACTGTTAAATGAAGTAAACTGAAATATGCTAAGGCTTAAACAAGTTAGATTAGATTAGTTAGATTAACTACAAAATCAGCATGCTCAGCCAACACTTGCGCCTCCTCTGACTGCATACACAATCCTCATAAAAAGAATAGCTGCACCCAGAAGGAAGT
>CM067495.1:8414826-8431287 GCA_034552555.1 Semaprochilodus insignis
CATAGGTTACATCAGGCTGCATAGGTTACATCAGGCTACATAGGTTACATCAGGTCTACATAGGTTACATCAGGCTGCATAGGTTACATCAGGCTACATACAGGGGTTGGACAATGAAACTGAAACACCTGTCATTTTAGTGAGGGAGGTTTCATGGCTAAATTGGACCAGCCTGGTGGCCAATCTTCATTAATTGCACATTGCACCAGTAAGAGCAGAGTGTGAAGGTTCAATTAGCAGGTAAGAGCACAGTTTTGCTCAAAATATTGCAATGCACACAACATTATGGGTGACATACCAGAGTTCAAAAGAGGACAAATTGTTGGTGCACGTCTTGCTGGCGCATCTGTGACCAAGACAGCAAGTCTTTGTGATGTATCAAGAGCCACGGTATCCAGGGTAACGTCAGCATACCACCAAGAAGGACGTTTTCCTCCACCAGCATCATTAGTGACCTGGCCACTATCCTGCAAGAAGAATGGCTTAAAATCTGACCTCTGACCACTGTGCAGGACTTGTATATGTCATTCCCAAGACGAACTGACGCTGTATTGGCCGCAAAAGGAGGCCCTACACCATACTAATAAATGATTGTGGTCTAAAACCAGGTGTTTCAGTTTCATTGTCCAACCCCTGTAGGTTACATCAGGCTGCATAGGTTACATCAGGCTGCATAGGTTACATCAGGCTACACAGGTTACACCAGGCTACATAGGTTACATCAGGCTGCATAGGTTACATCAGGCTACATAGGTTACATCAGGCTACATAGGTTACACCAGGCTACATAGGTTACATCAGACAACATAGGTTACATCAGGCTGCATAGGTTACATCAGACTACATAGGTTACATCAGGCTACATAGGTTACATCAGGCTACATAGGTTACATCAGGCTACATAATTCCATTTAGCACAACACTGAATACAATACAAACACAGTAAAGCTGAAGGTAAAATAGTAATACATTTGAAAACATGCTTTTATTTGTTTTTGGTGACTGTTTTGCTATACATGGCCAGCATGTATCACTCTACCAAGGATCCATTTGGTGGAGGAATGTGTTTTAGGCAAAAAACTGTATCGTAAATCTAATGTACAACAACGTCTCAGGCATTGGGCAGCATGTTCATAATCATTTCATGTAATAACTTTCTATGAGGCACTGTATACAGGCATTAAACACTTTAGACGTCTGGTTACCATCATCACCACTGTGAACAATACTGGCTCAGCAAGTTTTTCTAGAATGGAGTATTTTATGTCAACCCACAACCCTATTACTTCTTAATGTACACAGTCAAATCACATTATTATCACCAAGTCCTACTCGCAGGCGGCTGCAGCTTATAGATCATGAAGGAAGTCACATTTTCGTGGCATTCTTTGGGCCCACTCATCGATGTGGAAGGCACACTCAACCGATTTGGGTATGAATCCATCCTTGCAGATCTCGTACACCCATACACGCTGATTGTCTTCCTTGGGGCGGATGGGATCTTCCAGCAAGGCAATGCAACATGTCCCACGGCTAGAAATGTCCAGCACTGGTTGGAAGAGTATGACCAAGACTTCCAGGTACTACCTGGCCCCCTAATTCCCCGGACTTGACCCCAACTGACCCTCCGTGGGACCACCTTGATCTTTGTGTTCTCCAGCAACTGTGTGATGCCTGTAACAACCTACCAGGACCTTATTGAATCACTCCCAGCCCTTCTAGCTGCTGTCCGTGCTGCACATAGCAGTTAATCTGGATATTAGCTGGTGGTCATAATGTGACTCGACTGTGTAGTCATGCACTTTTTATTATTTTTTTTAAATATGTAATTTTTGTTTTTAATTTTCCATTTAAAGAAAAACCAAACAGTGCCCCACATTCCAATCCCAACCCACCCCCACATGGCATTAACAAAAAAGGTCACATTAGCATCAGGATACTTAAAGGTTGATATCATCAACACAGTGCGTATTTAGTCAATCAAAAAAGACTTTACTTTGGATATTCCCTTAGTCCATCTATGGCGAGTTGTAAGCACCACATTGTTAATTCTTGCAGATGCCAATTCCAGATAAGGAAGTTCAGTAGGGTATGGAACCAGTGACTTTCCTTGAAATTTACATGGCAATTAATTGCAACTTAGCTAAAGTTTCAGGCCTAACTACACTGACAAAAGCACAGATTTGGGAAATACGCCACACCTGACAATAATATTCAGTTCCCCCCAGATTATTTCAACCATGTTAGATTAATGCTGTGATTTACTGAAGGGCTGATATGCATGTTGCGAGCTCATTATCGGAAAAGTCAATATCGTGAAATGAATTTACAAACTGATATATTGTGCCACTCTACGGCGAGATCACTGCAGATCACCCTGACCTATTTTTATTTGGGTTTTTTGGGCTGACGCACAAGCCATTTGGGCATGGACACCTTTTGGAAGGTTCCATTTTGACAGCAAATCTGGGATAATTTTAGAAGCAAGGGGGTTATTTCAATACAGCCTGGGAATAATCTGTGCTAAATCCTTGCTGAAGATCAAGCACCCCTATTGTCTGTGTGCACTGCCTTATTCCCCATGCAAGAATAAGCCTCTGCGAAAACACATGTTTCATCATAATTGTGCTCTTAACAGAATTACCGCTTGGACTCCCTGGAGTGGCGCGGCAATCAGGATTACAGAAACGTTCGGTCTGACGATGTACTTAAAAACAAAATGAAACGTTATGCTTTTTTAATTACTGGAATGAAACAGAGGGGCCAAGGTAAAAGAGTGCAGCTACAGAAGCAGCAAATAAATATAAAATAAATACAGAAAAAAAACTTCATTAGCATAGCGGGGCAATTCTCGTCAGAGAACCAGCGCACGGTGCCGAGGTTCGTCGCGTACCCATGGTGCCTCGGTGCCACTTTTCCAGAAGCGCCGAGGGGGTCAAGCGGTGACCTTTCTGCATCATTAGGCCCTCAATGGGGCGGCACAAATGCGTTTGTCCTTCAGCTGTTATCAGCAGGAAGGGATGTGCACCGTGGAGAACAAATGAGCGAGAGAGGAAGAGACAGAGTGGGAGAGAGAGGGAGAGAGAGAGAGTCGGGGGTGGAGGGGTGGGGGAGGGAGCGTGAATTATTAATTCTCCCCCATTTCAGACAGAACGGAGTGTGACTGTTCCTGTCGTTTTGAGACGTTCTCTGGGGAGGGCTGCTAAATAAGAGCTGTCCAGTTAAAAACAAACGACCCCTAAGGCCCTGAGGACACGTACCAGACACTTTCGTTCCAAATAAAAACCCACACAGGAGGGCTGGGCTTCTGCAGCAAGCACCAGTGGACAATTCCTAATTGATAATTTGAAAAAACTTTGGCACAGATTTAGAAATCTCCAAAAGACCGTCTGAACCTGAGCCTCAGATGTGGAGCGGAGCGGCTGGTAACCCTTTCCTTTCAGCCTTTTTAGGATTCTAGGTATTAATTAGGCAAGTGTGAAGTACAAACTCCAAAGTACTAGATACTGATTTGGAGTAGTATGATTCAATTTGAGCCAAATTGCACCAAAACATAGCTTGAACAACTCCGGTCAGATTACCCTAATGTTTTGCTGATTTTCCAAGTTCAACATATGGAAAATAAAAAAAAAACATAAAATATAAAATGTGCCATAACTTCTGCACATATGTTCAACTCACCAACTACAGTAATCGATACTTACTAAAGTAATCACGTTCTCCGTAGAGGATGTGCTTATTACAACTTTCCTTTTTAATTCAGAAAATCAACAAAACATTTATTTTGACCAGGGGTGCCTAAACTTTTGCACTTAATAATCATGCTATAATAATTCATATTTTTCTCTTCAATAACACTGATGGACTATGTCTCGACTGAAATGATACAAAGCCAGAAGCAAAATGCATTTTCATCTTGTAGGTGAGCAGATATTACACCATTTTACTGCTGGTGCATCAAAATCTCAATAATCTCTAAAACATATCTATACAAAGCTCTTGAAAATAAGGCAATCCTTTCACATCTTCTAACTTGTCTTTAGGGACTTTTTACTGGGATGTTTGTACTTCACATCTATATCTATACCTACACATATACCTATACCTACCTTAATACCGAGAACCTGTTGGGCATTTTAATGTTATTTAGCCTGACTTCCCTGAACTTACCGTCATAGTAGCTGAAGAAAGCCTTTACCTTCCAGCTGAGGGGTTCATGACATGTTTAATTAAGAACAAACAATAAAGTAGAAGAAACTTAACTGAGAGAGCTTAACATAAAATGCATTGTAGACCAGGCAATAGACCCCACTACTAACCGTTCAGCTGCCTGATTCCATTTTTGGCCAGAGCACTACACAGAACAGTAGTCCAGGAATTCTGTGAAATTTCAACATTTTTCTTCTTACATAAGATCAGTGTCTGAAGTTCACTTCTTTCATTTTGCAGCTGAACTACACTATGATTAATACAGAAACAACTGATGGACAGTTATAACTGCTGGGTTAGCATCATGTACTCAAAAGTTCTAAAAGTTTGGAATCACTATTTTCAACATTATAGGTCCATGTATACATCAGTGCTACTATACTCTAAATCAGAGGCCTTCACACCTAGAACACTATTCTGGTCCTGGTTCCTGGTCTTTTGTATTTACTACTAGGCAGCTTTCCTACAAGTCATTGCAAAATCCAGGAGCACAAACTGGATTCAAGGTCTTGAATTGGAGATCTCTGCTACAGGTTAATATGACATTACTATAAGATACTACTATAAGCTTCAAATAATCAACGAAGACATGAATACGAAGAAATACTAGCTGTACTGTGGATGATGAAGAGAGTTGTAGATAATGCCCTAATGACAAAGAAAGCTAAGAATGAAATAATTTTATATCTGATGATATCTACTGGTTTCTATCTTATGTCAATCTGCACTGTAGCTGCATTTAATTCATATGACAAGTGATTCCATGTAGTGTAAACTACATACCAAAAACAGATATTTGCCTTTTAAACCTTTTTTGAGTTAAGTAATCTAACTCATAAGACTTTCATCTATAAATACATTAAATACAAGCTAGAGCAGTCAGCTTAATCCCTGAGAACTGTTCTCCTGGCTAAATAGGTCTATCTGAGCTGACATAACAACTTGATACAGTTTGAGGCAAATGTGTGATGATTCATGCAGTTTTCAAGGTGCTAATCAGTGGGGTATTAGCCATATTAGACTCATAGCCCCAGAGCAAAACTGAAGAAGCAAACTTCTGACACGTCCTGGCTGATCAACAACATGTGGGAAAAGGGGGATAATCTGTTTCTCAACCATCATTTGCATGAACTAGCAATGAAACAAAAAACAGCTGGTCACAACACCGCAGACCAGGTTTAACCTTTAAGACTAACGTCAGTGATGATCATGGAAGAGCTACCTACCGTTATTGATGAGAACATGCAGAGGCAGACCCTTGGATTTAAACCTCTGGACAAACTGTCGCACGGACTTCAAGGAGGCCAAGTCCAGGTACATGAACTCCGCTGCAAACAAAAGCACACCGTGAGATCACTACTAATGCAGGCGCACGAAAACATCGATCACCTGAATCAATACAGCGCCATTTATTATACATGCCCACAGAAAACTCCACCAGAATGGCTTATGGCCATGACTTCAGCACCTACAAGGGCAGGTGTTTGTCTCTTGTCAGCGGCCTTAACATAAGACATAAGTCGAATGATGTACAGTACTGTGCGGAAGTCAGAGACCACCCTTCCACTTACATAAACAGCCATCCTTTCAGATTAAATAGCATTGAGCTGGCTTATCACAGTGGAAGGATGGACAGAAACACCCGTAGATGCTTTCTGAAGTAAGACTGGTGCTTGATTTTCTCCTTTCTCTGACAGGTGGAGGCTTTAAGTGCTGTTTATCTGATGGTAAGAGTTTTAGTGGTCTGCCAGGTCTTGAATAATTGTTAGGGGTCCCATTTTTTCTGCATCCTTTAATTGTTTTTAGGAATTCTTGATTAGTTTCCTTATCCTTAGGTAAGTGAACTATCTATATCTATCTGTCTGTACTTAATGGTCATTTGGACTGGAGGGTGATCTGTATAAAAAGTATTGCTCTGATAACGAATGAAAGCTAATAGAGGCCCAATTAATGGCCATCCCCTGCAAGCCACATTGACAATTTTGAGTACCCTTTTATGCTGAAGGTGATTTCTGTTGGTAACATCAACAACACACACACACACACACACACACACACACACACACACCCACACAAAAACACAATAAACACATTATTAGCTTTTGATCTTGGTTAGCCACATTAAGCATGCATTTATGCTAAAGGTCATTTTTCTGGGCTAGGAAATGCATAATAGATTCAACAGGTACAATCCACTGACATCAATATTTCACCTTTATTTGAGGCACAGGACCCTTTTTGCAAAGCCTGTAATTTTGCACATCATCATTTGAAAGCCATCACACTACGTGCATGTCCTTTTAAAAGGAGCAGATCATCCACTAACACTTCTCTGGCTAGTCTCTACATCAAAGTACGCATTCAATTAAATCTAATATCAAAGCTGAATTGCTCACAAATTACCGTCTCTGCCAATGCTTATGTAAGGTCAAACGGCCAGGTTTTCAAATGCCGTCTTATCACGGAGGAAGTCTTCAAACCAAAACTGTTTTTAAAAATGCCGGGGCTGCCTGTTTTGCTGTAGCTGCTTCTTCGGCTTCAGGAATGTAGTTTAACCCTTAAGGTTGATGCAAAAATGTCTATTTCTGCCATTTATTCTGCTCTACATTTTAGAATTGACATGATAATTGATATGATAGAATAATAGAGGATTAAAAAAAGACAGTTTGGGACCATTCATTAAATAAGATTTCAAGTTGAGCTGTAGGTCAGTTGCGCTAAGAGAAGCAACCAGAGACAACCAACAGAAGGGGCAGACCACAAAAGCAAACGCACATCTTGACCAAATGCTTGGTTCCCCAAACGTTGGGATGCTGTGAAAAAGGTAAATAGAAACAGAATACAATGATGTGACACATCATCTAAATAGCACACATAATACCTTACACTGCCTGAAAAAGACGTGATCTGGATGGCAGCACATGTTCCTCCAAAATCCATACATTATATTATTCAGAGACATGCACCCCTGTCATGTGTCATGCCATCACATAGGCTGGCTTTTGATCTGTGTGCTGATAACAAGGACATGGGTGATTTCCTAAACGAATTCCAAATTTAGATTCTTTGGACCACAGGTCACTTTTCCATTTCGCCTCCATTTTTTGGACCATCACCTCAGGCCCAGAGAAGCCAACAGCATTTCTGGATCTGTTCATATCTGATTTCTTTTTTGCATGGTCGAGTTTTAACTTACTTCTATGGAGCAGCGATGTGTTTACAGGTGATGGTTTTTGGAAGTGTTTTTCTGAGCCCATACGGTGATTTCCATATTTATTGCAGTGCCACCTGAGGGCCTGAAGATTATACCCATCCAGTACTGGTTATCAGCCTTGCTTCTAGCATACAGTCTCCGAATCTTTTAATCACATTGTGTACTGTAGAATTGAAATCCAAAGCTATGTTGAAAAACGTTATTCCTGAATTGTTGCCCATGTAGTCTTCCAAAGAGCGATGAACCCCTCCCCATCTGTACTTCTGAACGACTCAGCCTCTCTGGAAAAGCTCTTTTTATACCCAATCATGCTACTGACTGTTGCCAATAAACCTAACTAGTTATGAGATGTTCTATCAGGTATTGTTTAGCATTACATTTGATATGTGGCTTTGTATAACCCCAATTCCCAAAAAGTTGGGACGCTGTGTAACATGTAAATGAATGTAATATTCTATTTATAATATTTTATTCACAATAGGATTGTCCCTTGTGCACAGGGATTTCTCCAGATTCTCTGAATGTTTCGGTGATATTATTTACTGTAGATGGTGGGATATCCAAAGTGTTTGCAATCTTGCATTGAGGAACATTTCTCTGAAATTCGTCCACAATTTTTAGACTCACTCTTTTTGCAGACTGGTGCACCTCTCCCCATCAATGCTTTTGCTTCTGTCTCTCTAAAAAGCTCTCTTTATATGCAAGTCATGTGATTTAGTTGCAAACTGGTCCTCCAGATGTTCTTATTAGTCTCACTTACTTTTCCAGCCTTTTGTTTCCCCTGACCCAACTTTTTTTAGATGCGTTGCTGCTATCAAATTCTGAATGAGTTAGTAATTTAATGAAATGGTAAAATCTCTCAATTTCAACATTTCAACAGGTTCTATTGTGAATAAAATACGGGTTTCTTGAGATTTGCAAATCACTGAATTCTGTTTTAATTTACATGTACATCAGGGTTGTACTATTATTTCCAGTTAAATATAGGGTTTAAATAATTTTGAACACCAATGTATTCTGCATTTATTTACATTTGCACCGCATCCAAAACTGGATTGTATGTAAGCCAATGGCTTTTTAAAAAGTACAAAGAACAGTAGGCAAATTATTCTCTGTGTTGAATGACCATCCTCTACAGATGCACCAGATGGAGCATAAGTCAAAAAAGCTGGTGTATTCCACTGAAAGGTACTTCATCTATGGAACTGCAAAACTGCTACCTACTGTACCTGAAGTTCTCTTGTGGAAAGCAAAGAGTAAAAGGACGATAGAAATTGGCCCAATTTTGGCTTCTTAAAATTCACCTGTCAAATAACGTCTTGGCACTGATCTATCATTTATAAAATTTTGAAGCTCGTTTGATCTGCATCAGACTAAGGCTATTTCTAAAATGGGCCCTAAAAGCTAATTTATATGATCTGATGACCTCCTCGGGTCTCTGTCTGGGAAGGTTAGGGACTCCAGAGTGAAAGAAATGCAAGAGTTTATCTAACTCATTGCTCCTCTACTTGCCCCCCCCCCCATTATCTAATTAGTTGTATCATTCATTTCATCAGGCTGGAGTAACCTTTGAGCTAACGACGGCTCACAGATGAGAGTTATTACACAATTACTGGCATGGTCATGCCTTGATTATAGAGGACACACGTTCTTTATGGAGGATGATTCTATAAGAGACAAGAGATACAACAGATACTGAAAATGAATGTCTTTGTGATGGACAATAAACCCAGCTGGCATCACTTGTAACATGACTATTTCCCAACCTCTCTTTATCCATTAGAAGTAAACGGGCTGTTTTTGCTACACTGCTTTTAAGGCCGATACATGTAAATGAGCTCTGTTTTGATTGGATGTTTGGTATTTTGCCTTATTCAAATAGCAGCTCAGGCTGAAACACTCCTTATGAGCTTAACTGCTGTAGGCTGAATAGATGGGTACATGTAGAAATGTGGCCATCACTGGTCAAATGTTTCAATGCACTGTTACAGTTTATTTGCTAAATTGAAAATATTGGGGGAGGAAAAAGGCAAACGTAATGGCATATTTTATATTTTATGTTTTTTTTTCTTTCCAATACGTTAATACATATAAATGGCGCTACAAAATGCCCCATTCAAGTTTATTGCTAAATTACTTGCTACATACTCTGCTAAATTATTTGTACTTATAACATGTAATCTGATCTCACTGGTAAATTGTTCAAAAATGTTGCATGCTGTTACAAGCAAATGGAATAGATTTATTCAACCTAAAAAAGTACATTGAACGAATGCTTCTTTCAATCGAATGAACTTTTTAATTAAAGTAAGTTAAGAAAAACCTGTTCAACTGCTTGTAACAAATAATTTTTTAGGTAGTGCTTTTTACAGTGGATGTTCAAACTTTTGCATACAACTATACTCATAAAAAGTTCATAAGAAATCAAGCCATAAAATTACTTGTTAAAGCCTTAAAATTTGGTACCCTAATCTTCCAGACAGCGTTATATTATGCTATCGTAAACCAATTGCTAGCTACTTCGCTGGCTAACATATTGGCAGCTTTATGAAAGAAGCTAACGTTAGCTTATATCATATTGCAAGCTCATGTGGACATTAGAATCTTTCTTTAAAGATCCATCCATGTTAGCTAGTTATGTTTCGTGCTTCATTCTGGTTCATTTCAATCATATGTAGCTAACAGAATTGGCCTTATTGTTCGTTATGAAATGATAGTTTGTAAAGTTTGAATTGGTTAAAATGTAATGGGTGTTTCTGAATGTAATGCTAACTGTGTGTGCCTACAGTAGGCAATGTCTTCAAAAAGAGGAGAATTAAACAGACAGAGAAAAAGTTCATGGAAGCTGTTAAGAAGGCTGCAACTTCGCAGAGCTGGATTATGGAAGAAACATCCAGCAATCTTATCCTAATTCAATCATTTATCGTGAAGCAGCCTATTTTCTCTGTCTTTATAAATTGGAAGTAGGCTAATAACCAACAAAAAGTAATATTTAAATAATAGATATACTGTATAATATTGTTTTTGGTAAATTCAGAGACAGAAATGCTTATTATTGTAACCAGGCCTTCTTTAATATTCTTTCATAGAGATATGAGTACAATCAAATACATGGTTTTGGATGATACAATGTACTTTACAGTGTAAAGTATATTCATTTCCACTGACTTAAATTTGCTTTACATGATATATACAACATCAACTCATAATCCCTGGAGTTTAGCAAGCGTATGAAATTTCAATATTGTGGTTTGGTTTAAAAATGTTCCCTCGAAGTCTGAAAACAAAGCTTCTGATGCCAATAACAAGTGGTTAAATGAAGGATCAGTGTGGCATGCTGAAAAGGTATAATGGTCACCTTACAGGTACGTGTTTTTTTACAATCAAACTAAATGAGCTCAAGATGTAAAATCATATTGCTGCTTAAAATAGATTATCTGCAAAAGCGTGTTACTATTTCTACTTATTTCAATCATTTTTATAATGGAAAAAACACAAATGTAAAATTTATTTGAGGTTAAAGGATCATATTTTACCCCACTCAGGTACACGCTAATGGGTGACACTTAAAATCGGGCGCCTGGCCCTGTTTTCAGTGCAAAATGTCATTCCGAGTGAGAGCTCCGCGGGTCTATGAGCAGCTGTTCGAGGCGCCAGTTTTATCAAACCAAAATCCGCCCTCCAGCCCTTCCACTCATATACACATCATCGCTTCAGTCGACTTAGGTATCTGTGTTATGCTAATCCTGGTATTTGCTAGGTTTCTTCCCCCGCTAACGCGGCATAATAACGAAGGTGAAATGAGGTCGTCTATTACAAAGTGTGCGCCATGGCTCCCCTCTCCACAGTAAGTGGATTACAGTTCATCTTGGCCTGTAGTGGCCCTCTGCAAAGGGAGTGATGCGGAGGCGGGTTGCCAGACAATACAGCGCAATACATGGAGGTAAAGGGGAAATGTGAATTTATGGGCCGATTTAGTCACCGTCATTACCAAATAGGGGTCGTTTTTGGGTGTTCGGCTTTATTACATCAGAAAAAACAAACAGTTTTGAAGTTGATGCCTTCTGATGATGAAGTGATATTATTATCTTTCTGAATTAACAGCACAGCAAAGAAATCTAATTTACACAATTGACCCCTTTAACTGAACTGTCATCAGCCAAGACAGGTTTAGTGTTTGGGGTATGACCCACTGCCTCATGCAAACATGTTAGCGCTTACAGTTAGCTCTTCAGTCACTGCAGTATTTTCAGGGACTCCGTGATAGAGCTCTCATATACGCACCTGTAGAGGTGAACCTGCTCGGTAGTCTCCCTGAATATTAATTTGCATTCATTGTCAAAAAAGTAGTTGCATTAATAGTTGCACCCAGAAGGAATCAACTGACAGGAATGAAATTTGGTGGGTACATCTGACATTGGGAGACATCCGAATAATCCAAGTTTCACATTTGGCTGCACATGAGAAGTAAGAAAGGATGGGCTTTATCGCTGTACCTGACTGACCCAACAGCCATGATTTTGGACATTCAGTGAGCAGTGATGCCCTCCAAGAGTCATCTTGTTAGTGCCAGTACCACTTGTGGCCGGCTACACGGCACAGGACTGCATGCTCCTCTTAGCGTCATGTCAACGTCACGGAAGACTACAATGGTGTCGTGCCAGACTGTCATGAAGTGACTCAGAATGGCAGCGGGTCATCTTCAGTGACGAGTTCCGCTTTTGTCTTGGTGGAGACGACCAATGAATCCGTGTGTGGAGGCACCGTGGTCAGCGCCAAGATGAACGGTTTGTTGTCATGTGTCATATGTCCAGAAGGCCTGATGTCACTCCATTTTCTGGGTGCCACTATTTTGACGATGTGTATGTACATAACGAATAGTAAATGAACGCCTTTTAATCATAACGATCAGTATAATGAGAGGTTTCTGTCTGGAGCGGTGAGATCCCGGCACCAGGGTAGATGACGTCACAGTCTATCTGTTTGATAAACAGATCTCAGCTATAGTTACAGTCAGTAAATCAGTAAACTGACACCCAAGATGATTATTAATGGTGAATCAACTTTCATCAGCAAAAGAAATACATTTTTAAAAAATTATGGTGATGATGTCAATAAGCTCCACATGGTGGTAGGCGTCACATGACCGAAGAATAGCTGTTATTGGCACAGCCCTAGATGAAGCTGAGATTCACTCCTTTTTTTTTCTCCAAATATCCATTCCACCGTAAAAGTGGTGCTGCAGTTACAATCTGGCACCCCATAAAAGTAACTACTGCATCACTTAAGGTGGACTGGAAAAACATAGCTATGATTTACTTTTCAAAGAATTCTGACTTCAGTAATGATTCTCCCACTCCCAATGAGTTTCCCCTGGATCGCCTCTCATTAGCCTACAGGTGAAAAGAACTGAACCTCCCTCATATGACTGTAATCTGTAGCTAATCAGAACAGGGTACAAGACGTTTAGGAAGGTTTAGTCTTGATTTAGTACCACTGCATTAAGGCCATGAATGCAGGCGTTTTATGCACCATCTGCATTAAGTGCCGGCTCAATGCTGCCGCTTTCTTTGGATTTCATTGTCTCACATCCTGTAGCGTATAGAATGTCCACTGTATTAGGTGCCTAAATAGACCTGTCTGATTAAAAAAATACATAAACAAAGAGAGACATTAAAATACATGAACAGATATAACCAGTGTTTTAAAATGCAGTGAGTAAGAAGTACAGATTTTTATTTTGGAATGTAGTGAGTAAATAGTAAAAGTATTAGGTAACATGAACACTCAAATAAAGTACAGATACCTAAAAACATTACTTAAGTACAGCAACAAAGTACCTGCTACTTGGCACCTCTAGGAAATCCAGAGAAGTCTTCATGCATAAAGCAATAGGCTGAAAACAACAAATTAAAGCTTCTAACCTTTGACCCCTCAGACAACACTGCATTAAAAACTGATACGTTTTTGTGATGGGAATCACCACATGGGTTTAGGAATACTTCGGAAAACTGCTGACATTAAACACCGTCCAACGTTGCTTCCACAAATACACAGTGGAAGCCAAATGACAACACCACCCATTAAAAAAGTACACTTAAAACTGGAAAACTGGAAAAATTAAATAAAAACATATATAAATGTCAAAACTGTGATGGCTGCTGTGACATCAGCTACTAGTATGACTAGCTGTGGACCAGTTGGTAAGACTGTCGTGAGTTTTAAAGAGATGTGTTAGTAGATGGCTGTGAATATACCGTTTCTGTTGCATGTGAGTCTGAATGGGTGGACGGCTTCACGGAGCACCTTCAGACAAACAGCCAACCATGACTATTCTACTTTAACAGCTAAATGCAGTTTGAGGCAAGCGCATGAGAATTTAGCCAGCACATGCACCACTGATAATTAGCATGGCATAAATTCCACAGCTAGTCTCATAGCTCAAACAATTATACCATAGCGACCCAACTACATTTGGGTTTGGGAAAATTTTTAAAGGGCGAAAAAAAAAACTTTTGGAAAAAAGAGTGTGAATTCAGGCTTGCATAAGAAAACCTCCAATGCGGCACAGATTCAGCAATCTGTGACTAAATGTAAATCCTGGCATTTCCCTTATTTACTGCATCCAGCGTGTTCCTCTGGGTCTGCCATTTCCCTCGAGGACGACATGCTCGCTGCTTTCTGTTTAACTGCTGTGACCTCAGAGCTATTGATCTACATCGGCGGAACAGGGAAGAGGCATGGAAGACAAAAATGTACACTGACACAGTGAGGCAGGTGGGAGGACCGGAAGACGGTGGCAAGAAATAAAGATTATATATATACACTAATCACTCTTCAAAAGAACAGTTGCACAAATAGTTGCCCCCAGGAGGAATCAGCTGACAGGAATAAAACTTGGTGAGTAGGTCTGACATCACGAGACATGCGCACCAGTCAAGTTTCATGCTCGACCGTGCATGTGACATAAGGACGGGACTTATCAGTGCACCTGACTGACCCAATTGCAGACATTCAGTAAGCAGTGATGCTCTCCATGAGTCATCCTGTTAGTGCCAGAACCATTGGCAGACGGCTGCACGACACAGGACTACATGCACACAGACCGTTACGATGACAACATTAACGTCACCAAAGACTGCAATGGAGTGACTCAGAATGGAAGCGGGTCATCTTCAGTGATGAGTCCCGCTTTTGTCTTGGTGGAGATAAATGAATATGGGTGTGGAGGCACCGTGTGTGGAGGCACCAAGATGAACGCTTTGTTGTCACACGTCACATGTCTAGAAGGCCTGGTGTCACTCCACCTCTACCCCTACCACAAAATCTGCAGGAACTGTGTGAGAATATTGAAGCTGCATGGGATGGATTATCACAGGACACCATTAAGAACCTTTACAACTCCATGCCGAGTGACTCTTACCATCTTCCTTACCAATAGCATTGCAATCTGACATTCCTACTGGGTGCAACTATTCTTTTGCAGATGAGTGTATATTCTTAAAAATTCAGGTGCCAAAATATTCTTTAAAGTGATGCCATGGAAGAACCAGCTTTGTACTTTGAACAGAAAGACCTCAAGCAAATGCCGATCAGCGTCTATAACAAAACTTCTTTTCTATGTCCAGGAAAAAAACTCTTTTATTGTCCAGAGTACTTGAGCATACGATAGAGATTCAGTAGATAGAGATGCAGGTGGGTTCCTTTAAAGAACTATTCACTATTCACGTTTCGTCTATGTAATCACTCCAAAGAACCCATGAGCCATAATCAAAATCATTATATCAACAGTATTGCGTTATTATATAATAATAATGGGATATATAAGCAAAGTACGCAAGTCACAGAACGCTATTTCTTGCTTCTTAACATTCCGCTTTGGACACGGCATACACTTTTCTTGAGCTAGCTACTCAACCGCATAATTAAACCAATTATCGTCACACGATCACTGTAATTACTAAGCACATTACACTAATTGCCCTGTTCAGAGTGAGGAATTGACTTCAATCTGGCAACCCTCTATTAGCACAAAAAAACACTCACCCAGTAGCATATTCTATTATTCTACTCACAAAAACGCAGAATGAGACACGACGACAATCTATTAAACCGAGATTAAACTGCTAACTGTATAATAAATGCTTAATAAAGAGAACAGAACCATGCATTATGGATATAATTGCTTAATACATTCCTGATGCGCTCCTTGAGCTCTTTGACTGAGGTAGCCAAATGTAGGCAATAATAAGCAGGATGGACAAATGAAGGGCTTTCACATGCCGTTGCGCGTCATGAATACAGCATCAGTCGGTGACGTAACTTTAACTATACAGTACTAAGGCAATAACGTGACTGTCTTTATTAACCATGGATGGATTATGTGAATAGTGACCGACATCAACAGGACAGGAACTCATCTGGAGCAGGGATTGGTCAGGATGCTCACAGCACCCAGTAAAACATCTTAGACTGGTTTGGAAAGCTTGTTTGCCTTCTGTGATATCAGTTCAGCAAATACTGCAATATCAGTTAAGAGATATATTGTGTAGCTTTAGGCTTCGTTCACAGCAGGGCTATTACTGCACTTGAAACAAAGGACATAAATGGAATGAAAGGGCGCAAATTCTTTCCAGGAGTCTTCCTTCACAGCTACCAGAGTAGGGTGACGTCGGTTAACATCTAGAGAGTGATGAATTGATGGATATGTGAAAAGAACTGTAATTCAAAAACTAGATTTGTCGTGTTTTCTGGAGATGAAACAGACTGAGAGATTAAAGGCTGTTTTCGCTTAAAGCTCTTGGCTTGACGCTGCAAAAGCTCTTATGCTGTAACTCAGCCATGGTTATTGTTGTTTTAGTTGTTTTGCTTGTTTTAGTGGAAGGGGTTTAACCCAGCAACAAAAACCTCCAGCAGAAATAAAACCAAAAATAAACCCAGGAACATACATGTCAGTACTTGAAGAACATGGGTCAACTGCATGTTACATAATATATATATATATATATATATATATATATATATATATATATATATAT
>CM067495.1:8431626-8444369 GCA_034552555.1 Semaprochilodus insignis
TGTGTGTGTGAATATATATATATATATATATATATATATATATATATATATATATATATATATATATATATATGGAGAAAACACTGGAGATATAGAGGGGAGTGATTTTGGAATTGGAGGTGACACTTTAATAGGGGGCATCTAAGCAAGATTTACATATGTTTGGAGTCATTTTGGCATAACTTTTTGGGATTTGGGATTGTATATAAAATTACACAGCGGCTTAAGCAAATAAACAAAACTACAATGTTCATTACAAAATATTAACCCTGCCCAGGCGTAAACCACTAAACAAAAATCACTGATTGTTTTTTATTGTGTGCCACTAGTGGGGCTTTTATTTTGTTCCAAATGATCACAGTTCAGAAAACTCTCTCTCTTTGAGATATCATCTACATAACGTGCAAGAGCACCTGCAAACAAGGAGCTGTTCTCATACGAGTAGGTTTTATCCATGTGACGTGGACAGGGAAGTAGGGTAATACGGTAAAGCAGTAACAGCAATCATGCAACCCAACACACAGCTCCAGGAGGTAACTGCTTTCAGGAGCGTAGCAGACCATACCAGAGTTTGCTGGAAGTGCACCCCTGACCAAGGCCAGAGATCAGTTCTCTGGACAGCTCCTGAGCTTGAAAACAGCTTTCACACTGCACGTACTGAACTCCTAGAACAAGCAGTCCTGGTTCTCAAAAACCTCTAGTGTGAAAAAGCTCCTAGTTTTGTGTTTTCAGTAGGAATGATGGTCTAGACGTGGATTTCATTCATGCCAAACTAAATCCCCAGGAGAGTCATTAGCAATGTCTTAACAACCTAGCTCAGCTCTTCAGCTGCTTTTAACATGCTCGTCTCCACTTGGCATTGCCATTCACCCCCCTCTTAAGAGCTGTGCCATTGCTTTATTGGCTCAAGGGAGTTTATTAGATGAGCCCTCAAATGAATACCAGTGTCGACTTCATCAGGAGAACCTGCTCAGATATCAATGCGATCCAACTTAGTCCAAATCCTGAAGTGGAATATATCGCAAAATGTTATGTATATTTTAATGGGTAAATACCCAACACTCCCCAAGCTAGACCTCTTCTTATTGGATTCTGTCTCATTAGTAAAGACTCTCAGACAACAAGAAAAGTTTAAAAATGATTAGAATTTATGATAATATTATTGGTGCCTCATAAAAATGTACTTTTGTTTGTAATTTTGTATGTAATTTTATTTCAACTACATCACAGAATGTACTTTTATCAGTGTTTTCTGTCCTGCTCTTTGGAACTTCAGAAAATTAAAATATAATAAAGAAAACACATAAAAATATAAAAATATAATATTAAAAAATAATTTATAATAATTTAAAAAATCATCCAAAAATGGTGACAAAACAGTTTATAAGCCAGTGAAGTCATATTTCCAAAACAATCACATTTGATTTGATGTGCTCAGATTGGGGTTTAGGTAGCAAACCACACTATGTCATACATGACCGCCAATATAACTTCACTGCTCTGCTGGCTGGCTGGTTAGCAAACAAAAGACTTCACAGTTGGCACGGTTCTAACTTTAATAACCTTTAGCAGTTATTCACAGAATGTTTGCACGTTGAAACGTCTTGCCAAAAAACAACAGAAAATGACAGACATGTTTCACATTATGCAGGTTGGATGGTTGGCTAATTTGTTGGGGGAAAAAAGTGGAAAAAGGAATTGTGTTTTACCTGTTACAGAATGCACTTAACCAACCAGCTACCCAACCACTCACGTGCAGGCTGTATTCAGGCTAGATGGTACCACTATGAGACAACACCTCCCAGACCCACACAGCACTGATATATCGCAGATTCTACATACCGTCAAGTTCCTCATATTCGTTCAAAAAGGACTGATTTTTTTCCACCGGCACTCCCTTCATCCCCTCTCCTGCAACCTGATTGGTTCATTTCTGTTGGCGCTTTTCTGAAAAGATGAACTTTTTTCCACCTTTGAAACACTTTGATAGAACAAACGCCAGGAGCTGCTGCTTCCCATTGGATTCCACATAATATATGCGTTGGTAGCAAAAAGAAAAAGAACACCTTGTGTGAACACAGCCTGAGGGTGTTTTCACAGAGAGCTGCCTTTAAAGGACTCATATGACTGAATGTCATATTTTTTAATAAAACTGAGTTCATTGTTTTTGTAATATAACAGAAGCAAAGATATTTACTTTGCCCCCAATCACACTGAAGTTATAAGGAGTGTTTCAGCCTGGACTGCTTTTGAGAGAGTTACAGTACAACATCAGGACAGAGCTCATTTACATACACTCATCGTCAAAAGAATAGCTGCACCCAGAAGGAAGTGTGGGATTGCAGTGCTATTGGGAAGGAAGATAAAGGTTACCAGGAACAATAAATGGCGATAAATTTAGACATATATGATCAATATTTATTGAGCTACACATACAGAAGTAGTGTCTCTCAGTATGGCGTCAGGCCACCATGTTCGCTAACCCAACATGCCAGACGTCTCAGCATGGAGTTGGAGAGGTTCCTAATGGTGTCCTGTGATAATCCATCCCATGCAGCTTGCATATTCTCACACAGTTCCTGCAGATTGTGTGGTAGGAGTGGAGGTGGAGTGACACCACGCCTTCTGGTCATGTGACGCGTGACAACAAACCATTCATCTTGGTGCTGACCACAGTGCCTCCACACACGGACTCACTAGTTGTCTCCACCAAGACAAAAGCGGGACTCGACTGAAGATGACCCGCTGCCATTCTGAGTCACTCTATGACAGTCAGCCACAACACTATTGCAGTCTTTGCTGACGTTGGCGCGGTGTTAAGGGCAACAATGTGTGTGCATAATAGTTCTGGCACTAACATGATGACTCGTGGAGGGCATCACTGCTCGCTGAATGTCCGCAATGGCTGATGGGTTAGTCGGGTACAGCAATAAGGCCCGTCCTTGCTTACGTCACATGTACGGCTGAGCGTGAAACTTGAATCATTCTCATACCCACCAAGTTTCATACCTGTTGGTTGATTCCTTCTGGGTGCAACTATTTGTGCAACTATTCTGCTGAAGACGCATGTATATGAGTCTTACAGGCACAGTAACTAAAACAGCCTGTGTAATTTGAAGTGACTTAGAGAGTTTGGAAAACAGGCCTGTACAAATGAATTATGACTGATTTGAATGCATAAAGCCACACAAATACTATAAATGGATCTGGTGGGGAGGGATACACATAGAATGTGAGATATGGCCCTTTAACCATGTAACCGTGTATCCAGAGAGTAGGCTACAGCAGGACATGGTCCTAGACTGTCCTAATGAGGCTGGAATATGTGACCTCCCTAAAGCCTTTTCCAGCTTGTGGTGCATGCTGGGATTTTAGGAATGAAGGGGATGACTGAGCTTCGGGTTAAAATTGGTCTGTCTCCGTCTCTCCCCCCCCCACCTCTCTCTCTCTCTCTCTCTCTCTCTCACACACACACACAAATACAAACTACAGTTGCGCATAATGTGGCAGGTATCACATTGCCACTTCATTGCATTTGGCTTGAAATATACTAAAAGCACACTGGTGAACCTGGTCAGAATGTTCAGGGCACACAATAAAACATTTAGAGCCAGGTATACTAAGCTCTCTGTGTGCAAAAAAGCCTGATTGCAAAAAAGCTGGGACAGTGTGTGAAATGCTAATAGAAACAGAAAGCAGTGATTAGAACATTTTGTTTGACCTCTATTACATTGAAATAAGTGCAAATACACAATATTTCACCACTGCTTTTCTGGATATTCTAAATTTGATGCCTATAATATGTTCCAAAAAGCTGGGACCACTTTCTCATTCACAAACACTTAATAATAGTGTGGGCACCAAAGACCCAAATTGATCCCCTTTTGAAAGATTCAAGATTCAAGCATTTATTGTCATATGCACAGAGAAACAAGAGAAACAAGCAGCTGCAGCAATGAAATTCTTATTCTGAAAATTCTACCTTTATTCTGTTAAACAAGTCTTTAGCTGTGCACTCGTCCTGGACTGTTGTAGTCTCAGCCACAGATGCTCCGCCCACACATAGACAGAGAGCCTATCTTTAGTGTGTTAACCTGGCCACACTGTCAGAATCCTGCCAGTTGCATTGTGATAGGCTTTCCGCACATCTACGTAAATGCTCTGCCGAGTATCGTTTTGCACTGGATCGACGAGTGAACCGTAGTTTCAGCCATAGATGTTCCCCCCATTCTATAATAGACCATTCTCACATTTCCACGTTCGTTAATGTGGAAGCGTAAATAGTGGCCTTAAACAGTTTCCGGTTGTGCGGTAAACAGTGGCTGAGGCTACTGCCCGTTCCTAAACACACCAACAATTCAACCAAACAGACTCACCAGAGTTTCACTTCATCAAGTTTAAACAAGGTTAACTTCAGTTAAGAAGCTCAGTCCATCATGCCTCATTTTTAAGGAGGTAAAAGATCAAAAGCGTGCACTGGAGAGTGAACTGGCGCATGTATGATCCTGGCAGTTGGTTTGCTTCAAAACAGCAGGGTTTGCTTCAAATCCCTTGTGAAACAGACTCCTCAGCACTGCTGGGGGGTGAGTAGTTTAATGTAGAAACACGATGCTGTAACTCTTTGTTGGTCTAGATGCTGTAACTCTGTTAGTTTACAGCTGAAGTGAGATTAAAATTAAAGCTGCTGGACTTTTTCTCCTCCAATAGGCAGTGCAATAAATACTAGTTTCTTCAGCATCTAGTCTTCCAGGCAATCTGGCAAAGTGAGACCAGGGTCACTGATGTTGTATTTTGAGCTTATCAAGACACATATTTTCTGTGGGAGACAGTTCTGGACAGCAGACAGGTCATTCTGGCAACCACACAATCTGATCATGCAGCCATGCCATCATAAGACGTGCCGAATGTTCCTCTATGTCCCTGAAAAAGGCTGCATGCTATATATGTTCCAAAATGTGCTCAGCATTAATGGTGCTTCGATGGATGTGACTCATGGCATTATTAATCAGTACGTTAGCAACAATCGGGATGGTCCTTACAATCTGGATGTCCATTATTTTTACAACCAAGCTGAGTACTGTACTTCTTAATAGAGCTTTAAGCATTAGTGGAACCTGACAGGACCCAGCTGTGTTTGGTTCTGGTTGGGATTAAATGTTTGGGTTCTCACAGGCCACACCTGACTTTTAACTTGCCCTAAATTTACTCTGCTTTGGTATTTCTTCTTAGAAACTTTTCAGTTTCTATAAACTTTTTAATCTGGCATGCAGGAATCACCCATATTACTGACAGCTCTGGCGCGGAGGTGCACAGGGCCCACACTTGTGAGAAAAAGGAGGAGTGAGAAATAAACAGTGAGAGAATCTGTGAGAGTACAGATCAGAGCAGCCAAAGGGAAGTTTATAAGCTTATCCAGTTTGTTTGGTTTATTTTGTTCTATGTAAATAAAATAGTTTTGGGTTTAAACAGTTGATGAATAACACCTTGCCGTATCATCACCATACACTGTGAGAACGCCGCATTATGGAAAGCTTATGCATACTGAAAATGAAATTGTTCAAAAGCACCGCTTTATTATATATATGTAAAAGCAAAATCCAAACTTTATTTTGGACAGCTGATTATATATATGAGCTGATGACAGCTCAGCAGGTCAGGTTCGGACTTAAAACCTGATGATGTGAAATGGATTGAGCTTGGATCCAGACTCAAAACTTGTGATATTGGTTGGAGAAGTTTACAGACTTCAAACGTGACCAAGCTTGGGTCAGGTTTCCACTGAATACTTGACAGAATATATCTTAATTCGGGCTCACGTTCGACTTGAAACTTGATGATGTGGGCTGGGGCGAGTCTGGATTGGGTTCATACTCAAAACTTGACCATGTGGGGTTGGGCTTAGATTGGGCTCATGCCCAGATTCAAAACTTGATGTGGCTCAAGTTGGACTGAGCATGGACATAAAGTTCATGACTGACTGGTTCTAGGTTTGCGCACACACACACACCTGTCTTGACTAATGTGTAACACCACCTGCTCCTCTTCACAATGCTATAACAAAATTACTGTTGTTGAGCAAATATCAAATCAATACATATTAACATTTAGAGGAAATTCAATTTACAACCTTGGGAAGAGAACATTAGCTGTTATTTGTCTTCCTTTATGGCTTTCTGTCCCCCCCACACCTCTCTCTCTCTCTCTCTCACACACACACACACACACACACACACACTTTCCCTCTCTGAGCAAATCTCGAGTGCTTTTCCCCCCGTCCTGCTCATTCACATACTTATGTATAATCCTCTTAAGATTTGCAAAGGAATCCCTAACACACAAATACACACACACACACATCCACTGTGTCCCTTTAGGACCTTCTCACTAGCTAGCGTTTTGTTCTTTTCGGGAAACTCTTTCTCTTATCTCACATCTATGCACTTTTCTTTCCAGTGCTATAACTCGCTCTGTGAGCCTAGGAGAGATTTTAGAGAGCAAATCCTGAACGTTACCGCTCCATATCAGTGTGTCGTTATTTTTGGGCAGCTGTGCTGATGCGTGTGCGTGGAGCAGAATAACCAAGGCTGGTGAGGTTTAGCTACTATTCTGACTTGTTTTGTAATTTAGCCGAGCCCACGCCGCTCTGTTCGGAGTGAAGTTGAGTAGGGAGTAAGTTCTTAAAATGGTCTGGGCTTGGTCAAGCAGTTCTAGGAAAAACCTCTAACTGCTGCAGAACCATTGCATTATGTGGAGGTTCTGTAAACTTTTAGAAGCTTTCTCACACATTAGCACATCTCATTAAACAATGTTCTTTATAGAAACATTCACTGGAAGGTTCTTTAAGGAGCTGATGGCACGTATGGCATTAATCCAAAGAACACCTTTATGAAAATCTTAAAAAAAGAAATAAGCCTGAAGTAAATGTTTTGCAGCAGTTGTCCTCTACAGCAACCTTACTGTCTTGATAATCAGCTGTTATGTGTACCAATAACCAGTGATTGTACCTTTTGTTTGCACTGAGCATAAGGTTTAAATCCTACAACTGGACCACTGACTGCTATGACACAGCTAAACCAGACATTTATGTGCACCGTATGTCTAAAAGTATCTAACCACCCCATAAATTCAGCTACTTCATGGTGCACTCAACAGTGTTCAAGTGCGTACACACAGTTCTTGTCTCTTTATAGAACAGCTCTGCTAATAGAAATGGAGGACACATATAACCCAAAACCACCAACTGCAATGCCAAGCATTCACTAGAGGGTTATAGAGCACCTCATTCTTTGGTGTGATGGAGCTCCATTCAGTACTTTTGGGACAAACTGGAGTGATCCAGAACTGATCATCCAACATCAGCACCTGACCTCACTAATGCTCTTGTAGCTGTATGCAATCAAATCCTCACAGCAATGTCACATCTAGTACAAAGCTTTCCCAGAATAGCAAAGGCTGTTAGAGCAGCAAAGGGGTGAACCAACTCCCTATCAATATAATCAGTGGTGCAACTTCCTAAATGGAAGATCCGACTATTGGGCTTTGGTGTACTTTACTGTGTTATCCGGGTTTGATCATATGAATATGCATGCATGAACACCAGTGGGGTGGCAACTTAAAAGTATTGTCTGTAATTACAGTACAATAATGGGTCGTTAATAATAATAATAATAATAACAATAATAATATTAATAATAATAATAATGTGTTTTTATTCCTATTTCTGTTGAAACCATTTTAAAGGTGTTACATGTTCACGTTTTTCATTTAAACCTGGAAATTAAACTGAAATTTGAAGAGTTTGGTGGAAGGAATTCTTCATTCTCCAATATTCTGCCCTAATTTGTTCATTGTTTAAATTTAAGCATAGCTGTGACCGAACTTTTTTTTAGACTTATATCTTCCACTGAAGCTTGTGTTCAGATGACCATCAGTCAAATCTGATCTAATCAACAGAGGCTTTTGCACAAACTTTTGGAGTTCATGGCATCTTCATTGTCATAAAAGCAAACAAGGGATATACATACATACATACATACATACATACGTACGTACAAACACGTACATCCTGTTAATTCCAGCACCATTGGCAGGCGGCTGCACGACGCACGACTACATGCATGCAGACTACTACAACGGATTAACACCACGTCAACGTCACCAAAGACTGCAATGGTGTCAAGCCAGACTGTCATGGAGTGACAAAGAATGGCAGCGGGTCATCTTCAGTGACGAGTGCCGCGTTTGTCTTGGTGGAGACGACCAGCAAATCCATGTGTGGAGGCTCCGTGGTCAGCACCAAGATGAACGGTTTGTTGTCACGTGTTTCACATCCAGAAGGCCTGGTGTCACTCTACCTCCACCTATACCACAGCATATATTCAAGCTGCACAGGATGGTTTATCGCAGGACACCATTAGGAACCTCCACAACTCCATGCAGAGACGTCAGCAGCCTGATGACATACTGAGAGACACTACTTCTGTATGTGTAGCTCAATAAATACTGCCCATATCAGTCTAAATTTATCATTCCTGCAAAGTAAGGGTGAGTGTATATATGGACATCTAAATTTTGATAATAAATCATTTCATATTAAAGTTATCACAGACAGAAAAGCATACGGCAATTATTGCCAACTATCAATAGTGAATGATGCAAATCTGAGATTTTTATCCATATCGCCCCATATAGCCCTATTAAACCAGAAGCTCTTTGAGGGAGACAGGCTGAAGAAGAAACCTGCAGATGTTCCACCCAGGTTGAGGAGCCAAGGCTTAGTAATGAATGACTTACCATGTGGAGGCCGCACATGTGGCATTTTCCCCTTATTATGAGCCAAAAGCCTGTCTCGTTACGAAGTAAATATATCACCCACCCTACAGATCAAGCCAGTTGGTCAATCAGGAGAGTGTTTCACCTTTATCTCGTCATCTCTTTCCTCTCTCGTTCTGTGTCATCAGTCTGCTATAGGTGCCAGAGTGTATGGTAATGAGAACAGCCTGGCGACATTCTGCCTGCGTGCCAGCTGGTGGATGCCGTGATTGGCATCCTGCCATCGCCCCAACATCAACAAAGATGTCTCCTTTTCTTGAAGCGCGCCAACGAAACAAACACTCAAACACATCCTCCTAGCGCAGTGGTCCGCAAGGATAAGCATGCAGGCAATTTGGCATGTGTGACATATGCTTTCAAGCCTGTGGAATCTGGTCAAAAAGGAATTCATTTATTTTTGTTAAACTGGATCTTTACCTAAATAAACGTACAGTGAGCTTTATGAAGCACTGTCAATAAAAACAAATAACCAAACTTAAAATAACGAGATTTCCTATTGCATACTTTACACAGTGTCCTTAACCCTATTTCAGAGCTGTAAAATGTCATTTCTGCCCATTTTGGAGGTCCCTCATTCAGACGCACTATGCATTTTGTATCTCTGTTAAGGTGGGTGGAATATATATTAAAAGGAACCTGGAAGTGTACTAGATTTTCACTGCAGGTAAACAAGCCAGTCAACATTTATCAAGACCAGGCATTGCTCGCCAGCAGCTCAACACAGAGCTTGACATTTTACACACAGACAATGTCCCTGTGAATCTAGTGACAGAATTACTTTCGGTCATTATATGAACTAAATCGTTTAGAGCTGATTTCCATTACTATGCTGGGGGAATAGCCACCAGGGGGGCTAGCAAGAAAATGTGATTAAGTAAAAGAAGTAAAAACAAGACGTGAAAACATGCGTCATATGTTGATCAGATCAGGTCGCAATTCGCTTGGCCATGAAAAGCTAGGTGCAAATGCGTCCAGAACACTTGCCCTTGCTCATCAAGGCTCAAATCTGATAAAGCTGTAAAACGAGTGCACCCAGGCTTTACTGACAGCCCTGTCATTCCTCTATTTCATCTTTAGTGCATCTGTACATTCAAACGCATGTCTGGCAGGAGTGTTTGTAAATTTGAGTGTCAGAATTTAACAATCTATCAAACTGTTATCATATTTATTAGTGCTTTGGTTTTATAACACTGCCCAAAACACAGAACATTAAAAACACACCTAGTACAGAGACATCTTTTATACGGCAATAATAAAGCTATAAAATATACTCATCCTCACATTCGGCGAGCAGTGATGCCCTCCGCGGGTCATCCTGTTAGTGCCAGCACCATTGGCAGACGGCTGCACAACACAGGACTACATGCACACAGACTGTAACAATGACTGCCCCTAACACCACGTCATCATCACCAAAGTCTGCAATTGTATCGTCTCAGACTGACTTGGAGTGACTCAGAATAGCAGCAGGTCATCTTCAGTGACGAGTCCGCTTTTCTCTTGGTGGAGATGAGCAAAGAATCCGTGTGTGGAGGCACCGTGGTCAGCAAGATGAACGCTTTGTTGTCACGCGTCACACGTCCAGAAGACCTGGTGTCACTTCACCTCCATCCCTACCACAACATCTGCAGGAATTGTGTGAGGATATTCAAGCTGCGTGGGATGGATTATCACAGGGCACCATTAGGAACCTCTACAACTCCATGCCGAGACGTCTGGCATGTTGCGTTAGCCAACATGGCAGCCCGATGCCATACTGAGAGACACTACTTCTGTATGTGTAGCTCAATAAATATTAACCATATCAATCTAAATTTATCATCATTGATTGTTCCTGGTAACCTTCACCTTCCTTCCCAATAGCATTGCAATCCCACACTTCCTTCTGGGTGCAACTATTCTTCTGATGATGAGCATACGTAATCTTAGGATAATGATCACGCTCATTTGATCATCTTAAAAAACCCAGACATTATGTTCATTTCCTGTTTCATTCTTCCCAGTAAAATTTGGTCAGTGGAGGGGAGCAGTGCTCTCACTGCTCGACCTCAAATTCCGCCTCCGAGCAAAACCATCGGCTTACAGGCTGCTAAATGCTGTCGTTTTATTGACTCCCTACTGAAAGATCTGCATAAATTAGGGCGTGGTTCGCGGAAATGATATGCAAATGGGGGGCTGCTAGGATGAAGCTTGATTTCACACACTGAAGCTCATTCATCACTTGTGCTCATTTGCTCCACTTGGTTCTAGAGTTTCAGCAATTGGGTGCACAGTAGTTCATACGTCATTAAATGTGGTCAGCTCCGCAATCTTTTTACACAGCTCAGAAGAATAAAGGCCATGCAACTGGGATCTGATCACCCCAAAAACATATAGAGGTGGTCAGAGACGCATCCTGACTGTGTTCAATATAAGTGTAAATGGAAAGCGTTTTCTATATTCCCATACAGTTATACAAGAGGGAATAGATCTGTGAGCGCTGTCCAGCGTGCCAGGGGATAAACAAGGAAATACGCCAGGCTGGAGTTCTCCAACAGCCTTCTTGTACTCTGAGTTCTGATTTATATTGTGACAAGCAAAATGAAACAAAAGTAAAATGGAAATAACATAAGGGATGATATGCTTTTTACGGATCTCATCTGATCCCAGTAGAGATACAGTCTAATCAAAAGTGTAAACGTTATCTGACCAAAGTATATCGTTGCTGTCCAAAGAAATACTAGTATCTCCAAAATGGCAACTATACAGGAGAGGGCAAAAACCTAAGCTAACTTTGATGTAAGTCAATGGAACTTATTTCCAAGCAAATTTGGGCTGTTTCTGTTGGTCCATTCACCATGTAATAAAGATAAAAATAAAGAAAAGATAAAAATAAAGATGCATGTTGTTCATTGGACAGCAACGATATTCAGGATATGAAACACATGTCAGTGCAATGTGTAAACAGCCTTCCTGTTAGCCTAGTTATAGCATCCTTCACTAACAGCTATCAGTGCTAATTAAAAGCAATTTGCCATTCATCCTGCCACGGTAGAGACGTTTCATTTAGCAGATAAAAGAATCAGCCCCACTGCATATGTCCGGAACATGACGATAGATACATCTAACATATTAAAGGTTATTCAAGAAGATACCCGTCAATGACGAAAAGCCCTTTGTGCACCATACAAGGAGGACGTTGAGGTTATGCGCCTTGTAAAAAAGCTGTGCATCCCGGGACCGCTAGCAGAGAGCGGCCGTGGTGGTCCGTCTTAACAAAGGAAAGACCGATCTTTGAGGAGGAGGAGGAGGAGGAGGAGGAGTAGAAGATACAGATCGGACAGTAAATCAGAGGACGGATGAGTGTGATAAGATTTATCTGTCTCTCTGCAGCGCAAATCAATAAGAGGCATAAATACTGGAGAAGGGAGGTAGAGGGTTTTTTACACCACCCCATGCAGTGATTGAAGTGCCACAGGTGTTATCTCATTAAAGAACTGGAGCTGTCCTGATAGTCAAGGTCAGACTGATAAACACACAAGCAGACCACTCATTTTATACACAGAACGTAGGATGTGTCCCTGTGTATGTCTGCGTTTGGGTCGCAGACCAGAAGCAGCCTATAATTAAGGCAAATTGAGGGGAATTCCACCAAAATTCTAAATTTCTACAAAGGTCAAGTCATTCAGAGAGGTTCAGTAAGAAAAGCTCTGTCCACTGTGTTCACAGTGGTGGTGATGCAGATGTCTAAAGAGTTGAAGGTCTCCAAAACCAGAAAGTTGAAAATACGCTGCCCATGGTTTTCTGAATACTTGAAGATAAAGTTTAGGCCTAAAATGTGTTTAAAATCATCTAAATTCACGAAGGAGAGAAACATGGAGGGTTAAACAGTCACCAAGGAACAATTCAGATTCACCACTATTTCACCTTCA
>CM067495.1:8444652-8460414 GCA_034552555.1 Semaprochilodus insignis
AACACAGGGGCAGGAATGCAATGCCATGTGTCACACTGATAGCTCCTGCGCCCCCCACGCCGTGTCAAAACAGGACTATGATGGAGCGGATCAGCGCAAGTGTGTGTATATATACACACACACGTGCGCCTCCAGCATGCTGCCCTGGTTCAGTCACTCAACATCCTCACCCACTGAGCCGAATCATGCTCACCATAGACAGGCTTTTGCAGTGGAGCAGGAGGTTGCAGGACTACCAGTTTTATTTATTTTTTTTATTAACATGACATTATTTCTGTCAATGAACGTTACAGTGTGATCACACAGCAGACCACGATCTAGTTGTAGGCTCAGGATGGAAGTGACAGTCGAATAAAAGGCAGGAAGACAACTAGGGTGGGCGCAATTCACGATTACCATGTTTTCCAGCTGTGAATGTGGTGGAACGAGCACAGCACGTCAATGTCTAGCAGGGAAAATTGCCACTATTGTAATTGCTGTAAAGAGGGCTAAAAGAACACTAATCATTTGTAACTTTCTCACATACGAGGCATGTGTCATTTGAAACTAGCAGGACTTTTGTGATACCAATATGTGCATCATTCTATCAAACTGGTTCAAAGCCAGAGGTGAGAACACATTTCAGACTTGTAACTGACTTGGACTTTAGACTAAAACCCTTCTGCTTTGAATGACTCTATATCTTAATTATGCCTATTTATTTACACTCATCATCAAAGGAATACTTGCACCCAGAAGGAAGTGTGGGATTGCAGTGCTATTGGGAAGGAAGATAAAGGTTACCAGGAACAATAAATGATGATACATAAATGATGCAAAGATTTTTGCAGTCTTTGGTGACGTTGACGTGGTGTTAAGGGCAGTTGTTGTAACGCTCTGTGTGCACGTAGTTCTTTGTCATGCAGCCGTCTGCCAACGGTGCTGTCACTAACAGGATGACTCATGGAGGGCATCACTGCTTGCAGAATATCCATACATGTGGCTGTTGGGTCAGTCAGGTAGAGAGCCAAGTTCTGGCTGAGCTTGCAATTTGAATCATTTGCATGTCTCACAATGCCAAACCTACCCAACAAGTTTCATTCCTGATGGTTGACTCCTTCTGGGTGCAACTATTTTGATGATGAGTGTATATTTTATTGTGCAAAAAAATTCTCTCTTTTCTGGACAGTTTAAAGGCTCTAGTTACCCTTTCAATTTAGGGAAGATTCTTGATGGACAGACCAACACAACTGGTCCAAAACTGTTAAGAAAAATATCTTGCTATATGAACCTCCACAGCAAGTTAAGAAAGCTGTTTTATCCTCCTGTAAAGTTCCATTTTGGAGGTTTTTAAGGTGGACTGCGTAATTCCATAAGAGCTATTTTACAGTTTGATGTCTTCACTCTTATTCTGAAGTAAAGCATTAAACCTCTAAACCTCTGACTGGTAGTGTACATCACCACCATCTGTACTGTACCCACCTCCCGACATTCTCCTCCCCAGCTGTTTCTGTCAGGTTACAGCTACTTTCAGGCTGGATTAGTAACCTTATCATTTTCTGCTGATATCGACCTGATGCTGCTAACCAGTATCAGATGGGTGCCATCTGTAGTTCTGCCATTTTAAAGTTTGCATCTTAAATATGCTGAATTGAGCTGAAATATTAGCTGGTTCTGAATCAACCCCTCTTGTAAAAATGACGAGTGGATCTCGTTGGAGGCTTGCGCAACATTTTCCGCTACAGGTGGTTTAACCTGACTGAGTGACATCATTAGCCCGTTGCCGAGTGGCAGTGTGATGGATCGTGCCGTGCACAGGGGTGGAGGCGCACAAACACACACACACGTACCCCAAGAAGGCAGCAGCTGTCTGGGGCTGTGCCGTGTCAAACACAAACATATTTATTTCTTGTCTAGCCCAAGCTCCCTCCACAGAGATCAACAGTGCATCTCTCTCCTTCTCCCTCTCTCTTTCTCTCTCTCGCTCTCTCCTTCATCTCCATGGCGCCTCTCTCTCCATATCACATCTGCATGACAATGAGACTGGCAGAGGGACAATGTTATTCAGCGTCTGCACATTCATCAAACATTTCACTCTCATTTTTCTTTACACACAAGCGTGCACCTCCTCCCTCCTGCTCACCGCCTCTCTTCTCAGTCACTTTTTCTAGAAGGCAAATTCATCAAACATCATCTTCCCGGGCTTGCTCACATTGCATCTCTGTTTGTGCACATGACAGTTAATACTTTCAGCTCTCAGCTCTCAAGCTAACAGGCAGGAAAGGAGGGGGAAAACGACAAAAACAGCTTTGGTGGAGAGGAGGGTGGATGTGGAGCAGTAAACAAAAAGGTACCAGTGCAGGTCAACAAGAAATGGCTCCGATCTGGAATCCAGTTTCGGTGATGGCCGATCCAATTCTATAACAAACCTAGCCTGACATACTCAATATGTCCAAAAGTATGTGGACACCCCTTCCAATGACTGAATTAATCTCCATAGATAAACAATGGCAGTCGTACTGAAGAGCTTAGTCACTTTAAATCTGGCACAGTCATAGTCAGTTCGTGACATTTCACCCCTGCTTGATCTGCCGCCGACTGTATTTGCTATTATTGTGTATTAGAAGCATCTAGGATCAAAAACAGTTCAGCCATGAAGCGGCAGACGACGCAAACTCACAGAAAGGGGCAGCATGTAGCACATAGTAATCATCTATCCTCTTTTGCATCACTCAAAACACAATTCCAAACTTTCTCCTAAATCAACACCAGTGAAAACTGCGCAGCGGGAGCTCCATGAAATATGTTTCCATAGCCAATCTGTTGCACACAGGACTAAGATCACTTTGCGCAATGCCAAGTGTTGGTTGACACCACTGGACTCTGGACCTTCATTATATCTGGCAGTCTGGTGGATGAATCTGCGGTTTGGTGGATGTCATATAAACACTACCTACCCAAATGTGTAGTGCCAACAGTTAAGGATGGAAGGTGGAGGATGGAAAATGATCAGAGGCAGTTTTTCAGGGTTTGGGCCCCTGAGCCCCAGTGTAGGTTAATGTTATGCTTCCTTCATCTCATAAATACAATAGTTCTGACACAATTTGCAGACAGCAGTATTGCTACAGCTTACAAAGATTATACACTGTAAACAATTATATGGCTCCCTTTCCAGTTCCAGCTCATGTGTACAAAGCAAAGTACTTAAAGACATGGTTTGAAGTGCTCGGTGTGGAGGACCTTCAATGGCCTGCAAAGAGCCCTGACCTCAACCCAACTGAACACCTCTGGGTTGAACTGGACTGCTGATTGGGAGCCAGACCTTCTCATCCAACATCAGTGTTCAACTTCACACAAGTTTTTTTTGTGCATATTTTCATATGATAATGGGCACAAATTTCCACCGACACACACCAAAAGTTTATGGAAATCCCAAAAGAGCTGAGAGTGTTATAGCGGCCAATATTAATGCACATGATTTTGGAATGTTTAACAGGTTGATAAAGGTGTGATAGTCAAATGTGTACACACAATTTGGCTATGTAGTGTACTTCTGCAGGATTTGCTTAACATCAGGACTTCTATTGGATGGGCATGCAATTTGGGACCGCAAGCTAGGGCTGGAAGATTAACTGCTTTATTATCTCATATAATTAAGTGGTTTTAAGTGGGGAAACATCCAGAGCTTTTAACACAGGGCTTGTAAACTGCCTATAGATGAGTCAGATCAAATAAAAGCAACCACCATGTGCTGTGTAAATATATCTCTGTCTGGTACACTAGGTACAGTGATCAAGACTCAAGCCAAAAAAATGCAGAGAGTCTGGTCTTCTTGGATAAAAATAAAATAGCTTAAACCCAAAAATGATCGGAATTTAATCACAGACACTGTATTGCAGTTAGAAAAAACTAAATCTGTTTAGCTCTTATATAAGCATTTGTGAAGTCCTGCTGGTGTGGGTTCATGCCAGTAACTCTTTCTGACCAAAGTTGACATTATTCATATCGTCATGGGACGATAAGTGTCCAATGATGACCGATCAAACCAGCCGCCATGTTAGTTTCCTCCCTTTCGATTATGGAGAACCTTCATTCTTCTAAACAGGTGAATCATTGAGTGTGAGCACAAAGTAAAGTCCATGTCATGCTTCACGTTTAAAAGCTGACAATAATATCGGAGCGAAGTGGCAATCAAATCCTGCCACATCATTATTGTTGATGACAGACTCAAGATAGCATAAATATGAAGTCCAGTCTTTCTTTAGTGTAATATTCATTTTTGTCTCTAATGCAGTGTGGCTTCAGGTCTTGGGTATTCTCACTGACTGCATGGTTCAAACTGAGATGTTCGACTCTACCTTTCCCTTGATCCGTTTCCTCTTGAATCTTCTTCACCGCAGCCAGACCCTCATCTTCCTCATTTCCAGCTTTAAGGAGCAGAGAGGAACAAGAGATGGATGATTAGCATAAACACACTCAAACACAGCCCCATCAGCCACCACTACAGCTGCATTTATTTGGTCATTTAGGCATTTTATTAGAACTTGCCTCTTGCTGTTCTTATTTTAGCTGTTGATACAGCTGTTTTAATTGTTATTACCGTTCAGCAGCATTCTCACGTATGAAACCTGAGGCTAGATTAATAAAACCTAGAGGTTTACTGTGAAAAGAGCAAACAGCATGAAGAGAACACATCTGCTCATTCGCAAAAACGAGGATAACCGGTGAGCTTTACTGCTTGCGTGATGTAAGGTGTGGCCATGGCTGTATCTTCAAATTTGGCGGTATAGATTAATTCACAACACAATCCCACAAAAGATGATTGAACCAGTTGGAGAAATGCCTGAACCACTCTGACAGCAACTTTCCAGGTAAGTAGTCAGGAAATGTTGAGCAAATTAAATTATAGAACAGTATTTAAAGTAGCACTTGGCTTGAAGTTTCTATGTATGTGAAGTATTTGCTGCTTGAAAAATTTCAGCACCCTCAATTTGCTTCCCACATCTACGGTACTTTTAACACAGCATCTTCTGGAAATCCCAGTCACCACAGTGGTAGGAAAAACACTACAACATCTTCAAATTCTGTTTCTGTGAACATTTTGAACTGAACAGGCACAGACAGGCTCCAAAATCTTATGGAAAAGCCGTCCCAAAAGAGCTGAGGAGATTCTAGCTGCAAATATTAATGCTCATGGTTTTGGAATATTATCATCAACAACCTTATACAGGTGTAATGGTCAAATGTGCCCACATACTGTTGACCATATAGTGTACCTCTGCAGGATTTGTTTAGTATCAGGACTTTTATTAGATGTGCATGCAATTTATGACCGCAAGCTAGAGCTACAAGATAAATCACTTTATAATTAATATAAAGCATATAATTAAGTGGCTACAGGTGGGGAAAACCTAGAGCTATCAACACAGGGGCTGTAAACTGCCTATAGATATGTCAGGCCAATTATAAGCAACCATGTGCTGTGCCAGTCTGGCACACTAGGTTGAGTGTTGAAGTCTCAAGCCAAAAACCTTGTATTCTTGGTCAAAAAAACAGAGTCTAGACCTATTACAGACAAATGAGCTCCAGTAGTGAGAAACAAGACCAAAGTAAAGTCCAATGACATATGACCACCAAAGATTTCATTGACAAAACAATGAAAGTCACCATGAGTGACAGAGGTAGACAAAAACACCACCAACAGCATAATGGAGGACCACTGAGAGGAACCAATACTTTAATAAAACAACTCCCGAAAAGCTGGAGGCAGGAAGCAACGCCGTCAGGAACCTCTGGAATTATGAGACAGGACTACAGGCAGATTCAGGACTGGAGTTTCACCCATTATTTTGGCCCAGAGAGTGCTCCTGAATTTTAATCTGTGATCCCGAGGGCACCAGTCAGAAACTTCAGAGTCTAGTAGTCCCTGTTGTTAAGAATATGATATGAACATGTAGCCGCAGTGTTCTGTCTCTCTGCATTCAAATGAACAGGTCAGGAGGAAAACTACGTCACTACTGCATGAGACCTGCTCGTTATCTTTCTACAGTCACTTTCTTTACACAGAGTAGCATTCACCACTTCTGGCCTTAAAACTGACGGGGTGAAAAATACCGCAGTGGAATGCATCAATTTAACAGTCTTTCCTTCCTAAACGTTATAGTGTGGTAGACAAACGGAAACTATACCCCATATTCTATATTACTGAATGATTATTCATGGAGGTCAACATTACGTTGACGTTAAGTACTGTGGTGAATCAAACTGTGTACGCTAACTGAGTCACTCTCATTAGCACATGTAAAACATAGAGAGACGAAAAGTTGAATTCAGAAGTGTAAACTTAAAGAGAATACCCTCCTCAGGTCTTCATACTCTACAATTCCAGAATATAAACCTATATTCCAGTTATCTGCATTCCACATACTGCAGAAGCAAGAGCTTTTAGGAACGGCATAGTCCTTTATGAGCAAAGACAGGACAAGGCTCCCTATTTTGTCCACAAATATGCCCCAAAATGCTAAATCTGGCATGTTTCTATGAAGGACATCACCACATAGGCTCAGGAATACTTTGACAAACCGTTATTGAAAGTTCCCATAGAAAGGAAAACTGTATTTACATTGGCATGACTGAATAAGGAGAATAAGGAGTACAGGGAACGGATATACTGTGATCCTCAAACACTGCTGTCTACTCTTCCAAATGCAAATCCCACATTTTCTAAAAAAGGCCAGTAAAACAGGCCGATTCCTGAAATTCCAAAATCCCAAACTGTTACGTGACAGTCTTAACCTATTACTATTAACAGCCCCAAAATTTACATACATAAGCCCACGTTCTAGCCCAGCTGGTGGACTGTGTAGAAACATTGTTCCAGGCTGTAAAGGTGATCTCATACCCTTCCTAAAGAACTGAAAGGTTACTGGACATGACTGATGTTCATCTTTAAACGAGGCTGTAGTTGGCTTCCTCTTACTGTAGTCCCATTTAGAGCAAAACAATCTGGTGCATAGGAGGCCAACTTCAGGTCCTGTGTTTTTAAGCAGATCCTGGACAACTTAGAATTGAAGTTGATAGTTTGCTCTGCACATTTCACTCTGGACAGTTTCTCAAACCTTGGACAATATCGAGAAGCTTCGCTCAGAGTTTCATACTGAAGAGGTGAAGAGAGAAGCAGCTCCAATTTAATTAGCATTACAACCCCAACAGCAACCTGTAAGTAGCAGCCATGCTGTGTGGTTTAAGCCATTTTTTGCTGATTGAAGCGGATCACCTTAAACTGAAAGTGAGTAACTTTAATGTACTTTGCTTTGTTGTTCAAGACTGAAAGAAAGTAGCTTGTACAGGTAATGTTAGCTACTAGCAAGCCACAAGTAACCAACACAGTTAACCAAATAATCTGATAATACAGCTTATTTACACAGGGGGTCATTTTACTTTCCTGCCTGTCTCCATTTTGACTGCTGTGTGATCATCGCAGAGTCTCACTGTAAACCAGCTAATTATTCATGAGCTTGTTTCAGTCTGGGGCCAAATCATAGGGTGTAAACGGGGTGTGTAAAACCGTATCTGGGCAGTTTCTCCCCCAATCGAAGTCACACACCTTCTTTGTGAACATCAGAGAACAATTTCAAATGCTGAACAAACGCATTCTATAGCGCCACTGAAAAACACTGTTTGCTGCTGCACCAACAAATGCAACTTATGACCGCACTATACACAGTCAAAATGTCAACAACGTCCAGAAATGCTGCCGGCTTCTGAGCCCAAGTTCATCTGAAAAGGACTAATGGAAATGGAAATGTGTTTTGGGGTTTGATGAGTGAACCGTTCAGACTGTTTATGAAAATAATGGAAGTTGTGGTCTCCGGGCCAAAGACGAAAAAGGACTATCCAGACTCTTTACAAGAGTAGAGTTCAAAACTCAGTATCTGTACTGCATGGGTAACTTGCACATCTGTGAAAGCAACATCAACACTGAAACACACAGAAACAGCAAGTTACATTCTGAATTAGCATACACACACAGATAGAGGAGGAAACCTCTACACAACTCAGGGCCGAAACTCCAGAACTAGAGTGAGAAATATATGCACATACACATCCATACAAGCTTACACAACAAAATCCTGGACATGACTGAGAAAGGGCTGTCAAGTTTGCCACGGGAAATCTTGAAGGATTTGGGGATTTGCGTTCCCTCTATTTAGGTCACGCTGTCTTCTAAAGAAATCTTAAGCAATGAAGGTGTCCCTCCACAAAATCTGACTACTGGCAGTAAATCAATTCTGGGATTTTGCGTGTCCAGATTAAGCTTCAAACGTCCCCATCAGGAACTGCTTAAACACTCTGAAACACTGTTGCGAAACACACGCCCAGGGAGCAGATTTCTATGTACCAACACAACGCTTCATTAATCTCTGTATTGTATGCTAGATGTTGCTGTTGATGTGCTGTTGCTTTGCTGTCTTCTGCTGTTGCAGAGCTAACCCAAAAACTAACCCAGAAGTGCTCTAGGCTGAAAGTGACTGAATGAAGAGCTTCATTCCAAACTACTGTAGATCCATTTGCATCTATTATATATAACGAGCTTTTGACACGAACAGCTGCTGATGTATAGTAGGAAACATGTCTTCATCTCTCTAATAATGGTGACATTAATCACAATATAGCTGTATTAACTTTGCTTGTATGTGTGAAGTCCAGTTCCAACCATATCATAACATAAGGAAAATCCTGAAAACGGTCTATTAAGTGTTCTGCAATGAAATCATATTTATATGACTATATTAGGCCACATTCATCAAGCATCTCGGAGTAAGAACACTGATCAGGTCTCATGAAGTCATATAATTGTATTCAGTGTTAGATAAAAAGCATAAGCTGATCCCAGATCAGTATGATTATTCTAAAAGGTCTGATGAATATGGGCCACTGTCCTCAGATTAAACTGAAGTATAACTATTTAATTTGGCTTCGTTCACTCCACACCATACTACAGCATGGACAAAAGCCATCACAGGTGAACAGGCATCATGTAAACTGCTCTGGAGGCCCCAAGCCAAAATGAGAGCACGTTTACCACCATGTTACATCACCTTTCCTCTTACCAAAACCTTCTTTTTCCCCATCTTTTTCAGCTGAATACACCAACTGATCCAGCTTTGGAAGAGGAAAGTGTTGTTCTTCAACTGTAGGATTTTTTGCTGAAGCATTTTTGGCAAAGTGGTGAGCCCTGGCCATCCAATAAAAGACCAGGAAGCTTCCTTTATTTGAATATTCATACTTATATAAACAAATAAACACTATTGTGGTATGCTGTTATGTGTGCATGAGACAGAGATGCCTGTATATTATTACTTAATGTATTCTGTTATAAGTGCATGTTGTTATTATGTGTGATGGATGCCTTTAAGAATGAGCGAATAAAAAAGTTGCTAAATTGGAAAAACAATTTGTATTAATATGGTATGAATAGTCAATTTATAGTAGTTTTATAGTAAATATTATTTAATACATATATTATTTACTAATATAATTGTAAAATAGTAAATTGTTGTTTTCTGGTTTTATTTAATTGCACATACTGTCCTGACATTTTTAGAACTGACTGAGGTTTGTAAAAGATAACACATGTGCATATGTAGTGTGGCAATGTGTTGGTAGATGTACGTTGAGGGGTTTCTGCCTTCCCTAATGGTTCTTTGCATAATGGCACAGCAGCCTTCATCCACGTATGGCATCATGTCTTTGGTTTCCAGAAGCATTTTTTTAAGGTGGTAGACTCTTAAGTCCTCTACATTGAGTGTGAAAGAACAGCTTCGCTGAAGTTTTTGCAGGGTAAAAACTTGTGAACTGACTGAACAAAATCCAAAAGAGTCCATGATAAAAACATTAAGCTTAATATCACTGCATGCACTTGTATGCAAAAGTCTGGATAACCTCAAACAAAGGTGTTTTTTTTTTTGATTTTCTAAGGGAAAATAAATGTATACATCTTCTACAGCCTCTACACACACTAATGCACATTTTAATGCAGACTGTTTACTTGTTTCTGAATTGGAAATTAACATATTTAAATGGCCTGAGTAGATGTTATGGTACATTGAATATTATGTTGTTTTAGTTTTTTCCAACATGTTAAACTGAGCAAATAAATACAAACTGCTCTGTACTTTCATTCTCTGTAGAGAAAATGCCAACTTATATTCACTTACAAATCATGTTTTCAATCATTAACTAATGAATACCAACACATACAGTATCTACTGTAAAACACACAGGCTTTTTAATATGCCTGGAATTTATCACTCAAGTATTTATTACATTGGTATTATTAATTCTATTCAATATAAAACTTTAGTCTTTTTTAAGCACATAAACCAGCTACAGACAGGTGGTCTAGCCTGCTAGCTTTTGATTATGCTGGGTTATCTTTAACTCACTGGGTTAGCTTTAAGTTTCTCTGACGCTGAAACAGCCTTGTGATTGGTTAGGAAACGCTAACGTAAGCATTACCCCAGATTAGGACCACCCAGTGTACATGGAGAGGAGAGAAATATGACAAAATATAGATCATTTTTAGACTTTGGGAAGATATTCATAAGACTTACTTTGTCCATGTATATATTGTGGCACATGGGAACAGGATTAACTTAATTAGGAGTTCTTTTTCAGAACACATTCCACTTGAATTAGTTTGATTTCAATCTTTGTCAAAAAAAAAAATGGAATCATATTTTGGTAAATTCTGGATTACCAACATGACAAAATAGGAATATTTAGGAAACAGAAAATTGCTGTTCATAAATTGAGTGACTTAATTAAGCCAGAAGCAGACAGGCTGTTAGTTCTAATTACATTGTCATGATATCAGTGCTGAGAACCCGCTATAACTATTCCCACTTTGGATACGGGCTTAAAGAAAACAGGGCTTCCCCACCTCCAAAATCCCAAGTTAACCCCTGCTTACTGGTATATGTTTGAAGGCGAAGCCCAGTCTGCCATGTGGGGAGCCCCACAACACTGTTACCCACTACACTATACTAATCAGCTTCATGGCAGATTGACCTCAGTGAGATTAGATCACAAAAGTACAAGCTGACACTTTACCGATGACCACGTGCATGCCCAGGCTCGCCAGGTGTCGAGAAGTTTCAAAGCCCATTCCTCTGGCTCCCCCCGTCACTATGGCAACCCTTCCATTCTGTCTGGGCAAAACTGGGCAGGGAGAAAAAAGCAGGAAGAGAGAAGAGGACAAAAGGAACATTAGAGGAAAATAATGATGGTGCCACTTTACAAACTTGCTTCGGCCTTCCTCATCAAGGACACACTCTCCGTCTCATTGGGACCCTTGAAAAGGAACCAAGAAGCGTACGTGTCTGCGAGATGGATGAAGACACTGACGGACAACATTGCATCATTCACCAGCAACATGAAGGCCCATCCCTTGACAGTGAGATGCCAGGGTCAAGAAGCTGTGGTTTACTAATTGCATCAGTCCTACAGTGAGCAAAAGACAATGTACTGAGAACGCTGTGTGCTGCCCCACTTTTAACTTCTCTTTAATTTCGGTTTAGTGCCAGGATTTATTCACCATTAGAGCCAGATTGTGGATGAGTAAGGCTCAGCGTTAAATCGCTGCACATTTTCAATACTGTGCCTTGCCATAGCAATCACTTTGGCTGATTTTTGGGGGATTAGAAATGCGTTCATGCACAAACTCACCAGCTACTCACAATCACAAACCAGTGACTGCAAAGTCTTGGTCAACTAAAAACCAGTCAGGTGAGTGCATTTCTTTATTTTGTTAATGGGCCACTGAGGTCATTCTGTAGTTCAGAATCCATATTAAGATAAGGTGAGATAAGATAAGATAAGATCAGATTGCCTTTTAATATCCCACATTGGGAAATTTGCATTGTTACAGCAGAATATACAGTACACTGATACAGAGCAAGAGGTAGACTAAAGTACAATTATACAAAAAACAAAATATAAGAATTACAAAAAAACAAATCTCTTATAGAAAATATACACATTTGCATGTGTAATTGCCCAGATATATATTGCACAGTTACTGAAATATATTGAATAGATACTGTATGGATATTGCACAGTTATGTTCTCTTATATACAGGCCATCAGAGCGTATGAAGTATAGTGATGTTAGCAGTCAGTACAAGATATATACAGGTGATGAGGTGCAGCAGCAAATACTGCACAATAATTAAGTCACATTGAATATATAGATAGAAATGGGTCCATATACTGTGCTTCAGTAGTCAGAACAGTCCAAGTTGAATATCTCAATGACAAAAACAAAAAATAATCACTGCTATTGTTCTCTGTGGTAAAAAACAAAAACGTTCTAAAATGAATCCAATTTTTCCTACATACATTTATACATTTATGTCATCCAGTGACATTCAGTGGAAAAACAAGACTTTGGAACATTATGTGGTAAGCTATGCAGAATAATGGCAACATTTCTAAAATCCCATTAATATACATATATATAAAAAACTGTTAAACCATTTACATAATTAATTGCAATTAATCACAGTACTTAAATCATTCTAACTCCATTTGTCTTGCTTGCATTTTCTTATAGCTATATGCAATGGTGGGTGATATGACAATAACATCGCATCACGATACTGAAAGACAAAAGACACATGGTGTTGCTCTAAAACCAATTAAACAGGACTGATTACACTCTCTCTGTAACGGACCAGACAACTGGCTAGTGTTCTGATGATTTACAATGGGGTAATTTTCCACTTTGCTGAAGCTAACTTTTGCTAGTTTGCTGCTGGTTGGTTTATCCATAGCTCCCCCACAGCACCGTGCTGCATAGAATGCTGAAGATGCTTTCCAGTGCTAATGTTACTGATGTAACTGAAGAATATGCCAGTGTGCAATTAATTGGCTTTTAGTTTGGTGGAGAAAAAGCCTTTTGGTCAGCTAACAGACTAAGAAAATCCATTTGCTGGTACTGGGATAGGCCTAAAACAGACCCACATAATGAACTTACTGGGTTTGGCATCTCTTTCTACTTTATATGGCTAAGCTTGGGTTCAGACATCTCTGAGGCACACATTACACTGCGTCCATATTCCTCGGGGATCAAACTTAATCAGAACAGCAAGTCCAAACCTGATCTAAAGTGCACTCCACAGTTTGGTGATAATTGGATATTGCACAACAAATTAAGGAATGAGTTTTTGTTTTAATTATTCTTGACATCAAATTATCAAGTGAGAGAGGAAGGATACAAACGATGCAGTTAGTTACAGGCAACTACACATGGCTTTCCTCAGAGATTTCTGCTTTCTTGCCTGGTACTAATACTCCAGTAATGCACTAATGCTGTGAACAGGAGCCCATTGTGTAGCGTATCTAATCCCTGGTTTCCATAAATCGCTGTATAGAAGCTGCTTCTTCATACTGATTCAAGACCAGTTTTTCCAGCTCCAAATTGTCACCGATGCTCCATTTAACAATCTATCAGCATGGAGGGTTTTAGTTCTAACCCACACTTAACAAACCTCATCCAATTGCTCAAGATCTTCTGAAGACGTTGATTAGCTAGACCCAGTGTACATGATTAGGGTTCAAACTAATCTGTGCACGAAGGTGGATCTCCAAGACTAGGATTAATGACCAAGCAGCAAACTGGTCTACGATCAGCATGAAAAACAGAACAGTTCTAGAAACTTCCAGCAAGGTAGCCACAAGCCGTTCTTTCATTCAAAGTCTTTGGGGGAGGTTGTGTAAGTGTTCATGTGGAATTTAGGCCAGAGGTTGAACTCCCAAGGCCTTTTAAACCGTCAGGCTGTTTGTAAAGTTTTTCATGTCAAGGAATCATTTTTCTGTCCTCCACAATTTCAGTGACAGACTGCTCTTATCTAAACACAACACTTTTTCTCACCTCGGTAAGCATCTGTAGTATATCTTGTGGCAAGTTACAGTGACTTTGTGATGGATGGGAATGTGAGGAATGGAACGTTTCAGGCTAAACTGAGCATTACATTCACTGTTAAGACAGTTCGACCTTCTTAACAACACTTTTTCCAAGAAGAATTTTTCGCTGTCTACTTTGCATGATGGGATGAACATCTTAAGCTTGATGGCCCCTGTCAAAGACTGAGAAAACAACAGCTCTACTTCATACAAACAATCAGCTCTACTCCATACGAAACTCAAGGACATTAATAATCATTTATTATCTGTATTATATATTTTGTGTGCAGTGTCAATATACATGTGTGCATCCTATATATGGCCTGGCCATTGAAGAACAGGGTGAAGGGTCTTAACAAAGTAACAGATGCAATAGACTACAGTCTGTAATTGCAGAACTACGAAGTGCATCTATGTGGTAAGTGGGGCTGATAAAACTGACAGTGAGTGTAGATACAAGAAGGTGTTTTTAATGTTATGGCTGATCAGTGTATATAATTCAATACCTGCGATAAACAAAGACTTTACAGTGCATATTAGGAGCTTTTCATTCTTATATTTAGGCATGAATATTACTCTTAAAAACATCCTGGCATATGCCCGCAAATCAACACGAGATAACCAGTTTCTCTTTCTGCCATATCACTAACAACGAGTATGTCATTCATACCATGTGTTCTTACCAGGTTAAACTGTTAACAAAGACACATACAATCGACATGAAGAAGCGAACGAGGTCAGAATAATTCCGATGAACTGTTTTACATTAGTGTCGAGTCGCTGGAGTAACTGGAGTAGTGAAAGTCCTCTGAACTTTGACACACATCATCCACTAAAGTTAAGAAGTCACGTTAAACACATAGAGAAATACGAAAAAAGCTAAGCTAGAAGTTTAGAGACGACTGCAGAGCTCCTGACCTGGTAAGGTGAAGGACTTGTTGAGAAGCTGGTAGATGAGAACTTTAAGTCCAACTAGATAAAGTCTGATGATGGGGAGCAGATAGCTGAACAGCCACCACCACATCTCTGCTGCGGCGCGGTGTCTCTTTATTTACGCTCCGTCTTCGCGCAGTGAACTAGGCAGCGCGCCCTGGCGATAGTTCCGCCCTGCGCGCGACGACGGTCACAGCTCGAGGCGGAGGAAGGAGACCCTAACAGTACAAGTAAGTAAGTAAGTAAATAAATAAATAAATAATCTCGGTTCACTCTCACATTCCGTGTAAAATATCACATTAGAAAAAAACAGAACTATTTTTATTCTATTTCAGGGAAAGTACGTGCCGTTAAACGTTCTGAAGGGGAAATCCACCGAGCTTTCTAAAATTTCTGCATGATTCAGTCAGCAGGACAAGCAGTCATGCAACGTGGTTTGACTCAATTTAAGAGAAATTTACTAACTTAGAATTGTTCACAGTGGTGGTGATAGGAACCAGTGGTCTCTGTTTCAATGCCTTTAAAAGTGGCACTGAACGTTGAAATGATTCTGAATAGGATCCTTAAAGCCTGAGACGTTGGCTGTATTCGAAACAGTGGTGGACAGTAACGAAGTAAATGTAATTAGTTACTGTACTTAAGTAGTCTTTCCGTGTATCTGTACTTTACTGAAGTACTTCCATTTTGGACGACTTTGTACTTTAACTCCACTACATTTCAAACTCAGAAATCCACTACATTATGGGAAATTTGTAGTTCCTTTTGGCTTATGTGCGTGTAAAAACGTAACATGTCCAAATGAAACAAGCTTATTCATGGATTCTCAGCATCCATGGAAATGTCCATTTCAGGCCTGGACTACATCAAGGACCACCTGGAGGA
>CM067495.1:8464433-8478011 GCA_034552555.1 Semaprochilodus insignis
AGTGACTCAGAATAGCAGTGGGTCATCTTCAGTGACAAGTCCTGCTTTTGTCTTGGTGGAGACGACCGACGAATCCGTGTGTGGAGGCACCGTGGTCAGCACCTAGACGAACGGTTTGTTGTCATGAGTCACATGTCCAGAATGCCTGGTGTCACTCCACCTCCACCCCTACCACAAAATCAGCAGGAACTGTTTGAGAATATTCAAGCTGCTTGGGATGGATTATCACAGGACGCCATTAGGAACCTCTACAACAACCGACGCCATCCTGAGAGACACTACTTCTGTATGTGTAGCTCAATAAATATAATATTTTCCTTCTGGGTGCAACTCTTCTTTTGTCAATGAGTGTATTTACTATCCAAGATGACAAATAAAACCTACAGGTGTTTCTGTATGTGATGTTGATAATGATATGAAATAGTGGTAAATCTGAAAATAAGTGTTTTTTTACAGGTACCTTGCATGTACGTCTCCACCATGAATGGATCTAGACCAAACCCAGATCTCTGAATTGTAAAACAATGTCTGTGTTACAATTCAATGTAATAACTCTCTGTATGGGAGCTTTCAGAGGCATTAAACTCACAAACCAGACATATGGTTCCCATCGCCACCACTGTGAACTATTCTGACTCATTAACTTTATCTAGAATAGAGCACATCAAACTACTCATAATGACTTTGTTTACATCCTAATCGTTTAATTATGCAAATATAGCAAAAAGTGCAACTCACTTCTAAGTTCATATCACAATTGGTATCAGGGTAGAAAAGGTTTTCCAGGCTCTGAACAGCATCCGCAGTGCTGGGGAGGAGATTTATACACAGCCACTCAATATTTGATACAGGACGCATGTACTGTTTGAGGCAAAATGGGAACATTTGGGGAGATGACATTGAGTTGTAACAGATAAGAGAATTGAAGGCACTCTGCAACCCCTGGCCTCGAGTGTTCCTCTCTTTTACGCACACAGGACGTTGAACAAGCGTATTTTGACCCCTGAAGGTCTAAACGCGAAGACAAAAGTCAGAGCAGTACACAAAACGAGCAGCATCAGCACATTTTCCTCATTAGCTTCAGCTGGACATTAGCTGAGCTCTTTACACTTCATTTCTCCCAGAGCGTATGAACAGCTCCACCTTCAATGATCTGCTCTTTTACCCTGATCAATAATATGCTGATTAAGTAATTATCTCTAATAAGATTGAATAGGCACAGTACGTTCTCACAGCCAGTGGGAATAAGCAAAGGCCCTTTCTGGTGCTGGATGTTCTGCCTCAAGGCCCGGTCCTACTGGCTCTTGTCCATACGAGTGCATCGTTAGATCTGCCAATTTCAGCCTTAGTCTATCTGTATGATCAAACTCCCATCTGATAGGAGTGTTTGCATCTTGATGTGCAGTAAATTAATTAAAACTATTATCAACATAATTTCTAATATCAGTAACAACGAAGACGTTTATAGAACCAATAAACTAAGACAATTCTTTATTGTTCTTTCCAGGCGTCAGAAAGGTTAACACTTTAAAGTTGGGTCAGTAGGGGGAGCTGTGCATTTTGCATGTGAAACTTTACATCAGGTGGACTCACATTCACATGCTCAACCAACAGGACTACTGCTTTGGCTGTGGTGAGCTCTGAATAGGGATGTAGTACTGGAGTCTGGTCTCCAACTCGAGATGTTTGTTCGTTGTCTCTGACTTGTCTTGGATTTCCTTTCCGGTCTTGACCAAGTGCAGCTGCTGTTAACTAGATACAGTATTATACACTTCATGTTAACTGTCACCAACATGCGCTGACTCATGTTAAAGTGGGCTGGATTGAACTGAAGTACAGCTTTAGCATCTTTGGTTTGTCTCAATAGTAAACAGAGCACAAGTATACAAGTATAGAGCCTTTTTGAAAATGCTCCTATACAGCACCTAAGAGCGGTCCTCGTTTACATCAAAACAGATTCTATATAGAACCATTTACAGCACATTCTCCATCAATCTGAACAGCTGTTTCGCCATGCAGAGAATCTGAAGAATTTGAGCATGCACATGTTTTTGTCAGCGTTCATGCTTCCAGAACCATTGTCTTTACAACAGAACCCTTAAAGAACCATCTATTTTGTGAGTATAGGTTTCTGTGCTTTGGAGTCTTGGTTCTTGCCGGTGTTTCTCCTTCATGTTCTCAGAGAGATGTTCCTTTTGAGTCTGTGTTTATCTGGTTGTTTCCTCCCCATACTCTCACTGTATCCTTCCTTTTGAGAGTTGGCTCTACTTACAGCTTCTTCCTCATGATTTTTGGGACTGTGACTCATGAGGCTCGGTTCCTCTCCCAGTTTTCTCCTCCTTCTCCTCAGGAGTGCCACTGTAGTTTTAGTTGGTTTCTTATCTCAAGCCCTTAGGGAGTGTTTCCATTTGAGTCTTGGTTGAGTGTTTCTACCACATGGTCTTAGAGAGTTTTTCCTCCCACTGTCTACCTCAGTGATGCTCATTAGGGGTCTGAACCTGGAGTGCTCTAAAGCTGCTGTAGGGCAATGTCTGTTGTTAAAAGCACTACATAAATAAAATTGAATTGAACTGACTTTCAGTACGTGAAAAGCAGAGTAGGTTTTTTTTCCCCCGCCGCGACTCTGTGAGAAGCCCCTGGGGGGGAACGTCGTGGCAGACCTAGGCCATGGTGCCGGAATTCAATTCCCACACTGCACATGGAGTACGAGCAGGTGTGTGAGATTCCTTCATGTTCGACTGGGGTTACGTAAACAGGCTTTCTTCCTTCCCAGATTGCTCTCAGCTCTCCTGTGAGTGAGATTTTTATCCGGAGATCACATACCCTGGGCTGCCGTAATGGCAAAGAAAATATCCCTCAGAAGAACACTTTGGTCAGAATCGTGAGGGTTGTTTTTACAGGTGTCAAACAAAAATGATATACCATCTCCAAACGCTACACTGTGGAATCGCCCAGTCTGTTATTTACCTCTGTGTGCAGTTTGGGCAAAACATTTTGTGTTATTTTTAACACAAGTCGCGTAGTGTTGGTTAAAAATGGTGGTGTGTTCAGGTTTTTAAAATAAATATATATTCTAATGATATAAAGTATTTGAAACCAAAGATGGGTCTGATCTAATGCTTCAAGCATGTTAGCCCCAAACTGGCACACTACCCACAAGCTAAACATGCTAATCATAATACACTCAGCATCAAAAACATAGTTGCATAAAAAGTTGCACCCAGAAGGAATTAACTGACAGGAGTGAAACTCAATGGGTAGGTTTGACGTTGTGAGACATGCGAATGATTCAAGTTTCACGCTCAGCCATGCGTGTAACGTAAGCAAGGACAGGCCTTATTGCTGTACCTGACTGACCCAACAGCCACGATTGCTGACATTCAACGAGCAGTGATGCCCTCCATGAGTCATCCTGTTAGTGCCAGCACCACTGGCAGACAACGCAGGACTACATGCACACAGACCGTCATGACGACTGCCCTTAACACCACATCAATGTCACCAAAGACTGCAATAGTGTCGTGCCAGACTGTCATGGAGTGAATCAGAACGACAGCGGGATATCTTCAGTGACGAGTCCTGCTTTTGTCTTGATGGAGACAACCAACAAATCCGTGTGTGGAGGTACTGTGTTCAGCGCCAACATACATGGTTTGTGGTCATGCATTACATGTCCAGAAGGCCTGGTGTCACTCCACCTCCATCCCTACTGCAAAATCTGCAGGAACTGTGTGAGAATATTCAAGCTGCATGGGATGGATTATCACAGGACACCATTAGGAACCTCTACAACTCCATGCCGAGATGTCTGGATGACATGGCAGCCCGACGCCATACTGAGAGACACTACTTCTGTATGTGTAGCTCAATAAATATTACCCATATTCATCATTTTATTTTCCTTCTAAACAGCCCTGCAATCCAACACTTCCTTCTGGGTGCAACTATTTTTTTGATGATGAGTGTATAATGACACAATAACACACGCTGCCCTACAATATGACACACTGTATTATTACACAACGTGCTTTAATAGATAGTGGTTAAAAACCCTAATAGAAAAAACACTGGCAAAACCTTATATCTCCATTTTTTAGTTTTTAGCAAAATTTGAAAACTCCAGTTGCTCATTATATTGAGTTCCATTATCAATATAATCCATAAAATCCATTATCCATAACAAAATGATCTGAAATCATCTCCTGTATTTATGGAGATACAGGGATTTGTTCTGACAGAGATGTTGTGATTCAGCAACAATGGAAGCTAAAAAGCTTCTCCAAGGATTCCTTTAACAAACTCCACTTTAGTTAACACAGTAATGGGAGAGCTGGTAACATCGCATTAGGGAAGGGGAAGTGACAAGCACAGGTAGAGGATGGCATGTTAAAAGCAGTACTGAAATAATAGGCACCTCACGACAGTGTGCCGTATCTGCACAGTAGATAATACTGACTGTAAAACAGGGAAACAACCGTCTACTGTGAAATGTGAAGGCTGCAGAATCTGAAAGACCCAGGCACCATATTGGGGTTCCGCGTCAGATTGCCTCGTCTGTCTTTGTACATTTTTAGGCAGCCTGTATTTGCTCAGCCTGGGCGAGCATGTCTTGGCCAAGAGCGCGTGTCTTGCGAGACTGACCTTAGTGATGGCTCTCGAGCTTCTCCTCAGAACTGCATGCCCGCCAGACACACGCGTACACACAGACACACATGCTGGTTTGTTTTTCTACAATGTCAGGACTTGGGTCATCCACATGTATTACATTGTAGCTGTCCAAAGAAAAACATGTATCTCAATTTTTGTCTATTTTTACTTATATGCATTATTTGAACACAGCAGCTGCTGTTTACACTGTGTGAAAACTTCATGACGAATGAACCAATAGAAACGGCCCAAAAGCGCTTGGAAAAAAGTCTGGTTCCATTGACTTGCATTAAACTCCTATTAGGTTTTTGCCCTCTCCTGTAAAGTTGCCGTTTTGGAGATACTTGTTTTTATTTATCAGCAGCTACGATCTGTACATTACACACATACAAATACCTACATATAAAGACAGTGTGTCTCGAATGTACTTTATGTCCAACAAATGTTTGTAAACACTGACATGTTTTTTTTCTGAAATGTAGGGAATTATTAGCGCTTTGCTCCCACTTTTTTGCTGCAGTAACAGCCTCTATTTTTCTGGGTAGATTTTCCCCTTACACAACAGGGGTTGGAGCATTGGTGCGGATTTGATTGCATTCAGCCACAGAAGCATTAGTGAGGTCAGGTACTGATGTTGAGTAATACGTTCTGTATCACTCCAACTCATCCCAAAGGTATTAGATGGAACAATAATAATATGGCTGATAAGTAGGTAAATACTTATTAGGGCTGCCCTCAGTACAAGTTTTGGCCCCCTAAGCTTTGGCAGTAAGCACCAGCAAATATTCAAATATTGAAGTGGAATGGTGGCCGAGAAAATCATTCGGAAAATCCGCATCCCTCCGTTTTGTAGTACAGTGGATTGTTTCTTCGACTGTCTGTCCCACTCCAACTGGGGCTGCTAGCAGCTTTCCTTGCAGAGCTCTGCAGGGCTCACAGTGTGGCTTCACTCTGTCTACCAGACCAGCTAGCCTCTCTTAGTAGGGGGCTAAGAGGTATTAGCACAGTGGGTTAACCAGAATGGGCTGACAAATTATATTGTGGTGTGTGCCATGCTGTGCTTCACTTTTAAACAGAAGAAATCTTCACTTTTATTGACAGCCTACGTTTATACATATAAAATAAGCTCACCGGACAAAAAGCTAGCCACCTTGCATGTTTACGGTGGTAGTAACTTCAGGCTCCTGCGGATGGCGTTGCATGAGGATGATGGGGCTATAAATACCTGCAGGGTGTGAGTGTCGGGATTCATAGATTGAGAAGAGATGGTACAGTGTAGCAAATGTCTCATCCCATGTGTGGAAAATGGGTCTCAGATGTTAAGCAGATGTTAATGACTGGCTAGAAGGAGTGATTGCAATTGGGCAGGCCAAAGACCATAGTGTGACGTTAGCATGGACAGCTACGATTGCAGACATTCACTGAGTAGTGATGCCCTACATGAGTCATCCTGTTAGTGCCAGCACCATTGGCAGACCACTGCATGACGCAAGACTACATGCACACATACTGTTACAACGACTGCCCTTAACACTGCGTCGACCTCGCAATAGACTGCAATGGTGCTGTGCCAGACTGTCATGGCCGTTAGCAAACATGTCAGCCCATACTGAGAGACACTACTTTTGTATGTGTAGCTCAATAAATATTGCCCATATCAGTCTAAATGTATCATCATTTATTGTTCCTGGTAACCTTTATCTTCCTTCCCAACTGCATTGCAATCTGACACTTCCTTATGGCTTTTAATGACGAGTGTATATCAGTTTTTAAAGTCCATTTTGTAGGTAAGTCAAGACATGTTTGTCCTGAAAACATGAGTAAACAAATATGGTCACACACAAACACACACACATACTCTTGGATGATGCTGGATGGCAAAACAGCTGTCGTATCAGACTTGGTTTGCATCTACAGGCTCCCTGTCAGAATGCATTGAGAGCAGCAGTAACCGAATTAATCCACAACTGGGGGCCACTTGAGGCCAGCCAATGACTTTCAAGCTCTATTCTGTCCACACTCTCTCTCTCTCTCTCTCTCTCTTTCTCTGTCTCTGTCTCTCTGTCTCTCTTTCCCTCACACTTTCCCTCTCTCTCTTTCTTTTTCTCTCTCTGAAACCCACAAACAAAACCCCCCACACAAACCCGAGCTCAGTCTCATTTCATTCAACGACTGCAAAGGTGGTACATAAATAAACAAACAAACAAACAAATAAATAAACAATAAGGACTGTGCAGCTATGTGTGTGTGTGTGTATGGTTTTCCCACTCTGACCTCTATTCGTCCTTCACACCGCATCGGGGAAAGCGCACACTCACGCGCGTGTCGTGCACGCGCACGAGCCGCGCCATGTACCATACCACGGTGCGTTACCGCGGACGGGCGCGCGAGTGCTCGTGCGGTTTTTGGAATGCGCGGCACGTCTCGAGCAGCAGCGTTTAACCGGTGAGTCACACAACGCTGCCGGGAGAACGGCAAGCCAGCGTGGAACAAAAAAATCATAATAAAAACAATTATATAAAAGAAATGAATAACAGGAGGACACGGAGAAACGGGGGATAACGCATGCGTGGCGTACACCGCCAGGTTGGAGAGCACTGATCAAAGTCTTTAGAGGAGACAATGGTGATGATAGTAAGACTTTAAGCAGGAATAATGCAGCAGGAATACGGCACAGGACTGCATTCCCCTCAGAGCAGCTGCACAGAGAGGAAACAGCGCAGCGCTACAGGTCTCTACAAGTTCCAGAGTGGAATCTGAATTAGTGAGGAACCTGGATAAACACTGCCAGGGCTGAATCCACTGTTACAGAGGAATTCCGCTTCCCAAACATCTCTATTATTAGCCGGTTAAGATGCAAAACAAAAGACATCCAGAGTGTTTCAGCTTGAAATGCTTGAGTCTGTTTAAAAAGATGCTTCTACTTAGAACCACGAGGTCTATATAGAACCATTCCATGGTTCTTTGCATGATCAAATGCTTCTTCAGATCAATGGAGGTTGTGTTCTGCTAGGTTCTATATAGGACCGTTTCGGAAATTATCCTATATAGTGCCAAAAAGGGTTCTTAGATTGTTACAGGCTTGATGTCTTCACAATAGCAGAACACTTGTTGGTGCTCCACCGAACCATTCTCAAAAAACCACAGGTCAATCCGAAGAACCATTTGACAATGCAAACAACCATTTAAGCATGTAAATGGTCCTACATAGAATTTATAGTTATAAATAGAACCATATAAGTGCTGTGTAGAACCATGTACAACACGTTCTCCACCAATCTGAAGAGCCAATTGCCCATGCAACAAACAGTTAAGCATACAAATGATTCCACATAGAATTCATGTTTCTAAAGAGAAACCCTGCATGCTATCTAGAACCATACACAACACATTCTCCATTAATCTGAAAAACCAATTCACCATGCAAAAAGCAGTTAAGCGTGTAAATTGTTCTACACACGATTCATGATTCCAAATTGAAGCATTTAAGTGCTATATTAAACCATATTCAGCACTTTCTCAATCAATCTGAAGAACCAATTCACCATGCAAAGAACCATTTAGGCATGTAAATGGTTCTACAAAGAATTGATCATGGTTCTGAATAAAAGCATTGCTTGCTGTATAGAATCATACACTACACATTCTCCATCAATCTGAAGAACCAATTAACTATGCAAAAAAGCAGTTAAGCATGTAAATGGGTCTATATATAATTCAAGGTCCTAAATAGAATCTTTTAAGTGGTGTGTAGAACCATAATACAACATGTTCTCCATCAATCTGAAGAACCAATTCACCATGAAAAAAATTAAAGCATATAAATGGTTCTATACAGAATTCATGGTTCTAAATAGAAGCTTTTAAGTGCAATATAGAACCATATACAACACATTCTCAATCAGTCTGTAGAACCAGTTCACCATGCAAAGAACCAACATAGAATTCATGGTGCTAAATAAAAGCATTGCGTGCTACTGTATATAGAACCATATACGACATGTTCTCCATCAATCAAAAGAACATTTAAAACCATATGTAAATGGTTCTATATACTTCTGTACTGTAACTTTCTTTTTTCAGACCACTGTTTTACCACTTTGGACAGCAAAATTCTCCACGCATGTGGAGGTGGTTTGAAATGCGATTCCAATTAGAGTTTTACAGATGTGTCTCAGTCTGGATGCTCTATCCACTCAAATCGGATTTCAAAGTGTCTTTTGTGTCTCTCACATTGTGACAAACAACGACAGTGTCAAATCCAGAGTGACAGAAGTGCTGGAATTTGCTACGCATGTGCCGTTAGCACAGCAACCCGTGCTGACAGGTTGGTGATGTCTGGACACACAAATCCACACAAACTGGATCAGTTGCAAATACCAGTGCAGACAGTCGCCTCAGAAGATCTGATTGGAGAAACAAATGTGATTTGCTTGCCGTCTGAACACAGCCTTTCATATCTGGTCCTAGATTGGATATGTGTCTGATTCATGACCATGTGTCCTGAATTACAGATAGATTGGAATTCATGTGCTTTTTTCCACTGTACATGCGCCATAATTCAGTGTTCACATGGCAGCAGCATCTAACCTGAAGTTATAGTTAACAGTGCAAAACAAAGCATGTGACCTTTCTTCATCTTCATCTCTCTCTAATAATGAACAGCTGAGAGCGGTTCAGTGCTTATCACCATTGCAGTGAAGACTTGTTCTGCTTGCTAGTTAATTTGAGGCTCATTCATGGGATGCTACGTTATGGGACGTTACTGATTAGGATATGTTAGTGTGGGTCATTACAGTACAGGTTCGTTGACATTAATGACAGATTAGAGTCACATACCTGGATTAATCTGAACCATCACATCAGAAAGACTATGAATATGAACTAAAAAAACTTCCAGAATTCCGCAAATCAGGAATTGCTGGAATTGGGCAATGAGACAAAATCTCTAAAATGAACTGAATCTTTACATCTCGACGGCTTAAACGGACAGCTATGATGTTGAATATACATCACCATTTCTGAATGGAAGGGTTGTTGAAATGGACTGTTTCGGTCCTGAGTGAACACCCACAGTGTAGAACAAACAAATTACATTGTTGAATAAAGAGCATCAGTGTTGAATTCACTCAAAGTGCTGAATGAACCCGGATGGTGTTCACTGGTTAACTGACATAGTGTTGAGCTGCCAGTGTTGAATAAACACCATCATTACCGAGGTATGGAATGAACAACTAAACTGCCGACACCATGAGTGCTGAATTAATGCAGATGTCCATAGCAATGAGCTAAGGTAAGTGTTGCATTTACTGCATTTCAATATCCGTATACTCTACTGTTGGACGGTGTTGGATGAACATCAACAATGTTGAGTGAATAACTGTACTAAAGGAACACCAGTAGTGAAATAGTTCTGAATAAATGCCTACAGCATGGAATAAACAACAATATTCTGTTGAACACTGTAGCCATTTATTCGGCTAATAGGTGTTTATTCAGGTGTTTTATTTAGCTAATATTCATCATTATTCATTATACACCAACAATGTTAAATAAATACCAGCACTGAACAATTCTGAAACTAAGACATGTGTCTCGTGTCATGGTTCCAGAAGGTTTAAGCTGGTAAGTTAGTCCAGTTTATTACCAAAAGAGCCAACATCAGATTGCAATGAGTTAATGACTTTTTGGGGGAAAGAGAGTGGAGCCATAGCCAGTCTCTTGGGATTACATATTAGCCATTACCCTATCATGGAGACCACATATTTCTATATGCAGTGTTCCTCGCTCAGTCAGCTGCTTCAGGCAACACCTACAAGCCAAGAGGCTCTGCAACTACTCAGTGTAAACAGCTTGTAAAATTAACTCCAGCTATGTCTGATGCTTGTAGAATTAGAGCTTGAGGGTGAGAGACACATATGAGACAAATGACCTTCAGGTGTAAAACAAAATTCAGCACTGCTTTTACCAGACTGGAGTCAGCTTCTTATTCATTGGCTTCTTTTACTAATGTTCCTGCTATGCCTTAAATGGTACAGCAGTTACAGGCGGCAGAATGGATAAATCAATCAAGAAGATAATGAATAAGAGGCTAACTTTAGCTTTCTATCGTTTTAGCTGGGCTCAAAAAAAGCAGCTGTGTGCTTTATGCACACTTGCCTCTGTCTCGTTAGGGTTTGAAAGCAATATTGACATCTGTCTGTATATCGTTCATTTCTGTTTTGACTATTTCACCATGAAAAATATTTTTGATTTGCTGCTAAATATGGTTCTTAATAAAGCCGAAGGGAGATCCAGAATTCCACAGAATAACACTCCATTGTTAGTCCACACAAAAAAAGCTTTAGTTACGCATTAAAATGGTTTGAGATTGAAAAACCTGTAACTACATTATACTGTGATATATACATAAAACTGTCACCAAGCTTAATTATATCATGATATAAATATTGGCCTGATATTGGCCGGAGTGAGTAATCAGGAGAATTCCCTGGTGGCCAGTACCGTTTCAAACTACTGACTGCAAGCTAATAAATTCAGGCATAAAAGCACAGAACGCTGAAAAAAACTATAATGTTAAATGTGTATATATGTAGCATAACATATGTCATACTACATATGTATATAGAATGTATAGTATGGTGAAGCAGTTAAACCACATGAGTGGAATATTGACAGGATATTCATTTAAGTCATTTAGCTTTAAGGCCATGCTGAGTGTATGTATCGCAGATGTAATACAGCTCGAGTTTAAGGCTATTCTCTTTTATATATCTCCCAATCTGAAAACAAGCCCCACTCCGACCTGCCATTACCGCTCACTACTAACTATAACATGTATGTATAACAACATTATAATTCTATTTGTTTATTTATTTATTTATTTATTTTTGTTTATGTAGTTAATTTATGTGACATTAATCTACCATAGTCTATGGTGCTCTTTAGTGACTCTACACATGGATTCATTTGTCATCTCCACTAAGACAAAAGCGGGACTCGTCACTGAAAATGACCCGCTGCCATTCTGAGTCACTCCATGACAGTCTGGTATGACACCATTGCAGTCTTTGATGATGTTGACTTGGTGTTAAGGACTGTTGTCGTAACGGTCTGCGGACATTTAGTCCTGCATCCTGCAGCCGCCTGCTAAAGATGCCGGCACTAACACAATAACTTATGGAGGGCACCACTGCTCGCTGAATGTCTGCACCCATGGCTGTTGGGTCAGTCAGGTACAGTGATAAGGCCCGTTCTTACCAGGCACATGCGCTGCCGAACGTGAAGCTTGAATCTTTGGCCTGTCTCCCAATGTCAAACCTACCCACCAAGTTTCATTCCTATCGGATGATTCCTTCGGGGTTTGTTGTATTCACCGCCCAAACTCAAAATCGAGGTCTGAGCCAAACCGCAGATTTGATGGATCGTTACAGATCGTTGAGTTCAGCTCCAGTAGTGTTGGATAATTACTGAAACAACAGCAGCACTGAACACACAAAGGAAGTGCTGAAGAACTGCGTTACCATCCACAGTGTCCCACAAGCACCTACAACGTTCCATTAACATCCAGCTGCAGTGCTGAAGCAACACGGTGTGGAGTAAACTCTACCTGTGCAGCACTACAGGTGTTAGTTCGGCACTGAGGATCTAGGGAGGTTCAGGGTCAGACCCCCTGTCACCTGTGGGGTCGCCAAGTTGCGGAGTAACGCAACTGCACACGAGCCATAACGAGACAACTCGATAAAGCGTCAATGCGCAAAAGCGCGAGCGAACTTCACTTCCCCCGCTGTGCAACGCTTAATGACGGTGGAGAGGGGAGGACTCCGTGCGCTGTAGCACCCCCGTGCACTGCCGTATACGGCTCAGCTTTGGTTACAGTCCGCTGAATAGAGAGCTAATTGACTTGCATCCCCAGCAACATGTGGCAGAAGCGTTCCGCACGAGCTGAAGTGGGGGGTGGGCTCGCGTAGCTGCACGCAGATCAGCCGCGTTTCACTGAGTGAAGCCCTATAGACACATGACTCATACCTGACCGCCAAACACAGAAAAGCAGCACAATGTGCGCGCGTGTTGTTATCATCCCCTCATACCCGTAGTATCCCCCCTCGCCCCACCACCCTCGACAAGCCCCCCAGGACTCTCCCCTTCACACTCACCAGGGTCACCCTTCGGCCACCGTGCTCGAAGAGGCGCGTATCTCGCCGCACGCGCTCAGATGCCATGGTCGCAGTCCACGTCCCTGCATATGTACCACAGGATCACGTAGAGGATGAGTAAGATGGCGAAGATGAAGAGCGCGACCAGGACCGCCTTGGTCACGGGAGAAATCAGCGACTGCATGTCACACGGCGATCGCTGCGCGCGGACATACGCTGACCATTGTGACCCGAACGGCGCGCGGGGAGAACAAGCAAGGCATCCGCGCGTCCAAAGGCACCGGCAGCGCTTCGAGAAGAGAGGAGGGAAAAACTTTCTCTCCTTTTCTGTAGTCTGTTCTTTATCTGAGGGTTCGTGCTGCAGTGCCAGCTGCACAACACGCGAGCGCTCTCCGGGTGAACACACGGTCAGTCCGCTCAGGATGCGCTCGAGCTTAAAGACACTCAGAACTGATAGAAGCCGGTGCGAGAGAGAGAGAGAGTGAGAGAGAGTGAGAGAGAGAGAGAGAGAGAGTAGAGTAAGAGAGAGAGAGAGAGAGAAAGAGAGACAGAGAGAGAGAGAGAGAAAGAGGGAGAAAAAAAGAGGGAGATAGAGAGTAGAGTAAGAGAGATAGGAGAGAGACAGAGATGGGGAAAGAGAGTGAGTGAGTGAGTGAGAGATATGGGGAAAATTAGAGGAAAAGATGGAGAGAGAGAGAGATGAAGAAAGAGCGATATGGAGAGAGAGAGAAAGGAGAATGAGAGAGAGTGAGAGAGATTGAAAGTGTGATTGAGA
>CM067495.1:8478150-8489390 GCA_034552555.1 Semaprochilodus insignis
GGTGGGGTGGGGTGGGGGGGTCTTTGGCGCACCGCGGTGCTGCACTGAAAGCGCAAACTCTTCATAAGCTGCGATTGCGCGACCCGAACACTAGAGGGCAGGAGTACACAGCACAGGGGGCGGGAGAGGACACAGCTAGGGGCAACTGGAGCAGAACCGATGCCAAATGGGTCAGTACTGTTAGGGGCTGTACGTACAGGTTTGACAGCTAACAACAGTGTAAGGACGCGATGTGACATGCTTAGGCAACTATAACAGCTCTAGAGTTTGATTGGGGGTATTGTTTGAGTTTTGTTGATTATTATAAGTTAAACACATGAAGCAAAAAGAAGCACACAAACAAATAAATAAATACATACATTAAATTAATTAGGTGCCCTAAACAGTATACAAAAGATCAATGTGTACATAAGTACACAGATCTAAAATATGTCAAATTATCTGCTAATTTTACACCACAATTTGTATTTGCTAAGAATAAGAAAGCACATAATATAACACAAAGAAATATATAAGTTATATGTACAGCCATAACTTCTACAGAGGTCTCAGTTTAGGCTATATTTTCCTCCAGTGTGTTAAATTCATATACATATTGGAGGATGTGTTATTTTCACTAATCAAACAAACAAGTGGTTTTGCACAACAGTACCTTTCAACAACAACAACAACAACAACAACAACAACAACAATAATAATAATACTCATTCACTCATCTTCTAAATCGCTTTATTCTTCTGAGTCGCAGGGGGTGCTGGAGCCTATCCCAGCGTTCAATAGGTTTAAGGCAGGATACACCCTTTACAGAGCAGCAATCCATCACAGGAAAGACACAAACAGACATACACATTCACTCACATACACACACACACCTAGGGGCAATTCAGCATCTCCAATCAGCCCGACTACATGTCTTTGGACTGTGAGAGGAAACACACACAGACACAGAGAGAACATACAAGCTCCACATGGAAAGGACCCCCTACGCCCCAGCCAGGAATCGAACCCAGGCCTTTCTTGCTGTGTAGTGACAGTAAGATTATTATTATTATCATTATGAGTAATGATAACCTCTGAGTGCAGTGGTGGAGGAAGTACACAAACCATGTAGTTGAATTAAAGTATAGACAGCCAAGGTAAAATACTCCTCCAGTAAAAGTTCCTCCCTTTAGACCTCCACTGGAGTAAAAGTACTAAAGTATTTACCTTCAAGTGTACTTAAGGATGTAAAGTATAATTAGCATGATTTATTATGGCTCTAATGTCCTGTTATCATTTCTGGAACAAGACTCTAGTGTCTCTCGGTCCACCAGTCTTTTAATGGAAGGTCATTAATTAGTCTGACACTGACACTAAATCTGAGATTTCTGTCTAATTAAGTAATCTTGTTCCTCTGAGCCTCAATATGTACAAAGTATGTCTTATGAATATCTTCCCCAAGTCTAATAAATGAAGATACGTTTCCTAATATTTCTCTCCTCTCTATGTAAACTGGGTGGTCCTTATCTTGAATAACACTTCTGTAAGCAGTTCCTAACCAATCACAAGGCTGATGTCTCTTTATCTGCCAGATAAAGAGCTGCTGATTCCTGCGCCCCCTGCACATTTTATTATTGCACTGCCTTTTTTTTACAATACATATTTTTACATATTTTCTACTTGTCATCTACAGTGATATTTGTATAGTCATATATGTAGATAGATTTTTTTGGTATAAATTCTTGCCTCATTGTAATAATATATAATGTAAATAATAATGTATAATGTAAATAATATATTTATCTATAGCTGGCAGTATTATTTATAATTTATAGTTTATAGTTAAGAATTTTTGCTGAGTCGGTACTCACTCTGTTCACACTGTACCACTCTTTTTTGTATTGTATTACTGTGCTGTATTGTGTAACTGCTACTGGCTGCTAAATTTCCTTCAGGATCAATAAAGTAACTATCTATCTATCTATCTATCTATCTATCTATCTATCTATCTATCTATCTATCTATCGATCTGTCTGTCTGTCTGTCAATCAAACTGCTCATTAGCCACACCCACATATTTCTCAGATAGGTCTAATTTTTTTTAATCTTATACATATTTTTATTCTAGCTTCGCTGGATGTTTAATATAACACTCAGGTTTAGCATCATATAAATCTTTTTTTCAGTAGTTTACTGGGACTTCAAATCCCTAACCTGAGTCGAACCCAGGCCATCATAACACAGTGAAATCAAACTCTACAGTAAAAGGGAATGTGAATCTGTACATCATGTTTTTGTTGATTGTCCTTTTGTTTTAACTTTCTGCTCAGAATTCTCTTTTTATTATAATGAATAAATGAATGTATTATTATTATTATTATTAGTGGTAGTAGTAGTATTATATCACTGTTTTTATTTATTTATTTAATCATTTATTTATTTATTTGGTTGATTGGTTGCAATACTACCTTGTATGTAATGTAATATGCCATTTGTCATGTGGTGCAAATTTTCATTGGTGAATTCTGTGTTCACAAGTGCAACATGTTCACAACAAGTCCTAGGTTTGATCTGTTGCTAATGGACCTGGCCTCAATATTAAACACCTTTAGATTAGTAAACAACCAGAAAAGCTTTTGTTTTCCTATCCTTTGTTTGTTTGTTTTACATGAACTGTATTATATAATGTCATTTTGAATGTAATGTGTTTCTTTGTCATGTTTACTGGAAGTACAGCAAGGATATACACCACACTTTCACAGGACCCACCCCGAGCAGGGCAGGGCAGGCCAGGCCAGACCTGTTTCCTCTCAGATTCATCATCACAGCCTGTATTTTACACCCTCTGCCGAGCTGCTCACCGCCTGCAGGAGGTTTACAGCTCCGTCACACGGCCGGCCTGCAGACTGAGACACACCCAGCAGCACTTTCTGAAGAGCTCAGCTCCTCCTGTCCGAGTTCAGACTGAGCGGGTCCTCCAGCAGCGACCTGCTGTTCTCTTAGCGTCGATTACCCACTTACCGACACTAAACAGACGCCTGCTTTTCACAGCAAGATGACTTCATACCTGTGGATTTTAGTCCTGGCAAGTCTCGCGGGAACGTGGGCACAAGGTACGCGGGATTTCTACACGCTGTTGACTGTTTGCTAAGTTTACTAGCGTTCTCCATGTTTGTTTAAACGGTTGGCCTCATTTACATGTTGGTGAAGGAAAACATGTGAAAACTTGACTAGATGAGGTGGTACGAGTCTAGAACCTGGTTACGCAAGTAAATAACGCAGTTATGTGGCTCATAAGGTCAGTTTGGTTGACCTGTTCTTGGTTTAGTCAATACAATACCACGAGGTTTTAAAGTGGTGCTCAAGTAGTATAGGACGAAGCTGAAGTTAACTTCTGATTTGCCAACTTTTAGTTCGATTTCTCCCGTTCCACCTTAAATGGTGCAGCAGCTACATTCTGTCAGCGTCTTGTGGAATTGTCTTGTTCAACCTTAAATGGTGCGGTAGTTACGTTCTGGCAGCGTCTTATGGAATTTTCCCCTTCCACCTTAAATGATGCAGCAGTTGGCAGCGCCTGAGGCACCATTTAAGGTGGAACGGGAAAATTCGAATGGGAAGCTGATTTAAGCCACGCCTCTATATGCCACACCTTGATGTTTTGCCTAAAGACCAGTCAGAGTATTAGCTTTGAAGTTCAGTGTCCTGCTCAGCAGAATCCCACAGAAGGCTACGGCAAAGGGCTGTAGGAATAAAGACGTGCTGGATGAAATCAAATAATCTGCACTAATTTCCCTGCTAGAAAACCCAGCACAGCATATGTGTGTGTTTTGGTTGCTGGACAGCAGCACTGAAAGCTGCTAAGCAGATCACCAGCAAAGTCAGTTGTGTTTTGGATGCTGGTTTGGTGGTATACCAGCCTGACTGTGCTGGAGCGACCATCAAAAACAGCTTAGACTACCACGGAATACACCTTGCTTCCCAAGTGCTGCTGCTCTGTGTTTCAAGTTTGCCTCTAGCCAAGGCACAGTTCCAGAAAGGAAACGTTTGCTTTAAAGGAGCAATATGTAAGATTTTCAGTTTACTGATGAACTAAAATTAACAAAAGCATGTGAAGAAATTAGTTTTGATGGAATGTCAAAGACGTCTATATACCATGCTGCAGGGATATATACAGAAGTTAACATGCTAACCAGCTAGCCATGGCCTGTCTCGTAATACCACTTTGTACCTCAAAAGGTGATAGAGGGTCACTGTAGTGTTGAGTCGAATCAGTCCAGTATGAGAGCATGAAGTAGTAGCACAGCTGCCCCGAACAAGTATTTCCAACCTCTTCTCAATTATGTTGAAGTTGCTGCTCACAGTTTAGATAACTGATAGCATATAAAAGGATGAGTAAATGGCAAGCAAGCATTATAATGACCGCCGTCATTCGCGTTCGGCAGCAAACAAAAGAAGTAATGTAAATGGAAGGAAAGGTGCTGCTTTCCATGTCTGGAGATGCTCATAGTGAGAGCCTCAAGGGAGGAAGTTAGATGAACTTGCAACGTTTCTTCTACACTGGTAAGGAGTGAAGTGGGAAGAGGAGGGACTATGCATTTTCTGGTTTAATGTCCCCTATTGCTTGATTCGTCAGATTGCGCCATCTTACAAATTGCTCCTTTAAACTGTTCTTTGAAAAACCTACTGATGCACCTAATAAATGCAATAGGTTACAGTTAAAAGAGAATTTAAATTCCTGCATAGTTACATTGTTGAGATGTAAACGAAGCCGTTCGGAGTGGTACGACGTGAAGTGGCACATAGTAGAAGAATGTATTGATTTAGTCTTCTTTACAGTGGTGGTAAAAGGAGGCAACTGCAATGTGTACGACGCAAATGTAACCATTATGTTTACTGTCTGGAACCACCAGTGAACCTGCATGTGGTTTTGATAATGGTAAAATAGCAGCAAGTCTTAAAATAATAATAGGTTTCTGTATGGGGACTGTTTTTCCTTACAGCACCCTGCATGTACCTCTCCGCCATGATTATGTTTCAGGCCAGAGTCTTATCCCAAAACTATCGTAAAAACCTACAGGCAGCGTTTTCTCAACCATTTCATTTTCATACTTTTCATGAGGTTAGACGATTGAGACGTCTGGTTGCCATCACCACCACCACTGTGAACAAATCTGACATGGTAAGCTTTTCTAGAACCACAAATTTCACATCAGACCACTATGAATGAGCTTGTTGACGTCTTAGCCGTATCATTATTGAGAAAGTTTCAAAAGGTGGTTCAGTTACCCCTTTAACTGAGGGGTCCTATCATGAATAAAGAACCAGGCGCACAAAAAGACAAACCGCTCAAACATTAAAAAGCCACACCGAAACTGAGTCAGAATCACAGTGTACTGGTACAGGCAATATATCGGTCAGCAATAGGAAAACCTCACATGCTCGCTGCGTGAGTCATCCATGCTTGATTCATAGTGAGGCGAATTGCTCTGAAAAGCGTTGGCACCGCGTGTTAACTTATTTTAAGCCAGGGCCTCTTAGCCTTAGTGCCTTAACTCATTACTGCACTGGATTAAAGAAAAAAGATCATACAAGACAGGAATCATCTCGGAAAGTTAAGGATATCGCTCACGACCTACTTACTGAACGTTCCTACTTTTCCGTATTTATATGGGATATACTTGGCACCATGTTTCAGAAGTTGTGGAATATGGAGGGTAGGGGAAGGGGTCCTAACTGTGCCCTATTTTTAGCTGCAAGAACTCTTCAGCTGCGTTATGTAAACAATAGTGCACGGCACGTGTGTGTGAGCCTGGACAGCAGTGCAGCCCACACAGTTGGAACAGACCGAATGTACCAGCAAAACAAATAAAAAAAAAAAACACTGCTTCAGTTACGTAAACTCCCTGGCTGTGTTATTATCTACTAGGGCTGGGCGATAAAGAAAATACGATACTTCCATGAAACACACAATTCCATGATTCAGGATATGTTTCACGATATTTCGTTTTCTTTCAGAAGTTTGACATGTTTACACAGAAGGGGGGGAAAAAACACCAAAAGCATAACTATGACTGGATAGTTATTCAGTGCTTCACATACAGCACTAAAACCAGAGACTTAAACTGGTCCAGGTATGTGTAGTTTTTCCAGTGTGGTTTAAAGGGAATTGCCAAAAAATTCCCCAAATGTCTGCGTAATTGAGCTGAACGGATGTAAACAAATGTTGAAGTGCATTGATGTGACATGCTATGTTCTAGAGAAACTTGCCGAGTCAGAATTCTACAGATACGGTGTTATCTATCTATCTATCTATCTATCTATATACATATATATAGTACAGTATGTGTCAGTTGTAACAGTTATAGTGATGGTGGTAGGAACCAGACGTGTGAAGAGTTCAGTGCCTCTAAAAGTACAGAGGTTTTTTTTATGTGAAATGGTTATTAATATGCTTTGGTCTACAATACATGCAGGATGTTGTGAGGCAAAATAGAACCAACTAAACAGATTTCAGATTTAACACAATTTTTCCTTTCATATTGTTGCTGCACAAAAAAATAACTTAAATCTCCATTTTCGTTGAGGTTTATTTTTCTACATTGTTTGACTATAGCAACTGCCATTTATATTGTGTGAACTAAAGTCTCAGTTTACAAACATATTTAGTGTTTAAATTGTTGGTTATTATTGCTTATTAGGTATTAAACAAGTACAGTAAATAAGAGCAGTGTATGGGCTAGAGTATATTAGTGTAAAATCTGGAAGCCCTAAATCTAGTGTGGGTATAACTGTGGATGAAGACATGATCCAGCTCTCTAGCCACAGGAGCCAGTTAAGTTTACTCTTTGAAGATGTTGATGAACAAACAGAGCTTGTCTAGGGGTCCCCGCAACTTGCTAGAGCACGCCTTTGTCTCTGTCTAAGGGCTAAAAGCTTCAATACCAACAGGATGACCAGTGTTACGCACTTCTTGACTAACTAAAGGGAGTATATGAAAAATAACATAGAATGTTAATATGATACAAGCTAGAGTAAATGCAGCTTGTGCTCAAGAAACAGGGAAATGTACAACTAAATTCTAGGGATGCACCGAATGTTCGGCAACCAAAATTATTCGGCCACTTTCAGTGTTCGGCCAAATAAGTGAAACGTCGTTGTTCGGTAATTTGTATCGAACAAAGACGTCTTTAACGGCGCTGTTACCGTTTTTCTAGTTCCCGGATGTAGATGGGACCCAGAGCGGAACTTTACTTGTTAGCTCCAGAGCAAGCGACATTCGAGCCAAACGGAACTCCAGACAGAGTAAAGAGCCGTTTACAGCGAGACAGACAGACAGACAGCAGCTTCTCAGCGCGCGCGCACGCAGTCATTCATTCTCTCTCTCTCTCTCTCTCTCTCTCTCTCTCTCTCTCTCTCTCTCTCTCTCTCGCATCCTCCGTAAAGAAACACAGACCCCCGTTTTACAACATCGCAATAAAATCCTGACCGGCCTGGAGGGAGGCAGTCTCTGTGATTGAGGCAGACATGTCGGCTGGGATATTTTTTTTAATTGCTGATGTATTTAAGTCATACTGTGCTTTGTTTGTCTGCTGGGATGTTAAAATGTTCATTGTTGGATAAATATGTTTCAATTGCAGTTTAGTACTATTTTCTTTTCGTTGAAAACCAAGACAAAAATACATTTAGCATATTTAATTTATGCAATGGTAAAAAAAAAAGTGGCAAAATTAATGAAAGACTATGAAGGACTGTGTTTGATATTCGGCCTTCGGGCAAATGTTTCATTTTGCTTGGTTTTGGCTTCAGTGCATCCCTACTAAATGCATTAGAACATGGGGAGAAAAGAGCAAAATTAAACTGCATGATGCATCTTGATGATGCCAGTAGCCTCCATTGTTGTTCTGTATTGTTTACGTTGTGAAAGGTCAGCATGGTTCGTTTCCGGTGTAGGAAAGTGTCGCCTGAATTCCCTCTATTGTCTCCCTCGTTGCTACCCTATATAGTGTTCTACATAGGGCAGTCTATGTAGTGATCAATGAATGAGTAAACGAGTGGACCATGTCAGACAAAGCATACTGTGATGAAATTTGGCCAAGTGATTTACCATTACCTTATTGCCCACCCCTACTTGTATCTACGCTCATACTCCATTTGATCAAGTCCATTTACTGTATGCAGTTACAGACCATTGATGAACACAGATGGACTACAGCCTGTATTTGTAGAACTACACAATGCACTGATGGGGTAAGTGGAGCTGATTAAATGGACAATGCGTGTAGATTACTGTAGTTGTAGAGCAGTTATATTGCTCTGGGTGTTGTTTACAGGCGCTGTAATTGGTCTACCTTTTTGCAGATGTGCAGTGGTGTAGACGCACGCACCCATATGCTTAAATAGGCGTGACTTGGTTCATCATGATGACAAAAGCATATGATCATGTTGCGGACTCCTACATTACGGCACACAACTAAACCTGTTGCATATTACAGAGTAGTTATTACTATGAGGATTGGTATGTGAATACACCCATTTTGGAGTCAAGCTGCACTCTGTTGCCTTCAGTTCTGTATTTTTGAAGTGAAGGAATTCTTCAGCCACACAAAACGATGGCATAAACCTTTAAAAGGGGTCATATAATGGAAAACTGAATTTCCTTTGCTTTTTTTGTGTATAGAATATAAACAGTATTAAAGTTCCATTCACTCCCCGTCCATGCAGTCCTTATGGAAACCAAGCTGCGAATGCTACAAATCTGTTTTTAATGAATGCATTTACATATGTACGCCTATTCAGCCTATAGCAGTTTAGCTCTGCCCATTCATGCTGAAGTTATAAAGTTTCAGGTTAGACTGCTTTTTGAATGAGGCACAGTACCTGGCAGCCAATCCAAACAGACCTAGTTACGGGGGATGGGGGGAGGTTGGTATATGAGCACATAAAATGCATTATGACAGTTCAGGTACACAAATCCACATAAATACGTAAGTGATTGGGAAAGACGTAGGATGTGGGCCCTTTGAAAAAGCCTCTATATTACGCCACTACAACAATATCTAACTTGTGTGTTCACTGTTAGCCACAGAAACCATCAAATCGGATCAGTTAGCCTCCAGAGTGAAGTTCTGTAAGGGAAGCGTTCTTCTGCACACTCTGTTCTAAGTTTGGTTTCTCGTGACTGGCAGCCTTTCCACTTCCTGAGATGCCGTGACTGTAGTAGGCTACCCAGTAAACCGCAGGCGCTCTGCTGTCTGCCAAAATTGGTGCTCATTTTTTGAACATGGGCTGCATTAAAACCTTCTCTTTTAAAAGCGTACTTCATAGCTTTTAACCTAATATCTATATGCGCTATCTGTAGCATGTAATTAATTAGCCGAGATGCTAATTTTGGTATATTGTGCCTAGAAAAGAACAGAAACCCGATGACTCAAACCTCTGTATAATAACATGCATTGGGCAGATGTTTCAAGTGTCTACAGTTTAACCCTTTGAATAAATGCATCTTCAGAAATTCACAACACCTGCTTCAAACCCCTTAACAGTGAATCACTTGGAAAAATAGTATCAAGTTAAAAAAAGATTTATGTGACCTCCTGCTGAAGCCCACATCATGGAAGATTGAATTTCCCTGTAATGTTAAAAAAAATAGTTATATTGATGTGATATACATTACAAAACCAGACCATTCACTTTCTATAATTCATTATTCATGTGATGTCACAAGAAACCAACTTATTTACATAAACCAGCCTACAGCAGGTTAGCCCCACCCATTCACGTTGTAGTTATAGTAAGTGTTTCAGCTGGGACAATCAGAACGGAGGTCATTTATATATGTCAGCATTAAAAGAGCTGATGTATATAAACCGAGGTTGGAAAATGGGACATAAGTGATGTTGTTCTTGGGTACATAAAGCCACACACATGAGTGCACGTTAGGGGAAACATAAAATCAGTGTGATAAGGGAAAATTTCTACACTGGTCGTTACGTAGGTGCATGATGTCTTCCTGATTTATTGACTTTACTCAGACAGTTTATGGAATATGACAGCTTTGGCTCATTTATAAGGCTCTGTCTTGTGTTAATGCCTGAATGCTATGTTAAGCCATTGGGAATATGAAAGAAGTAGTAGTGGTAGATTTAAAAGCTGCTGTCAGAAAGATTAAATATACTTTCCACAGAATTTCCCTCCTTGTTTTAATGAGCTATGAGAAATGACGAACATAGAATTGCACAGTGCTTTCGTTATTGTTGGTGAACTCCAACTTTTACTGCTTAGTACAGCTTGGCTGTGGGCCATGATGCGTCTATGGACTGATGGGCAAATATTAAATATCATCAAACAAACATGACTAGCACCATCTTCCTCAGTCCAAATCCAACTTCAGCTTCAGGAAAAACAAAACTACAATGTTTATGACTTTTGTTGTGTGTGACTTCCTCTCGAAATGTAGATGCCGTTGTCTTAAAACCCGCCTTTTGGTAGTACGCCAAATTTGACTATCACTGAGCCATTGTTATTGATGGAGCCGTCATTTGTGTCTAGAAAGAAGTTGATTAATTGTTTTATTGCCCTTTATTGCTGCAATTATTCTGTCATCAGGGGTTTATAGACTGTTCCAGTTATGATCATTGGGTCTGTGTCAGATACAGCCATGCATAACAAATACTTCAACAAATCATGCTGCGTCTCTGAAATCACCCCAGCTTAAAGAGAGATGGACTGTCTAGTGTTGACATGATGCTAATTGTAAAATGTTGTCAGCCTTGTAAGCATCTCCCACATCTATAGTCATACACTCATTGTGTTGTGTTGAACTGTATTGTGAGATGTTGTACTGTGTTGTATTCTAAATTTATTTCTGTAGCAGCACTTTTTACAACTAATGTTGTCTCAAACCAGCTTTACAGAAAAGCAGTTTATGGAAGAATTAAATATATACATTTCATCCTTTTTTTTTTTTTTTTTTTTTTTTTTTTTTAAAAGGTAGGAGCTAAGGTAGGTTAGGTGTAGGCTGTGTTTTTAGCTCTGAGCTAAGGCGGGCTGTTGTTCTCTAGTTTTGAGCTAAGAGGGGCTATGGTTCTAGTTTTGAGCTAAGAGGGGCTATGGTTCTAGCTTTGAGCTAAGAGGGGCTATGGTTCTAGCTTTGAGCTAAGAGGGGCTATGGTTCTAGTTTTGAGCTAAGACAGGCTATGGTTCTAGTATTCAGCTAAGACGGGCTATGGTTCTAGTTTTGAGCTAAGAGGGGCTATGGTTCT
>CM067495.1:8494390-8609722 GCA_034552555.1 Semaprochilodus insignis
CATTTTGATGCTTGTGTTTTCAGATCTTGCAGCGCGTTTGGCTAATGTTGTGCAAGTCGTGTCATTTTGATGCTTGTGTTTTGAGACTTTGCAGCGCGTTTTTAACTTGCAGTGCGTTGGGCTTTCTCGGCCACCGTAATCCTGTACTCATTATATACCTGAGACTAACTGTAGTTAATCGTTAGTAATCACATTCCTTGTGAAATCACCAAACCTACTGCTTACCTTATTTGTTCATTATTTGCTTGATTATTTTGAATATTTTCTGTGCTTTTAATATTATTTGTCACATAGTGTTCTTTCATGTGTGAAAGTATACTACACTTTTTAGAATTAAGTTTCCTGAATAGTTCCTGGCTTGGGCATATATTTCTTCATTTCTTAGGGAAAAAAAAAATTTACTTTTACATTATATGCATTCTTAAAATGTTTGAGGACAGTTGTTCTAGCACAGCAGAAATGCTGTGCTATCATGATAATCATGCAGTTATCCTAAACCTAGAAGGATGTGTTTTAACATGGATGGATGGATATATATATGTGTGTGTGTGTGTGTGTGTGTGTGTGTGTGTGTATAGTGTGAACAATCTGAAAGTTTTAAGAACCATGACACTGCTAAAAAAAAAAAACATATTATTTTTTATTTTTTTAAGATGTGTGCTGGTTCTTTAAAACTTTCAGATTGTTCACACTTAAACATCCATTGAAAGGTTCTTTAGAGAACTGAAGTGTTTTTTTTTCGGTAGCATCACTTCAAAGAGTTTTTTTTTTTTTTAGCATTTTAAATGAAGTACTTGGTTGAGACTGTGTTTAATCACAATCAGTATTCATAACGTTTTCACGGTTCATAACTTACTATTTGCTATGCTATGGCATTTAATGCAAGAGGTGGCATCATTATTGTGATCAGTTGTGATCAATTTTGACATTGTGATTAAAGATGTGCTTAGCTGAGTATGTTATGAATGCTGTCAGTATTTAAAGAACGCTGGCCAACTGCATGTTTCGGTACAATGAGAGGGTAATTAAGTCCTGTTCAACTGTTAAACAGACACTGCTGAGAATAAAGGACAGCACAACTGCAGTGTTTGTAACATTTAAGCAGTTGTGTACGGCTGTTACAATAAAAAAAAAAATAGCATTTAAACACAATAAAAAGAGCTCTGTTATGAATGATGACTTCCATTCAGTTCACTTCCAGATTTGTCAGTCATACATGTTTGAATCCAAATTATTGGAAAGCACAAAAAGGTACAGTTCTATACTGTGGGGACCCCCCACCCAATAAACATGACATTTTATGGCTTCTGTGAAAAGGGGCTGGCTGGATCTATTGGATCTGGTGAAACCATAAATCTAAAACAATTTTTTGACGAAGTTTATTTATGTAGTAATATGGCATTACAAATGCCCTGTGTGTCTAATCTAATGTGATATCAGATGTCTTGTATCATCATGTAAAATGACTTGGAAGTATTGTGATGTGATCATTCATTCCTAGTAATAAACATGGACTACAATCATGATGATCATGTGTTTTAACATGAATTTGGCCAATCACAAGGGCTAGTATCTGGTATTGCTGCCGTGATGCTGTAAAGTAGAACTTTTCATAGTTAAATTCCATAAATATTTGTTCAGGAATGACTCTGCACAGTTTCATACATCCAAAACCGCGAGCTCCTTTTCTTTAAGACTAGAAGACTAGACGTTACAACATGTAGGTTCTGAAATATTGCCTGAACTAGGTGAACAATGAGGGGGGCTGGACCTGCTGGTTTGAGTTCATTGTGCTGAGGCTGTTAAACAGGGCACGACCATCATAGCTCATGTGATGTGATGTAATCTTGGCAGTTAAACTAATGGTGATCTTCTGTCTGTCTTCCTGCAGATTTTGATCTTTCAGATGCTTTTGGTAAGTAACAACAGCTTTTGCTCTTACCCTGAGCTTTGAGAGGTTAATCATTTTTTGTGTGTAGCTGGTGGTGTTTTATTCAGGGAACAGCTGGCATGGCGCTGGATTGTCGCTTTCATTCATTTTTTGAAGCTGACAAAGCACAGTAAAGTCAGCCTCCCAGCATGGTAGTATCATGTGACTGGAAGGTCTAGTAAGTGGGTGGGAATTGGAGATGACTAATTTGGGGAGAAAAAGTCAGGAAAAAAAGAAGAAGCTGACATAGTATTTCCAAGTGGTCACAGGTCGTTTTATACCACTTCATTTCACTGTTTTGGCACAACAGTTGCCAGATTGCTTCTATAGTTTCCAGCCCTACAAATGTTGAAAATGCTTGATAAACCACCCACATGAAAATCTAAAGCTTTTTACATAAGTTTTAGTATCCTTTTTGCACCTCTAAGAAGTGCTTGGACAATAATAATAATAATAATAATAATAATAATAATAATGTGATTTGTATGTGCATCTTATTTCCAAAACTTTCAGAACTTGGTCAATGTTACAGATAAATGATTTTGAGTACATTTTAATGCATTGTGTATAATGGGACCCATGATTCGATGTAACCAGAGATGAATGAATAGCAATAATATTGTAAGGCTAAATATTCCTCATTATTCCGCATTATTTAAAACATACCTTTATAGATTATGACATACAGATTGTGGGCCGTTCCCATCTCCTTATTACTATTCATGGTTCTAAAACAGGTATTCAGTCATGCTAGAATCAAAGCTAGTCCTTCCAGCACACTTACTGTCTGAAATAAAAAGCATCTCTATTTTCTATTTTTTAGTGTTCTGCATATAATTTCAGTTCAACAGCTGTGACAATTACATGATTGGATCAGCAGAAATGCTCCAAAATAGCTTTGAATAAAATCTGTTTACGTTAACTCGCACTGAAACTGAAGAACATTTTTGGAGGTACTTGTTTTTCTGTAAACAACGATTATATCTTGCTCATTGTACATCCATCATTCCACTATGTAGATGTTGTCTTTTTGGGTATTTAGAGTGGATATGTGGGGGCCTGTGTATGATTTCCTGCTCTTTTTCAATGCTGTTATCATTTATAGTGTTAGCGTAATGTTAATTATGGTATTTTTCTTTAAAGACCCTGAGCCGACTCCAGCGAAACCAGGTAAAGTTATATTATGTCTTTAATTTATGAACACTTCATTTTATTATGTGTGTATATAGCTTTTTTTAGCTGATATAAGCATGTGTACTGCATAGACCTAATATATTACTTGTTCAGTATTACTTTATTTCTTTGGTGTTTTTGTGGTGTGTGTGTGTGTGTGTGTATATATATATATTTTTTTTTTTTAAATTTTTTTTTTATTATTATTATTATTATATATATTTTTTTTGTATGAAAATGGTGTACACATTTGAATCCAGTAAATTCAGTGCAGCACTTGCTCAGTGCATGCTCTTTAATGGTGGATAGGAACTTGTAGAGTATATACAGTCATATGGAAAGTTTAAACAACCCTAGTCAGGTGACGTGCTTTTGTTGATTTTCTGACTGAACAAACTTAAATTGTGCAAAACATGTCATTTTGTCATTTGACCAGAGGCACCCAGTCTTTTTTATGACTCTAGAACCTGCAGTTTTAAACAAATCTACAATCAGAAAATAATAATAATACTAATAATAATAATAATAATAATAATAATAATAATTGATCCTGGATGTTGGTTCTACTATAATAGCATGCAATTAATAATTACTGTTCCTACAGGCAAAGCTCCCCCCAAGACCGCAGATGATGGTGAGGCCATATGCAAGCTTAATGATACACATGCGCACACACAGCCTCTTGTTAGAGTCTGTATAAGATGCTTAATGTATTTTAAACACTTTGGACATGTCGCTGTTTGCTTTCCCCCAGGTTTATTCGACCTTACTGATGCCCTTGGTCCAGGTATGGTCTTGATTTTTGAAGCTCTGATATACTTAATGTATTGGAGTACGTTGCAGTGGCTGAAGGTTTGGTTGTCGGTTTCCCTGAGTGGTGTTTTTTTTGTGTGTGTATTTGAACCACTCTCATCTTTTCAGACCCACCAAAGGAGCCAAAGAAGCCTGCAGGAGACCCATCCAAAGCCGGAGGCACTGGTAAGAGACTCTTTAGAAGTGTTTTAGTCCTTTAACATGCTCATCATTGCATCATGTAAAGTTCTTAATCATAACAACTTTGAGCCCACAGTTTTTAAATTGAGCATCTATCAGTCTATTAATAGTATTAAAAAAGCATTTTCAAAGATTTGCACAGATTGATGTCAATTAAATGAATAGCACACTGCTCCTTTCATTCACAGTTGGGTGCACTAGCGTGTTCACTCGTATCCCTTAAACTAATGACATATCAAAACATCATAACTCAGTTATTCAGTATGCCATGATATTGAATGCGCACGGTAACGTCATTGCGGACACTTTGAAATACCATTGCTGCAGTTTAGTGAAACAAGCTTCAGTTGACCTGGAGGGGGCAGGAGGTGGGGGGAGCCACCCTTGTTAGCTTGATGTTAGCATGCAAATGAGCATCTAATTTCCCTGCTAGAAGAAATCCCACGTCATGAATGTTTTCACATGAAGCACTGTTATACAGCCTAAATACACCAGAATGTAACTGCTGTATCAGGTATTTAATGTGACACAGAAAGTCTGAATGAGAAGCATGTAACTTCAGCTTCAACAGAAAGTGTTCGTGCGCATCATCGTTAGCTTCGCATTGACCAGAGATTCAAAGCCTAAAGGCACGCTAGCAGAAGTTAGCATTAGTTTTGACATTTGTGGCCCAAACTGAAGTCTGCTCTAGAGGCTGAAGGCCTAAACACTAGAGGCTGATGCAGCATCAGAAATGTAGTCCCCCGGTGTATTTCCGATAGGACCCTGCGTTAGCTCTCTCTGACTAGAAACGTGCCCGTATGCAGTGAAAAGGTGCTAGGTTCAGCATGGAAAATGTTAAACCCGTTTTAGCTTTTTCTGCAACGGATTCTAACAGTGTGGCATGTCAACCAATAGAAACATGGATGGGTAGGCACAGGCAGAAGACCGATGAGAATCCAAGATGGCGGACAGGCTTTTCTGTAGACTGTGTACACTTTTGCTGTTGTATATGGCTTCTTTGCCTTTTTGGTTGTGCTTGGCTCTGTATTGCCATCACCAAAATTTTCTTTTGATTGTTCATATTTCTTTGATTCTGGTCCACTTGTTTTGTTTTATGCTGGATTTCAAACTACATGAGTTCCACCTCTAGTTGGGTACACGCCTTACGTTCTACCACTGTTTCTTTGTATCGTCTCAACGTGTAGGCACTCTAATAGAACTGGTTCATCAATGTAACTCTGTAATCAGAACTTTTGGAAAAAGATGAAAAATGTGTTGAAAACTGGTAAAAAAAAAAGTATGGTCCCAAGAAGTCACATTCTTGAATGAGTTTCTATGACAATGTGAGAAGATAGTTTGGACTACAGTAACGATAAAAGAAGGTTTATTTTTGTAGTAATCATTGAGTGTAGTTATGTAGTATCATATGAAGTATGATATGATAACCAAAGTGACTAATCCAAACAACTCTGTTAGCACTGCCAGAGGTACAGTTGATAAGACATTAAGAGACAGTATCTCCCGGTCGACGCGTTCATTTCCTCTGCAGTATCCAGTAGGTCTCAATATCTTGGATAGTGAATGGTTGATTCAGAGTTTGATTGTTATCTCAGGTTGTTTACTGGTTTTGTGTTTGATTGACAGGTGATTTCAGCCTCTCGGATGCCACTGATAATGGTACGAGCAGCTGCATTTCGTTCATATTTATAAGTATGTGCGTGGGTTTGTTTGTGTCTCTGTCTGGCTGCATGTGAGAGTTTGCCTCTGTGTGCTGAATTGGTTTATAATGATAATTAAATGTGTCCAAATGTTCATTTTTCTTGTAGATCCAGAGAAACCAGGTGGAGGTAAAACACAAACACACACACGCACATGTGCGTGCCTACTGCCGTGACTGACAGAGGGTCTTTCCAGACTGTGTATGCCTATTTATAAAAAGACAATTATAGCACAACCACGGTGCCAATGAATAAGACTCCCCACATGGACACACAGCCATATGACCTTTGCCTCTTTTAAAAATGCCTTTAATTCACTTTAGGCTGTGTTTAGTGTTCAGCAGAATAAGAATCAGGTTATTAATATATTCTAAAAAATAAATAATAGAAATTTATACTGTTAATAACTTTGTGTTGTCTGTTTGTACAGATCCGAAGAAACCAGTAGTTCCACCCAAAAGTGGAGGTAGGTATACTTTGGTGTGTGTGTGTGTGTCTGTGTGTCTGTGTGTCTGTGTGTCTGTGTGTCTGTGTGTCTGTGTGTCTGTGTGTCTGTGTGTCTGTGTGTGTGTGTGTGTGTGTGTGTGCGTGTGTCTGTGTGTGTGTGTGTGTGCATATGCATAAAGCTATTTATTTTTGGTTACTGATGGGAAGATTAGCGTTAGAGTTCACAAATACACCAACCGAATGCTTCATTAAGTAGACTTCCTCTCGACACTCTTTATCCATTTAATCTGGCCCCACTCCTGGCTGCTTCAGCAAACTGCTGCCAGTCATTTTAAGCAACATAACATTTTGATGGTGTGTGTAAGTCGCTGTCTTTGGGAATTATACAGTTCTTTTTAGTAAGCTAATGTGGGCTACTCATCTATCTAGCATGCTAGGTATTGTTAAGGCAAACAGTTCATTAGCCAGTGTTAGATTCTGTTCAATCCAAAAAAACTGCAAAATGTAGGGGAGAACAAGAGTATGTCATGGGACATGTTGTTATTGTCATATAAACACACTTGAAGTTCTTCAGGGGTTCCTTAGTTAAAGGCAGTGTTTATTTTTAGAAATGTTTTGTATGGTTGTGTATAGAAGCTTTTGAAAGAGGTTCTATATGGCACTAAAAAGGTTATAACAGTAGAAGAACCATAGAAGCATATTCAACACAACCATGCAAAGAACCGTTAAAGCATGAAATGGGTCTATATAGAACTCATGGTTTTACATAGAACTAAGTGTGTAGGTAATATAGCTATTCATGTAGTACATACGAGACATACATTTTGTTCCATTAGCAGCAAGATATCAGTTCTTACATGTATTATAGAGATTATCACATATTGCATGTATATCATTTATATTGCCCAAAAAGTACATTTATAAAAGAAGCTACTGTGTTTTTTGACAGCAAGGATATGTGACATACATGGGTGGTTACATGTAGTGTGTATGTGTGTTTAATTGATCATTCACTCCTGTATTCAGTGTTGTCCTAATGGCTGTGGGCAATCAGGTAATGTGTTCCATTGTTTTATGGAGGTGAATTTAGCGATTCGGACTTGGGTGATGTGGCTGGCGGTAATGAGTACAAGCCTGATGCTGGTCGAGGCGGTCACGGAGGTAGTAATTCTTATTTCTTGTGCCTTTTCCCCGTTATTGCACGTCTTCTGAACATAGAGTTCTCAAAATCAGTGCAGGATCAATGAGTGCTGGAAAAGCAAGGAGTACTTACTGTTCATTGCAAAACTAGCGTTACACAATGTAATTGGAAGTTTATGGAAAAGCCTGCTCTCTTTCATGAATCCAAACCAAATGTATGTCTCTTCTGCGCCACAAGAGGTTAGCAGTGCCTGAAGAAGGAAAGAACGGAAAGATAGAAATTCGTGGTTACTACAGTAAATGAATGCCACATGTTGGAGCTTTCGAATCGCATTCAGGGTCCCACCCTGGACAAATGAACTTAAGTAACCTCTAACAGAATCAGTCTCCCCACGCACAGGCAAATCCAGCCTGTTTAAATGCTCCAAAGCAGCAGTCCTTTCAAAAGAGCAACGTGAGGTCTTTACTGACTGCCTCTCGACATCAGAGATGGTTATACGGTTATTTTAATTCACTTGTGTTCAAAATTTGAGATCAATATCAATAATTTGGTTGTAGATAATCGAATAAAATTTTTCTAATATACTAGTTTAGTGCAATTGTATTGGGGTATATGTGTGTGGGTTTTGTTTATGCTAATTGTATATATATTTTTTCCCTTTGCCGAAGTCTTTAAAAGGCTATTTAACATTGAATTAGATTTTCAAAATGGTGCGTTCAGTATGATCAAAGTCATAAAAAAAAAAAAAAAAAAAACGTGCCCACACTGGACACATGTTTAGATATTACTGGTATTTCGAAGCAATCTAAAGCCCTATTAGAGTTAAATAGTTTAGCAGAGATCCAGGAATCTATCTGACGAGGCCTTTAGCTGGCTGAATCAAACGGGATGAAGTGTCTGTGTAGTTTGCCCAGATTAACAGATTAACTCAGTTAGCCCGGACATTAACAGACCACAAATATGCTCCTTGTATTGAGTTAGCAAAAGTGCTTTGAAATGTGTTGAAAGTGTATTGAGAATTCTGTGGATTACAAGTGTGTGTGTTTGTGTATGTGTGTCTGTCTCCAGGACGAGCTGCTGACACTTCCTACGACTCCGATGGTAAATATTACAGTTATTAGCATGCCGTATTACCCTGAACAGCTTGAAAAACACAGCATACAGCCACCAGAGTCCAACTACAGAGCTGTATTCAACTAACTATTAAATAATTTAAAAAGCTGAATGTTATGTGTAGCCTTCTGATATCTTAATTTGTTCCTTCTGTTCTTCTGTTTAGGTCATAGTGGAGATTCTCAAGGTAAATACACAAAATTGCTATCTATTTTTAGAACTTGTCTTCAGATCAGATAAAAACACATTTCTCGTATCTCAGATTTTAACTAGGTTAGGGCTGGCCTCAGCAACATTTTACTGGCTTTGTAACTCTCTCGTTCGAATACAGCTTATATAAGTAATTCTTTGTACACGTTATGCAGTAAAAGTTGGATTTAGCGTTAGTTGTTTTAAGTGTAGTTGTTTTTGGGGTTTTTTCGGTCAAGTTATTTTATTTGACTAGTTCAGCTTTTTTGGCATGGAGAACAGCAGGGTGACATCAGTCATACATACATATAGCGCAGACATAGCTAGCTTGACCTCAGTCATAGCCGGGTTTCAGCCTGCCACTGTTTTATTTGATTTTAGTTAATCTTCTGTATGATTTGATATGTTCTATTTCTTTATTTACCTTCGGTTTAACTTTTACTGTTCTTTTTTTTTGTTTTTGCTCTTTGACTTTTTAGCGGTGTTTGTACAGTATGGGGTTTGCTTAAATTAGATTTCTACACTTGGATTTACCTACAGTATTATAATGTATCTTATTTGTTTTATATTTTAATTGTTTTATTATATAAATTCCTCTTTTTCATTTTCCTTTAGTATTTTATGTATCTGCTCGACTACATCGTAAATGAGGGTCACGCTCACTGTACTCCGAGTTTATCTCAGTCATAGATGGCTTGAGCTCGGTCATAGCCAGTTTAAGCTCAGCCTTAGCCGGTTTGAGCTCAGTCATCTGTGTCCACAGCATAAGGAGTTGCTGGCTAGAGTGGCCAAATAGAGTACTAAATAAAGAACTGATCACCAACGTAATGAACAACAAACGGATATATCCATCAGCCACGTGGGTACACCATTAGGTACACCAGATTATACCCACATTCATTGTCCATGTTTTCAGCTGTACCTTGTTTCCTCTACAATTGCAGACTGTAGCACATCTGTTTCTCTGCATACTTTATCCTCCTTTCACCCTGTTCATCAATGGTCAGGAGCCCCACAGGGCCACCACAGAGCAGGTATTATGTGAGTGGTGGATCATTCTCAGCACTGCAGTGACACTGACATGGTGGTGCGTTAGCGTGTGTTGTGCTGGTATGAGAGAATCAGACACAGCAGTGCTGCTAACAAAGTATACGTACAAACAGATGCACTACAGTCTGTAATTGTAGAACTACGAAGTGCTTTTATATGGTAAGTGGAGCGGCATTTTTGTCATTATTGCATTTAAAATAATACAATCAATCAATCAATAAAAAGCGGTTCCCAACTGCTGAACTGGTGTATAGCGTTACATTGCATGACATTTGCTTGTAGGGGATAGTTATTTTGATGGTCTTCAGAGTATAGTAAAAGCACTGCTGCATTGTTGTACATCTGGAAGGAAGAGTTTATAGCCCTTTGCATTCAGGAACCTTACTCACCAGTCTGTATGACATTGCTAGCGGGTTCATGTGAAATTGTTTTCCTGGAAACTGTTTAGTCGGAACGTGTCACTGTCCATGTTCCTCTCCCAGTAGAGTTAGCTCGGCTATGATGTGCTTCAGCTTTAACAATGCTGTCGTGCCACTGGCACCGTTCACCGAACGCAGTGGGTACAGTGCACTTCTGTAATGAAAGTAAAGAAATGGCTGATTTAAGGATGCATGTTGTTTTTTTGTTAGATAAGTGGCATTGTTTAAAAAAAAAAACAGAACTGGAAACTAAACGATGGATACCCCCTATTTTGAATTTGAAACTGTTTTTTTTTTTTGTTTTTTTGCCAAGCCCAAAAATCGATGTGTGTGCATACAGTATATCCACCTGTTCAGCCCATAAAAGTGTTTTAACCCAGGCTGAATTTGAATGAGGCTCAAGTCAGGACAGCCAAACAGATCAAACCTTTGTATATGCTAGCTGTAAAAGTTTCCATTAAAAGAACACAGAACTGTGTTTTTCAGAATTATGAGAGTTATAATAGATAAACCCACACAAATGTCAAAACAGTATAAAATATAAGACATCTATGTAGGGTGTTGCCCCTCTAACCTGCAGGCTTATTATTCTATAACCACTACGAACCAGGTCCGTTTGTTATGTAATTACGACAGTCACATGGGCTTTCATACAGGTCTCTGAAGATGTAAGAGGTTAACATGTTAGAGCTGTGTGGCTGCAGTGATTGGTTTACTGCTGTCACTGCTACCTAAATTCTAAGTGGCTGGTAGACAGAAAAGTTTGACCCACTACTGTGGCGTTGTGGTTAGAAGAGGTTGTCAACGTGGGCAAAAGTTTTTGATCATCCGCTGCAGCCATCCTGAAGTGAAATGGAGACTGGTCTTGTTTTTAGTAATTAAATAATTAATATCTGAGTACTAAAATAAGAGTAAGGACAGAACCTGAAACCATATGTATGTAGATGCACAACAAGCCAGTAGTGTAATGAGTAGTTTGTGTGAGTGTGAACTTCTATTACTTACCCTGCTGACAAAAATGGATCAGACCATCAAGTATTCCATGCTGGTTTAAGCTGGTCACCTAGCTTGGCCTTGATGGTTGACCAGCATACCTGCTTTCAAAACTCAACATAAGCTAGACTGCTGCAGTCAAGCTGGTCTGTGCTCCGTTTTTCTAGAAGGGTTGTCCTATTGCTCCTTTGGTGTACAGTCATACGCAAAAGCTTGGGCACCCCTGGTCAAATGTGAAAACAAGTTATCACATCCTCTACAGGGTACACCCTTAAATATGGCAGCTTTCTGTAAATTTTCATGCACGACTTTTGTTTATTTGCTGAGTTTAACAAAATGTGCCGCTGCTTTTTCACAGGCTATGCTGCATGTTCCACTTGAAGTTCTCTTTTCACTTAAATATTTAATTTGACAGGGTTTTCAAACTTTGCATATGACTGTATGTTCATATGTGACATTAATAAAGCAAAACAGCTCTTTGTGAGACATACGATTGACTAAAGTGACTAAAATGTCTTATTTATCTTGAGTTTGATGGACAGAAACGATTTCTCTAATGGTCATATACTGCAGCGGGATACGTTAACAGCAAGCTTAGCTTGATATGGTTTAATTTGACCCGATATGCTGGTGGTCTTGCTGCATTCCCACATGGAGAACTTTGAGTTGTTGAATGAACTCCAGAACTCTCTTGTTATTGAAAGCATGAAGTCATTTACTAGATTTGATGGTTTGGTTTGAATTGGCTGTCCGTTGTGTGAGAGGCCATGCCCTAAATCTCTGCTTCGATATCCTGTCGTTGCAGACCTAAACCAGCAGTGGCTGAAGCTCCTGAAGTTACTAGGGGATAACATTCCAGAAGGCCTCCATGCCTGGATTGCCAACTCTAGACAAGTTATAACGTCCCTTATAGAAAGGGTGATGGAGCTCCTGGAGCTAGCAGAGGGACAGAACCAGTCCTAAATGACTTGATCATTACTGTTTATTCTTTTTTCTTTCTTTCTTTCTTTCTTTTTCTTTTCTTTTTTTTTTCCTTTTTCTTTGGCCAAATTTTCAACCATGTCCCATGTTTGGTTACTGTAGGTGGCATGGTGGTTTGGCCTGGTGGTGAAGACGTTGATGGTATTACTTGTTTTATCATGTTTACAAAGTAGCTCTGTTGTTTCGCTAGGATGCTATCTGCGCGTGCAGTGGTATGAGGTCATTTTTGTTTTCCTGTGTGCCTTATGAAGGGTGTGAGATGTTGTTTTAAGCTTTTTTTAACTAGTAAGCTATCTTTTGTACGAATTTGGTAGTAGATAAAGTGCAAAATGTTTTGACCCCTCTGAAACATTCGCTTCCAGTCTCCACCCTTTTTTATCCACTTCCTGTTCCTTATTTTCCTCCCTGTCTTTTACTGAATTTCTCTTCACTTTTCTTATTATCAGAGTGACCTGGTTTTACTTTGAGTTCAGTGGATATCTGCTAGCATGCTTGGGCTGTTGTTCCAGTGCCTTTGGTGTTGCGTTTAGACAGAACCAGCTTCTCCGCTGTGGTTTTATGGTATGGAGTTTTCCCCCTGGGGCATGGTTGGAACATTCCTCTCCTGAACTCTCTGCTGCTTACTCTGCCTTTTCCCCAGTGCTGCAACATTTCCGCACTTTTTCTGCAGTACAGCTTCTGTTCAGACATAAACGACTTGGGTAGCTAACATTGCCATCAGCATAGTCTTCCAAGTTATGAAATTACCTCAGAGCATGACTGAGGACTGAGATCTGCTTGACATGCATGTTAGTTTGTCTTTTTTTTTTTTTTTTGTCCTTTTTGTACGTTTGTCCTGCTGCCCTGTGTTTGTGCTATATGTGGTTTCTGATGGCATACAACTCTGGACGGTTTAGAAGGGCCTAATTTTAACTTTTTTTTTTGGTTACCCTTAGACATAATCTTCAGTCGCCAACCAATACTTCACCAAGAACTAAAAGTGGACTAAAGAGGACTAAAATGTTTGTGATCTGTCTAGTTAGTTAACTGTTTTTCTGTTCTGTGTTAAGGCTAAATGGGCCACTTGGTTGCATGCTAGCTTTAAAAGCTAAGCTTTTAAGAAGCTAATCGTTTCCCCTCAACTGCTAACTGCTAACACCAACAATGGTCTTCTTCTCAATTTTAAGCTTTTTGTGTATTCGTTTATTTGTAACTCTTCCATTGCTAACAGTAATTTCCTGGGGTCTTAGTTTCATAGGGACTGTCCTTGTTTCTGGTGACCTGTCCTTGACACTGTCCCTGCTTGTAACTGATTTAAAAACACACCAGAAAGTCTTAAGAAAGACCTGGTAGCAGAGCTGATGGACAGACGTCTGGCATTGTGCTTGTTTTGGCCAACAGAAATGATGTCTACTAACCATTTCCACCACTTGCTGGCCTAGTATTGGAGAATACTGCTGTATGAATCTCCAGCAGAAGCTGGCAAGTGTCAAGTGAGTCCACAACATCAACACAAACGTCTTTTCAAGACACTCGGTAACCCAGGGATTAAAAGCAGGGGTGCCGTTCAGAGAATTGAATCACACTGCCAGGTGATAGGTGGGTTACTTGATCTGTATAGGCATATAGTCTACCTGAAGCATTTAATTAAACTGTGTCACTTTTTCAGCCAACCATATATGACATATGGCACATATTGACAGCAAGCGTCTCTGTCTCTCCAGAACTGGGACTAGTCAAGGGGTGTGTGTGGGGTCCGGCTATTGAGCTGTAGTTTTTTTTTTTTTTTTTTTTTTTTTTAAGCATTTCATAGATAAAAACATTGGTTACATGCTGACCACCAAACTGAAAATGTCCCGCAGAAATCTGCTCACCTTACTTCATATCAGTGGTTTTGGCTTTGTTTTATCTTTATAGTGTACTTCTTATCTCCTTATCGTATGCTAACTCAAAGCTGTTGAGAGGCTACTTGGTTTGAGCTTTGTTTTGGTTTGTTTGCTTATAGCCCCTTCAATTGCTAACAGATGGCTAACATGGCTAACAGCAGCCTTCTAACCTTACAATCTAAGGACGTCGGAGCACGAATTAGGATCAAGCTTTGCTTCATACAGGCATGGTTTGTGGGGTCTTCGTTTTCTATTTTCTCCATATCTGTCCCCGTTTAGTCTAAACTGTTTCTGCATTTTCTGTGCTTCAGCTTTAAAAGTGTCTCCTGGTGGTATTCTAACTTAAAGCTCTTGGAGTCTTCTGTTTTGAGCTGTTTTTTTATTTTTTATTTTTTGCCCTGAGACATATTGTGTCATAACAAGCTTACCTCCAGTCTATTCCTCACCCTCGGGTTGGCCTGAGAGAGTCCATGCCAAAACACATACCATGCATTCAGCCCACACATAGCATGCGTTCACCCCTCAGGGAGGAGGAGAGATCAAACTGAGCCTTGGAGAAATGAAGAAGTCATGCATGTGTTCCTCACTTTCTGTGAAAGCCTGCTTATATTCGGAGATGAGAGAGGCGGTTTATTTCAGAGGGGTTCTTTGTGTTTCTGTTGTGCAGGTTGTTTGATGTTTACTATGTTTGAATAGCCCTTGGGATACTGTTTTGTTTTGAATGGACAATATCGTATTCCCTGTTTGTTGCTGACATGGGTGTTTTTTTTCCCCCCCATTCTTTTTTTTTAAACTTGTATGCCTTTGGCTGTTTCTGTTCTGTGGTGGTGGCGGTTCACTTTTTCCACATTATTAAATGTGCACTTGGCGAAGATTTAAAGTGTTTGCTTGTGAGATCCTCCAAAAGGCTGCAGATGCTTTTTCGCGTTTGTGTTCACTTTAATAAACTCTCAGTGAAAGGTGAAACCATTTCGAGCTCCTTTGTTGGTCAGGCCCCAGCTCTTTATTCGCTTCTAAGCAGATATCACTGGTAAAATGCCATCCACGCCAGTATGTTCAGAATGTGTGAGTCAGAGGCCTCGTCTGCCTCAGGCTGTGTAAGCAAAAGTGAACTGCTGTTTAATGATAGTTGAAGATGTAGTTTGGATTCTAGATCTTTGGAAAGACATTTTTTTTTGTTTCTAGCTACAATATGCCAAATATTGACTTAAAATCTGAAAATAATAACTTATTTTTTAATATATTGGCTTACTGTGTGGAAATAATGTCTTAAGTTCTGAAAAATATTGACCTACTGTGTATCTCATGTTCATGTCTTAAACTTGAAACTTGATTGCTTAATTCAGCGATCTAATGAAATGTTATTGTCTCAGATTCCTAGGAAAATAAGTTAAATTAAGTCATTATCTTTTTATCATTTCCATAATTTTTTTGAGGATCCAAGTAAATATTTTGAAATATGTTGCCATGTGTACTACTGTAAACCTGTTTCAGCTTCATGCAATATGGACGACCATGAATATCAGCCATCCTCTGTGACTAATGCTGTGGTAGAGCATGTTAGTTGTGGGCCGTAGTACAAAAATATAACAGCACAATACTTTTAGTAGATTGGTAAAAGTCAATTATTAAAATAAGATGTCATAAAGCAATGTGATCTAAACAGATGCTCGCTGCTACATTATGTAGCCATACCATGTATCCTAAAAAATCATCAAAATCATGTATTTTATTTTATTTTTTTTACTTTTCTACGTATTTTGAACACTGCAGCTGTGCTTTACATTGTGTGAAAATATCTTGACGATTGGACCAATAGAAATGTTCCAAAATAGTTTGGAATAAAATCTCTTCACTCTCTTCAACTTGGATTGAAAATAAAGAATGGTTTTGCCCTCTCCTGTAAAATGACCATATTGAAGACTTTGGTCAGCAACGATATGCTGTTTACAAACGCTGATGATACTCATGATCTGTTTAAAAAGTATAACATGATGAAACAATAGCAATGTAGAAAATGTTCTACTGTGTTAATACACCTCAGAATATTTTTAATAAGATCAGTGATCCTCCTTAAGAAGGAATTTCGTCTCAAAACCCGCGTTCGCAGTTGTGCATACTGACATTTACCAGTGCTTGCTTACTAGGGATTTGTAGGTAAGAACAATCTACACACACCCAAGGGCACAAAGGTGTGAACAGTTCCTCTGGTTAAAAACCTGTCATGAACCCAACAGACTTTTTCTTAGAACAAAGCTTATGAACAAAGAAAAAACTAGGGGAGACGTTGGTGAGTGAGGCCTGTTGACTGTATGACAGAGTTTTGACCCTGGCTGTATTATGTCATACAAGGTTGGTTCCAATTAAACTAAGTCAGCCAACACATATCTTTTGCAAAAAGACTTATATGAAGCTGTATGATTGTGAAATTGCAGTATAAACCTGAATAGTAATCTACAATTTGTATGCCTTTTTATAATACACCTGGAGTACTGTTTATTAGTACTCTATAAAACACACTGTAGTAACGGTCAGAAGTTAAGATTCTTATAGCAATCCTGTGAAAGTCCTAGTATTTCTGTAGTTCTTTTTTTTTACCAAGGACTGGATTCAGTACAGTTCACTGTGGAGGATGTGTGCTTGACTAATCAGCGTCGTCATGTCGGGGTTTTTTTTTCCTGTTTTTTTTGGATTTGTAATAATGACTCACTTGTCTAGAACATGCTCTCCCTTCCCTAGAATGAAGGCCTACATGTCCAGGCAATAGATGCTGTTGCCTAAAAGTCATTGTAACCTATTTTATCAATCACATAGTTCTGAGTGTTGTATTGCAAACCACATGCAGTGCAGCTCACCCTGTAGGTGATTTGTGTATCCTGTAGATCGCCTGCTTTTAGTACGTTGAACAGGGAATGGAATTCCTGTGCTACACTGACACCTAGCGGTAGAAAGGCATACTGCTTTTTTAAAAAATTGGCTTCAGTTACCTTGAATGACTCTGCCTCAAATTATCTTTTTACTTACTTACTTTTGGTTCTGATTGGCTGGCCTGTGTTATGCCTCATCCAAAAAGCCATCTAGACTAGGTAAATGTGCTGGTTTTCTCCCATTGCAAAAAACGTAGCTTAGTTTCCATGTATGAGCTGTATGAGAGTGAATGGAACTTTGTAATGTTTGCATGTTTACATGTTACATTGAACTGTTTTATTAAAAAAAAAAAAAAAAAAAGAAATGAAAAGAAAAAAGAAAGCTTTGTAGATGATTCAAATACATTTTGAGAGCAGTATTCTAAATAGTGTCCAGTAGGGTATCTGGTTAATTCATGATTCATATCTTCAGTTTCTTAAGAGGTGGGGAACTTGCAGGATCTCTGTGAATATGTACTGTTTCTGTAATTGTGTTCCTTTTTGTCATGTAGCTGCACAAGGTGGTCAGATGGCCGGCATCCTCAGCGCAGTGGGTGTGGCTATACTTGGCGCCGCCTCCAGCTACTTTGCTTACCAGAAGAAGAAACTCTGCTTCAAGATGCAAGGAGGTGGGTGTTGCCTGTAGAGAGATGAGTAAACGGCAACAAAGGAATACACAAGCGGTTTTCAACCTAAGCCTTATTGTCCGTCTCATTCGTGGGCAGTCGATGACCAGGGGTGATCATTTTGAGATTATGAAACGTACTCACAATAAAAGCCAGTGGGCAGCTGTTTTCAAAAGTAGTGGCCTTCCTAGTGGCTCCTACTCCAGTCTCATATGCAACAGCCCCTGGCCAAATTACATGTTTTGGAAGTTTTCCGAATCTCAAATGGCTCCGTATTCCTTGTATAGTGCACTGAAAGAGTCACAAAAGTATAGCTTTTACCATAGATTGTACTTTCTACAGCTCTATAGACCTTGGTGAACGTTTACTTTGACGTTCGTGTTTGTTTTGCAGTGCCACTAGCGCCCCTAATGGTGGCACAGCGAAGTTACATCTGCCATCTGGCAGTCAGTGTCAGATTACAAAGCCCCAGAAAGCTGGGGCCTCAACAGGTGGCTCTGTGGCGCAATGGATAGCGCATTGGACTTCTAAGTAACACTTAGCGTAGTGATTCAAAGGTTGTGGGTTCGAGTCCCACCAGAGTCGAGGTTTTTAATTAAACGCTGAATACAATTTGGAGTTGACAGGACTCCAGGTTAATATAGGGGAAGTCTCACGTGGCACACTGAGTAACTTTATTTATTAATTTATTTTATTGTGTGTGTGTGTGTGTGTGTGTGTGTGTGTGTGTGTGTGTGTGTGTGTGTGTAGGAACTGACCCCGAGAGTGGTGTTAACCACTCTGGCACACAGTCCGAACCCCAAGGTAAATCAACTCATATGTACTTGTTACTCTAGAATTACATTAATAAATTATAATTTATTTGATTTATCTGAAAAGATCATGATGTTTTAATCCCTTAAAATGGAAAATAAGATCATAAGCTCATTCAGATGATTAGTATAGTTAATAGTTTACTGGCTATTGTCTAGTAGCAAATACATGTAGTAGGAAATGTAGGAAATACTACTAAATTAATGCAAATGTATTAAACTACTCACCATCCAAAGCCCACAGTATATGTGTTTTAATTATATGCTGACATGCCAAAATTCATGGGACATGGGCTAGAAGAGGTCCTACACAATACTAGTCCCGACACAGTGCAGCAACTCAATCTGGCATCACTTCCACAAGTGGATAGAAAACATCTGAACGGAAGTTGTGCCATGCTGTCTGGATAGCCACCCACAGCTCATCAATATGCATATCCACATCCATAAATGAATGATTGAGCTCATGTTGGGTGAACATGCAGGCCACATCAATCGTCTGAACTCTCCAGAATGCTCCTCGACCCAGTTTTGGGATAACCCGATTGGGTTCCCATCACACAAAGTCCTTGAAAGCAGATGCTGCAGAAAGCTAAAGAACGGTGCGCTGACCTGCAGGATATGCATGTGGGGGCTCCCGCATTGAATGTGGATGTGATTATGGCCAGAGCCACTTGTCTGTTCGCACAGACAGTTCTAGCCAGATGCTGCCGATCATGATCGTTAGCACCCGTGGGTGGCCACTGCACTGTCCTCTGTGGGTGGAGATTGTTTCTATGACATATTCCTGGTACACATGTGGATTGAGGAATAATTAAATCCACAACTTCGGAAATGGAATGTCCCCTTTTCTGGCACCCATTATCATGCCTCTTTCGATAATTCACCTAATCCACTGTTCAACCTCATTCGCAAGATAACACTCCATACCTTATAGAGGTGTGGGCGTTCCCAAGGGTCCTCTGGAGTTACGTGACTTTATAGTCAATATACATACTGCTATCCCAGGACTTCTGGTGTGTCAGTGTATATTTTAAAAATTCAGTGTAACCAAAATTCTATGTGGGCTTAATGAAATGATATGCGGTGTGACATGTTTATATGTTAACATTCTTACTGTATTATTTTGTGTAGGAATTTTTTAACTATTATATTCTTTTTTTCATTTCTGCAGTTCTCAGCAACCTTCTGAAATCGTCCTAACTCTGTCAGGGATGCATCTCCTAAATGCATGTACAGATAACAGAAGATTGAGGAGAATATGATGAGAATCTGAAGTTGATGCGTTTCGAGATTGTAATGGCCTTTCATGTTTGTCTTTTGATTGTCTTTGCCGTTTCATTTGAACGATATTTCTCTCTTTAGTTGTGTAAATTGTTTTGGATTTTTAGATTTTTTCCAGCGTGTTTATTGCAGGTTTTACATAAAGGTTTGCTTTAAAACTTGAACAGCTGTATTCTCATATGTTATTGAGAATACATAATTAAACAGATCTTTTAGTCATATTAGCCTCTTCATGTTATTGTAGTGGTATTGAGGAAATTGTCATACTCAGCACTTTAACTGAAAGGAAGCACAGAAAATGAACTAACAAAGCACATAAATTGACCTTAGTCAATGGTATACATCATTTCATTTGACATGTTGCTAATTTGAAAGTCTCATTTTCTTAAGTCATATATAAATATAGTACAAATATAGCATCAGTAGTGCCTATGTGCATTGTTTTATTCTTGCAGTAGAAAATTGAAAAAGCTGGCTGTATTTTAATGTAATATTTGGTATAACTGTAATACATGTATGGTATCTTACAGTATGCTCAGCATATACAGTACTGTGCAAAAGCCTTGAGCAAACAAGAAAACTTCAGCTGGGCAGTAAGGATTTTTTACACTATATAACATTAGAATAATATTATAATATAATATTATTAATATGCTGGTAACAAGAATTGCCTTTTTGCATCACATGGATTTATTAAGTTTCTAATGTTAGTATACATAAAATAAACACTTATTGCGCAGATAAATTACTTTACATATACTTTTCTCAGATTTTTGCGTTTCCCCCCCGACAACACTGCATTTGAGTTTGGAAGTCTTGGTAATTAGACAAATCTTCCTAAATACAGAAATTTTAGTAAGATGCATAAGTGTGGCCCCTTTGCCTCACCTATGATTGTGCAAATATTGAATTTCCATTCATGATGTTTAGAATTCTATTGTTTTGATGCTGTAACCAGTGTAAAATAGAATGAGTGGTAATAATGCTGTGTTAAATAGTATTGTATGTAGGAGTTGTAGGAGTACACAGCAGTGAATGTTTTAAATGCTTCCTTTATTCCGTGCATACTTTCTGATATTGTTACAAGCTGATATGGGGGTAATGTATACGCTGCCATATCTTTTACATTTCTGCCTTGTTTTTTTTTTTTTTTTGTACAAAGCGGGTACAAAGAGTTTTGATTATGAGGTTTGTTGTTCAAGACCTCCTTTTAACCCTCTAGATGATTATCAGTAATCACATATCACTAACGGCTGTGTATATGATGAAACAATGTTCGGGTATACTGACTACACTAATATGAGCATTTGTATCCATATGTAATCTGCTTCTTTGTTAAGAAATGCAAGTGTCCTTTTCTGTTGTAAATGATGATGATGATGATGAAGAATGTTTCACATTTTCAGTTTTTAGGATTTAACTGTAAATATTTAAATGAGGCTAATTTCTGTCTTTGGGTTCAGGCAGAGGTTTAGGTTTGTTTTGCCTGCCCTGCCCAAGATGAAATAAGTTAACTAACATCTGGATAGTTTGTGATTGAAGCCTGAGTTTGTAAGCATCCAGTGCTGATTGGTGTTTCCTGAGTGATAACATTGTTTTGAGTGCCCTTCAATTGATGTTGTTAAGAATTGAACCAAATAAAGCCACTGACCATTATGGGATGAATAACCATAATGTAAACTCCCATACTGAATATTGAATATTCATTTTAGACACATATATGCTGTCATTTATCATCTGTGTAATTGATATACTGTGTATATGTTTAGTTATACTGCTGTGTTGGAATGAAAACCTCACTCACCAGGTAGTCTACTTTCTGGGAGGTTTGGCGTTTGTCCGAAACGCAAACTTCTTAATTGCAACTTGAAAATAATCATTTTAAGGTGAAGTTGAAAGTTTTAAATGTATCATGAGTCTCATATTTACATTTCACTGCCAAACACAGTTTTAGTTTATATGCAGATCTTTATTTTAGCCACACTTTTCCATTAAGTGAGATGGTTAGACCCTATTCTTTTGAAATAAATGTGTCCCAAAGTCCAAAAATCAGTGTACAACGTTAAGAATGGTCACTAACAATACACATATTTTCTGTAATTATGTACTGTGTTTTAATGAAATATAGTTACGATTTCATGTTTGTATGCTCAAGATTAGCTAAAAATATCACTACAAGTATCAGTAGTGGTATAACTGTAGAGACAAAATGGAAAATTAAGACATTTATTTAGATAAAATAGTAAACTATAATTTATAAAGTATAGTGTCATTAGTAAAACAGGTTTTGGTCTGAAGTTCAGGTGATTTTGATGTCTGAAATGATTTGTAATTCTCCATGATTTGTATAGACAGTATCAGGTACTGCTGGTACTGCTGATATCAATCATTGCACATTACGTAGCAGGAGAGGCTAACTGTGGTAGCCGGTTGAATGACCTCCAGTATCTCATGACCATTATACCCAGAGACCCACTTGTTTATTTTTTCCTCCTGTTGACCTTTTCCTTAACGTGACGACATGTGGAGTTACAACTATGACCAGTTGAGATTCAGCTTGCTTAGCCTCATGTAGGGTTCAAGCTTCACCGTTTTGCAGTAATGTTTTGTAGCCGACTTGTTTCTTGGAGCAGGCAGAGAGTCATACAGCGTTGGATTCAGGAGCAGATCTTTATATGCTGACCGTTATTTTGCTTATTTATTTATTTTTGATATTTGATTTTTATGTTGCAAAACAGATTTCTTTGCTAAATAGATCACAGGAAAAACACGTGAGGGAAAATGCCAGGTAAGCGAAAACTTAAAATCTCGTTTGTCAAAAATCTCATGTCCTATTTGACCTCTGGTTAGATTTCAGAGACATAGTTACTCCCTCTGCATTCAACATTTTATGTATATTATGTTTTAACCTCCCCTAGATCTGTAATCACATATCAATTGTTTATTTTACTCTGTTTTTAATATATAATATGCTTAATTGTAATATATAGAATTTACTTAATTCCTTTTTATTAATTTTATGAATTAATTGTATTATTTTTGTTTTATTTTTGAGTTATTATTATGATTATACATTTTTTTAATTATTATTTTGTTATTTCTATTATTATTATTGGATTAATAAGATTCTTTGTTAGCACAACAATATTTCATGCTATATGGTCATTCTTACAGCATATTCATTAATGTCTATTAGCCTATAGCGTGCTTCCAGCTGAAGCATTCCTTTAGCACATAGTGTCATTCATTAGTATGCACTTCATGCTAAAGCTTCCCTATATTGATTCTTGTTGTTTGTTAGCCTTTTAGCATAGCATCTTTCATGCTAAAGCTTTCCTACAGCATTTTCACCATCATTTATAAGCCTATACCATATTTCATGTTAAGACATTTCAATGGTATATATGTATTGTTTATTAGCCTTTGGTATACTTCATGCTAAAGCTTGTTAACTATCATGACCAGATTGACCAGGCTAATTGTCCAGCATGATCATCTTGATCAAACTAGTTAACCACCATGACAAGCTTGACCAAGTTGGTTGACCGGCATAATCATCTTGTACAAGTTGACCATACATGGTGTATGTCAAGTAGTCCAGCTGGTGGATGATCAATGACCTTAACCATCAAAGACCAGCTTAGACCATATGAAACCACCAAAAACTAGACCACCAGATCACCGGATCACTGGACCACAAGATCACAAGAGGTGGTGTTTAATATGTAAAGTGTATTTATACCAGAGATCAGTTTGTTTCATTAAAGTTACAATAATCTATATCTAAATCTATAACCAGAATTACTGCAAGCTGTCATAACTAATTCCTACTCTTTAATGGCTACATTCAATTAAGAAAATTACGTTTCATAATTTTAAAAATTAATCCTGCACACCAGCATATCCTTTCAGACACTCTGACCTCAGCCTCTGTCCAATGAACAGCGACATTTCAATCATCTAATGACCATCTGTTCCATTGGTCTGCCAGAAGGAAGAAGGTCAGAGGGACAACTGTGCCATTAATCAACTGCAGAAGGCCTCTGATTAATCAAGCCCACATCAGAAGACAGTTCACATCAGTGGGCATCACCATGTGAATATTTATTGCTGTTTTATTGTCATATTTCCGTCCAAGATCCCACCTGCTTTTACATTCAGGTGACTGGATAGAACCCAGATAAAAAGCCTGATAAGAAGATGATCGCAGGTTAACGTGTCTGAATCTTAACTAAAATATGTTACACTCATCAATAGAACAGTTGCACAGATAGTTGCACCCTGAAGGAATCAACTGACAGGAATGAAACTTGGTGGGTAGGATTGACATTATGAGACACGCAAATGATTAAAGTTTCACGCCAATCCACGCATGTGACGTAAGCAAGGACAGACTGTACACTGTACCTGACTGACACAACAGCCACGATTGTGGACATTCAGCAAGCACTGATAATAGTTTGGTCAAGCTGACGAGTCACGAGTCCCACTTTTGTCTTGGTGGAGACAACCAGCGAACCCGTGTGTGGAGGCACCGTGGTCAGCACCAAGATAAACATCCAGAAGGCCTGGTGTCACTCCACCTCCACCCCTACTGCACAATCTGAGAATATTCAAGCTGCATGGGATGGATTATCACAGGACACCATTAGGAACCTCTACAACTCCATACCGAGAAGTCTGCGTTTGCTTTAGCAAAAATGGCGGGCTGACACCAAACATTTTCACTGTGATAGGGCAGTTTTTGGAATTTGATGCCATAGCCTGCTCAAAACATGTTTAAGGGTAATCCAAATGGAAAAGTAAGCTCTTTAGAATTGATGTATATTATATATGGCCATATGGACTGGAATTACATAAGCAACCCTCTGTATTACATCCATTTCTTGGTACTGCATGTCTGTTTTACCGCTGTGCATATTGGTCTCGCTATTTATCAGTGTATCAGTGACTCTTTTTCTCTTTCAGAGGCCCACCAGGCCTTTGTGACTCTGGCCACTACTGATGCCTACTGTAAGGGGACTCTAGTGGTGGGCAAGTGTTTACGAAGGCATGGAACGACTCGAAAACTGGTGGTGATGATCTCTCCCAGTATTAGCAGACAGATGCGGTAAGGGGGCTTTCAAAATTTAAAGGGGACCTATTATACTTTTCTGGTTTTCCTCTTTCCTTTAACGGGTTATGTAGCTTTTCGTGCATGTAAATGTTCTGCAGAGTTATAAAACCCAAAGTACACGCCAGACGGAGAAGCTCACTCCCACAAAAAAACACTTTTCTCACTTTTCCTTGTTGGAATTCCAGCCCTTTCTCTCTGTTACACGGTGACATCATCTCATAATACAATTCTTATTGGCTGCCTGCAATAGGGATGGAACTTGTAGCAGCAGATCAGGCACTCTGGCAGTTGACCAGTCAGAGGCTCTTTAGGAGGCGGGGCTTAAAGTCACAGGAGATCGAACAGAGTGTTTCAGGCAGAAGGTGAATACAGATGTACAGTATGAGGAAAAATAGTGTGTTAGAGTGCATGTAAATCTATTCTAGTAGACCTAAAAACACAATTATGAACATTGAACATGAGCATAATAGATCCACTTTAAAGCCATGCTTTAAAATGTGATATAAAAATATTTCATTGTAAACAACATTTAGTGGGTTCGAATTCAGTTGACTTGATTCATGATTCTTTGGGAAATGATTCAGTGCATCATCTCAAATATCTCCATGAAATTTCTGTTTAAGACTGTCTGAAATAATTTCATTTTTGCCTACAAATAATTACATACTTTATTGAACCAGTTCTAACATTTGAAAATCAACGCAGGTGAAACACACCCTTCAGATCGGTGCTTTGTTAGACCTCAGGTTTTACTTTTTTAATTCACTGAAAAATGTAATGCTGATAAAATATTCCTTTAAAAAGCTAAATCTAGAGACATTAAGAGTTTAGTCTTGCTGTTGTTTATCAGTCATGCACAGCTGTAGTCTTGTGTTTATGTGTATGTCCTCAGTGTGTCTTTAGAGGATGTTTTTGATGAGATCTTAGTGGTGGACGTGTTGGACAGCAGGGACAGTGCTCACCTCTCCTGGCTGAGACGTCCAGACTTGGGTGTCACTTTCACCAAGATTCACTGCTGGACGCTTGCACACTACACCAAGTGTGTGTTTCTGGATGCTGATACACTTGTAAGTGTTCACTATAGAAATACACTCACTGGACATCAGAAACACCTACCAGATAGGTGCACATTGTAGCTTTACAGTTACTGACAGCAGTCCATCTGTTGATACACAGTTTATTAATCCACCTCCAACTCTGGAAAAGGGCCACTATAAGACTGATGAGATATTATTTAGGGGATGGATCATTCTCAGGATAACAATTACACTGATAAGGACAAAATATTGCTTTATGTTTATCTAAATCTATTATATCTATTGCTTGTTACTGCATTATCACTATTATGTAGGTTCACCTGACAAACCATGTTTTACAGTGTAGATATACAGAGTGTAGCACATGCAGTACCAGCCAAAAGATACAGCTACTTATAGAAGGTTTCTTTTAACTAAATGTTTTACTTTAGAATAAAAGTTCACACAATGAAATAGCACTCATGGAATTATACAGTCCACCTTAAAAAACCTCCAAAATGAAACTTTACAGGAGAATACAACAGCTTTCTTAACTTGCAATAGAGGTTGATATAACAATATTTTTGAACCAATTCTATTGGTCTGTCGATCATGAATATTCACTAAATTGAAAGGGCAACTAGAACTTTAAAATTGTGCAAAAAAGTTGAGATGGCAATATGGCAGAAATATAATACTGTGATACATCAAGAGTCTGTGTGGTATATCAGGATATGTATTGTTTCAGACATCTCAACAGTTGGAACCGTTCAGCGTAAGCCTGTAGAGTCTTTAAGATAACCAAAAACATCTACACCAATATTTAGTAGGGTGTGTCTAAACCTTTGGCTGGTTTTGTATATGTACACAACACAATTAGACAGCATCTAGCCCTTTATCCGTGGTCACAGGACACTGTCGTCTGGACAGCACAGCACTCAGTACCATCACCAACTAGTTCACTGCACACATACATACTTTGAATGCAGTTTGGAAAGAGCATATATTTTAAGTCTGGTAAAGAATACCTTTTAGTTCTTTTGTATTTCGACATTTGCTCTGTATGACATGAAGTTTGAATCATGAATTAATACTAAGCATTAATGTTCATGGCATGTCACTGAAAGAGCATTGGTCTGCTTGCAAAGCAAACAGTGAAACTCTTTACAATGGGGCAAGCTTGTGTTTAAAGGCCATGGCCAGCCAAACAGACTTCAAAAGACTGTGTGAACTGTGTGTGTTTTCACAAAGATTTCACAAAGAGCTGATGTCCAGTGGTCCACGCCCAACTGTCTCACAACTATAGTTATTTTGCATGCAGTTATACTATGTTTATTACAGGCATTTGAATATCCATGTATGTATTATGCATGTATGAGCTCAATTAGGCACACAAGACAATTTGGTGTCTAAAGTTTGCTCCAGTTTTTTATTGGAGCTACGAGGCAAAACTTCTTTCTATGAGTAATTTTAAGTAGTGTGTTTTTAGATGTGTGGAAGTGTATGGAAATGTGTATGTAGACCTACATAAGATTTGCATGTGCATTATCTATGAATGTGCAACTTATATTTGATTTAGAATGTTTATTTTGTTTATGTCTTTGTAAATGTAAATGAGTTATTTTGACATACCATCAGGGTGAGTGAGAGTGGTTGGGGGGTGGGAGACTGGCAGGAGAGTATTTGTTATTTCTGGATTTGCTTTCATTGTGCATTTAATCATTTAGATAACAAAAAGTAAAATTGCAGGCAAAATCCATTCTAGAGATGGCTGCTGCTACTGTTTTAAGCTATTGTGTGCACTCAGTTTATTAGGAACAAGTGTAAATCTATTCATTCATGCAATATGTTCAGCCGATCATGTGGCAGCAGGACAGTTCATCAAACCATGCAAAAACAGCCCAGCAGCTTCAGGTAATGTTGACAATGTGACCTCTGTAATTTTGATCGTGGCATGGTAGGTACCATATGGACTGGTCTGAGTATTTCTATAACTGCTGATCTACTGGGATTGCACAATAGAGTTTTCCCAGTATGGTGCCACAAAGAAAAGACATCTAGGGAGCTCCAGGTCTGCGGACCATAAAAAGATTTTCTTGTTCAAGTATTCTGTATTGAATGTAGTTTGTTAGAAGTGGGTTTTCTTATGGTCCATGCTAATAGTGTGAGGTTATTGTAACATTCAGACACCAAACACGTCATGGCTGATTGATTTACACTGATAAAGGGAACATTTTTCTTTGTTACAGAGATGAAGTGTTAGTACCTGATGTGCACTGATGCTCGTGTGTGCTGTTTCAGGTGTTGTGTAATGTAGATGAGCTTTTCGAGCGAGAGGAGTTGTCAGCAGCTCCAGATCCAGGCTGGCCGGATTGCTTCAATTCTGGAGTCTTTGTTTTCAGACCCAGCCTGGGCACCTACTTACGGTTACTGGAGTATGCTGACCTGCATGGCAGCTTTGATGGTGAGATGAATGAATTGGTTGCGGTATACGTTCTTAGAAACAGACCAGACACTTCGTATAACTTTAGCATGAATGGGTGCTGCTAAACTACTGTAGACTAAATAGATGGATATTTGTAAATGTGTTAGTTCTTGTGATATCATGATGACAATGAATTCTTAAACAGATCGTATGGGCTTTTGAATATTATGGTATTTTTCAAGATCTCAGAATTTACAATTATGGGCTTTTTAATGTTGCATTTTTTTATGTTTTTAGGAGGTGACCAGGGACTTCTAAACTCTTTTTTCAGTGACTGGGCAACAAAAGACATCAATAAACATCTACCGTTTATTTATAACCTAAGTGCCAATGCACTGTACACGTACCTACCTGCTTTCCACAAGTACGTATACATCAACACGACTATAAACCAGTATATTTAAAAATGAGTAAAGGATAAATTGTTTTTAATGCAGTTTTTTATTATGCTGAATGTTTGGTGTTATGCAGGTATGGCCATCAGGCAAAAATTGTTCACTTCCTGGGTGGAACCAAGCCCTGGAATTTCACCTACAACCAGCAACAGTCTAGTGGTGTTCCTCCATGGGATTCCAGTCAGAATCTGGAGCACTATGTGAACTTGTGGTGGGAGGAGTACTACAGCCAGACAGATCAGACTGTAAGACAGCCTTATCAATTTGAACATTTTTAGCATGTAAATGCTGCATTCTTATTAGGATTATTTAATGATTTATACACTGCCTGGCCAAAAAAAAAGGTCACCACCTGGATTTAACTAAGCAAATAGGTAAGAGCCTCCCATTGGATAATTGTTACATGGGTGATTATGTTTCAGCTAGCAACAAGTTATTTAACCCTAACTGATGCAGTGAGTAGCTTCTCATTTGTTAAATGACCATGTGGAAAGACACATCCTGTGGTCGTGGAAAAGATGTTAATCTGTTTCAGAAGGGTCAAATTATTGGCATGCATCCAGCAGAGAAAACATCTAAGGAGATTGCTGAAACTACTAAAATCGGGTTAAGAACTGCCCAAGGCATTATTAAAAAGTGGAAGGACAGTGGGGTAACATCATCTTCAAGGAAGAAATGTGGTCGGAAAGAAATCTTGAATGATCGTGATCGGCGATCACTTAAACATTTGGTGAAATCAAATCGTAGAAAATAATGAAAAGTATAGTGTAAAGTATAGTAATAGTGAAAGTAAGAGCATTTCCACACGCACAATGCGAAGGGAATTTTTCAAGAGATATTTCTTTCTATTTCAAAGGTGGTGAAGAGGAAAGCCAAATAAAATTCTTTCTGGGGGGAAAAAACAAACAATTGTGCAAGTCCTAGTACACCAGCAAAACCGTCACCATCAGATAAACAGCAGTTGAAACCTTCATCTTTAAGAGAGAGGAGAACATCAAATTGCACTCTTATGTAAGATCTAAAAACATCCACAGGTGTTTCTGACCATCCTTCCACTGTGAGAAGACTACTCAACGCTATAAGTCTGAAAGGAAGTGCAGCTGTAGCTCTTACTGAGAAAACGAGTTAGACAAAAAAGAAAAAAATTCCAAATCAAAGAAAAACAAATTTTCAAATCAAAAAAAGCTGCTGGCATTATAAGAACAATGGACTTACCACCCCAGAGTCCAGACCTCAACACTACTGAATGTGATTGCAATTATTTGGATGGTGAGGAGCTGAAAATGCAACCAACTTCTAAAAATATCCCTGCAGAATTCTTTGTAAAACTGAAAGTAGGTCTCCTAAATATAATGTCAGCTGTAGTAAAGGCACAGAGATAAAAACGCTAGATATAAAAATTGTATATTTAGTTAAATAAATGGTAAATTTAAGATGGCAGTTGATTTAAGGTAGCAGTGAATTTAACATTACAGTGAATTTAAGGTAGCAGTGAATTTAAGGTAGCAGTGAATTTAAGGTATCAACATAGTCAAGATAGCAGAGAATCTGGTGGATTAGTAGTGGATTTAAGGTGGCAGTGAATTGAAGAAGGCAGTGGATTTAAGGTATTGCATTTAAAGTGGCAGTGAATTGATTGTTATTAGCTGGTTATTTTAAAGCCAACTTGAAATTTATTCATCAACTTTCCCTTTCTAGTATAAACCTTAGGGGCTTTTTGAGGCTTCTGTGTAATTTATTTTCTTCATAAAGTGCAACATAAATTTAATGGCCATTTTGACTGGTAATTGAACAAATGAAGATTGGTCCCTGAGAATTGCATGGTACTCAAGATCAAGCACAGGACTGCAGACTAGAATATTTCTACACTAAAAGAGGGAAGAAGAAAGAGTTCTATGGAATGATATCATAGAAGAACTTTGAAGAACCATGTGTGAAAATAAAATGAGTGAGCAAAAGAAACCCTTTCAGTGTCTGAAGAAGGTTCTACAACACTTAGAGGGTTTTCTTAGAACTGTTTATTTTTCAGACATTATACAAGGTTTTCCCCTCCCCCCAAAACTTGCAGTAGAAGAGGATGTGGATGTATGTTTATCTCCACTTGCCTTTTTATTACTGTAGAGGCAGCAGCCTTTGGCAGCACTACAGACGGCTCCTCAGCCTCAAAGCCAAGAGACAGACTTGGAGGCCCAGAGTTGCGAAAAGGAGACGCTCAGCCAGTCGCATGGAGATTTGACTTTGAACGTGCCCAGCTCAAGTTCATGTCATCAGCTGGAGGAGATGATGGTGAATGAGTTGGCGGTGAGTGAGCTGTTTTTCTCTCTGGTTTTCTCTGCAAAATCTCACTTCCACTTCCAAGCCAAATTTTTAAACTTTCAAACCTGCAGATACTGAATTGTTCACAGTGGTTCTGATGGGAATGTCTGAGTGTAGTGCTTCCTAAAAGTTTCCTTTACCAAATATTATTACATAGAATAGCTACAAACACCTTTTGTAAATGTTTTGTTTCTATAATTTGCAATAGCAATTGAAATGTATTGACTTTTTTTTTGCACACCAAAAGATTTTTCATTCCATGCATTAGTAGATGGACAATATAATCCAACCATCACCTCCACCTTCATAAAGCAACATGCTTTGCTAGCTCAGAGACCCTCCCTGATATTGTGTTTTACTCAGAATTGTCACAGTTTGGAATTTATAATGACTTTAAAGTGATCATTCAACTTTAATTCAGCTTTGTCATTATACCAATACAGTGTTGTACAGTATAATGAAACACTATCAGGCTACTTCGTCAGTGCAGTAAGACACAATACAATATGTGCATAAACAGTAAGACACGTGCAAAATGTGCAAGAGCAAGACTTGCACATTGTGGACAAGCAGCATGTGAAACAATCAAACATATACACACAAAATAACCGCATGTTACCGAGAGAGGTGGGCCGGCTGCTGCTGTCTTCAGTGCTGCCATTCAGTTCAGTATCAAATATAAACCTAACTCTGGCTTGATCAGCCAAGACATGTTCGGTGTCCGAAGTATGCTTCTTTAGTTTCGCCCTGGAGCTACTAGGCTACTGTAGCCAAGTAGCGGAAGCATTTAAGCCGTCAGTTAGTATTGTGTCTAAATCTCTAAATCATCATAAGTCACGTCTGGTTGTTGAGTAATCCAGTAGCGCCAGTGCAAGATTGAAGATATGGCGGAGAACACAACCTAACACACTGCTAAATGAGTGTAACAATAATCAGGCATAATAGTAATATTTGTATACTGTAGCCTTGCTTTCTGCATGTACTTTTTGGGATTGGTTGGTTCTTCTGTCACTTCCCCTGATAGGGCAGTTTTTAGGGCATTGGCTGTTTTATGATTTCCCCCCTTTGTTTCCAAATGAAACTTAAGCAATGATATAATACTAACAACAATCTAATAAGTACCCTAGAAGAGTGCATTTCCTGAAAGAAACATGGAATGGTTGCGTATCTTAAATGGTTCCCACTTCCTGCTAGGCTGTGGTTGCTATGAGGGGAACAAGGGATGAATAAATGACACATAGAAGCATGCGGGTCAGTATGGCATGCAATTGAGTGAGTACATGCAATTTGGTGGCTGTAGGTTAAAGGAAACTATAGGGTTGGGTGGGACCAAAAATGAGTGGGACTGTAAATGGGACTCCCCCATATATATTCATTTTTGGCCCTACCCAAACTCTGTTGCTTGATTCTATAGGAGGGATGAGGAAAAAAGACAAACAGACGAGTGGGGGTCGAACCAACATTGAATACGTGCTTGGTGTATCAGAGACGGTGTCTCTTAGTCGAGCAGAAGGACAGTCGACGGGCATGCACTTTTCCATCCCATTCCCTTAAGTGGAAAAAAACCCAGAAAAATCCTATGCTACCTGAAAAGCATGCATCTGAAGCAATGCACAACATGATAATGTTTAAAGACAAGTGTTCTTTAATTGCAGAAAATCATTAGGCCTTGATGTATTTACTTTATTTTCTTGGTTTATATTATTTTTCCATGATATTAATTGGTTTTCACTGTAGCCAGTGTTGATACCAGAGCTTCATTTATGACGGTCGTAATGGTCTTCATGACCAACATCCATTTTATAACACTGAGGTATTTACAACAGGGTTTAAGTCCCTGGGAATGCTGACTTTACAAAGAGGTCTTGGTAGTATAAATGATAAATAAATTGCACTCTCGTATGTAGTCGACATTTTTTTTATCCATACGTTTTGTATGGATCCGGTCTCAAGGTGTTTAAGGTCTGGGTCTCACTTACTTTTGACGGTTCCACAGACTCGTTTTGAACAAACAGGACACTGTGCCTTTGCTGTCGCCACTCCAAGACTTTGGAATAGTCTCCCAAGTGACATCAGACATCCAAGCGCAAAACACATTTTTAGTGGTTAACATTTAGCAGATGCAGAACTGTTGAACTGATTGAGTCGCAGTGGCACATACAATCCACAAGGGGGCTTTACAACACAAATATCCTGATCTTCTGCCTTCTCATACATTAAAAGACACAATTATTGTTTATCTGCAATATGATACAGATATACCAACTATCACTCCCCCACCGACCTGTCATGGTAGGAAAAAGCATTAGGATTTCCTGTTCCTGTTGACTCTCTCTCACTCTCTCTCTCTCTGAATCACAATAAAGTGACTCCACCTTCTCTTTGGAGGATCAGCAGTAAACCCACCGGGCTTCAGTTCAGTAACTCACGAATGAAGAATGTAGGCACACCTAGTGAAAAACATCACCACCTCCAACAACAGCATGGAGAGCAGATAGCAGATGATTATATCATTGCTTAAATCAGTTGTTTGTTAGTGTTGTTGATGATATGGTCTCTTTTTGTTTGCCCTTAACACTGCAGAGTTGTGACCAAAGTGATGCAGAGGAACCCGAGTCCTCAGAGCTCCATGACTCACCCTCTGATCAGGCAGAAGAAGACAGGGAGACAGAGTCTGCTGACAAACCGACTGTCTCTGAACCAGACACGGTATGTGGGATGTTACCAAAAGCCATCATTCACATTAGCAAACAAAAGTATGGAGCTGGCAGTGTCTTAAGCAAGTGCCTTTTGACTTTTGAAGTTCAGAGAATGTTCCAACAAAACAGGAAATGACATCATGCTTATGTAGTCACAGGTCTGCTAATGATATGATTTTTCCACTGGAACTGGAAGGTTTTTCTTCAGTCTTACGGAGAGCTTTCCTAGAACTAATACTGCCATCTGCCTGTGAAGAACTGTATGACCTGAACTGTAAGTTCAGTCAGTGTAGTATTGTAGCAGTGTTGTTTGTGGTTTGGTCATATTATATATATATATATATATATATATATATATATATATATATATATATATACTTTTCCATCATACACACAATATATATAGTGAATAAAGTGTTGTGTATATTGTTTACACATTTATTGCACATTATGCATCACAATAATTAATTTATCTGAAATTTAAGAAGTTGGAAAAAACTTGGAAACTGTACTGTCACACACACAATGAATAATAAATAAATAAATAAATAAATAAATAAATAAATAATAATAATACTGATGAACCTATNATATATATATATATATATATAAAACAAGTATCTCATCTTCAAAATGGCAAATTTACAGGAGTGAGCAAAAACCTAATTTTGCTTTAATGTAAGTCAATGGAACGAGACTTTTTTCCAAGCAATTTTGGGCCATTTCTGTTGGTCCATTCATTATAAAGTTTTCACACAGTGTAAACAGCAGCTGCTGTGTTCCAATGACGCATAAAAGTAAAGTAAAAATCAACAAATATGAAGATACATGTTTTTCTTTAGAACCAGTGATGATATATACTTTATCATTGGGTATTTTTACCATTTAATTAATTTCATTGCCATTCTTTTAAGAGACTTGTATTCAGTTTTTCAAAGAAATCTGCAGGGATTTTGTTTCAGATCTCAAAAGTTCAGTCTTAGATGTTGGTTGCATTTTCTGCTTCTATTAATACACGTAATCCCAAACACATTCAGTGATGTTGAGGTGTGGAGTGGTCTGGTCTTGGTGTTTCCTGCATAATTCCTTTTCTCAGTGAGAGCTTTTTGACAGCTACATATCCTTTCAGACCCATGGTATTAAGTTGTGTTCTTTGTTTTCTGCAAAATTAATATCTTACCTCCTTTTGGAACTACTTTTTCATCTAATAAGAAAAAATACTAGCAAAGTTTTCTGCTAATACCTAGCTGTAGTTTCAACACTTGCCACAAGGAAGCTAAGTGTTGGCTTGCCTAAATAAAGGCTTAAACATCTGAAAGGTTTGAGTACTGATGATTCACTAATGGCCCTAAATGTGTTATCGTGCTATCGTGATTTGATTATAATATAAGCTCCAGTGTAGTTAATCCAGTGTTATTCTTTTAATTAATTTAAAAATTTTCTCACTTTGTCAGGCTGTGGTGGAAAGTGACGAGGAGTGCCGGAGGCGGTGGGAGGAAGGCCGGGCGGATTATCTGGGCAAAGACGCCTTTGAAAACATCCAGAAAAAACTTAACCAATTCCTCAGTTAGGCAATATGTTTGATCTGTGAGTGTGCATCTATCTGTTATCATTTCATTACGTCCACTGTACCTTTTTCTGAATACTGCTTTGATACAGTCACTCTTGGGAAAAATAAAAAGGCTGTTAAAACTGAAGGTCTAATAGTCAAGTACACTTATACACATCTGATACACATCTATTATTACTGATCCAGATCGTCCCTGTTGAAACCAAGCGTCTTCAAAAGAGTAACTTTGTAGGAGTAGAACAAACCTAATGAACTTTTAATGCAATGATAATTTTGGACCAAGTCCAGTTGTCAAGAAATGTTCACATCGTATAAGTAAAGGCAGCTGGCATTTTAAACAATCAAGGTTTGTTCTGACAGTGATGTCTTTCTTCTACACGTTATGCATTTGACGGTATGTATTTTATTTTTTTTTTTACTTTGTTTGCTGTTCCTACGCCATAATCCCACTTCATGCATTTTCTTGAATATTATAATAATATGTTTGAGCTGTTTCTTCTGGAGCTCATTTAGAGCCACTGATCAGTCCGGCCATGACTGGGCAATTCTACACCAATCTACTGCATGTATGTGTAATGCGATTCTAATGAAAGACTGTAGGTACACACTATATTAACTCATATACACCCACCGGCCACTTCTTTAGGTACACCTCCTTGTATCTACATTCATTGTCCATTTAGTCAGCTTCACTGACCATATAGGAGCATTTACAGTTATATGCCTACAGACTGTAGTCCATCTGTTTCTCTGCTTACATTGTTAGCCCCCAGTTCAGCCTGTCCTTCAATGGTCAGCACCACCACAGAGCAGCTATTATGTGGGTGGTGGATCATTCTCAGCCCTGCAGTGACACTGACATGGTGGTGGTGTGTTAGTGTGTGCTGTGCTGGTGTGAGTGGATCAGGCACAGCCGTGCTGCTGGATGTCTCAGTATCACTGCTGGACTGAGAATAGTCCACCAACCAAAACCATCCAGCCATCAGCGCCCTGTGGGCAGCGCCCTGTGACCACTGATGAAGGACTTGAAGATGACCAACACAAACTGTGCAGCAGCAGATGAGCTATCATCTCTGACTTTACATCTACAAGGTGGAGCAGCAAGGTAGGAGTGTCTAATAGAGTGGACAGTGAGTGGACACAGTGTTTAAACACTCCAGCAGCACTGCTGTATCTGATCCACTCACAACAGCACAACACACCACCACTGTGTCACTGCAGTGCTGAGAATGATCCACTGCCCACATAATACCTGCTCTGTGGGGGTCCTGAGGGGGGTCCTGAAGAACAAGCTGAAAGAGAGCTAATAAAGTATGTAGTGAACCAGATGGACTACAGTCTGTAATTGTAGAACTACAAAGTGCTCCTATATGGTATGTAGAGCTGATAAAATGGACAGTGAGTAACGGTACACGTTCCTAATGAAGAGGCTGGTGGGTGAGAGCTGACCTATGTCTGCCACAAGGGGGTGCTCTCTCAGTAATGTTCACATTTTCTAACACAATATAATACTTCCATATAAGACAGAGCCCAATGCAGTTTGCTCACCCCTGAAGGAACAACAGGGTGAGTTCACATCATATCATTTAGCTATTTGTGTTTCAGCACTTCCTCCTCCACAAACCCTGGACCAAACCCCACAATGCAATATATCCCTGAAATGACCTTAATAAAGGGTACAGGTTATTATGACTATTATATTAAGGAATGGATCGAAAGGGTACACAAACATTTTGGGGGCCTAAAGCAACATCTTATTTGGGAGCTGTCACCCCAGCTGAGACTTCATTCATTTTGATCAGGAAAAAAATGAAATAGATGTAAAGGTAGACATCATAAAACAATAGATACGGACATACATAAAAGGTAAGATAATTCAAGTTACAGTATACTTTATAATTGGACATGGCATATTATGTAATATAAAGGGGAATGTTTTCTGCATAATTCACTGCTTGAGATGGAAACAAAGTCATTCGGAGGGGTTTGATGTAAAGCGACTCAATGTGGAGAAACTTATCCACTCAAACTTCTTTACAGTGGTGGTAGTAGGAATCAGGGTTAGAATGAGTACAGTACAAATATAGCCCTTTTAGTTATTGAAATAAAACAGGCAGTGAACCTACACGGGTCTTCTGAGCTTTAATGGTAAAAAAAAAAAAGTTCCTCAGGTACATCTATAACACCCTGCATACACCTCTAATTAAAAAAACATTTTAATTAAAAAATACATTTTAGACCAAAATCTATTGAAAAACATTTAATCAATCTATCAGTCAACATTTATTTGTACAGCACATTTTACAACTAATGTTGTCTGAAAACAGCTTTACAGAAAAGCAGATAATGGAAGGAAAAGAAAAACCAAGGAGTCCATGTATAGACTTAAGGAAGGGATTCTGGATTCAAGCCCCTCTTGAGCAAGAAAGAGGAACCCAGGTTCAAGGGACAAACCCATCCTCCTCAGGACGATCCCGGATGAAGAGAGAAGGACAGAGCTAATGAGATTGTATGACAAGATACAATAAAGGAGCTTGAAAACTAGAATCAGGTAATAAATGTGTAGTCATTTCATGTAAGAATAACTTTTAGAATAATTCTGTTTCTCTAAAACAGTGCATTTCACATCTAACCACTCCTAATGACTTACATGTGTTTACATCTCTAGACTTAATTAATGCAGACACCGCAGAATTACTCATTGCACATTGATCTTAACGTGGTCATATCCTGTTTTTCACTGCTAACGCTATTAGATTGCCTACCATGTTTGGTAATTACGGGCCTCTTAAAATGACTTTACACAACATTGTACCCACTGTGTGAAATACTCCTTGGTAAATAAGAGGTCCCATGCTGGCTGCCTCCTCTAGCAATAGCTAACTGCTAACATACCTGCCTTAGCAGCACTGGCACTAGCTTCAATATCATCAAAACATTTCTTCTTCTGGAGACGCTCTTTCCTAGGTGCATCTTCAGAACATTAACTGAGATCTTACGCGTCTCCACCCTTCATTTTCTGGGAATTAGTTCTTTTCACTCGTTTCATCATGGTATCATCCTCAAACTCGGGCAAATTTCAGATTTACAAATATATTGTAAAGCTTTTCAGAGGTATCCTGGGCATAGTTACAGTTGCTAGGCTATGAAGGACCAACTGCGTGAAAGGATTTGCTACAGCGCCAGCCTGAGGCAGATCAGAACTGCATAGTTAATTAAGAATACGAAAGACAGAAGCTCTCTAATTGTGAAGTGGGATAAATAATTATCTTCACCTGAAACTACTTGAAATAACTACCTGAAATCACTTTGTATTTGAGTGCATAACTTCATAATAAGTTAATTTTCAGAGACCTCTGCAGAATTTTGATTTTAAGACATTCAGGGGTTTCAGGAGATTACTACAGGACTGTGTGTATATATGCAGTACCAGTCAAAAGTTTAAACACACCCACTAAATGGATGTGTTTGGTTATCTTAAAGACTCTACAGGTTTACACTTAACAGTTCCAACTGATGAGATGTCTGAAATAATACATATCCTGATATACCACATATACTCTTGATGTAGCACAGTGTTATATTTCTGCCATATCTCCACCTCTAACATATATTTTGTTGTGCAAAAACTTTTATCTCTTTTTTAGCATAGTTTAAAAGCTCTACTTACTCTTTCAGTTTAAGGAATATTCATGAGGGACCGAACAATAGAAATGGTCCAAAATTGTTTGGAAAATAAGTCTTGTTATATGAACCTCCATTACAAGTTAAGAAAGCTGTTTTATCCTCCTGTAAAGTTCCATTTTGGAGGTTTTTAAGGTGGACTGCATAATTCCATGAGTGCTATTTTATAGTTTGATCTTCACTTTTATTCTAAAGTAAAGCATTAAGATAAAAATATGGGTATCCGTGAGTAGCCGTGTCTAAACCTTTGACTGGTGCTTTGTGTTGTAAAAGACACATGCCAGACACCCAGACTGTCCCCAGTGTTCCTGAGTCATCCAAAAATGTTTGAAACATATTTCTTGAACAAATATAAATAGTCAACTGAAACTTTCCAGAATTGAAAAACAGCCAATAGGATTTCAGCATATGTTTATCTTATTCATTCCTGAAGTGGGACAGAAGGTTTCCCATGATGCTACGAGAGATAATGTCAAGAGCATGCAAAACTGCATTAAGACAAAGTGGAACTACTTCCAAAAATAATCTTAAGATCATTTTGACCTGTGTGTGCATTTGTGTGTATACACTATGCACCTATCAGCCACTTCATTCAGTACACCTCTTTGCATCAACACTCATACATTCCATAAGCTCTACTTACTGTATCAGTGCACTTTATGTTGGTGGTGTGTTACTGTGTGTTGTGCTGGTGCGAGTGGATCAGACACAGCAGTGCTGCTGGAGTGTTTAAACACCGTGTCCACTCACTGTCCACTCTATTAGACACTCCTATCTTGCTGGTCTACCTTGTAGATGTAAAGTCAGAGACAATAGCTCATCTGCTGCTACAGAGTTTGTGTTGATCATCCTCTAGTCCTTCAGGTGTTTAAACACTCCAGCAGCACTGCTGTGTCTGATCCACTCACGCCAGCACCAACACACACCACCACCATAATACCTGCTCTAAGTGGCCAGTTAGTCCTTCTCTAATGGTCTGTAGGCAGCTGCTCGTCTGATATTTCTTCTGAACGGGTATTGATAGGGAGTTTGTCCATTGTCTAATCCTTTGGGATTCTTTACACTAGATATCAGAACACTGCTGCCACACATACATTAGTGTGGTGAGGTACTAAAGTTGGATAATTTGTTCTGGCCCACAAATGGTACCAGTACAATGCCACTTTGGTTCCCTGAAAAAACTTTCAATTGATTATTTGAGAACCAGTTTTTGAAACTGAGACATTGAGACAGTGTGAAGAACCTTCAGTTAAATGAACCTCCACAAATTGTCAAGTTTCGATGACCAACACTTAAACTGCTCTCTACGACCCTTTACGTTATATGAAAGTCCTTTAAGCCTTCACAATATTCTTCATACCCCCGAATCCCCTTTTCAAGAAAAGTTCTGCAAGGAGTTTTTTGGTTCTTCTGTTTCATTGTTCAAAGAACCCTTCGCAGCATCTTTCTTCTTAAGAGTGTACTGTATATAAGACGGCATTTACACAGGTGTTAGATCACCTTAACAGCTACTCTCTCCATCTCTGAACAAACCTATTGGTTATATTTACAGCTTGCAGTGAGATTGTTTGTGGGTGATGGCTCTTCTAACCACATCCCTGTCTTCTTAAGTTTATTACACTCTTCTCTCCATGCAAGGAAAGTCATCACTGACCTCTAAAAGACAAACAACCTGGGAGGCCTCACAGAGTTTTACAACAGACGCAACCTACAAACATCCTGCTTCAGTTCCCTCAGTTTCCTCACAGACCGAGCCGTAATTCAGTACTCTTTATAAATCACATAGTTTCTCTTCTAAAAGCCTGGCTGAGAACCAGTTTAAAGTTGAATATGGATCGTTCTACCAAATTGTTTCAAAGTCAGAGTTGAAAACACATTTTAGACATTTAGCTGGCTTTGAATGGCCCTATGCTATAATTCTGTTTATTTTATTGAAACCAAATACTTCAGCAGTGACTGCTTCGGTTGATTTAAGCCAAACTTAAAAACGAAAGCCAGTACATGACATAGATTTGAACATCTGTACACATGTAAAAGCATAATATTCTTCTTTTAAAATACACCAAATAATTACTTAATTGCAGAACAATTCTGTTACAGTAATGACATAGTATTCTTACAACAGTGTCGGTTCTTCTGTATCAGTTTGAGCCAGAGTCGATCCTGAAAGTCCGGTAGAACTAGCTGGTAGATCCACCTTTGCAAGCTAGACTAGAGCAATACATTTCAGAGTGGTCAGTGTGCACTGTGTGAGGGCATGCCAAGCTTGCTGGTAGGCAGGACAACAAGAACTGTGTTACGAGATGATGTCATTTTGTAACAGAGAAAAGGACTTAAAATTCATAGAAAGTGTTTCAGGCAGCTGTAGAAAAGTGGTTTCTGTGGGAAAGAGCTTTCCCCTCTGGCGTGAACACACTCCAGGGAAAAGTATAATAGGTCCCCTTTAATGTTAGACAATGATTTTCAGACTTTGGCATATATTTACTTCAACTGCTCACCATATGGCCATGAGGGATAGTCTCATTTCCTGCTCTAAAACGCAGGGGTGTTATACTGCATGTGGACTAAAACTCTGTATGTCTGAAGTGACATGAAAATGTGGGACAGTATTTTTTGAATAAAGCTGTTTCTCTTGTGTTAGTCTTCTTCTGGTGAGGCTAAATACTGTAAATGTAGACTGAATAAGAGGAAATAGAGAAATGTGCTGGTTCCCTAGACATTACAGAAACAGTTCAATTCAAAACCAGCTGTTTTTGCAACAAAGAAAGTTTGCATATAATTTCAAACTGATTTACTTTACAGGCTGTTATTCTCTTTGAAGACACACTATCTAAAATGGCCTGTTTAAGGTTAAGAAATAACAAGAGGTCGAAAATCAATTAGAATTGGTTTTGGTACAGGGAGCATGCTCACAGCATGTACGGCCTGGGTTTAATTCCCCAGCCATGCGACCGGGGTCCTTTCTGTGTGGCGTTTCCATGTTCTCCCTGTGTCTGCGTGGGTTTCCTCTGGGTGCTCTGGATTTCTCCCACAGACCCTAGGTGTGAGTGTGTGTCTGTCTGCTGGACTGGAAACCTTTCCAGGGTGTTTCCTGCCTTCCACCCAATATGCTTCACCACCCCACCAATGCAAGCCAGGAGGAGAAGTGGCTTAGACGAGGAATGAATGATGTTTCTGGTAAATGAAAGCACAGAGAAGTGGACCTCACAGAGAAAGAATAAAATACAAGAAAATGGATGACCTCATAACTTATCTGCAAGGCTCCTCATTATTGTTTATGAATAGAATTTCACTCACATCCCTTCACCATCAATGTGAGTTACTACTGTTTCCCTTTACTGCTCCTGCTTTGACTTGAAGTGTGGTTGTCCATGCAAATGAAATGAAGACTTTGATTAGCCTAGCATGAGTCGGCTGCCAGTATAGAAAGATGAAGTGAAGAGTCCTGGGATATTTCCTCTCAGCCTTTAGAGATTTCCTGCCATGATACACCTCCATTTTTCACTGTGTGCAAGAACTTAATGAGGGAGGAAGAATAATAGATTTGACACTCCATCTCTTTTTGGGCTCATTGATAAAGTAATAATAATAATAATATTAATAATACATAAAATGTATTTTACAAAAAACATGTGTCATTTTAGTTGTCTATGTATGTAAACCAGAGGCAGTTGGTACAAAAAGGTCTCATGTTACTGAGCCCTCCCTCTCTTTCTAACAAATACAGAACCTAAAGAAGGGTTTATTTTTTGTCATCCACACCACTGTACTGAAAAGTTGTGAGAACTGGCTAAGACTGGGCTGATTTACATCTAGCATGAGCTTTACATTTGCACAGCCAAACTGTTATTCTGCATTAAGTGTGTGTTATGATGTATTGCACAGACTGAAACGCCCCTAGTGTCATTATGTATTTGTGTTAATGATTTTTTGCATGGCTCTGTTCTTCTGCAGTCTGCAGTCAGTACTTATTAAGGATAGACCTGGTTCTGTAATCTGATTGGCTGAAATACACTTTTAGATCATAAAATAAGGTTCCCCCTGCTGCCTGCCTAATACAGGAGCGTTGTTCTTCTTCTTCTTCTCGTTGTTCTATGGCAAAGCCACAATGGTGTCAAAAGTGGGACAGCACTTCCCAGGAAGCCTGGAAAAGGATGGCACTTCAACGAAATCAAAGACAAACTGCAGAAAGGACTGAGGAAGCATGGATGCTGAATAAGCCAGCGGTGAGGATGCCTGGACAGCAGCCAGCAAGGACCCCCAGCAGAGCAGCGTGGTGGCTCTCCAAGAATGCTTTGAGCAGATGCCAGCAGCATGATGGTTGGCCAGGCAGAGTTGCCATTATAGTATGGTATATTATTGACTATACTGGTGTACTACAGTAATTATTAAGTTGAATCTGGTTGTTGATTAAATGGAAATGCTGATATATATATAGTGATTAGCTTGTTAGTTTGCTATAGCATGGGAGTATGGTCCACCATGGTGACCCAGGAACTATCAACTAATTTCATAATGCATCTCACACAAAGGAGACGCTGCCATGGGAGGCTCTGATAGGATATTGGTATTGACTTTGATATTGGCTCCACTTCCAATACTATAACCAGCCACCACTGGCATAAATGTTTCTAAACCTGCTGTTCACTCACCAGTCCATACAGTCTGTATATGAATTGCTAAAGTTGCTAAAGGCATATTCAAATTTATTGCTTTTGTGCTCAGCAGGTTACCCCCACCAATTCATGTTGGATTTGTAAGGCAAGGTAAGTTTTTTTAAATAGCACCTTTCACACATAAAATGAATACGTAAAAGGAAATTTAGATTAGACTGCTTACAATTCAGGGCAACCAATGAGAATCAGAGGTTTTCTACATTTTAGAAGTCCTGTATTATTCTGAAAGGAACAGCAACAAAAACAAATTGTAGGCGAAACATATGGAGACTAATGCATGCATACGCTAGTCCAAACTGATGTGTTGTTAATCTGGATTTACACTTATCATGTGTAGATGATTTCCTCATAGCTGCTTGTAACAGACATTCAGGGAAGATGTGGCATCCCACCACTGGCCACAAATATCCCATTATTTTTTTCACTCACATAAACATTAACTACAATACAGAAATAGCAAGAGGCTCTGTCATTTAATCTGTCATTTGTGGTGAGAAACTGGAAACCAGCATTTTTAAAAGGGAAAAGCCATGCTTTCTGTGAAGGCAACAAACTCTTGACTATTTGTCCATCCTGTAAATATTTAGGCTGAATCATGAAGATTCCACCAAACCAAATTCCTCCCACTTTGTGTTATGGACTTTTGTCTAAATTTCTGTTTTACACAAGTCCCAAGTGCACACCATAAGAAAACATGACTCATGTACTTTTATATCCACAGCACCTGCCACTACGTATACATTTTCTACCTCATCAATCATTTCTTTACAAAGAATCTCATTCAGACACTGTTAACCTTAAAGATACCTTTTTGGGTGTCCAGATGTTTCCAAGGCACTTGATCTGGTACATTAAGAACTAGTCGTGTGCCATGAAAACTGGCTTGTCCGGCGAAAGTAACTGCAGCCATAAGGAGGACAGCAGATGTCAAACAAGCAAAGGAGTTCAACATCTGTCCAGCCTGGTCGCCAGTTGTCCACACATTCCTTTCATGCTTATTCTTTCTGACTTAATATTCAGAAATCTGTTCTATCAGATTTCCTCTCTGCTTGTAATGAATGTAGCCATAACTAAACCTCGCCCTAGATCAGAACATGTACCTTAAGATATGTCCAAACGTTCATAGACATCTAGTTATGCAACATTTCATCTGAAGTCATTAGTGTTCCTCTATTTTTACATTGCTGCTAGGATTTGATTGTATTCTGTGTGAGCTTTGGTGAGGTTAGGTAGTGATGTTGAATGATCAATTCTGAATCACAAACTCATCTCAAAACTATTAGATGGAGCTCTGTCACTCAAGAGGACATAGCTTCCCTGCTCAGTGCTGGTGGGGATTTAATCTCTCTGGCCAATGCTTGCTGGTGGTGACCTTAGGTTCATGTGCGGCTGCTCCAGACCATACTGACACAGTCCAGATTACACTGAAAAATAGATGAGCACTTCTTTCAGGAACCATCTGTTGAGGTTCTTTAGAAAACCAAAGATGGTGGTTCTTCAGTGACGGAAGCGACCATACTGGCACAGTCCTGGTTGGTAGTGATTAGACTGAAAAATAGATGAGCGCTTCTTTGAGGAACCATGTGTTGAGGTTCTTTAGAAAACCAAAGATGGTTCTTCAATGACATCACTTCAAAGATCACGTCTGGCACCTTATTTTTTTTTAGAGTGCATGCTAACTGTGATGATTTCTGCAATTTAAAATGCTTTTGCCTCTATAAACATTCATAATAAATCCTCCAAACATCTTTTGCTTCTATAAGCATTTGCAGTGATTAACTAATTAAGGCAGAGGCAAAATTGAGCCTCTTTCAGTTACTGAATCACATGATTTCTATCATATGTTTGCTGTTGTTGCATATGTACAGAACGTGGTTTAAAAATGCCAAAAAGTCATATGGTTTTCTTTAGTTTGTGTCACAAGCTACAAACCAATTTCCAGAAAAGTTGAGACCTTGTGCCAAATGTAAATAAAAGCAGTATGCAATGATGTGCCAATAATTTAAAACCTTCTATTTAACTGGAAAACAGCATATCATATGGTAAAAGTCTTTCTTAGAATATATGCTCATTTTTTATTTGATGCCAGCAACATGTTTTTAAAGTAGGAACAGGGGCCTCTGTGTTACATCACCTCTTCTGTTAACACAGGACACTTTTCCACGTCACCTCAGTCCATCTCAGGCCCAAAGAAGGCGGCAGCATTTCTGGATCTGTTTATATCTGGTTTCTTCGTGGCATGGCAGAGATTTAACTTCGTGGATGCAGCGCTGAACTAAGCACTCAGGCGATGGTTTTGGGAAGTGTTTTTCTGAGCTCATGCAGTGATTTCCACTACAGAATCGTGTCTGTTTTTAATCCAGTGCAGCCTGAGGGCCCGAAAATCACAACCACCCAATGTTGGTTTTCGGTCATGCTTCTTGCATACAGAGACTTCTCCAAATTCTTTGAATCTTTGAATGATTTTATGTAGATGATAAAATTCCCAATTTTTTTGAATTGTTGCACTATTTTCCAGTGTAGTCTTTCAGGGAGTGGTGAACCAACCAATCAATCAAAGTTCATTTATATAGGGCTTTCTACAACTAATGTTGTCTCAAAGTAGCTTTACAGCTAGGAGTGCGAGGAAGAAACTTTGAGAGGAACCCAGGCTTAAAGGAGGAACCCATCCTCCTCTGGTTGATGCCAGATGAATGACATAGCTAATGAGATTTTATGACAAGATACAGCGAAGAAGCTCAGTGCTTAAACAGTTTTCATAAACCTTCTGATTAATCTGGGAGGTAATAATGTAGATCTAGAACCATCTCATAGGTTCTCTGTCAAAGTGAGTTCATGATCAGTGCCAGATGCTGGTGATTCCACTGTGTTAACTCAACTGGTCATGCAGGCTGACAAGCAGGCGAGCACCATCAGGTCAGGCAGGAGGAACAGGTGATCAGCCATCGGAGACAAAGCCCTCCCCATCTTTACTTCTAAGAGACCTCTGCTCTCCGGGATGCTCTTTTTATACCAATCATGTGACTGACCTGTTGCCAGTTAACCTCGTTGTGAAATGTTCCCCAGAGTGCTTTTTTAGCATGACACAACTTCTTCAGTGTTTTGTGGCCCAGTGTCAAAATGGGCACATACTGTTCAAAAACCAGTAAGTTTCAACATTTGATATGTTGTCTTTATAAGATTCTCAATTTAAACAATTTACACATCAGTGCACTTAGATTTTACTTAGACTTTACATTTTGCACAGCATAGGGTTAGATATTTTTGACCATGTTACCGATCAGTCGAGCTGATAATAAGCAATTGCCATTTTTCATTTCTCTTTGAATCCTCAATGCCTCAGTGCATACTTTATACAGAGTTAGAAAAGGTCCTACACACTGATACCATAAAACTTCAAGCATATTCTCAGAGTAGATCGACTCAACAGTGTTAACTAATGTTCTTAGCCTTGTGTATTTGTACTTGTGAGCTTGCCTGCTGGATCTTTAAAGGCAGTGGGTTGCTAGTTCCCATAATAGCACTGAAAAAAGTGACAAAAAACCTAAAGCATCTCCATATGGCTGAAGTCAACTTCCATCTTGCTCTGTACTAAGTTCAACGAACCACATCTGCATTTTGATAAGAACACATATCCTGTGTTGCTCCATATCTAGCACATTCTTATACACCGATCAGCCACTTTGCGAAGCACATCAATATTGTATTTACACTCCTTGTCTATTTTATCAGGTACACACTCAAACACAGGTCAGTGACACTGCACTACTGAGAATGATCCACCACACAAATGATACCTGCTCTGGGGTGGTCCTGTAACCACTGAAAAACAGTGTGAAAGAGAGATAACAGAGAAACAGATGGACTGCAGTCCACAACAGTAGAACTACATATACAGTATACGGTAAGGTGAACAGATATGAGTGTAGATACAGGGAGGTGGTCTTAACGTAGTGGCTGATGTATCCAAATTATGCTTACAATGTGTAGGAAAACATCCATTTCCATGAATTAATGCCTAACTTAATGCCTTAAGTTGCACCCAAGAACTGACCAACATACCAGTTAGATACTAATCTAAAGTAATATTTAAATTCAACACCTTCATAATTTAAGACTCATATTACATTCTGCCTAAACTATACTACTGTCTCATAGTCACTCCTGGTTAAACATGTGGCCATTTAGATTAGTGGTTACTTACGTCTAGTTTTTGGGACCCCCTTTTCTGCATCTATTTCCTGCCCCACACCTGATCCAGCTCAGGAAATACTTGAAAATTACTTGATGAACGGGCACAACTGCGTCAGGCCAGGGAATTGTTGGAAACTGGTCTGGAGCTGAGAACCAATTTAGACAACTCTCTCTATGACCTGGGTGGTTGCCTGGCATCTCCTAAGTATGCCATGTGACATACAATACATTATTGCACTAGGCAGAGGTAGGCAGCCAACCAGGGCCCCCATCAGCCAAGAAATACAAATGAGATATTTCTGAATGTGTTGATCTTCTCTAAAATGTATATACATAATAACTAATAAACATTTTACTGTAAGAGTTTATTTCAGTAATAAATAGAGGAATTTACAGATACTACCTGATTTGTGAAGGTCGGTAACATTTTGTACTACTTCATATGCATCTTTCCCCATGCTACTGTACTGTAAAGGACTTCGCACCTAAGTTTTTCACTCACCTTCACACCTGTGAAAATGTGACGTGACAATAAAAGTGATTTGATTTGATTTGATTTGATTTGATTTGCTGATGAATAATCAAGGGAATTGAACCTACATACCACCTCATATTTATATTTTAGTAAAACAAGAGATAACAAGCACATAAGAGATCTTAAAGATTCTGGTTTGCTGGAGCCTATCCAAGTGCTCATTGGGTGGAAGGTGGGAAACACTCTGGACGGGCACTTACTGTATTATGAAATGACAAATATTCATTTCATTTAAACTCCTAGATAACATAGTTACAATACAGTACAGTATTTTAGCCAAGGACTTTAATCATTCTTACTGTACAAGTGTAGAACCTATTAGAGAATCCGTTGGAACGTACAGAGACATTAATGAGTTGTGAAATTAATGTCATTCTAACATATTCCAGTCTTTCCAATTAACTACTGTGACCAAAATAAGTCCAAAATAAAAAATCCTGAAAGCAGCGAGGGGACCCAGACAGTTGGGCTGAAATATTCAGGAAATACAATCATCTTATGGCCACTTCATCACAGTCCTGGCAGTTCAAAGTACCCAGGTGTGCCCAAAAAGTTGAGCTCCAGCCCTTGAGTACTTGGGCCTGATTCCAGCTCAAAAGAATTATGCCTTTCCTCATTTTTCCTTGTTACCTCTACTTGGAAAAATCTGTGTTGAGGGTTCTCACAGTTGTCACATTTAAATTATACAGTTGCCCAGCAGTTGCTCAGTGTGTACCTAAAGTTTAGCCAGACTTATTCAATTGTGGCCCTTGGAAAAATGACAATGACCCGGCAGTTTGTTTATCACCACATCATGAATTTTCCAAGTGGAAAGAACCAGATGAAGTGAATCAGAGCTCCCTTAATTGGACCAGGATTGAACTTCACTTGCCATTTGATGAAAGCTGAGGTCTGCAGTACTCTGAACATTAATGTGGAAGGCTGCATTTCAGTTAGTTGAAATGCTGCAATGATTCAAATATACACGCTTATACTAAGATAGTCTTCTTACATAACTCTATTCAATGAGTAGCGATTGAAAAGGCCTGGCTATAGTCAAGGGCAGCTTGGGTTACTTCACTCAAGAGATTTGCATATAAGTCAATTAATTGTTAATAACTTCCATATGTATTGTTCTATTCAATATTCAAGTGTCAGTGTTCTTCATACCAGCACAATTCCCCTGATGGAAATGTATCCAATAAGTCCGTCCGTGCCTCTGAAAACGTGTAACGATTACACTTGTGGGACTTTAATTCACAAAAGACTTTTTTTGTGCCATGTAAATATGGAAAAAGAATGAGGATTTCCCGCACATATCCAGATGTCTTAATTTTACGGAACACAATCCATTGACAGTGTAATAGCTCCCAGAGAAGAGTTCCCCCGAATAGTAATTTGCTTGTCAAAAGATTTCCTTCTGATTCTTGACCAATTTCTTATTAAACCAAAAAGGGAAAGTGGTCTTTGTAGCATTTTATGAGTTTTAATAATCGTCCTGAGAGCATAGTAACATAAAAGTGCCCCCTGTCTCTATACTGGAAAGAAAGATGGTGCTGAAATTATACGGCTTAACTGGAAACATCACTTCATTGTCACCTCGTATATAATCGTGGTCTGGATAGTCTGTACTCAAGAACTGTAGCCGGAGGACCAAAGTAGATTGCTTGTTTTCCAAGTTCTCTTTATTAAAGATAGCAGTACTTCTCAATACACGTCTTCAAAAGACAAATAAGTTAAATCAAGAGCATGGAATACAAATATAGACCTCCTTAGGGAGCTCCATGGAGATGAAAGCAGTATACGCAAGCCTAAAAAAACCTGGATACAGTATAAACAATGTATAAAAACTGCTCAGTTTCTGTCTGAAAATCGGACAGGAAAATGTTATCGTGTAGAAAACAATAATAGGGCTGAATTGTACCACTGCATCTGCACATTTGGACCGCATGTATCGATATTCAAATAAATGTCCCGAACACACTTGCATGTAACATGAACGTGTGCAATAGGTGGCAGAGTCTGAACATGTTCATGTTACTGTTATTTCATTATTTTGATAATGAGCCCTATAAATGTTTGTAACATGGCTACTCTTCTACTAGCCAATTCTCATGCCGGCACTCGACTTCCATTTGACTTTCTAGTTCTGAGCTAGGCCGAGTATTTGGTTTCATTGTCCTAGATTACGGGACTTTTATGATCCAGAGCTCTGCAGATTCACCTGACATATAGATGATATTTTTGTAGGTGTGCATTATGACCCTTTATGAGCTACCTTGAAGTGTCAACAGATGCATTCATATTCATCTTTGCAGAAGTATAACAAAGCCTTTAGATGCAATGTTAGCGTAAGAAATGATGTCTTAGTAAGCGCCCTAGAGGTCTACTACTGGACCCGACTCTTGTTGGGTTTGGGTTGGATGACTTTTCACGTGCAACATAAGGCTTATGTCACAGTTAGGTTTGTTTCCTCTCTTGCATGCTCACTTTTTTGCTCCAGAGTCTGAAAAGTAGGTGGACATGGCCCTGAATTAAACCATGGATGATGTGAAGGATGTGTTGTTGGAAAGGTCACATCAGATTACTATGTGCATGTAGGCTCAAGTCGGGTTCAGCTTTCAAATTTGGCAGTACCAGTCAGGCTGGGTTGGGTTAAGTCTTGGGTATGGGTAGACCTCTAGTAAGCTCTTCCAGTATGGTTAGAATATGTTCCCTATTCCATGGCTATTATTCCAGCTACCTCCATGCCTGAACTATGCACTAATAAGCTAATGTGAGCGGTGTTAGTTTGGGTGTCCATGGGTACTTGTGTTCCAAACGTCAGACAACTAAATCGGTTATATGCAACTACAGTCAAGTAGCTTTACGCCTTTATCTGTAAAGGAACAAGCAAAGGTTATGTGTTCAAAAGCGCTATGTGAAATGAGCTCAAACAGCTTTTCTACACCCAATTAAAATAAAAAGAAAAACATTACCAATGTAGCTGTCTAGGCTAATATCCCTGAAACAATTCTGCAATAGACTGCCATGGAAGATGTCAGTAATATCCTCAGATTATTTTCCATGATTAAATAAAAATATATAGTCTTTCTCATCTATACAATTTGACAAATTGTCATTGTCTGTAAAGGAACAAAGAGCATCTTTGAAAACATTAAAACTTTGCATTATTTACACGAATCAATGCTAAATAGCACCTCTTTACTCTTTGGATGTTTGCAGTGACTGACGCGATAGTTCAGCCAAATGAACGCTTAGACTTTTAATGAACACAGTAAAAAGGTCGTAGAATGGTAGCAAGCCATGTTCACATTGACAAATAGAAAATAAGGCTATGGCTTGGCTTAACACCGCAGTTCCTTGGGCATGGAATGAGTAGACCATATTTAAAATTGCTATTTAATACACATGAAGGTATGTACCCTTTGAGTCAACCCCCATCACATTTCTGGCTGTGCATCGGTAAAAGCCTGCATCTTTCGGCATGGGGTTCTGGATGATAAGGGAGCCCTGAGGGTGCAGGTACTTGTTTCCAAATATCCGTGGCTGAGGATTGGCGACTAACCGTGTTCTGTCTGGAGTCTCCCATGCCACCTCTGCCTTCGGGATGCCAACAGCGGCGCAATTCAACTGAACGGCGACTCCTCTTCTGGCATATGTGGAAGGAGCAGGGCTGCTGGTGATCCGTGGTGGGTATGCAATGATAACGACTTGGATTGCAAGCAAGGAGCTTCCATACTCGTTAGCAGCACTGCAAGCGTAAGAGCCCCTGTCATAGACTGACGCCTGGTGGATGGAAAGTGTTCCATTTGGTAGAACAGCATAACGGCCTGCCCGCTGGGGTCGGCTCAGAACCACTCCACTTGGTAGGGTCCAGGTAAGGCGAACAGGCTCAGTAGTGGACAGGCAATGCAATAGCAGGTTTTCACCGTTTACGACACTAATAGGCGAGTTGTACTTGTTGTTGATCTCTGGCTTCCGCCCTGGCATCAGCACCACAGTCCTCTCAACCACTCCACCAGAATTGCGCCCTAAGCAGCGGTAAGTTCCTGCTTCTGACAGTGCAGGGTTATTAATTACCAAGGTCCCATCAGGCTTGAGGAGGAACTTGTTAAACTGGGAACCGGTCACAATCGGAGCACCGCCAGGAAGTATCCAGGATATTTGTGGGGCCGGGGAACCCTCAAAAGAACAGTTTAGGGTCATGCTCCTGCCTACAGTTAGAGTGAGGGATTCTGTTTGTGGACCCCTGAGCCTTGGTTTCTCTATAACGTCCGTTACGTCAAGTTGAACAATCAGACGAGCTTCTCCACCTTCATTACGAGCAATACAGGTTAACTGGGCTGCATCGGTTACCCTCAAGGAACGGATATCAAGAGTGCCATTTCTGTGAACCGTCATCCGGCTTCCATAGTACGGTGATGGGAGAACAATGTTCTCTGGGAGAACCCACATCACACGAGGAACAGGGATGCCTGTAGCGTCACAATGTATGAGTTTACGTTGATCCCTCACTGCTGACACTTTCAAGAAGTTCGTGGAGCCTCTCAAACCATTGATAGCAGGAGATGAGACCAAGATTTCCAGCCTGGACACTTTACGATCCTGTCCTGCGCTGTTCCTGGCTAGACAAGTGTAATTCCCACCATCAAAGCGCTGCACATTCTGAATGACCAGTGTCCCGTCATTATGGATCATATACTTGTCGGAGGCTGAAGGGATTGCTCTATTGGTTGGGGAGAACCACAGTATTAGAGGGTCAGGCTCTCCTTTGGCGCTACACCTCAATGAGACAGATTCACCATACATGATTCTGACCACCTCATAGGTTTTGTTTCGGATCACAGGTACTTCAGCCACCACCTTCACATGCACTTTCATTTCATCCTTTCCGATCTGGTTTTCAGCATAGCATGTGTAGTCACCTTCCTCGTGCATCCCCACATCGTTGAAGAAGAGGGTGCCGTTGTCAAAAACCACATACCTGCGGCTGCGCCCACCACCTCTGCTGTCAGATTTCATAATGCTGTTGATCATAGTGCCATCGGGGAGAGCCCACTGAATCTTCGGGTTTGGTAGACCTGATGCCACACAATCGACTTTCAAGTCTTCCCCATACGTCACTTTCTGATTAGCCTGGTTCCTCTGTTCGATCTTTGCTGGCTTCGTCAGGACATTGACCTTGAGGGGCACATAATCATCTCCCATTTTGTTACGTGCAACACACAAATAATCACCTTCGTCTTTCTCTGTGACCGAGTGCATGGTAAGTGATCCATTGGCAAACACCTTGATTCTTGAATCATAGCTGGAAAAAAAGATCATTTTGAGGGCATAATTATTTAGTCAGCCATTTACCATATCTGACATATTCATGTACAACAATTAATTCAGCATGACAAATGACAAAAAAGTGGGTCTAAAATGAGTTTGTAGAGTTACCTTGGAAGAGCATCAAACAGAACACATTGGGCATTTTTTTCACTACATGTAATTTGTATCATTACCAACCAGACGTTCTGTTATTTTGTTGAAAATCATTTTGTGAGAATTTTCTATTTAATTCATAGACATTTTACTGAGATGTCACCAAAAGCAGTTCAGAATGGTTTGATGTAAAGTGCTTTATTGTAGGGAAACTTTCTAAGTTAGATTTCTTAACATTGGTGGTGATAGGAACCAGGGGTTGCAATGTCTACAATTCAAATCCAGACATTTTATTTACCCGCCAAATGACCAGTAAACCTTTTTAGTCTATGTAACTCTGGCAATTGTAATGCAGTGGTAAGCAAAGTAAGTTATCTTTGGGTATTATTGACTTTAAAGGGGGCATATTATGAAAACCTCATATTCAGTGCACATACCTTTGGGTATCTGAAGTGCTTACAACCTCACAAACTGAGATACAAGAAACCCAATCATTTTGGCGGCAGTCTAGATCAGAATACATGTAATTCAACAAGCCATACAAATTTGGCTCCATCCCCTATCTGAGTAGGTGTGCTTCAGTACATGAGCATTATGTGGAAGCTAGTAGCAAATCATCAGAACTGCTGTGTTGTTGGCTGCACCTGAGTTCAAGTTTTGGTGGTAACGTTCAGCTACAGTCATCAGGGACCTGTACATGTGTGCTAGAGCCCTTTGTGTTTGAAACGAAGCTAAAGTTTTGTTTGCCAGCTTCTTGTTCTAATGTTCCTGTTCCACCTTAGATGATGCAACAGTTGCATTCTGCTGCTAACTGCTGCACCATTTAAGGTGGGCTGTTTAGAAGGGGGTGAAGGGAGCTGTGGTGCTTCCTGCTTGTGGTATTTTGACCAAACCATGTCTCAGGCATTTCATTAAGACCCCAGAGATCTGTGTTAACTTGTGGATTTTGCTTGATACATTTTAGGCAAAGCTATCACGATGGAAAATTAATTAAGGGTAATTAATCCACTCATTCTACCACCGTGAAACAGTTTGATTGACAAGGGTCCAAAAAAAGCATGTCCTGTGTGTTAGACCCACCCTTTCCGTCAGAATTTGCAGTTTGTAAAACTGTTTCAGTACTGGAAAAAGTGTTTCACGTCTTGTAAATATGTTTTTGCTTTTGTAATTTTGTTTTCTTGAAGGTAATATTTTTTTTAATTTGTAAATTTGTTTTTATTTTTGTAATTTTGTTTTCTGAAATGTTAATTTGTTTTGCACTTCTTAGCCACCGTAGTATATTAACGACATCTGTTAATCTTTGTTTCACTGCATATGTGTACCTTTCTTTCATTATGTGTATTAGATTTAAAGTTACAGTAATGATCAAATATGAGTTTCATATATATTTGACATAATGCTAAAAGTTTTACTGATTTACTGTTTACTGATTGTATGCATCCGGCAAGTTGATGGATTTATGTTTTGGGGGCCGGTTTGTTGAGCTGTTTACAGTATGTTTACATTACCTGTAATGAGCATCCACAAGCTTTTTGGATGGAGTCCTCCAGATGACTCTGGGCTCCGGATCTCCGGACGCAACGCAGTCCAGCTGCAGCCTTCCCCCGTAGGTAACATCTGTCTTCTGTAGAGATGAGGAGGTAATCCTGGCTCTGGCTGATGCAATAGTGTTTTTCACACTCAACCTAACAGCTCTGGATGAACTCCCGACTGCACTGGTAGCTGTGCATTCGTATTTCCCTGCATCTGCCTGACCCAACCCACGAATGTACAGGGTCCCGTTCGGGAAAACAAAGAGGTTGCGGCCACTGACAAACTGCGAAGGCCGGAGCTTCAGGCCATCAGGCGTAGTCCAGCTGATTGTAGGGGAAGGAGCACCTGTGGCACTGCAGTTAATGTAGGCGGTGATGCCTGCAGGGAGACTGACATTTTCATGTCTCAGCTGTTGAATCACTGGCAGTGAAGCAGTAACCGTCAGACGGACGGATACAGTGTCAGCACCTGCTGCATTGGTAGCAATGCACTGGTAAACTCCACGGTCTGTGTAAGTAGCAGATAGGATTCGAAGTGTGCCGTTAGCTAAGACTGAGACACGCCGTTCAGGTGTACCAGGTGAGGGAGCATCCATATGGATCATTGCCCTATCAGGGAGCACCCAGGTTGTCCGAGGAGGAGGTTGCCCTTGGGATTGACACTCCAGTTCAACAGTATCTCCCAGGTATGCAGTTGTGTCTCGAAGGCGTGGCTGTAACATTAGAGGACGTTCAGCTAAGACTACCAGAGTGACCACCTTCCTGTCTTCTCCATACTGGTTCTGGACATTACAGAGGTACTGGCCTTGGTCCAGGGGCTGGACATTGCGGATTATGAGCGTTCCATTATGGTGGACTTCAAACCGCTGGATCCTGCTGTTCTGAGCAATGCTGGCTCCTGCAAAGAGATATATTTATAAGTGATAATGTGAAAATATTGCAGATCAGTTACATGTAATAGAGCAGATTGTATCTCAAAATCATTCAAAGGTCATCAAATGTCACCAAGGCATGTTTTGAGCTTTTCCATGTGTTTAAAAATCTTCTGTGGCCAAGCCTTCTGCAAATAAGTGGTTTCAATTAGCTTTTAATAAGGTCAAAGTTATTAACATAATGACTTTAACATTCAAGCGACCAATATATGGTGTTAATTCCCTATTACCAAAATGTTTTACCCACTTCATTACATGGGATAAATATTCATATATTAAAATGAGATGTTAAAAGCTGAGATATACATTTAGCCCCATACATTTATTAGAACAACTTACACTTAGAATTGTAACTAAGCGAATTGGCAAGTACTGACATGGCCCTCATCCAGATACATCTTCTGGTATAACAATGTAAATTCACTATGAAAAACTGAAAATACACCTTTACAATGAAAACCATGTTTTTGCACACTTTGCATGTTAAAAAAGTGTCGTCACATGTGAAGAAATATGTGATCACACATGAAAACTGCTGTCAGAACAAAACCTTATATCTCCAAAATGGAAACTTTGCAATACAAAGAAAACATCCTTTTTTATATTATTTACCAAATTTAACCAAATTACCAAATTACTTTAAAAGTAATTTTGGGCCATTTCTTTTGATCCAACCATCATAAAATCTACACACAATGTAAAGGGCAACAGGCATTTTACAATTTTGATAAAATCTGAAAAATAACAGCAGCAATATGAAAATCTGATGTTTACATGTGGTTCTGCTCACTTCAAATGTGAAACATATGTGACTTTGCTATAAAAGTATTCATGTCAGAAGATAAGCCTGGCAATATTAGGAAAAGAATAACTGTCCCACATTGTGGTCTATTTGTTATGAATTTCTCACACAACATAAAATACAATATAAAAAACTGAGATCCAAAGGAATGAATGATACAAATTTTGTTCCAGTAGCAGCGATACTTAACTACATAGATTATACATAATAACATTAACGTCAGCAACCAAAAATAAATATTTTCCCCTTTTCAGTTAAAAGAAATGGTCACACTTTATTCTGTGGGTCCCCTACAGATTATCTATAGATAGATCTATAGATTTAATTATTAATAATCTTTTTTATGTGTTTATCATCAATGGTAAACTTTGAATTAAGTTTAGCTTATATTTTATGTGTTGAACGTAATGTTAAGTTAAGGTTTAGGGTATGATTGTCCCAACAGCAAACATGATGATATGCAACTCAAAGTTCTTTTGCATTTAACATATATTTAGTTGAATGTGAGGTTTTAAGGTTGAAAAGTGAGAAAATATTACCCCAAAAATTTAACATGCAGCCTTTTAACAAAGCTTGTAAACACACACACACACACACACAATCTGTTTTCACACTATGTCTACATGTTAACCTAACCTAAACCTTAACTTCAATAACTAAAGGCAATATTTCTGGTCTTTTAATTATTCCCAAAGCAATTATGGAATTTCTGATGAGAACAGCACATTTTCAACTAAGGATAAACACAAAAAGGTACAAAATTCAGAGTCACCACATACATACCAAAACCAAACCATTCAATATGTTAACATTCTTGTTTGTGTTTTGCCGCAGTTGCATGATCTATGAGGTGGTTTCATTGGGTGATTTTGACCTTTTTCTACTATTATCATGGTACAACACTAAAAGCATTCACGAGGGAAACAATATGACATCCTGTCAGCATATGAACTGACAGTTTCGTTCTGTAAAACTATTAAATATGTGTTTAAAACTTGCATACCTGTGGACACCTTTGTCCAGGAAAGGAAGGGACTAGGCTCTCCTACAGCCACACATGGCAGATAGGCATCAGACTTAGCCTGTGCAGTCACTGTGCTGACATCAGTGCTGGAAATCTTAGGCTGTCCTCTTCTAGCTGCAACAACTCCTGTTTGATGAACTCCTCCAGATGCAGCATGGTGGAGAGTGGATGCACCTCTGCTCTGAGTATTTGACCTTCCAGGAATGGCTAGCCTTGGAAGGGATGGCACTGGGAATTCTGGGGTAGCTGTATGAGCTTGTTTGACTGTGTTTTGTGATTTTGGCTCTTTGGTGCTTAAAAGTATGTCAGCTACAGTATCTGGCTTAGCATCTTCTGACTGACCCACAGAATGAGACACAGATGGTGTGTGTCTATCAGTTGCTGAGTTTATAGCAGGCCTGATAATGATCTTTGGTTCTGTTATAGCAGTTCCTTTGTTGTGTCTGTCAGGTATGTGGTTTGTACTGTCAGGTATCACTGTCTTCCCCTCATTCGCAGGCCTATTTTGGAAAAAAAAAAAAAAAAAAAAAAAAAAAATCTTTGTTGTTGTTGTTGTTGTTGTTGTTGTTGGTGGTGGTGGTGGTGGTGGTGGAGGTGGTGGTGGTGGTGGTATGGTTGTTGCTGGGAATATTTCTTTTGGAGTTGATGATGGTTCTGTCGTTGTTGATGTCACTATAGCATTCGTAAGGGTGGTGACAGGGATGCCATCTTCTTTGAGATGTTCATTTTCTTCTATAGGCTTCTCAAGTGGGGCTATACCTTCTTTAGCACTGTCTCCATCTGTTGAAGCACTGCTTAGCTTTGTTATGGTGGTTAACTCAGATCCTTGAGCACTTTGGGAAGTTGCAGGCCTCTCTGTCGTAACCTGAGGGCTCTCATAAAGGTTTGCTTTTGTTGAGCCACTAGGGATTTCTGAGTCATGGCTTTCAGTGATTTCATGCTGGTTACTCGGGGCAGATGAGGAGAAAGGCCTTAGTGGAAAGTCCCTCGCAAGCTCCGAGGATGGAGGCACATTTTCAGCATCACTGGGTTTGTATTGATCCCCGGCTTTGTCTGAAGCCGCACCTGGTATCGCTTCTGGTTGCACGTGAGGGCTCTCTGGGAATGTGTCAGCTGTGTGTCCTGTAGCGCTTTCCGTTTGTGCCTCTTCAAAAGCTGTAACTGCAAGAGGGCGGATGCTTGTAAACCCCTCTTTCTCAGCTGTTGTGGACAGAGCATTGTGAACCAGTGGAGATAATGTGGTAACAGTTTCTGTGTTTATCTCTGTTTCTCTGTGCCCTGTATAACCCAAGGATTCTGACTGAGGCGCTGACACCGTTGTGGTGCTGGTGGACGTATTAGAGTGTTTGGCATATGATGAGGGTGTTTCCTTCGCTTCTGACACTTTCTCTTGGAGTGAGGAGTCAGGGGCTATGTTATTTCGGCCGTTGTATAAAGGATCTGTGTTCTTTTCATGAGTCATTTTGCTTAGTGACGTTGCTTGGCTGTCAGTAAATGGAACAGTGGTATCCACCTTGGCTCCAGTGCTCATGGCCCCTGCAGATGTTTCTATTTCAGACTGAGAGGAGGCAGTCGTCTTGGTGACCTCAGAAACCGAGGCTGAAGTTGTGGGCTGTGGTGTGACATTTGTGACGTGTGCAGACGACTTGGAGCTTTTGGATCTCGTTCTGTTCCTATTAGGCCTCCTCCGCCTGCCACCTTTCCTCGGCCTCGAACTGGATGAGTTCCTAGCATGTGAGGAAGGCGCGAGATTAGCTGAGATAATATGCTTCCCCCTCTTGTTTTCTGAAGTGGCTTCAGTTGTTGGCGCTGCAGTGGTAAGCAGTGGAATTTCTGCAACACCATGTTTCTCTTGAGTCGAGTGTTTTTGTAGGTTCTGCGTAGCTTGCTGAGCTGCAGTTATAGTGGGCTCAGTGAACAAGCGAGCATCAACATGCTTTTCTGTGCTTTGATCTTCAAAAGCCACAGCTGTGGTCAATATCGGGCTGTGGTCAACCTCTTCTTGATAAAGCTCTGGCCCATTTCTCAAGCCTTTAGAAATGCTGAAGAAATCATCATTATCAACATTACCATCATCATCACCCTCAGACCTTGGCATTGTTTCAGTTACTTGGCTACCGACTGTTGTGTGACTTTGGCTGTCTTGAAAAAGACTTCCATATGAAGTCTTTTTCACAGTGCTCAGCTCAAACCACTTTGCAACGTCTTTCTCTGTCGCTTTCTGAGTAGGCTCCGGACCAATTGTGGTCTGCATGACATATGTGCTCGATGTAAACAAGTCTGAATCTGGGTTGATTTCAGGAGCAGCAATTTGGTATGTTATATGTGTCTGGTCTCCAGACCCCAAAGGTCTAATGTCCAAGCTGATATCAGTAGTTTGGGCAAGCATTCCTGACCCTGTGACTGTAAGTGCTTCCTGTGGTGGTGGGACGGTAGTACCATCTTCTGACGATCCTTCAGTCCTTTCAAGAGAGCCTGACTTCTTTGTGTCGGCAGTGTCAGACTCCCGTAATATGTTTGTGCTTGTCTGAACGGAACTTGGAGTAGTTGTTTTTGGGCTGCTGCCACCGCCACGGACCTTTGCCAGAATGTTAGCCCAACGCTTTGGATCTATTTGACTGTTTGACACATTGATTCTCCTCCTTTCTACTGTGTTACTCCTGTCAGCGCCAGGAGACGTGATTCGTCTTCTGGGCATAGCAGGCCGTCTCCAAGACTTTCTAGATGGATGTCCAGTCTGCACACTAACGTTTGGGATCCTCCTTCTCTTAGGAGTATCCCCTCGCCCAGGAGGAGCTTTTTCTTCAGGCTTCCCATTTTCATTGTCCCCAGACGCCTCCACATCATTGTCCATGGGAGCTTTTATTTTTGTGGAGACTCCTTCCGCAGGCTGAGGCCTACTGGAATATTTTCTTATGGGCATCCCTCCGGCAGGTCTTGTCAGAGTCACTTTTGTGGCCAGTGTGTCAGCACCATGTTGATTCCCTGCTACGCATTTGTAATAACCGTTGTCTGACAGATGGCTAAAGCGGATGGTTAACGTACCATTTGAGGCCAGAAGTACCTTGGATGAGTTTGACAAGGTGTTTATAACACTGCTATCAGGAAGGATCCAGTTTATATCAGGATCGGGAGAACCTGAGGCCAAACAGGGAAGGGAAACAGGCCCACCAGCAACTCCTGCCACAGGCTCAGCTACCCCCTCACCTCCAGGGGGTGGATTAGAAGACTCTTCAACTGTCAGACGAAAGGCCAGGACACTGATATCATCCACGACTGATGCTATACAGTAATACACACCTGAGTCTGAGTGATCCACTGCCCTTATGTCCAACAAACCAGAGGGATCCACTGTGATTCGTTTGTCACTGCTTTGATATGGGGCCTCCACTTTGGAGCCATCAGGCAGTGACCATTTAATCAGAGGGTTCCCTGAGCTGTGCACATTGCAATGCATCTCAACAGGGCTGCCCACAACAGCAGCCTGAGATTTTCTGGTACTGTTTTTGGACTCTATCAAGACCCAGGTTCTCTTCTGCTGCCTCACTTCCTCTGCCTCTACCAGCTGCGTAATTTGGCTGCTGAGGACCAGTCGAACCCTCTTACTTGTGGATTGGGGTCTGTTCAACTGTAGGTCCAGTGATGGCTGCATTACCCATGCAGGTTCTGCCTTGATGTTGACTTTTACCCCGGTGTAGTAGAGAGCATCTCTTTCCACATCCTGTCGATATCTGTAACTAATATGAGGATCTGTGCTTAGCATCATCTCCCTTTGCAGATGGGCAGGTACATCACTGTAGTAAGCAATGAGTCTCCATAGTCTCTCATAGTTAGCCCTGTCAATGGGACACTCCAGATCCAACCTCAATGAGATGTTTGCAGTTATCTGTTGCTGGTTCACATGGTCCCAGTTAATTCTGGTTGATTCTGTGGGCTCGTTGACATGGCAGCGGAGATCAACTTTGTTTCCATGTTCGTCTGACAGCTCTAGTGAAATGTTCCCAAGAGGCTGTCGGAATTCTTGTAAGCTTATGAGCTCACTCTCTGTGTCTGAAGAAGAGGTTCTATGAGGGTTGCTGATGATGGGACTACTACAGGTTGGATCGTCCAGTTCCTGAAGGTCTTTTTTCTTTAGGTGTTTGGGAGAGGAACACATAGGGCACAGCTGGCCTCCAGCAAAGGCTCTGTCTTTCTTGCATTTGAGCACACCTAGTAAGAGAGAGAGAGAGAGAATGAAGGAGAGATTAGGAAGATGTAAAGAGAAGTTGGTGGTAACTAAAGCCTTCACTGATCTAACTGGAAGTATGCATGGAAATTCATTATAGGAAAAAAAAAAAAACAAAGGGAATTCAGCTTTATGGAACTCCATATGTACCAATTTATCACCCAACTACATAAACCATATATTGCTTTAACAGTGAGCATAATTCATATTTGTTGCCAAATATACGCTAAGATTAATAACTGAATAATAAGCCTGCAGAGTAAGTCGTTTCTTATTTCTTAATGACCGTGAATGCTGTAATTATTGTTATAAATGTATTATGAAAGTATAATAAATTGCCTTTCATCTACTGCACTTTGTAATTACAGTGTAATTACTCTTCTAAAACAGTAACTACCTGCTGTATTTTTGCTCCAGTCTTTGAACCATTTCATTCTACAGTCACAGCTCCAGGGGTTGTCATGCAGAAAGAGGTTCTCCAAATGCGGCATTCCGGCTAACATCCTCTGAGGCAGTGAAGTCAACCCGTTTTCTGACAAATGGAGGTTCTTGAGAGTGGACACAGGGAAGTAACCCAATACAGAGAGAGTTGCAAAGGTAGCTGGATGGAGTTGCTGAAGCCGGTTGCCTTCTAGTTGCAGTAGACGGAGAGAAGTGAGACCTTGGAAAGCATCTGGGTGGATAAACTCCAATCGGTTGTGATCCAGGTGCAGCCTGGCAAGGCTCCAGAGACCCTGGAAGGTTCGCCTCCTAATTACCTTTAGCTTGTTGTAGCTCATCTTCATCATCTGAGAAAAAAAAGAGGGGTGAAATAAGAAAGCAGACATTGTTTGTTGTCAGTAATCTCTTCCTGATTAAACAGGGCTGACATAGAGAGATTATTTATACCCTACACACCTGAAGGGATACCAGGTCTCGGAATGTACCATCAGGAATGTTATGAACATCGTTTCCATGCATCATGAGGAGCTCTAGTTTCTGCATACCGGCGAAAGAGCTATGAGTTATTCGGTTTATGGTGTTGAACCTGCAAAAAAAAAAAGAAACAAAAATAATGAATAGCTATGTGTTTCACCAAACCTAGGCTCTAGGCTGTATTACACTGTGTCTAAACGTATTCAGACACTGCTCCTCTATAGTGAAATTTGACTACTTTTAGGTGAGCCCATTGCTGACACATGCATTTAATTGTCCCCCCAGCCTAGGGTCATCACGCCAAATGTCAAATGTCAACTAGAGGGCTATAAAGCCTTGCAGCATTCTCTGGAACTGCATTCTCTGGAGTGGTGGAGCTTCATCCCAATGCATTTGGAGTGGCCTTTGAGATCCAGAACATCAATACTAGACATCACCAAAGCTTTTTGTGGCTGAAGACACAAAATCCTCACAGCAATGTTCCAAATTCAGTGTCAGTTTCCTGGACACAGTCTGTGCCTAGTCTTTGATTAAGCTGTAACATCAATGGCGATTACCAATTGAGCCAATGGTGAACTGCCACTGACAAATCATTCATCTGGAGCTAAGGAACATCACTATCACTATTAAAAACCTTCCCAGAAGAGTCGAGGCTGTTATTGCAGCAATGGGGCCCTACTGACACAGCAGCATTGGATAAATAGGTGTCTACAAACTTTTGGACAACCCGTACATTTCTTAAGGTTGAAACAGTGAAGCTAGAGGCCAAATCCTGAGTTGGAACAATGTGCTGAGTCGTAAGCCTGTGTGTAAATCACCCCGGGAGGCAGGTGTGCGCTCTCCCCCTGTTCATTTGACGGAAAACAATGATGGCTTTGTTGGCAAACCTTTCTCAGTCTCCAGACTCTTACCCCAAGTTCATGCGCTCCACTTGTTTGGGCACGCCGGCAGGCATGGTGAGCAAAGAGCGGAAGGTGCAGTGCACTTCTCTGGGTTGAGGACAGGCGCATGTCCGCGGGCAACATTGCACCAGATCCGTCAGAACTAACAACAGCAGCAGCAGAGGCCATGTCCAAACGCAAGTGGCTGAATGGCCCATCTTCAGCCCAACAGCTGCGGCCGCCTCCTCCTGCAGCCGGACACGGGTGTTAGAATGAAGTCTCTGTGGAACAAATCACATTCTTATTAGAGGATTATAGCATTAGGGATAGTTCTCTTTATCCGATATGGAAAATCTGGGAAGTGTGGGAATACGGAATACAAGAAGAATCTTAAATTGGGATGGTCAATATTAGGGATGCATGAATGGAGTCAGATCAGAATAAGTAGATAATTACTTCAAACATGATTGTTTATTTATTCAAATTTTTAAGATCTAAATAAAGTCCATTATAAATGCCCATTGTATTTGAACACTGCTGCTATACCTAAAGCGGAATAGGTAGCACAGTTGTGCTAATTAGCCAGTGGCCAATTACTTCCAAAGTAGCACTTTCATTTGATTCATGTCATTTAAGATGTTTGGCCAGTTTGGCCAATTAAAAAGCACATAATGCCACTTAAACAGTATCAGAAATGATTGGCAGTGTGATAGTGAGTGGCTATAAAGAAATCATGATCAGCTATAAAACTCATGACTGGTGCATTTATTACAGAGTACAATAAACTGCTACACAAGTATTATAGTCTGCTATAAGACAGCAGGAGTTCTACTGCAGGCAACAACACAATAGGTTATTGTATTGTACAATACAGCACTATGTAGAAACCTCTTTTGTGAGGGATGCCGGTGATGATCTTCACAGACAGAATGAAACAGGCATATCAATCCGCCATGAAAGACTAAAGCTTCTGCCCAGAACAAGTAAAAAAAAGAAAACGAAAGAAAGGAATGCATGCAGAAAGAGAAAAGAATACATGTGGAGCTTCAAACAGACTTAAGCTACTCATGCTGGTTGAGCTTGATTAGGCTTCCTTAAATGACACAGTACTGCAAGTCTTACCTTATGTAGTCTTTGTTAGCAAAGTCCTCTCTCTGCTAAAGTTCAGCATGACTTTCATTCATCTTTCCCCTGAAAAGTTCCTCTTTAGAGTGTGACAGCAGGCAGCATGGGCCACGACGCAACAGCAAGAATGAAAGGAGGTGAAAAAACAAGTCCTTTTCATTCATGAAGAGTATAAATTTCTGATCCACTGCTGGTCCTATAGGTGTAGTCTGAAGATTAAAAAAACCCTGAATAATAATAAGAATAAAAATACTCAGTGTAGGAAAGTAAACGCACTGTCATTAAAGGCTGTAGGGCTGTGTTTGTATGTGCTGCGCGGTAGTCCAGCTCCTCTGCACGGATCCTGCACAGCTGCTTCTGAGTTTAGGTTTGGGAACTTGAGAGTGGAACTGTTTTCTTTTTTCCCCCTTTTCTGGAGACGCGTCTGCTGCGCGTGTCACATTGTTTTTTCCCCACCCGTATACAGACAAGTCCAGCCCACATGCTCTGTGATTGGCTAATCTGGACGTGCTGTCCTCAGCAGCACTTCAGCAGTGCCTGAACTCGTCTACTTGTGCTGTAGTCTAGCTGGGTGTTCCTTACAAAAGGCACAATTCTCAGGGCAGCGTGTTATAACAGTGCATTCAAAAGGCTGCCCCTAGACCCCACTACCATAACAAGTATAAGAAGCTGAACTGCATATATTAGAAGCTATGCTATAGTGGCTAAGAAGCAGATGACACTAACAGTAATGCTGTGCTGTACAGTTTGTGCATCCAATGGTGCATATAATAATAATAATAATAATAATAATAATAATAATAATAATAATAATAACAATCTTTATTTGTATGGCACATTTCATCCATAAATGCAGCTCAAAGTGCTTCACAGAAGTAGACTGTATACCCAAAATAAGATTATACATTAAAGAGACTGGCAATATAAACATAGTTCAGAGATGTACATGTGCCTCACAGTAAATGTGCAGCCCTCTGCATTTACAGACATTGTAATCAAAACAATCAAAATAATCAGTTACTGATACACTGACAACATGGCTAAGCACTTTGACTGACTTGTTCATAACCAATGACACAAGGACTCTTCACTCTGATGATACTGACATGTTGTGCTGTTTGTATGAACTGTTAATGTTGTGCAAATATTCATGATGGTTCGAGAAATGCATCAAAGCGACTGAAAAATACTGTAAGGGACCATGTTATCAATCATGGCCTTACAATGGCTGAGGCTGGTTAAAGGGTGCCACTAAATGTTGGGAGAACAATGTGTCCTCAATTATCCGAACATACTCAAATGACTCCGCTGGCTGCTTTGGATGCAGCATGTTAGGAGATCACAGCAGACACCTGCAGAGGCCGGATAAGACATTCCAAATAATTCTTTCCACGCTGCACTGCAAAGGAAAGTTTTCATTCGTTGTAATACGGATGAGAGTCTGTGGCGTACAAACAGGAACGTCAGAATGTGTGCTGTAATTTCCAGTACAGTGCTGCACGTACAGTTCTGCCTAAGGGGTGTTTCCTATGTTTACCTTTCTGTTTTAGTATTTTTCCTCTGTGTTGCAATGACATGGCGTGTCAACAAAGTACAGTACAAACAGCATGAATGTGCCGGAAAGTGAATCTTGTCCAATTTCTTTCAATCAGTCTCCCACATACAGTAATGTGTAACTGTTGAAATGCATATGTGCTTTACTGTAGAAATGCAGCCTGACAGAAAAGACTGACAGAGGTACTGATACACTGACAACATGATTAGGCTTTTTGACTGTCTTGTTCATAACCAATGACATAAGGACTCGTCATTCTGATGATATGTTAAGAGACACCAATACTCACTTTTTGGACACAAACTAAGGACTGGTAACCCACTGTGTTGTGCTGTTTGTTCGAACTGTTCGAGAAATGTACTTAATATTCATGATGATTTCAGAAATGCACCAAGTTGCACCCAGAAGGAATCAATCGACAGGAATGAAATTTGGTGGGTTGGTTTGACATTGTGAGACATGCCAATGATTNAACGTTGCTTTTCAAAAGAATTTCTATTTATTTACTAGAATTTGATATATAGAAAAAAATAAAATGTGTTTTTCACAGGCCATTTAATGTCTTTTCCAAAATTTCCAAATTTTGTTTTTCAATAGAAATTGTGTAGAAGTGTGTATTCTGTAGAGGATGTGTTAACTTACTTTCACCAACTACTCTCATTATTGCAGTGCTATTGGGAAGGAAGATGAAGGTTACCAGGAACAATAAGTGATGATCAATTTAGACTGATATGGGCAATATTTACTGAGCTACACATACAGAAGTAGTGTCTCTCAGTATGGCATCAGGCTGCCATGTTTGCACACACAACATACCAGACGTCTCGGCATGGAGTTGTAGAGGTTCCTAATGGTGTCTTGTGATAATCCAGCCCATGCAGCTTGAATATTCTCACACAGTTCCTGAAGATTTTGCGGTAGGGGTGGAGGTGGAGTGACACCAGGCCTTCTGGATATGTGACATCAAACTGTTCATCTTGGTGCTGACCACGGTGCCTCAACACATGGATTCCTTGGTGGTCTCCACCAAGACAAAAGCAGGACTCATCACTGAAGATGACCTTCAGTTTGGCAACCCTGCTCGCTTAATGTACGCAGTTAAAGCTGTTGGGTCAAACAGGTACAGCGATAAGGCCTGCCCTTGCTTATGTCACATGCGCGGCTGAGCATGAAACTTGAGTCATCCGCATGTCCCACAATGTCAAACCTACCCCCCCCAAGTGACTGATCCACTCATAGCAGCACAACACTAACACACCACCAATGTCACTGCAGTGCTGAGAATGATGCACCATGCATACAACACCTGCTCTGTGGTGGTCCTGTGGGGGTCCCAGTCATTGAAGAGCAGGGTAATAAAGTATGTAGAGAATCATATGGACTACAGTCTGTAATTGCAGAACTACAAAGTGTTTCTATGTAGTTCTGAGCTGATAGTGGAGCTGATAAGTAAAGAGTAGTAAAGTGTATATTGAAGGGATACGAGCTTCTATCATTGTTTACTTTGTTAACTCTGTGTTTAAACAAACCCTGCTGTGTGGAGCCTGGCTAGTTATTCAAGTGCTTCAAAATGTTGTTATATATTACAGCCGCCATTATTTAAAAGCACTTAGGATAAAATTCTTAACTTGTATGGTATCCAACACTCTTCACGATGCATCTAGAGGAATATTTATCCGGTCGCAGTCAAAATTCACAGATGAAATCGGAATTCTATGAGACTATGAGGAACCTGTTCAACAATGTAAAATATTCATGTTACATTTCAGTCTCTGTTGAATTGTATGTTGACTGAACATGCATTTTTACAACAAGCTCAGTACTTTGGAACCACTTCTATTGGCCTGTCATGTTATAGCCTGTCACAATATAATGCACAGCTAATGTTTTCAAATGGCTTTTAAAATATTAAAAAAGGTTTTGATATGACAGAGATGACGCAGGAACATGTTTTTCCTGTTCATTTCATTTCCAAAGATGTTACAGTAAGCAGCGTGTATATAGTCGTAATAGGTCCTTAGCCGTAATGACCTCTTCAGCTTCTCTTGAAAATGCTACTCCGTTCTGTTAATGTCTTGTTCTTTCCCTCACAAGCTGAAGCAGCTTCCCGTTAAACGAGGAAGGCTCCTCTTAAGTAAAGGTCGTGCAGGGTTCAAAGCCTTGTCATTTACTGGCAGCTCCCACGCCACACACATAGCACTCACTCACACTGAGTTAAGTGTAAGCACCCTAACCTGTGAAGTCAGCAGTCTTCTTGAAGCACTGCCGGAGCTTGTAGAGCTTTAGGAAAATCAAAGAACATGCTGAGCCAAAGGTTGCAGGTTCCTGCCCTTGTTCCTGACTACTCGGGAGATGCCATGCGTCATCATGTCACTTCAAGTGGATAACACGTCTTCATGAATACAACATGTAGGTGTTGTCATTAGCATGGCTAATAGGGATCTGAATACACAATGAGGAGAATTATGTCCTCTATGTATACAGCCTTAAAAAAGATTTCCTCAAGGTTTCCATATTACAACAAAGAGGAGCTATGGTGTTAATTAAGTCATTAACTACTCATTGTTTACAACATTGTTTACCGTTAGCTAAAAGTTTGTTTATTGTTAGCTCATAACTTATTTCCTCAATAAGTGTATAATAGCTGCTGCTTATTACAGTCTCACTACTGCTTGTTAAACTTTCAGTGAACAAGAACCTAATTATTAATTTCTTAATACTTAACCAGTAACAACTAAGTAACTAATGTTTAAAACCATTTGACTGATACATATCTAAAGTAAGTAGTTAAACAAATAATACAAGAAGTGCTATATTCCATATTTATATTCGGAACATCTGAATTTTACATACATACATACAAACACAGACACGTGTGTGTGTGTGTGTGTGTGTGTCTGTATATATATATATATATATATATATATATACATATATATATATATAATGTGGATGTTCAGAAATAGTACTTAATCAATAACAACTAAATAACTAATATTTAAAAAACATTTGACTGATACACAAATAAAGAGTAGTTAAACACTGATATAAGTAAAGCATATTAATAATATAAAAGGTGTTATATGCCACATATATATGTAAATTTCAGATGTTCAGAAACATCAGAACCAGATATTGAAACCAAATAATGATTCATTATTGATTCCTTAAATAATGAATCAATGGAATTATTAAACCAATAATTCCATTAATTCATCATTTACAGGCGTACTTATAAGGTACATTTAAGAGTCTTTTTTAAGTCTTTAGAGTACCTTTTAGAAAACTGTCACAGTCAGCTAAGTTTGTGTCACATGTTGAGCCATTATCATTCATATCAAAGCTGAAGTAGCTGATTTATTTTAGAAACATGTTTTATTAGATTTCCTGAAATACACTTCATATCCTGATAGCAATCAATCAGTCAAATACCCTGAGGAGGTCACAGGACTGTAAAAACCTGGGCCAAATGACCTCACTACCTGCCCACACGTGCACGCTCTGCATGTGTACTCATTTGTGTTTACAGCTGTAGGTGTAAGCCAGCTAGCTCAGATTATCGTTTATGTAATCTGTGTGAGTGTATGTTCATTTGCATTGTAGTTTTAAGTAAAGTTTAATGGTAACATGTAATACATGTAATCCTGTCTAAACAGCAATGAAGTTAACATTAACAAGAAATGAAAATGACTCATAATCATATTATTTTCAACTGCCAAGCACTGTTTCCTGTAAAGGTTCAGTTCAAGATTTCTGTGTTATTTCCAAATGCAGCTGGTTTTGTCACCCCAGGTCCAATTCCATGTTTTGTTGAGTTCCTTAGTGAAAATAAGTTCACACATCCTCTACAGAGAACTCACCCCTGATCACACATCATTAATGCACAGTGAACAGGAAACGTAGCCTGTTATGGCACATTTGATTTTTAAATAAACAGAAACTGTGCACTTAAATTAGCAGGGAAATACCGTATATAAGTTCCCTGTGGAGGATTCAGTGGTGTGGGGGTGGGTTCACACTAGGGCCAATGGTGCAGGGGTATTGCCTCTTTGATTGCCTAGCCAGTAGTCTGATCTGTCAATTGGACCGTCTAAGCCTCTGGTGCTAATTGATGCTTGAACTAATGAAGAGCACAGCACAGTGACATTCAGGAAGATGTCAACACACCCTACACTACTGTCCCTAATGTCTCACATAGTTGGTTACTTAAAGCACTGACATGGTATAAGTATAACAAACAGTATTAGATCAGAGACGTGTAGTAGGACTAGCTGGCCAGCTAGCATAGTTAACAAGCCTACAGTATCACAGATAGTCGTAATGGATAACAGGACAGAAGGGAGGAGCTGAGACAATCTTCATTGATGATTTTGTGAGCTGGATTAGAAAACAGAGTCCTTGATACCTTGTACGCCAACGTACAGCGGAACCTCAGTAGAACTGTCTAGAACCATCTTATCATACATAGCTCAGCTTCTATGCATAAACACCCACATTTGTACTTTCCAGAGTTTTAACTTCATGAGTGAGAAGTATCTACACTACCAGTCAAAAGTTTAGACATGGCTGCTAATTACTTTTAGCTTAATGCTCATTACTTTTAGCTTAATGCTTTACTTTAGAATAAAAGTGAAGACATCACACTATAAAATAGCAGTCATGGACTTGGACATGGACATGGATATAACAGGCAATTTTGGATCAATTCTATCGGTCTGTCCACCATGGATATAATTGTGCAAAAAAAGAGATAAAAGTTTTTTTGTGCAACAAAATATACAATATATTAGGGGTGTCAATATGGCAAAAATATAATATTGTGCTACATCAAGAGTATATGTGGTATATCAGGATATGTGTAGTTTCAGACATCTCATCAGTTGGAACTGTTCAGTGTAAGTCTGTAGAGTCTTTAAGGTAACCAAACACATCCATTTAGTTGGGTGTGTCTAAACTTTTGACTGGTTGTCAATGTTGCACACAAAGTATACGGAATGAAGCCGTATTAACACTATAAGTAAGCTGATTATGGTCCTGTCATGTTTAATAATTGAATTGAAGTACAAAAAATACAGACAGAGAACGACAGAAAATATGTGATCATTTTATTGCTCTTTACATGAATCAGTTCATTCTGTTTTACTCATTTAGACATATTTATTTGCAGCTTTATGTGTTTTTTATTTACAACATGATCAAGTCGTGTATGCCTATGGAATGCATGGATACTAGTCCCCGATCCAGGCTCCATCCATTTCAGTTTCTTTTACCACAAATATCCAGTCAACTGTGAAAACAGCCAGGAAGCCTGAGACAAAACCTATAAAGTTTAACGAGAGAAGAACCAAAGTGATGGGGACTCGCGTGTTTGTTGTTGCTAAGCAAAAATATAGTAAAGACTGGCGCACTGATAAAAGCAAATAATCATTCCGGATCAGGAAAACTGGCAAGCCTTCTTTGAGAAAGACTTCAATAAAACAGCAGCTCGTTTTCTCTACTCACAAGAACTCGCATACTGTATTAATATGCATCATCAAAGTCTCATTTTATGACGTATGTTGTCCCACCTGATGCTTTCTTGCCCTTCGGTTGGACTAGCTGACATCAGTTGCTATGTTTATATGTGCACAATGGCTAGCAGTTCCTGATTTGTCTAAGAAAAATGGACCAAACTAAATATTGATCAGACTTGAATAAATACGACTAGTTACATACATGTCATCATAGATGTAACTACAACATGAAACGCCCTCTTTACGATGTACTCACGTATGAGCTTACAGACATTTACAGACATTCTTTCCATTTAGATATCTCATGATGTGCACTGCTGACAAAGGGTTTAACCTGAGGGACGTTTCATGCTCCAACCGAAAGTGTGAACCTCTTTGCCTTTTTGTCAGTGACGTTTGCTGGTAGATTGTTAGATGGTCAGTGTGCTCAATAGAAGTAGGGTAGAAAAACTAAAATCTGATACTGATTATAGACTACATAACTAAAGTATAATGCTTCAGGTCACTTAACAGGTGTAGTGTATTCTGATAATTTCGAGGGCTGCTTTTCAAGCCATTCAAAGCCATTCTACTCTTTTTCTGTCAAAACTATATGTAATTATGGACACCATGAGTAGTCATCATGTCGTTATCAGTGTCATGGCGTCTCGCTGACATCCCTACTGTGACCTACGTCCATCTCAGGCCTGTCGCTCTGCCACTGGCGACAGACCTAAGGCTTAAGGCAGAGAACTGGGACTTCAGCATGCAGGAGCGGTGCCCCTGCCAGCATGTACAGCACAGTAAATGGTGGGGAAAGCAGTGGGGGGCTAAGAGAACGGCCATTCCTGCTGCTGCTGTCCCCAGTAATGCAGGACTTTATGTGGTGAGCTGTTGGAATCCTACCACTACTGGTATTGTTTGTGCTGGCTAGTATTGCACATGCCCCAGGGACTTGGCTTGGGCTGGTAGGACGCCAGGATAGTTGACCTCCAGAGGGTCAGTAGGTATGGCCATGCAAAGGGCCATGCAAAGAGGCTCATGGGAGGCACCCACCCTCTGAAAAATAACTTTTACTGTGTTGATTAATGTTGTTAATGTTGTCACTAATAAGTCTAAAGTAAGTGTATATGCTATTTGTGTATTCGTGTGACCTCTGGGTGTTTTGTGCTGGTTGGTCTTCATGGGGTGGAAATCCTATCGTTTCAGCACTTGGTCATGTGCCTTTTCTGCATAGTGTTTAATAAAGGGCACTTCTTATGGAGGAAATCAAGGCCTCTCATACACCAGTGCCATAACACAAACCAAATGAAATTAAAGCTGTAAACTTTTTAGGCATAGCAATGTATTCAAATGTTTGAATACCTCCAGTCAAACTATGTTTCACTGATCTTCTACGGGGAAAATAAGTTTATACATCCTCTGCAGGGAGCAAACTTAAGAGTGGCTTAAGAATTTTATTCTGCTGAGTTTAACCTATTGGATTAAATGAACACAAACGAACACACAAGCAAACAAACACACAAACAAACAAACAAATAAATAAATAAATAAATGGGTCACATTTAAAGGTGTTTGCTCAGTATGTTTACGCAACGGTGCATTAAATGTGTGGAACATGTGGAATTTAGAAAACCAGCAAAACATGTCATTTGACCAACAACGTCCATATGACTGTAAGGTATCCTATTTTTGTAATCAGATTATGTAATCCAGTCTTTTACCCACCACCACTTCATGTGAAACTGGAGAATGCACCGCAAAATGGCACCAAAACAACCAGACCCCATTATTCTAGTTATTCTGGTCACCATTGGTAGAATGTATAGTGAGGTCAGCTCTGCCATAAAACATCCATACACCTCTGTTGCGCTGAATGGTCTTTCAATATACTCCCTCCACAGTCCCAGCATGCATTAAGTGTTAATGGAGCACGCTGTGGCTTCAACCTCGGGTAGGTGGAGAAAGAGCAGGCTTACTGTGTCTGATCAAGCACCATGACAATCAAAAACAAACCCAACTGAAATGTGTCTGCACCCCAGACATGTGAACATCTGCTGTATCCCGTTACAAGTGAGCGGAACTCAACATCAGGCTAACTCAATCGGTCTGACCCTGAACTGAGAAGTCTGTCTGGAGTCTGTCTCTAGGGATGTGTGAAGCATTATTAAAGAAGTATAACTATAGCTCCTCTATGCCTGTCATATTATGTGTCTCCAATACAGGTAATGTCTAGATAAGACTTACTTGTGCAGTAAGTACAGTACCAGTCAAAAGTTCAGACATGGTTACTCATAGAAGGTTCCATAGACTAAAAGTAAAGACATCAAAATATAAATAGCACTCATGGAATTATACAGTCCACCTTAAAAACCTCCAAAAATGGAACTTTACAGGAGGCCTGTAAAACAAATTTCTTAAATTGCAATGGAGATTGATAGAACAAGATTTATTTCTAATTTGGACCAATTCTATTGGTCTGACCATCAAGAATATTCACTAAACTGAAAGAGCTTTTAAATTGTCCAAAAAAGAGTTCAAGTATTTTGTGCAACTAAATATATATTAGAGGTGGTGATAGGGCAAAATATAATACTGGGATACATCAAGAGTATGTGTGGTATATCAGGATATGTATTATTTCAGACATCTCATCAGTTGGAACTGTTAAGTGTAAGCCTGTAGAGTCTTTAAGATAACCACACACATCCATTTAGTTGGGTGTGTCTAAACTGTAGACTGGCTCTGTTAATGTGTAGAAGTGTGTTGTGTCTGTTCTGTCTTAAGGACATAGTTAGAAAATATGTGTATTGTTATTTGAGTCCAACATGGACGTTGTGTTCTCTGGACCAAAGAAGAAATGGGCCATCCACACTGTTGCCAGCATAAGGTTCAATAGCCAACATCTGTATTACCACCCCCTCATATTACTGGGCAACTAATCAAGGCCAAACACATTTTGGAGCAACATGGGCTCCCTTCAAGACATTGTGTCTTTTTCATTTTGTCTTTTTTTGCATGTGTTACAACAGCATGGCTGACAGTTCAGGGTGATCTGCCTCCCATTGTGTGGCAAAAAAGTTGGCTTTCAATACTGAATCATTTTGTGTCTTTAGTCTCCAAGTAATCATTAAGTGCTGTTAAAAGGAAAGGTGATGTAACACAGTGGTAAGTGTGCTCCTGTCCCACCTTTGTTGGAATTGCAGGCATCATATTTGGATTGAGTTCATGTACCGTTTTTAATATAATACACATCTTTACTAATCACTGCTTTCTGTAATCATTAACATTTCACACACTGTGCCAGCTTTGTTTCAACACTCAAGAATCACAGAATCAAAATAAATAAGTAAGTAAATTTTACTGTACGTAGAAAAACTGTACTGAAAGAAAAGAGTTCAATTTTGATGTAGCTCTGCCTTTAAAATGACTCACATGACTTACATATGTGACTTACTCATGTGATCCTTCTGCTGCTTTTAGATTCAGTCGACATTTTGCTATTCGCCTCCTTCCTGCCCACTACCACCAGTCTGGTCCCTGTCCGAGTCTTCCTGGACTCCTGCCTCCTGAGTCTTTCTGGTAGAGCTGAATCATTCTTAGATTTGATGGGAATGTAGAAATACTTTATAAAACATCCATTTAAAACAAACAAGCAAATAAATAAACTGAGTGCAAGGTGAAATATAGTTCTGCCAGAAAGACTCAAAAGGCAAAAGTGATGGGAAATGCTGATTTTAATCCTCAATAAGGTCCACAATCTGAAGGATAACAATTCTTAAGGAATAAAGAATCTTTGGCGTAGGCCCCATCATGGCCCCAGGTCTTGAAGCGTTCAGAGCCTGCCGGATATGGATGGCAGGAGCAGAGTTTCTCCCTGGGTAACAGGACCGGGACCAAACTGGTGGTGGGGGGAGGAAGGAGGAGAATGTTGAAACATTGATACCTGATAGCAGCAGAACAGGAACGAAGTTGAATCCTTTTAAAGCCAGGTGGGAGGCTGCGATTGTCCAGAGGAATGAAAGGATGTATAATGTAGTATTGGAGTCTTCCTGGCAGAACTTGCACTATAGCTTTCATCATGTAGTCTGATATAAAAGAGTACAACCTTTAAATAGATCAGGTAAGCATTAATTAGCATAAAACTAATAACCTTTGGAAAGTAAAATATTGTTATTTTCAGTGTTGTATCTGTTCCCACTTGATACCTCAGCTCAGTTCAGACATTCCATAAGCAGTTACTTTCGCTTGAACGTTTTCATGGAAATCCACAGGGTGAGGTATGATGTAGGTTGAGTTGGCATGGAATGACACGTATAGGATGAAAAATTGGATTTTGCTGCATACAATACTGAAACAGTTCCATTTGGGAAGAGCAGGAATTACGTATGCACCTTGGACATTTACAGTAGATTCAGTCGCTCCTCCAGGCCATCTTAAACAACATGTTTAAGTTGTCTGGGCAACAAATAGTAACACAGTCCAAAGTGTCATTGATGCATCTACACTTGGCTTTTTCACAATCAGAGCATCACGAACAGATCAGGATGAAGCAGCCAAGCGTATGATTTCTGTGAATATCAGTAGAAACTTTGCATGCACATCCTGAAGGAGGAAAATTACTTTTTTTGTGTCCAGACTGGGGTTCAGTTTTGCAAAGATTAAGTCTTTAGCTTCAGTACGGACCCTTCAATGACTGTAATTTATGTCTTAAGTTCAAGGCCGTGCCTGGAAAAATCCTTTCCTGTTTTGGCTCACAAGGCAAAGATTATGTGATGGAATCTCGCTTGTTTAGGCTTTATATATCAAACGTTAAAGGATTTAGTGCCTCTCGATTCAGTTTGATTATAGGACTCCAGAGTTGGCTGTATAGTTACAAATTGCTAGGTAAAGAAACCTTTGTAGGATCATTATCAAAGGAAGCTGGAAACTTCAGCAGTGACCCCCAACTAGGCATGCTGTACGTTGCTTTAACATAAAGCACACATCAAAGCGTGCACCTGCTCTTAGGTGTTGTTTTGAACTTACAGCAACCATATTACTGCTCTGCTGGTGACGAGTATTCCACCTGGTTAGCACGTGTTAGCTCCGGCAGCTTCTAGCAGTGATCCTTTGTCCCCTCTCTTCCTGTTGTAGGGTCATGGCCTTGTACATGCTTGACCTTTGGCAAACATCCTTCAGGTGTAGGGTACAACCTCCTGCCAGTCAAATTACAGTTTGTACAATGGAGAATTCCATGCTACAAACCAAGCAGTGGAACAGGCAGACATGCATTCCTAACATGTGGCCACATACAATAACACTGGCGCTTAAGAAATGTCCATGAATATACTATCCAGAAAGAGTTAAAGGCCTTTAAATAAAATGATCAACATAATGTGAAAAAATAAGCGTTGTGGCAGTACAGCAAAGACGTCTGTGTGGCATGTTGTGGAGATATTTACTGAAGTTAGCATGCTAACAAGCTAGCCCCGTTTTTCCTGTCTTATAATACCACATTATACATCTAGAGGCAATAGTGAGTAACTGTAGCGTCAATATTGCTCTACATTTAGGATTAAGAGGTAGAACTGCCTTAGTGACGTATTCCAACCTCCTTTCAATCATGCTAAAAAGAACAGTAAACAAAGCCACCACTCTCGACAAGAAACCACATTCAGCAGCAAACAAAAAAAAGGTGATATAAACAGAAGGAAAACAAGAGTTAACACCAGTTTTGCTTCCCTGTGCTGGAGATGTTCTAGGTTTCTTTTAGACAGGTAAGGAGTGAAGAGGGAGAAGGACTGACTGTGCATTTTCAGGTGATATGTTGCCCCCTACTGTTTGGAGTGTGAACTCAACAGGTTGTATCACTGTGCAAATTGTGGTAACACTTTACTTGAAGAGTGTCTACATAACACATTCACAACATAAACACTTCATAACGTAATCAAAAATGTTTAAATCAACATTCATAAAGTATACATGTACATACATGATATTAATATGGAGTACTGTGCCATTTCAGTGAGAGACATTTTTCAAAATTAAAGTCCTAAACAGTGTACACGATGAACGTGTACAAAACAAATATGCCAATATTTGCAATCCAAAACAACTAGCCAACTAATGTCTGTCTTCTGAGTCCTTATGTCTAATGATTTTATGGTAGAATTGTGGTAGAACATACACTCATCATCAAACAAATAGTTGCAGCCAGATGGAAGTGACGGGTTGCAATGCTATTGGGAAGGAAGCGGGACTTTTCACTCAAAATGACCCACTGCCATTCTGAGACACTCTGTGACAGTTTGGCATGGCACCATTGCAGTCTTTGGTGATGCTGATGTGGTGTTAAGGGTAGTCGTCGTAACAGTCTGTGTGCATACAGTCCTGCGTTGTGCAGCCGTCTGCCAATGGTGCTGGCACTAACAGGATGACTCATGAAGGGCATAACTGCTCGCTAAAGGTCTGCAATCGTGGCTGTTGGGTCAGTCAGGTACAGCGATAAGGTCCGTCCTTGCTTACGTCAGATGCGCAGCCGAGCGTGAAACTTGAATCATCAAATCATGTTTCATTCCTGTCGGTTGATTCCTTGTGGGTGCAACTATTTGTGCAACCATTGTTTTAATGATGAGTGTAAGATTTATTGGCCTTAAAATTCCAAAACCAATCTCAAAACTTTTGTAAACCAAGGTCGCAGACATTCTGCAATATATTCATTACCATTTCATGTAAAAGACGTCTGGTTCCTATCACATCTGCAAACCATTCCAATTGGTAAGTATTTCTAGAATGCCACAACCCTCTCTGAATTCTCATTTCAGAGTCCTTTAAAGACAAACCCACCATGACCATTACGTGAAAGAAATAGCGTTCCTGTTTCCTTTACATGAATGGATTTATTGCGCTTTACCAAGCCTATCTGTTCCTCTTCTCATTATGACCTTCTCAATATGTTCTCCATTTTTCCATCTATGAATCAAATCAGGGTTGCTCTCTTTCATCCAGGACCAGCTTTTTTTTGGAGACTCGAGGTCAACACAGATAAAGTCAAAAAACGGATCCCAGAACTGTACAAATGAGGCAACATTGAGTTTCCAGACTGTGACACATATGACAGTCATGATCTATCCTGTTCAGACTTCCCTCCCACTGTGCTGCCTGTTCTCCCTGAAGAGGACCATCTGTGGCTGCAGACTGACCTGTAGCTCCGCGCTGCTTAGCAATAATAAACACCACTCCACCATTCGTTCTGTGACCTCACATTTTGGTTTGTTTTCCGTGGTGGCTTATAGTGCTTGGCTTAGAAGAATGAGGAGAGATAGCTTAGCATGAAGGCAGATGAGGTTGTTCTATAGTAGGACAATCCATAAAGAAGTGAGATGAATGAACGCTATTAGTACATAAATCTAGGAACTAATCCAGGCTGTTGCCCCACACTGTAGGCACTATAGGCCAGGATCTCCATCCTCGCTCCTGAAAGCTAAGTTTCCACAGTGTCTACTCTAAAGTTCCAACGCTAATCTAGTACATCTGGCTCTAATGTTCAGATGCTCCTGAGGATCTTCATTAAGTAGGATCAGGTGTCTTAGATTAGGTTTGGAGCTAAAAACTGCAGGAGGGTAGCAGGGATGACCCGTAGGCCATAAGGAAACTCTTCTCTGCATTGTGATTTAGCATGCTGGTAATAGTAGAGGGATTAGCTTGTAACGTTGACTCTTAATCATGGTTGCCAAGTTGAAGCAAACAAACATCAGGAGGGGACGGTAATAATGTGTATGGCTGCTGCTACTAGTATTACCACTGGTGCAAGCTAACTGAGGCAACTGGGTAGATGTGCTCACCACAGGTATAGCCTATATTAACAATGACATTTTCTGAAAGAGGCTTTGCCCTGAATTTTCCGAAATCAATTATATTGCTTTGCCGCTGTGCTAAAACAGGATGACTGCGCAAATGAAGATGCATCATATTCACACTGAGCTGTAAAACAGCTTTGTGCAGCACTGTTTAGCAACTAGGCTAATAGCTAACTTCACTACCTTCAATAACTTCAGTAATCATTATACACTCATCATCAAAAGACTAGTTGCACCCAGGAGGAAGTGTGGGATGGAGGTACGATAAAGGTTACCGGGAACAATAAATGATGATAGATTTAGACTGATATGGGCAATATTTATTGAGCTACACATACAGAAGCAGTGTCTCTTAGTATGGCGTCAGGATGGATTTGCTGGTCGTCTCCACCAAGACTAAGGCGGGACCCGTCACTGAAGATGACCTGCTGCCATTCTGAGTCACACCATGACAGTCTGGCACAACACCATTGCAGTCTTCGGCGATGTTGACATCATGGTAAGGGCAGTCATCGCAACAGTCTGTGTGCATGTCGTCCTGCATCGGGCAGCCGTCTGCCAGTGGTGCTGATACTAACAGGATGGCTCATGGAGGGCATCACTGCTCGCTAAATGTCTGCAGTCGTGGCTGTTGGGTTAGTCAGGTACAGCAATAAGGCCCGTCCTTGCTTATGTCACATGTGCGGCCGAGCGTGGAACTTAAATCATGTGCATGCCTCAGGATGTCAAACCTACCCACCAAGTTTCATCCCTGTCGGTTGATTCCTTCTGGGTGCAACTATTTGTGCAACTATTCTTTTGATGATGAGCGTACAATAACATGTCTTCACTTCAAAGGGTCCACATGTAGAGCACTGGTTTGTGAGAACATATTAGAATGTATTTCTATATATTATTGGCTTTATTCAGCTTATAAAGTAAACATATTGCTTCATTCAGAATTGGGACCAGTCACTGGTGCCAGCACAGCTGTAATACTGATCAACACATCATTAGATATATGACAATATGGTAACTGTAACTGTAGCTGCAATCTTTCACCTAGTTTCACTTTTGAAAGTAGGTCAGACCAAATTTGCTCCCTTTAGCATTGCTACCACCACTGCTACCATATTAGCACCACTGCTTTAGAGAAACTCTAAACTCTAGCCAAGCCAATTCTGAAAACTTCATTCTCAGTTTAGATTAGATTAAATAACACATTAAATCTCTTTTGGTTACTATAAATATAAGTATACAAAACAAAACACCTTTAGTAACCACAGACTAGTCCTGCACAGACTAGTCCTGCTCTGATCAGACCCATTCCACTACCTTCAGTATCTGCTTGGTGCATTGTATTAGAGCTCACAGGTTTGTAGGTCATTTTCCAGCACTCTCCCACACTCTTTGTCTTTCTCCTCTGGCCCTGCGCCCCAGGCTCTCCTCACGGACATGCCTGTACAATAAACAGCCTTCCAGCCTGCTGCGAGCAGCTGGGGCCGGCGCACTAGCAGAAGTGTCTGCGGTGGAAAACCATGGGCGCATTGCTCCATGTAACCCCACCTGAGGCAGGGAACCATTTCCTTCACTGTGAGGGGCCGATGCCAATTTAAAGTAACGTGGTTATAGTAAACAGGCTCTGAGTAATGCATCACGGGCATGTGTTCCAGCCCTATACTGTCTAGACTAGACATAAAACTGTTCTCCATATAGCGACATAGGCCTAGACTTGAACTTTGAGACTGCAAATACAGCAGTCCTAGAAGTCTCAAAGCCTTCCAGGCAAATATACATTGTGACTACTATAACACTAATCAGAGATAGTCCATATTTAACGCTGATTTAATGCTCTGTCTTCGATCTTTTGTGCATGTATACTCATTCTAAATGCATTGCTCATTCTAAATTTGATGCCTGCAACACATTCCAAAAAAGCTGGGACAGGAACAAGTTTAAAAGAAAGGATTTGTAACAAAGTGGTAAGCAACGCTTGAACACCACTAGACCCTGTTTTGAAAGCATGCATTTTTATGAATTTCTTGCTGCTGTCATGTTGAAATAAGCAAAACTGTCCCTGAAACAGACTAGAAGCCATCCAGAAGGCAGCATATGTTGTGAATCTTTTAGTGTTAATGGTGCCTTCACAGATGTTCCAGTTCTCCATGCCATGGGCCCAGCATCAATGTTAATCTTCTTTCGCTTCCATGCTGCTGAACTTAAAATGACAGAGGTTGTTATGATGCTTGCTTGCCATTTACTCTTCCCTTCATTGGCTACCTGTCATTACCTGTCATCTGACCAGAATCAGAATCTTCAACTTGACTGACTGTCATGGCAGCAGTGCTACTTTTTCATCCTCCCATGTTGGACTGATTCGACTTGAGGCTACAGTGGCTCATGAAGTACAAAGTTTTATTGCAAGGCAGGAGAGACTGGGGCTACCTGGTTAGCATGCTAACTTTCTAAGATATCTCCTCAACACGATACCTAGATGTCTCTGACTTAATGTGAAAACTGATTTCTTCCCATTCTGTTGATATTTGGCTAATTTTTGAATGTTTTAAACAAACAGATCTTACATATGACTTACATATGAAGATGTTGGATTATTTGCTGATGCATTCTGACATTTTGATCAGTAATGAGCCTTGTTCATAAAGACCTAGGCCTTTTCTGGATTCTAATTTAATACCCAAGCATGATGGCATTACTTGTTTAAGTCGACTTTTGTTTGCTTGTTTGTTTTTGTCCCAACATTTTGGAACATATTGCAGGCATAATATGGTTGATAAGAAAAAGCATTCAATATGGACTAACTCTGGTTGTATTGGTGTTCTAGTAGTTACAGTGTAGATTTGTCTGGAAGGCTTTGCGACCTGTGGAGAACCCTTGAACTGCTTTGTTTGCATCTGTACAGACCTAACATGGTTTCTTGATCAGCTTTTTGTATACTAAGGACTTCACATTGCTAGGAATTGCTTAACACTTTCCCGGACACTCCTAAGTCGGTCAAACTTATCTGCTAGTTTACAATTACGCTTCTAGTGCCAAGCAGTGTTGATTAATATGTTAAGACCACAACTTTGAGCTCTCTCCTTGAGGGAATTGCTACACTTTTGGGTTCCTTGCAGTTCTGCTAAGCAGTAGATGTCTGTCGAGGCTTATTTGTCATTATCAGACAAATGCAACATTAACACACCACATACCATTATACGATGATACAATGATGTCTTTATGGTCTCATTTAGGAGATTTGCTGAGTGATACAGTCTAGACACTGTGTCGGTACAGTCATCGTCATGCAGGCCTTGGGGTTGCAAGTGCTTGATCACTTCGTTATACCTCATTCTGAATCACAGTGGTGTGTCTTGGTAGCGCTCACTACTGATTGTAAAATACTAATAATTATTTTGATTTGTGGTCACAGTAAGTCATCTGTTTTTGCTAGCCCAACACCAGAAATCACCAGAGGCTTTAATACTGGTAGGTTACAGTGGATGTTCTATGTTTCTTGGCCCACATTTGCTCTTGAATCTTCAATTCTCAGAGTTCGGAAAGAGGTGTGTTTTTAGTTAAAATAGAATTACAGGCATGATCTTCTTCACAGTCTGGCCTTGCGTCACTTCGTCTCAGGGTCCTTTGCCGCTCTAATGAATCTAGGAGCTCTGGAGGAATAGGGGGGATGGGAGTGGGTTCAGAAACCTGGGGGAAAACTGATTAAAACAGTCTGACGAGGACCATCTGTGGAATGGCATTTTAATGAATACCTTTCATTCCGGCTTGTCGCATTTGAAGGCAAGTAGCTGCGAAACCTCATTAATAACATCCCTGACAGAAACGGGAGACAGGAAGAAAGAAAAACAAAAGCTAATATCACCTTCCCTAAGCAAACATAATGCAAAGCAATAGACCTTGTAAGAAAACTGGTTCGATGGAGCCCAACAGAATGGAACCATTTTTTAGCAATGATTTACGGAATAGCAATGAGTTTCCGAGGTGACGTGCAAAAGGTTCGGAGATGAAATATCTTTCCGAAAGACGTGGGAAGGTGAATCCGAGGTTAGAGCAAATAAGTCCGAGCGATTTTCTCACAAAACGTGCATGTTCTGGGTTGGCTCAACAATGGAAGCAGATGCAAATCTCATGAAGGCCATAATTTTTACTGTAAGTACAGAATTATGTAATGGCTAGCCGCAGCATCTGTAATGGCAAAACCACCAACTGCACACACATAATTAGCACAACAGCTGTTCTCCACATGCAGAGAATGCCTTTAAAAACACCAGATCCAAAAACAACAAGCACTAATATGCCCCTGTATGTTCAAGTAAAACCTTTGAGGTTCTGAGCTGAGGTGGGTCAAACTCAGTATGAGTTTTATAACATTTTCGTATAATGTAGGTTGTGGAATTTCTAGACAGTGTCTGTAAAGTGTCTTGATGTGTTACTTCATTAGGATGCTACTGGTTTGATATTTAAGCTGTGGGGAACAAAAACGGCATTTGTTGACTGGCCCCATCCAAAACTACAAGCGCTGCAGTTTTTGTACTGGTAGTAAATAGCTGAGAAATCTGTTCTAGAATGTTAACCCACGACTANGTGTGTTTTAGATGCCGAGTGTGTTTTACAGTGAAAACATATGGGTGTGTATGTTACAGCGTGTGTGTGTGTGTGTGTGGTGCCATCTGGGTGACTGATTATAAATGACTGATTATCGCCACATGCACCACATCAGGAATTCTAAAAGAGACTACCCGTGAAGAGGTTTGTATGTGTGTGTGTGTGTAGCTCCCACAGCGCTCCAAGCTTGCAGAGGAAATCTATCTGTGTCTGAACGGAATACTGATCAGAACGAGAGTAGAAACGGGCTTTTAGAGCCTCTGCAGCCACCGTACATACAGGTTGCTTTTTATACGATGTCAGGATGTACGCTGATGCACATGCTCTGTATTTATTATACATATACACACACATAGGTGCTTTATATATATATATATATATATATATATATATATATACACCTATTGTATGCATGATTGCGTGCCTCCTTTAGTGGTTTTGAAGGAGTTTCTAGTGCAAGATTTTTGAGTTTAAAGCCTAGGAAAACCCCTTTCTGATTATGTATGTTGACAAATTGACTTTGTGTTTTTTTGGCTGATGCAGAAAGATTACTAACATGCTTGTTTAGCATCTACATCAGTAGTGCAGCTTTCTTTTGCCAAGAAGGGGATTCCCAGTGGTCCTTTGGCATTGCTTATGCAATGAATGCTGGGTATTTTAGTGGATGAACTTTAAAAGACAAAAATACAAAATTACTGTTAAACTGATACGGCTAATGGATGCAGCGTTGCACAGTGGGATATTACATACCATGACAAATAACATAAAAAGCTAGTTTTAGGCTGGAATATTCTTTTAAACACTCTGGTTAGACCCTCTCAGTGTTTCCATTAACATTCCGATAATTCAGTGCAGAAATACGGTTCTGTAAAGTCTGCAGTTTCCATTGCATCCAACTGCGAGATTGCATATGACTCACAGCCAGAGTTATGAAGAGCCTATGAAGAGGGACTGAGATGCACATCATCTGCCTGTCACTGTGTGTAACTGATGAATTTGAGTGTCCATCATCTGCCTCTCGCCTGTGGTCCATAGTTTGTGTAAACACTGACCAATAGACACTCACGAAATCCCTTAGGACTGACTCATCGCGTCTGAAACCTTTCATCCTTTGTTCAGTCGACTCGGAGACAGACTTGAAACGGAGAGTCAAAAGTTGCTGCGGCAGTGATTTCACTGTGTTATATTCACACATTTCACTACTTTTTTAAACCGAAGACTTTGGTAAAACTATGTGCCAAGTGCCAAAACAATCCGTCCACAAAGCTATGTGTTCACAAGGACTTCTAAAATGACATCATCTGCACATTGCTCCAGGTCAAATGGGGCCTCGTTATAGAGACAGTTGAGAGTGTTTTTACATTTTGATATAAAACATGTGGGTATTATGTTGTATGCAAGGGCCTCATAAAGAATAACTAAAGTACATAAGCAATAATAAGCTAAGCAGTAAGAAAATCAGGCTTAGTTGTTTGACACTATCCACAATTATTTCCTTCATCATTTCAACGGGCTGAGAAATCCAGATGTATTCTAGAAAGTCCACTAAACTGGTTGGAGCTACGGAGTCATGCTCAGCTGGAAACGAATGCAGAAAATCTGTCTGGATGCATCTTCACTTTCTATCGAGTAAACTTGCGGTCCATATTGTGAGGACAGGCTTGCATAACTCTGTAGAGATTAATACTACATCAGTGCAAAATATGCATTTGGAAAAAAAAGACAACAGCGAAGTGAAAGACAGATGGAATAGTAGCTGTGTGCTTCAGGGGATTTTAACGGATGAACCTCTGAGCGTCTCCACATGGATCCCTTCTGGGGGTCAGACGTGAGGGCCCTGCATATGGAAAGAAGATTAGGGGACCACCTCCAGAGAGCAGGCTGACTGCAGGCAACCTCTGTAGATCTGCAAAGTGACAGATTTTCTTGTGGTATTTGTTAATATGACAAGCCTTATATCACATCTCAGCAAGAGCTATTTAAGATTCCATGAAGAGCATTTCAGTGGCTTTAATGTCCACAGAGTAAAATAATCCAATTTTTGTCTGATACTAAACTTGAGTGTTATTATTAAACAACCAGCAAAGTTTGAATAAAATATGTAAATATGATAAAACATGAGTTAAAAAACGCTGATCAGACCTATCTGAGAACTGTGTGGGCGTGGGTATTGAGCGGCTTGACTGACAGCTCTCTGTCCAACACTCCTAGCATGCTCTGAACTAACTATGCATACTAACATCATTGTCCAGCTTTTGTGTGATGCTAACTGGACTATATATACAGTATAGACACTCATCCAAAAAAGCCTCTTGCCGTACATGTGACGTAAGCAAGGACGGGCCTTATCGCTGTACCTGACTGACTATATAAAATCATCCTGTTGCACATGCTTTCCATTTTGGCTCGTGCTGTTGTGTTGGTAACATCATTTGCAAGTGAAGTATGCCTCAGAGAAGAGTTCGAAAGCATTTTGAGCAGTTGGAAGAGTTGGAGAGAGGTCGCACTGTAGGGCTCCAGGGGATGGTCTTTTCGATGAATTGTGCACCATACCAGCCATGTAGATACTACCATAACACACTGTTAGCAGCAGTGGATAGAAGAAGTCATGAACCTGCGACATGAAGGATCTGGGAGACCTACATCAACCATGGAGAGAGAGAACCAACAAATTGTCCGACTTGCACAGAGTGACTCAACAGCTACAATTGTGGACATTCAGCAGGCAGCGATGCCTTCCATGAGTCATCCTGTTAGTGCCAGCACCATTGGCTGCACGATGCAGGGCTACATGGACACAGACAACGACTGCCCTTAACACCACGTCAATGTTGCCAAAGACTGCAATGGTGTCGTGGCAGACTGTCATGGAGTGACTCAGAATGGCAGCGGGTCATCTTCAGTGACGAGTCCCACTTTTGTCTTGGTAGAGACGACCAATGAATCCATGTGAGGTCAGCACCAAGATGAATGGTTTGTTGTCACGCATCTCACGTCCTGAAAGCCTGGTGTCACTCCACCTCCACTCCTACTGCAAAATCTGCAGGAACTGTGTGAGAATATGTTTAAGATGCATGGGATGGATTATCACAGGACACCATTAGGAACCACTACAATGGCGTCCCGATGTTCCATGTAATCTTTATCCTTCTTCCAAATAGCACTGCAATCTGACACTTCCTTCTGGGTGCAACTGTGCTTTTTGATGATGAGTATATACATGCCATATATATATTAGTGAGTATGTGTGTATGTGTGTGCCTGTGTGTCTGTTAATATATGTATAACACGAACATGAACATTTGATAGATGCACCAGATAAGTAGGATAGTTATTGATGTATAATGCTCCTGTTAGTGTTGATGGGCTATTCTGTTGTTCTTTTTACACTATTGGGAGTTAAAGGTGTCACTGATCTAAAAGGCTGTGAAGCGGTGGCCATGTTGTTTTTGTATTCAGGAGTTTTGTTTTTGATAGATTTGAGATTTTTACCATTGATATATATAAGTTTTCTGTAAGTTTTCCCATTGATTAATGCAAATATTTTTCCTAGATTTCCAGTTTGTCAGAATAGTTTTCTTGGCGATGGTTAGCACCACCAAAAGTCCTTTATTTTCTCCCTTGTATAGATTGATTGCGGATGTTGTTTTAGCAGTGGAGGCAATTGATTTAGAAGTAGGTGTGCAGTACCGTAAGACATGTATATAGTGGCCTGGGATGTATAGTGTTGAGTCCCCTATTCCCATTTTAGTAGTGTACTCTGTAAATTACTTTACATTGCATGAGGTGATGGTTAGTATTGTTAGTCATGTTAAATATGTTCTTGAGAATGTGCTTCCAGAAGTCAGCAGTGGGAGTGACTGAGAGATTGACTGAGAGAGTGGGAGTGATTGAGATATGATTTTTTGTCTTTCATTTTTTAAATGTAATGTAGGTCTGATCTCAGTGGCATGTGTCTGAGTTCTGTAAGATGCAGTGGACATGTATTATACCTTTAGGTTTTTGCCATATGGGTGAGTATGTAGTAGGTAAGAGTTTAGTATTTGTAATCTCGTGTAATTTCCACCAGACTGTCAGAGTTGCTGCTGTTATTGGGTTTTTGAAACAGGGATGGTGTTTGAGAGTTGTACTAATAAACAGTAAGTCTGAGCTCTGTGTTTCATTACTTAGAGTTTGTTCTGTTTCTCTCCACCGTACGTCTGTGTGGTTAGGCTTTATATATTTAATTATGTACTCTAGTTGATTTGCAAGTAGGCTCTGTTGGAAATTGGAAGCTTCCAGGCCTCCTGTGTTTTATGTTTTTGTAATGGCTATTTTTTTGTGTGGCTAATTTAATTCTAGGTGGTTTGTGTTTCCAGTAAAAGCTGGAGATGATGCAGTCTTAGGTCTTAAACCAGGTAGGAGGAGGTTGAATTGGGAATCATAGAAAACAAGAGAACAAGATGAATTTCATTAAAAAGAAAACACAGATTTAGGCTCTCTGTGCCTTTAAAAAACTCAATAATTCTTAAGACAACCAATAGTGTTTTTTATGGGCTCTTTTTGGTTCTTTGGGATGATGGTACAGAGGAAAACCTTTGGTTTCCAAAAGAATAATTCAGTGGTTGGAACTGCTTTTGTTAATATGATGCATTTGAGTTGGCCAGGAAAGAGAGAACCTGTTTAACATTTAAAGAGCTTCCTCATAATTCTACACCAATTTGAGTTTTTTCCTAATGATACAATTCAGAGACTTCATTTATTTGATTTCCAGTCACAAGTGAGTGCAATGAGTGCACGTTATTTCCTTTTAAGATCTTTCTGAGGAAATTAGCATTAAGATAATCCACTTGCATAAGGAATGAGTTTCTCAAACTGGAGGTGATTAAATAATCACTAACAAATGTCCCTGGAAGACCACCAAAACTGTCCCAATCAGATAAACAGCACTTAAATCTTTCATCTATGTGAAAGAGGAGAAAATCAGGCTCCACCCTTGCTTCAGATCTGTAAACATCCACAGGCTTTTCTGTCCATCCTTCCACTGTGAGAAGACAACTTAAGGCTATGGGTCTGAAAGGAGGTGTGGCTGTTAAGAAGTCCTAACTGAGGACTTGGGTAAAAAATGGGTAAAAAATGGGTAAAAAAAAAATAAGAATATTTGTAAATCAAACAAAACGGCCGCTGGCGTTCTCAGAACAATGGACTGACCACAACACAAAGTCCAGACCCCAACATCACTGAATGTGTTTGGGATTACTTGGATCATGAGAAGCAGGAAATGCAGCCTGAACTTTGGAGAAGTGGAAATATGTTTTGCTACTTATACCTAATTGCTATTTTGACAAGAAGTTAAATCAAATTTACTTTCTGTCTTTGCACAGCAGCTTAGTAGACTGCATGGGGCCGAATTCTCAGTCCTGCTCCTGCTCCTGCAAGACATCATCCTCCTCACGCAGAAATTCAGCATATTCTGTCCGGCCTCCTTCCCATAACTGAAATGTCTTGTCTTTCTCCTGCCTGCAGACCTGTGTAACTGCTTTCCATCTGTGTTAGAAATGGTTGAAAATGACTGCCACATGATAGATCTGCCTTTAGTCTGCTTTATTGTCATGTATTAAGAGTACTTTCCACAGCTGTGGCCATCTGACTGCCTGGAGGCTCCCCCATTCTATCAACCTACAAGAAAGCAATTGATGTGATTCACATAGTTGTTCATGTGGTTGGTTTCCTTTTACTTAGAACTAGTTTAGAACTTGAGTTTATGAGTTTACCACTTTTTGTTATTTTGCTATATGCCTATTATTAAGTGATAACTGCTCCTATGCATAGCACTAATAATTAGCCTCATGCTGCAAGACATTGTAGTAGGTCCCAACTGGATCAGCAGGACTTTCATTCTAAGGAACATTTAGGAACCCTTATTTTAAGAGTGTAGTGGCATTTTTTTTAAAGTCCTGTTAGGAAATATAGCTGTGCTGAGATGTGTTTGTTCCAGTGAAGGCATTAATCTTTTGTCAGTTAGCATATTTCAGAGCATTTGCATGATCACTCAAATTGGTGTGGTAGAATTATTGCAGTAGAGGTCCCTGTTTGGAACATAGATTGAGTTGATCAGCCTTGGGGAACATTTACGCATCCCTCTAGATATCATGAGCCTGGAAAAAAAAGAAGAAGGAAGGAAAAGATAGTAACACTGGAATGATCTGAGGGGAAATGGCAGTTTATTGGACCCGGTTTATAGTATGAGAGAAATGTCTGATATCTTTTCCAGGCTGAATCCTTTGGATCGATGTCCATTTGGATGAATGTGCAAAGTTTGGTTTTAGTGCAGCAGGTGAGGATTCAGGAGTGACACCAGACGCATGGGAATTGGGAAATTATCTACTGGCGTGCTGAGCTAAATACATAAAGACTGGAGTTTTGGAAAAAAACGCAGGGTATGCGCTGCCTCTGTTTGCCTCTGTCCTTTGGCCCTGTTTTGATGCCGCTTGAGGTTCTGAAAGATGGGAAGCACATACAGGGCTCATGTCTAAAGGGTAGTAATGACTGAATGATGATAGAATACACACACATTTGAGAAGAGAAAACCTTAATTAATATGAACCCACCAGGACACGACAGATAAAAAAAACCACATGCGATTATATGTGAATATCTTGGCAAAGAATGGCACTTTAGGCCCCTCAAAGAAGTTCCCATGATTTCTGGGAGCACACCATTGTTTTGTTTAAACTCGGCAAATGTTACAGTCCTACTTTTGTTTTATGCTGAAAGTATAGAAAAGAAACAAAAGGGTTAAATTCTTAACAATCAGCATAATTAGAAAGTAACAGAGGAATCAGAAATTGTCCAATAAGCAGGACCAATTTTGTGAGGAAAAACATCACTCTAAACTTTCTGGAAGTTCTAGATGCTACCCCATAGGTGAATACATGTGGCAGCTTAATCAGTGGGTTGTTATTGATGGAAGACAGCAGCAGCAGCTCTACCGGAGCTCTCTACGGAAAGAGACCCTGTAACTTGTTTAAGCTGCTACAAGGTAAAATATGCTAATATGGCTGTCAGAGGATCCAAGTAAAACATGGAATGTCGTGTAAAAGCTTCAAATGTCTGTGTTGAAACTAGAACAGCCTTTTTCGATTTTTCCGTCCCACTTTAAATGGTGCAGCACTTAAACAATCTGGATTCAACCAAATTTTCCATTCCACCTTAAACGCTGCAGCGGTGGCACTAGAACGGACCTGTTGCACTGTCTGAAGTGGGATGGAAAATTTGAACAAGAAGCTGACTTCAGCCTCATCAGAAACTGTTGATTCGAGTCACTGTTGAGGTGCGTTTGTCTACAGGTTTTGACCTTTGCGGCCCATACTGGAGGCCTAGCTCTAATAGTCAAGGTGCACCACTGGAAATTACCTACGTCAAAATCTGCCATGTTGATGTCATTGTTATCTGTTACTGCTTCAAATATGTCATAAAATGCATCTTTTAGTTTGACTCACAATTTGAAAACTGGAAACATGGAGCAAAAACACAACCAAAAATAAAATCAGTAATCGTCCTTAGAGAAATCTATGAACCAAAAGATTAGTATTTGCCAAAAGTATAGAACTGTGGCTGGGTGACTATGATAGGCAAACAATCATTCAAACTATGAGAGCATTTGTTGGATAAGTTAGACTAGACAGCAAACTGGTGAGCAGTTAAGACGTGGCACATAGCAACAGTCACTTCACTGTAATTGGTGGGCCATAGGCTACTACATGCTAGACAAGAAGAGTCATGTTTTGCAGAGAGTACAAGCCAAAGCTACATAATAAAGAACAGTTGTAATGGAATAAAACTTTAAACGTCTTTTAGTGAAGATATCAAGTTCGGTATCAACCCACTAACTCACAAATCTGCTGTTTTCCAGCTTAACGTACAAAGTACAATACGGTGCGACATGACTAGACTAGTAACACTAACTGAGGTAGCACATGATTAGCATTTTGTTTATCTTGAAGGCTTTAGACTGACTGCTTTTTGCAGACAGTCAGAGTGAAATTTCAAGCCACGTGTCACCTACTGTGGATTGTTTGGGTCTTGTTCTGGGTTCAATATAATGTAGTTAGAGTACAATGCTGAGTGACGGGTTGTGGCTCTTACAGAAACAGCAGTTCTAGAAGTCACTAAGCTGTGGCACATATGGGCTAGTGTACATACAAACTGAGGCAGGACTTCTTAAAGTTAACCAGAAATCAACATTTGATCTTGTTAGTTCATTCATTTATTCATCATCTAAACCACTTAAGCTCCTGGGTTGGGGGGTGGCGTTTTGGTGCTGGAACCTATCCCAGCGCTTACTGGGTGGAAGGCAGAAAACACCCTGGACAGGCCGCTAGTCCATTGCAGGGCAGAGAAACAGACATACAGTCTGTATAGGGGCAATTTAACATCTCCGACTCACCTGATTGCATGTCTTTGGAGTGTATGATGTAGACACGGGGAGAACATGCAAACTCCACACAGAAAGGACTCCAGATGTTCCAGCTGGAAATCGAACCCAGGCCCTTCTTGCTGTGACACAACAGCGCTATCCACTGCTACACTACGATTCCATAGACAAAATTCTTGTTCTTTGAAATCTTTGAAGTGTAGTGCCCACCTTTAAACACCATCTGACATCTGGCTGTGTCCCTGTGTTCCAGCAGGCATGTAAATACACGTATGTACATGTATGTCAGCAGTCAACTTCCTTTCCTCTTGCTGCATTTCTCTCTCACTTCCAGCTTTCAGACTACTTGTACAGTCTTCTATTCTCAGTTATTTGTGCTTGTTTGTGCTGAAACCTGTGCTAATGTTAACAGGAATGAGGTAGCTCTGATATTACAGATAGCAGTACTTGTGCTGTTTTCTAAAGTTTCCTGCTGGGCTGGAAAGCCAGGCCAGGCTGAGAGGCTGCGACTCTGTGAGGGGGTCAGCTGATGAAGGAGCAACACACACACACACACAAATAGTCTTTTTCTCACACGTTAATTACACACATCTGTCTACACACTTCTGTTCATTTTGGAATGCTTACGTGTCTGTCCACATTTATTTCCCACCCTAGTATCCTGTTTCACTCTGTTCTCTGAATTCTGATTCACATTGACTTTAATTCCAAACTCACAGATGTTTTTGTATCAACATCATATCTTGCATCATTTCATTCTATGTGTCATTGATATGGCATGTACATGGTATTACTCTAACCATTCACCTCCTGATCTTGCCGAACGGTGACTGTTCAGGGGAAACAACTCTGACGATGTTTGCATTTTCCTTTAACTTGATAATATTAGGCTATCATCATGTTGTTCTGAGACTATCATCTTCATCAAGATTCCATAATTATAATCATTCGTCAACAGATATGTTGTCATGAGTCCATCATTGTCATAAGAGTTGTCTTAAGCCTGTCGTCATCATCATCATCATCATCATGTATGTTTTCCTGAGTTTATCGTCATCATCACGGTCATCAATGTCCCGAGCCCATCATCATCATGTGTATTGTCAGCTATTATCATCTTTATAAGCATTGTCACGTGTCCATCATCATCATCATTTATCATCATCGTTATGTGTGTTGTCCATTGTCCATGAGTCCATTATCATGTGTGTTGTCCATCATCATCATGAAGAACAATATTGCTGGCAATTGAAAACAGTAGAATATCCATTTTCTATGAAATGGGCCCTAATGGTAAATCAGGCTTGCAGGTGGTGAAGCTAAACAAATGGCTGCAGTGTCTGGATCTGTACCAAAGAGAGTTAGAACAGAACATGTGTTCTTCTAAAGAGTTTTTTACTGTTACTTTTTCCGGTGTTTATTTAGTGAAACACCAGAATGACAGTTCTCGATTGAAACTGAAACCATAATTCAAGACACACTCCAATGAAAAACCAAACTGAAAAAAATAAATAAAATATGTTTAGATAAAATAAACTGATTACAATACATAGACTACAGAAACGCCACACAATGTCCACAACAGCAGAGAACAGTTGGTCATACACGGCAATGAATTACATTTCTTTTTTAGCTCCTGCTTTGATTCTCGACATAAACAGTGATTACAAAATCACTTGCCTGATGTCCCTCATAGAAACTGAGAAACAGCTTTACACAGCAGACATTTTCACTGTTTATCTGCTGCTGCTCAGACGTTTCTGTGCTAAACTGCACAGGACGGTGAAACAAGCAACAGCATTTTTAATTATTAAATATATACACACGATATATCATCAAATCAAAAATTGCACAAACAGTTGCAGGCAGAAGGAATAACCAACACGGTTACGTTGAACGGTTTGTTGCCACATGGGTTGTCACAGAAGGCCTGGTGTCACTCCACCTCCACCCCTACTGCAAAATCTGCAGCAACTGTGTGAAAATATTCAAGCTGCATGGGATGGATTATCACAGGACACCATTAGGAACCTGCGTAACTCCGTACCGAGATATGAGGTATGTTGTGTTAGCTAGCATGGCGGCCCGACACCATACAGAGAGACACTACTTCTGTATGTGTAGCTCAATAAATATTGCTCATATCAGTCTAAATGTATCATCATTTATTGTTCCTGGTAACCTTTTTCCTTCCCAATAGTACTGCAATCCCACACTTCCTTCTGGGTGCAACTATTCTTTTAACGATGAGTGTATATTAAATAATTCCCATTTTCATTCTCAGATTTTGACACTTTGTTGAAAATGGAAAGCGCAATTTTTGTAAACCCTGTTTGGGCAGAACCCAGTATTCCCTTGTATTTATGTTTATATATCATTTTGACGAGCCAAAACACACTTACTGTCCAGATAAACAGTTTAAAGTAGTTGTTCTGGTTGCTTAACACATTTGCAGTGCTCTATATATTGATGACCTCAGTGGCACTCTCACCAGAGTCCATTCAGTGATGAGATGAGGTGATGAGGCGGCCCAGCTGCAGCTTGGATGGCCTCTCTGTCCACGAACTGCTAAATCTCACTGATGCTTCTCAGCTATCAGGTCATGTTTTACGTTTCCTCACTCAACGCCAAGAAGACATCTTTCGGAGTGGCTTCCAGAAGCAACTGCCAGAAGATGAGTCATCGCCTCAGTGCCTACAGAGTGTGTCAGTGTGTCAAGGCCTGAGCATGTTTTACAGGCCCCTTTGCTACAATGACAGAACAAAGGCTACATTTTGTTCTACCCAGAATCCCTATTGTTCTTCTTATCATGTTCATTTGGAAATCTATTTAATCCAGCCATCATAAAGATATATACTGTACTTGTAAAGAAGTCTTCAAACAAGCCACCGTGATTACAATGTCGCAAATCAGTGAACTCGACAGTCACATGCTAAAGATGTGAAAAAAGGTACCAAGTTTTCTGACGGTCCCAGCTGGGTCACTGGCTGCAAACACAGGAATAAGATGTGCATGTTTATTCTAGAATGGCCAAAAACAGTTCATGTCAAAACAGCTCTCTATCTCTTTTCACTTGTTTTGTGGTTAAGTTTTTACATTTATGGTCCGAACTAGACCTCTAGACCACGTTCAAACACAAAAAGTTTCTTCATACTGATATAAACAGTGTGAACAGCAAAAGACACATTAAATCTCTCTTTCTTTCACTAACTCAACTTCTAAACCACATTTATCCTTCTGGGTCTTGATGGGTGCTGAAGCCCATCCCAGCATTCATCCCAGGGCAAAAGGCAGGAAACACCCTGGACAGACCCCCAAGCAATTTAGCATCTCCAATTCACCTGACTGCATGTCTTTGGACTGTGGGAGGAAAACCTCCATGGGAGAGAACATGCAAATGGCATACAGAAAGGACCCCAGATGCCCCAACCAGGAACTGAACCCAAGCCCTTCTGTGCTACCGTGCCGCCCTCCATTGAATCTGATATTTTCAGTTTCAATTCGGGACACTTTTATATACACATACACTGAAATCTGATACATATCTGATATGCAGCAATCCCAACACTCAGATCAAAATTCATGCAACGTTTATGTCAATCCAACTCGATATTTGTCATAATTTTATGCCTCCTAAATCACAATATCTGGGGGGATGTTGAAGATTAAAATTAGATGACGATTAAAATAATTGAAATGAGAAGGCACTCAGTGTTCAAAGAGGTTTCGATATAAATGTCCAAACACAGTCATAGAGGAACAAGGCTGCAGTGTCCTAGAAAGGATCACAGGACACAAACCAAAGCAGTAGCTATGACAAGGCATTTTTACAGCAAGTTGGGTGATAAGCCCAGCTGTCAGGCATCAAAAACTTCCGGATTGCTTCTGTGATGCCATTAAAACCTGAAGACATTGATACCTCTGGAAGCAAATCTGCATCCACTGGCAGTCATGATTGTTTACCTCTGGTTGAGCATGTGTGCCAGGTGAAGTATTGTTCTGTAATGCATGTTGTTCAGTTTAGGAGCATGATCTGTTCAGACTAATAATGGATATAGCTCATGTATAAAAGCTAACAAACTAACAAGAAAATCAGATTTCAGACCCTAATAGTCATGGTTTGCCAAAAGAACCTATTTAACACCACTTGTTCAAAGTTTTGCAAAATTGTCCTTGGCTTGTACAGACTGTTCAAAGGAAATCCTCCATTTCTATGAAAGTTTTGCCTTATATGGTGAGAGAACCACCCACTGAAAGTGGCTCTTCTATGCCCCTAACTCCTAACCCCTTTCTGGCATCCTCAGTTTTAAGAGCATAATAATGAATGGGTTTACTTGAGGTTCATTTGTGACCTCATGTTGTCAGATCAGCGTAAAAGCTATTAGCTTTGAACAACAACAACAGAGAACAATTCTGAAAGGACTTTGTGTGGGAAACGGCATCATGTTGTAATTGAAATCTAATAATGAGTAATAAACATATCTTTTTAGTGGAGTTCAAATGATTTGATAAATTATGATTGTTGCAATGGATTGCATATGGGGCCAATTAACCCAGCGCTCTGTCCTTCCTCTGCCATATCCAATGTTCTTATTGTATGGTCTGAGTGAAGTGGCGTCTATATGAGGACATCTTCTAATCAATGGCATTAGAGCTGCACAAGAGCTGCACAAGTCCCTCCCAGTCAGTCTCTAGAGATTCTTTAGAGCTGATTCCAGTTCTTTGTGAGCACGCTACTCATGCCAAAACCAGCCGTCATACTGAACAGCTGCTTTATCAGGAAATATTATACTAATGTGCTCGTAAAAATGGCAGCTTTAGATTGACCTACTTATGATCACATGAAGTCAGCTAGCCTCAAATGTTCTCCAGGGTTCAGAAAGGCCTACAAAATGGAGCTTTAGTTCTGAAGTCATTTTGAACTTGTGGTGTAGCTTCAAATATTGAAGGCAGTTATTAAACATTCATAGAGTCAAAAAGCCAACCAGTTTTATTGGTGAGATTGCGGTGTGGTATAGCAAGGCAAAACGGCCAAGCGATAGCGAATAAGCCAAAGGGGAAAAGCAAAACCATAACCAGAAAAACAGCCCAAAAGTACAAAACCAAAAAACAAAGCAGGCGGCGAACAATACAAAAGGAGCAGGCAGAAGACAAAAACAGAAAACAGAGCAAAGGGTCAAAAAACAAGAAGCAATCCGATAAACTGACAGGAGAAACGTTCAGTAAGCAGTAAATGCAATACCTCGCAAGGAACAAATGAAACAGAGTCCTATATATACACAGTCAGGATGAAATGGAACAGGTGATGGCTATTAGAACTCCGGGGATGACGAACGCGAGTGTGAAATGTGATTGGCTGATGGGGAGCGTGTGGTAGTGACGTCATTGAGCAGAGCATTCTGGGGATTGGAGTTCAGAGGAGTGAGAAATCCCGGAGAAGAACCCGGAAGCGTGATAGTTTCTAGGAAGGCCTAGTCAAATTCCCACAACAACTCCATCTGCAAACTCTTTATAGCAGAATCACCCTGAATATGTTGTACTATATAAACTGTACACATAGACCATAGACCATAAGCCTACTTTGCATTCATATACTCACACTGAATGAAAACCCTTGATCCGACTGACATGCAATATGAAATGCAGTATCTACAGACAGCTCTGTCTATGAACATTTATAAATAAAATAGTTCATTCAAAATAAGCATCCGAATACTGAGTAAACACACTGAGAACATGACCTAGAGCAGCTTGGCTAACCACTGTGCCCTGAAATATACATGATTGGGTAATATGGCCTTTCTACAGCCTATTTTACAAAGACAGTAGAAGAATTCACAAGTTGACTTTTTTTGATCTCCTTTTAGCTAGCCAACATGTTTCTACCCATATTATGGACGTGGTTGTGATTGTATTTGTGTGTATTTATAACAAGCCAAAAACACACAGTGTATTTCTGGCAGGTGTTTAAGGCAAAGTGTTTAAAGTGACCGACTCTGTGTCCAGCTTTCACACAGAATCTTTGGTCTACAACATCAGCTCATGTTGGTTGGTGACTGGCTGCTCACTCGCATTGCGTCGGTGATGCTACCGTCAATGGCAACAAAATATTTGGTTTAACAAACTTTTGGAAATGCTCTTTTCTAGTTTGGTAATGTTTGGTCTCCCACTGAGATTAACTGAGACTCTTTAGTCTTCGGTTTAAGAAATGACTAACAATTCACGCTTTACCAGTCTCTTGGGGCACTGGGCAAGCTGTCACATTTCCATATGTACTATGCTAAGTTTTTCAGAGGTATCAACAAGAACGCCTGCTTTTCACACCTTGGCTACCATGCAAATTCACAACATCAGTCTCTTGATGCGTTTGTTGTCAAACAAACATGTCCTGGGACTTATCGTTCATATGGGCTGTTACAAATGCTTAGATGGCATGAACTGCTAACACAACTTAATTAGACAGTTTTTAATACCCTCTAGGACACATTGGGATGCTTTGCTGTTCACAACACAGTGTGGTTATATTCCCCCCTGGCCACCTGTGAAGATGGTTTGAAAGATGAAATGTGAGATGCGTTGGGCACCATTCATACCTGTACTTGGCACTGTCCACTTATGATTGGATCAGGTGGGACCCTGCACCAACAAGGTGGAGCTACAGGGTACGTGTGCCAGTAAGTCTATGTTCAACGGCAAATACAAACACAAATCAGATGCATGCATAAGAAAGCCATCGAATATAAGAATCACATTTAAGATTCAGCTGCAATTCTTTTAAAGCCAAAATGTTACTTCATGTCTCTGAATATGGGAATCAGATGCGTATGTAAGGGTCTGCGTGTTTGTGTGTGTTGAAGTATAAGAATCCGAAATGCTTCTAAGAATCAGACTTGCATGTCCTCCTTAAACTGCCCCTGAGGGAAGTATTGATTGGAAATTCTCATCTTTGTTTTGCGTTAGGTTAAGCTTTAATCTCACTGGGTCTGTTGCTGGAGAAAGAGAGAAGATGAGGTGAAGAGAAAGCATGAGGTCATTAGAAGGAAAAAAAAAACAGGGCGAATGCATGACTTAGTTACAGATGCGCTTCTGCCTGGTCTGTGTAACTTAACATTCGTAGGCAGCATTAAAGCGGACAAAGACTTCCTCCCATTCAAGTTTTACAGTCTAATAAAGACGATGTACTGTCCAGTACTCTCTTTCAACTCAAGTAACTGTCCATGTGTCTCTGGACTGTCCATGTCTGTCTAGTAAAATCAAAAGATTCTGCCTAGTTAGGTAATATGCGGCCCTACTATCTGCAGGACAGCCCATATCCACCCTGAAAAAGCATTAATATAATGCAAATTGACATGAATACAATATGGTAATAATCTGTTTGGTAACACGTTACTGTAGGGTGTTGTTCAGAAGGCTACAGGATACCTATATAAGCTTGTCATGGCAAATGATATAACCCTACGCTTATTCCAGTAGGTGTCATTCACTATAGAGCTTATAGATCTGACAGTACTGATCAAAGTTAGATGAAGTAATCTTTATGACAGATGATGCCTACTGGAATAACCATTTGTAAACATTTATGTAGGGTTATGTCAGTTCCTATGACAAGCTTATGTAGGATTCATGTAGCCTTATGAACAGCACCTAACAGTAAAGTGTTTTGGTTGAACTATGCTACATAATACTGACACTACCATGCCATAAACATTTCACGGCAGATGTCATATGCTGTCATAAGTGGTCATGTCAGTTTATGTCCAGTAATATAACATCATAATGTTTCATGTGTTGACAGCTAATATAATAACAACAGCAAAATAATAACAGCATGCAGTGTATGGAATACAATTGGGTATTCAGGGGTTTCATGTTGGGTGGTGACTCCAGTGTTGGTTGGCTTCTTCTTCTGGATATGCTTTTCTCTAGTTTGGTAATGAACTCTTCATCACATTAACTAAGATCTAATAAATCTCCTCTTCTGTCTTTGTATTGAGAAATTAATAACTTGCTCTTTTCACTTATCTCTTGAGAAATTTGGGAGTTTTCAGATTTACAAATGTGCTATAGCAAGAGGTGTCTTGGGTATAGTTACAGTTAATAAGCTACAAAGGACCAACTGGGTGACCCAATTTGCTACAGTGCCGCAAACCACTGCTGCATCTCTAGTTAGTTAAGAATACCAAAGGTTGAAGCTTATTGTGCATGAAAAATTTCTAAAAAAATATTTTTCCCTGAATCTGTATTTTAATAGAGAGTACAACATCATAATGAGCTTATTTTGAGACACTCAGGGGGTCCAAAAGGTTGTCTAAGGGTGTCCCAAGACCCTGTGTATTTTTTTACCATGGTAACAAGACACTGTTATATTATTGAACTAAATCTATGATGACAGCACATGACACCTGACACGACACGATTCAATTACGCAAAATGTGTAGCATACTTTGGAATACAGGTTCCTAAATGGTTCTTGGAGCCATGGTTCTAGGACAAATCTACAACTTTAGGTAAAAGTGTTATTCAGTTGTCTCAGTTACAACAAATCTAGTTTAACCCCTCCCCCAAACCGGTGGTGCCTCTACCCTCTTAAAAATGGTTCATCAATAGTTTCTTAGTAAAATCAATGGTTCTATATAGAACTATGGACACTCAAAGAACCATTTCATTGTTCTTCTCTTTAATGGAAAACCATTTGCATATGGTTCTTGTTACAATGTCTAAACAACCCCTTTAAAAACGATCCACTATTGTGATGAACCAATGAAAGGAGTGTTTTGGTGTCACTCCAAAAATCATTCCTGATACCTTCAGTTTTAACACCATATGTCAACACAGAGAGAAATCTCAGTGTTGGGTAAGGAGAGAAGCCACTGTTGAATGTACGTGACCTTTGAGCCTTCAGACGGCCCTCAGACAGCATTATGTTGTCTTTAGCAATAAGAATGTAGATGTTATGTACTTAGCTCAATGATGTACAAATAACTTCAAATAACTGAATATAAATAATGAAGCCTCTTCTGCAAGTAATAAAACAAAGAGACATCAATTTACATGACATTAGGCCGAAGCAGGCCTAAATGTGCTTTAAACAACTTCTGTTCTGAAAGACACCAATCCTCCGATGACAACTCCCTTCCAAAAGCAGTTCAAGGTGGATTTCAGTGATAAAAAAGAAGGCTCTGCAGCTGTACTCTCAGCTCAGCTCTGGACTAAATAAATGTAATATACAGCTGAAGACACAACTGAATAAAGTAACTAGGCCAAAGCACTCCGCCCATACATGCTTTCTTCATAAGAAGAGGACAGTATTTTCCAGAAATGTCAAATCAGTTCAGTGTATTCCTCAATATCCAAAGAGCCCAAAGTGTTTTCTGGAAATTTTTTGCTTTCCATCAATGGTCAGAGGTGGATAGATTAGCGGTGTTCCCTTTAGAACTGCATGGAACTTCATAGGACAGTCAGCATCTGTCAGCACAAGAGGTTATGCCCTATTCTTCTTTTCGGATCTTTTTGCTCAAAAAAATATATACATTTATGAACTATGAATGACAGCAAAGCAATCCAGGGTCATGAACCCACAGAACATGATGAAATGAAATATAAACAAGGGTGTGGCAACACTGTGTGAATGATTACAAAGTAGATTCATTTCTTCACATATGCTCATCATCAAAAGAATAGTTGCACAAATAGTTGCACCCAGATAGAATGAACCGACAGGGACAAAACTTGGGGGGTAGATTTCACATTGTGAGACATGCAAATGATTCAAGTTTCACACTCAACCGCGCATGTGACAAGCAAGTATGGGCTTGTACTGCAAAATCTGCAGGAACTGTGTGAGAATATTCAAAGTGCATGGGATGGATTATCACAGGACACCATTAGGAACCTCTACAACTCCATGCTGAGACGTCTGGCATGTTGCATTAGCACACATGGCGGCCTGATACCATACTGAGAGACACTACTTCTGTATGTGTAGCTCAATAAATATTGCCCATATCAGTCTAAATTTATCATCATTTATTGTTCCTGGTAACCTTTATCTTAAATCTATAAATAAAAGATTTCCATCTTTTCCTAGTCAACTTATTTATATTATATATTGTATAAACATATTTAGAATTTCATGCATGCAACGCTCTCAAAAAAGTTGGAATAGAGGCATCTTCACCGTTTGGCAGTTTGGAGTTTTTGCTCATTCTTGCTTGATACAAGACTTCAGCTGCTCAAGTCTTTGGTCACCATAATCTGATGCGCCATACATTACCAATAGGAGAGAGATCTGGACTGCGGGCAGGCCAGTAATGCACATGCACTCTGCCGATAAAGCCACAATGTTGAACGAGGCCTGGCACAGTGGCTTCCCGTGGACCGAGACTTCTCTGGATTCCTGGAATCTTTGGGCAATACTATGTATGATACACGGTTAAAGACCTGAATTCTCTGGAATTTTGCATTGAGAAATATTGACAAATCTCTCACAAAGTTTGGCACGAAGTGGTGAGACCGACCTACCAGAACCGACCCACCAGACTAAGGCCCTTGGTGGACGCTTTATACCCGATCAAGGTTCCCACACCTGTTACCAAATCACCTGCTTACTGTAGAATGTTTGAACATGGTGTATCTTGAATATTCTCTTACTATTTCCTGTACCAACGTTTTTTTTAATGGTGCTGCTGGCATTAAGTTCAAAATTTGGAACATTTTTACAAAACACAATTAAGTTGCTCCATCAAAACATTAAAAGCCTTTCTTTGTACTTTTGTCAGTTAAATAAATGTTCAAGAGATTTAAGAAATCACAGATTCTTGCTGTTATTGTTTTACAAACTGTCCCAACTTTCCCAGAAATGGGGTTTGTAATTGTGAACAAGTATTATAGGTGCTTTATAATTATAAAGAGCTCACTACCAATCAAACAGGCATTATAATGAATTGTGACACTGTCACTACATGGTTATAACACATTTATAACACAGTTAATTTTAAAGAGTTCTTTATTAGATCCTAGCATTACTACAGTTTATAACAATGCTTACAAACCACTGTTACCAAGTTACAAAGAGTTCAGGGTAACACTACAAAGTAATGCATTAGTTGACATGAAGTAATACATTAACAAGGAATATATTAACAACTGTTTAGTAATGTTAAGTAATGTTAGTAATGTTAAGTACACAAGTAACAACTACATGTTTACATAACATTACTTAGCTATTGATAACATATTACTTCTCGTAAACTAATGCATTACTTCATGTTAGTTAGTCAACACTTGTAAAGTGTTACTTTGTAAAGTGTTACCGAGTTATGTGCATTTACTGTATCACAGCTTATGAATACAGGCTTCATAGAAAGTGCTCTGTAACAATGTGTACCAATCTGCCAGTACTGTAATAAGCCGTTCATGAATACTAAAGTACTGCTTTCAAAATATGTTCTTTAATGCTTTTGTGTATAATATGTAGGTAGCCTTCAAATGAAGTGTTACTAAGCTGAATGCAAGAGCATCATAGGATCCCTCTATTAGTTTGGTGTTTATTTGCCAAAAAAGCCAAGGACAACAACACCAGCAAAGAACAGCTGTTCAGATATAAGAGCAGGCTCTCGACACTTACCTAAAAGAGCCTGTACTGTACCGGAATGAGCTGTTTTATGTGAATTAGGAGCAACAAGTTCTGTTGAGAGCTTCCATTTTCTTCTTTTCTCAGTGTGGGTGTGGCGGAGTGTGTGTGATCACAGGCCTCTTTGAACATATTGGCCTTTAAGCCCTTAAGTGCTTGGAAAGAGCAGCAAACGTGTCATTTATAGGGTGTTGACTAATAGCGCCGTTCTTTTTCTCCCAACAGAGATGTTTTTGTTGACCTGTGACGCTCGTTCTCCTCTTTTTTGTGGCTTTTAGAAGGTGAGGGGTTAATAGAAGCGTGTGTGTAGAGTTGCATCAGGCCCTTTAATTGCATCAGACTCGTGTCCCAATTACAAGGTAAGCAGCCGGCACAGGATGCAACGGGAGAAAAGGAAAAAAGACTAGATGCGTAGATCCAAAAGCCTGCATTGGATAAAGATTATGGTTATAAAGGGAGAAAGAGTTCATTCCTGCTTTAGACATTAAAGAGCTCCCTTGTTCTTCAATCATCTGCGAAATTCGGTTTCTTATAAGTTTGTTTCCAAACGCAGCAGTAAACTGTGGAGTCAAGTGCATCGGATACTGCTGACCTTGTAACATCTGTCAAAACATCCTTTGCTATTACATAAATGTCATCGGGATTCAATAAACAAGAGGCCAAAAAAGCCCATCTTCTGACAGGATAGCCGTTGGAAACGAAGGGGCTGGCGGGACGTGCACTTGTGGACTGGTCAAAAATCACCCTCTGACTTTTGTAAGGGCCTAGGCGTGTTCTTGGAGAACTGCCCAGCCGACTTTCTGTCCCTGCCCTTCAGGAGCATCTCTATATCACAACCAGATATGTTCCATTAAAGGGCTCACTTTGTGGAAGACTTGTCCTTGCTTATACACTCATCGTCAAAAACATAGTTGCACCCATAAGGAAGATAAAGGTTACCAGGAACAATAAATGATGATAAATTTAGACTGATATGGCCAATATTTATTGAGCTACACATACAGAAGTAGTGTCTCTCAGTATGGTGTTAGGCTTCCATGATTGCTAACATAACTTGTCAAACGTCTCAGCATGGAGTTGTAGAGGTTCCTAATTGTGTCCTGTAATAATCCGTCCCATGCAGCTTGAATATTCTCACACAGTTCCTGTAGATGGTGCGGTAGGGGTGGAGGTGGAGTGACACCAGGCCTTCTGGACATGTGATGCATGACAACAAATCCTTCATCTTGGCGGTGCCTCCACACATGGACTCATTGGTCGTCTCCACCAAGACAAAAGCGGGACTTATCACTGAAGATGACCCGCTCCGTGACAGTTTGGCATGACACCATTCCAGCCTTTGGCTAAGTTGATGGGGTGTTAAGGGCAGTCGTTGCAAGTAACAGTCCGTTCAGTTTATATATAGACTTATTCAGTGTCCTGAACACCAGTGTATTTACATCTATGCACCTATTCAGACTTCAGGAGTTTAGCTCTGGCCATTCACACCCATTTTTCAGACAAAATACGATACCCAGTGAGAACTGGAGGGAGATGAACTGGAGAGAGATGAACTGGAGGGAGATGAACTGGAGGGAGATGAACAAAAACAGCTTTTTTATTGGGATGAAGAGGGAAGAAAGTAGTGTTAGTAGACTGGGATTATAGCAGGCAATGCATGTGCACAATTCCAAGTGGCTATTCAGGAAGTCAGGGTGTCACTGTTCTTTCTCGCTCTGAAATCACTCCAGTATTGCTCCATCCCGCAAGTGCTGACAGTCCTGTTTTCCACACCTCATGTCTACCTCTGCGTGACATGAGTGATGCAGCAGCGGGACTTCTACAGCTTGCACATGACAGCCATTCATACACAGTGCCTGAGCTGTGGAGTTATTCCACAGACCTACATACTGGAAATCCTCTCTGTTCTACAGTACAGAGTCGGTTTTGTGTTGCCCATTTTGCTGAATGATAAAGAAAAGCATGTACATGTGCATTTGTTTACCCTCAGCATATTTCTTGATTGGGCCGTCGCTTCAAGTCCAAAAGCTTTAAAGTGTGACGGGAGGGGTCGGGGGTCGGGGTGCTGGTTGCTGGCTCATCATCATGATGTTTTTTAGATAGAGTTTTAATAGTTTTAATGAGCTACATGCTTTAGAACTCTTTGTGAGTGTGCATGGTCCACATACAGTACCAGTTAAAAGTTTGGACACACCTTCTCATTCAGTGTGTTTCCTTTATGTTTATTATTTTCTACATTGTTGATTAAATTGAAGACATCAGAACTATGAAACTACACATATGGAGTTCTGTTTTATACTTGATAACAGCTTGACATTCTCTCAGTCAACTTCATGAGGTAGTCACCTGGAATGGTTTCCCTGCAGTCTTGAAGGAGTCCCAGAGCTGCTGAGCTGCTTTTCCTTCACCCTGCAGTCCAGCTCATACCAAACCATCTCAATTGGGTTTAGGTCGGGTGATTGTGGAGGCCAGGTCATCTGACGCAACACTACATCACTCTCCTTCTTGGTCAAATAGCCATTACATAATCTGGAGGTGTGTTTGGGGTCATTGTCCTGACGAAAAACTACAGATGGTCCCACTAAGTGCAGGGCAGATGGGATGGCATGTCGCTGCATAATGCTGTGGTAGCCATGCTGGTTAAGTGTGCCTTGAATTGCGAATAAATCACCAACAGTGTTGCCAGCAAAAGCCCCCTACACCATCACACCTCCTCCCTCTCCATGCTTCAAAGTGGGAGCCACACATGTAGAAACCATCTGCTCACCTTTTCTGTGTCTCACAAAGACATGCCGGGTGGAACCAATGATCTCAAATTCTGACTCATCAGACCAAAGTACAGATTTCCACAGCTCTAATGTCCATTCCTTGTGTTTCTTGGCTCAAACAAGTCTCTTCTTCTTGCTCCTCTTTCTCAGTAGTGGCTGCTCTGTAGCAGTTCGACCATAAAGGTCTGATTCACGTAGTCTCATCTCAGCAATTGATGTTGAGATGTGTTTGCTACTTGAGCTCTGTGAAGCATTTATGTGGGCTCTAATCTGAGGCGCTGTTAATTTGCAGTTTCCAAGGCTGGTAATGAACTTATGCTCTGCAGCAGAGGGAACTTATGATCTTTCTTTCCTGGGGCAGTCCTCATGAGATCCAGTTTCATCATAGCATTTGATGGTTTTCGCGACTCCACTTCAGGATCCATTCAAAGCAGTTTTCCAGATTGACTGACCTTGGTGTCTTAAAGTAATGATGGACTGTCGTCAGTTGAGAGGTTCTTGACATAATACGGATTAGAAAAGTTGTAGCTGTTCGTAGTAGCAGAAAAAAAAGCTAAACTGTAAACAAATGGAAGCACTTTACTCACTCAAATATTTTTTTTTAAAGAGGATATGTGTGTAAAGTCCAACACTCGTTCTAATATTGCAGTTTTTTTTTTTACTTAGATGCCAACATGCTAGAATGATGGATGTCCCCCAACATCGGCCACATTGCTTGTTTATGGATTGTGGCAGTCAAAGGAGAAATTGTGTTTTCACACTGTTCTTACCAGATACAATGATTTACAATGAGATTAGGTTTGTCCTCTGTGGCCACCCTTACTCTGTATACCTAACACTATGCCATGGCACCAATTTTTCCACCTCAGAGGAAAGAAAACTAACCAGTGAGAACTTTTACACCAAGACAAATATTCATTGTGAGATGGAAATGTGGTGCACGCTAGGTTACAACATTGTTAGTGATACTTAAATATGCGATATGCCTAAATAAGTGATATTATGGGATGGCGGATAACAGGGGACGCTGCTATAACAACTGACAGTACATAGTGTGAGGGTGTTACTGTCCCGAAACTGATGCCTGCTATTGTACCAATCTCTAGGCACAAGGAAATGCCCTGAAGTCACTGGTCGTTTGTGGTACGATACAGAGACAGCTAATGAAAATGCCAGGGATATTTTTGCAGGTCAAATGTCAAGGACAAATCGCATCACTGTCGCATGCCACAGTTTGCAGAAGGGCACGAGTTCTTAGATAAGCGCATTGTGAAAGGTCAACCTGTAGGCTACGTTCAGTGTGATGACAGTGAAAGATAGCTCTGACAGCATCACTCAGCACCCATGCAGGTCAGGGTTAATGTGTTAGCTCCAGGAAAGGAGATGCTTTGTCTGGCTGATGACTTATAGAGGGTAAAACACCTACGTAATACCTGGTACGTAAAAGCGTAGCTGGTTTATAACATTGTGTCGGAACATTAGACATGTACATATATGTGTGTACATGCCCAGCCTACACTTATGTCATGTAATGAGAAGGTCATTTTCACCTCAGAGGATCTACGCAGCGCTGTGTACACAATATTTATGCCTTCCTGTCACGTGAGGGAAAACAGTGTAGGACGAAGGCTTTAAAAAGGTTTCGGCAAGCACTCACCCCCCCCACCTTTCCTGTCAGCTTGGCCGGGCTACCTCAGAGCTATTTACGATCATAGGGGAACCATTAACTAACAATTAGACCCTCACAGCTTCATGTTTTCCTGACTGGCCTAAAGGCCATTACATTGTTTGAATAGCACTCGTTAGCTCTACAAGGAGCGAAGGGAGGTGGCTAAGTCATGTTTGGAGACACACGGGGGGTGAATCAAAATCTAGGACTCTGTGAAAAAGCACATTTATTAGAACGAGCCTTGTGCCACATTAGCAGACAGGCTCATTCGTCCACATCTGCATGAGACCTTAGAGAAGACTCACAATGCTAGTTTATTTTTCGCTCTTAAAAATAAAGATGTCAGGAAGGGTTCTTTGGAGCAATGGCATCAAATAACCGTTTCCGTTCCCTGGAGAACCACTCAGTGGACGGTACTATAAAGAATAACAAGATGTAGGAGTGTGAAGAGCTTCCACATAATAACCAAGCTAGTCCTACACTTGAACGTCCGTGCCAGGAATTACCTACAAAACTCATTTTTTTTTTACAGAACCTAAAACTTTATTATGGGTACAGGTGGCTTCTAAATCCTTCCATTTTACACAATAAAGCTTGAAGGAAACATTAGACGCATTTCTTCTATTTTTAAACTAAAAATATGTAGTCAAAGTATGTATTTATTCATATAGTGCTTTTTTACAACTGGCGTCACGAAGTAGCTTTACACACATTCTGGGTCCAAGCCCTCAGTGGGCAAGCCAAGAACGACAGCAGCAGCCAAAAAAAAAAAAAACTCCCCTCAGAGAACAAGAATGAAACCAAGAGAGGAACCAAGACTCAGCAGAGGAACCCATCCTCCTCTGGTCAGCACCAGTTAGTCAGTTGGAGCAGAAGATCCTGATACATCCAGTATTACAGTCATCATCAAAATTGTTGCACCCAGAAGGAAGTGTGGGATTGCAGTGCTATTGTGAAGGAAGGTAAAGGTTACCAGGAACAATAAATGATGATATATTTAGACTGATAGGGGCAATATTTATTGAGCTACACATACAGAAGTAGTCTCTCTCAGTATGGAGTCAGGCTGTCATGTTCGCTAACACAACATACCAGACGTCTCAGCATAGAGTTGTAGAGGTTCCTAATGGTGTCCTGTGATAATCCATCCCATGCAGCTTGAATATTCTCACACAGTTCCTGCAGATATTGTGGTAGGGGTGGAGGTGGAGTGACACCAGGCCTTCTGGACATGTGACGCTTGACAACAAAGTGTTTATCTAGGCGCTGACCACAATGCCTCCACACACGGATTCGTTGGTCATCTCCTCCAAAACAAAACTGCTCCCTGAATGTCCACAATCGTAACTGTTGGGTTGCTGTGTTAAACTTGAACCATTCCATGTTTCACAATGTCAGACCTACCAAGTTTCCTTCCTGTTGGTTGATTCCTTCTGGATGCAACTATTTGCGCAGCTATGACCATGATGATGATGAGTGTATTTACCTCTAGCCAAAAAGGCCATTACATATGAACAGGTTCTTCATTTTTTAGATGTTTCTGAGGAGGTTAGATATAAGAGAATCCACTTGCATAAGGAAGGAAAAAGTGACATTAATCAGTGAAAAAATGCAAAAATTATTGAAGTTATAGAGAAAATGGGATCCCTAACAACCGTCTAAGACCTGGTGGTCTACCTAAACTGTCACCAAAGCTTTTAACTTTGAGAGAGAAGAAAGAGCAGGTGTAGAACTGATGAGATCTTGCACACCAGACATTTTGCTAACTTTGACCAGTCACCATTGTCCCTGTGACTGGTATGATGACAACCAAGCTGGTGGACTGGCTATGTCCCAGAAACATTTCAACAAACATTTGGAAGCATGCATTAAGTTTCCGCCCCTGAATAATAAAACACTGAGGCTCATCACGCTACTTCCTCTTTTCCAAAACGGAGAGTAGTCCGGTTTGTGAGGAGAAAAGGATGTTTTTTTTTCACCTGAATACATTCCTTCTGTTTCTTCATTATTTTTATGGTGTGAACATCATCAACGACAAGAACAACAACAATAAAATCACTGGATCTGCTGTGTAGAAAATCGTGTGGGAATAATATGCATTTTGTGCTGTTGACTTGCACTGAGTTGACTTGCACTGAGTGGTCTCTGACTTTTGCACAGTACTGTAGATTGTGAGAACAGTGTCAAGATAAACCTCATTATTGGTCTGATTCTCCTCTATAAGCTGGCCCTGATACTTCAAAAGCCTCCTAATACTGCCCTGAATCAAGTCATTGAGGGATTTTGGTTGATTGCCAACATGCTGACAGAAGCGCCCGGAGAAGTGCTGCTAAGAAAGTTATGTTCAAGAAGGAGCTTGTTGGCTCTGCAGATGACAAAAAAACATCTAGCTGTAAATTATGATACACAATCTACCACATCACTAAAAAACAATACCAGAATCCCAGAGCTCTGTTCACATGAAATTTATTTTTTTTCCCGCTTTTGTTTTTTTTTTAACTCCCACAAACAGCAGATAATACTGCATTCGCACCACTTAAATACACTGTCAATGTTTTGAAGAAGGCAATTTGAGGAACCTAGTAAAGAACGGAATAAAACTATCATTAAAATTTGGTATAAAATTTTCTTACAATGGGACTTCCACGTTATTGTTTAAGTTCATAGAACTTTTTCAGTTTTCATTATAACAAAAGAACATAGCAAAACAGTCGTTTTCTTTTTAGAACAGGCAAAGTATATGCATACATTAAAAAATGATAACAGCACACTTTCACACTTTAACTCCAGCACACAAATATTACTAACTAACTAACACACACAATGTGAATCAGTACTAGAAATTTGTCATATGTGTTATCTTGTGAAGATGGCATGACCAAGGATGAACCAAAGGAAGCTAGACAACTTCCTAACCAATTAACACACATGATGTAGTACAAGAAAAAGAAAAGAACTGTGAAAACAGAAATAAATACAGCATTTTATTTGCTGAGTTGTAGATAACTGGCATGTTTGGCGGCACTGGGGTGACAAGTATGTTCAGCAGCGTTACGGTACGTGTCCACTTGCAACATCTCACTGTATCCTATTCATTGCGACGAACACTGCGCGGTGCATGATGGTTTGTGGTGTGGCGCAATCTAGCGAAAAAGTTTAGCAGATTTCAACCTTATGCAAATGAATGCGACCGGTGCACTGCATTTACTCTATTACCTTGTTCCCTTCCACATCAGCAGAAGTCTCACTCACCAGAGTACTAAGCCTTTAGCGGCCACCTGTTTGTCCATCAGACACTATTTTGTAGTGTACTTAAGAGACACCCAACTCTCGTTCTTGCTTTGTATGTCCTGCAACTCTGAGCCTTTTTCTGTCTGTCTATTTTGGTTATGACCTCTTGCCTTTCTGTTTCATTTATGAGTCTGCCTGATACCTGGTTTTGCATTGTAAACTTGTGTGCAAAAGGAAACAGCGTATCAGATTGTTCACTGCCCTACATATGATCAATATGGTTTCTTTATTTTCACAAGGATGTAGAAATGCCCACAAGTGACGAGCAGAGAGATCTGGCATGGCAGACAGCAGCGAGAAAAAGTGGACATGTACGGCTTAAACAGCTAACTTAGCAAGCTGGCTAACTAAACCGTCCAACTAACTGGCTGACTAACCTAAACAGTAAAACACAAAGGTAAACACAATTATACCAGAAAATTACATGTTCTCATACTGATGCCAAAAAAAGTACATAACTAGTGTGGTTGGGGTGACAATTACATGCAGCAGCGCTTGGCCTAGCAGCTAATCTAGCAGTAATCAAGCTAGCCAAACTTGCCAACCATAAACTTTAAAAGAACAATAGTACAGATAGTCATACTACCTGATACAGTGCCAGTAGGGCTAAAAGTTAAGTCAGATCTATTTTGGATTTTTGGATCTGCACCGCCACATAAAACCCTACTCCTTCAGAGGGCAACGCAGCCAAAGTTATTGGCCGAGGGCATGTGAAAGTTGATCTTGATGCTAAGTTTTACATTTAAAAATAAATTCACTACGGAAGCCTGCAAATTTGCTCAATGGCTGTAAATTCTATTAAAATGAATAGAATCTTCACTGGCAAAAAGTGAGACTGGGACGTAAGACAAAACTGCTTTAAAAACACTTAATTTCTTTTTCTTGCACCTGTTTTTGCTGGTAAAATAAGGCAGTGAATATCAGCCGTGCAAAATATATAAATAATTAGTTCCATAGGTGCATGGGAACCTTTTTTTTTCCAAAAAATATTTTAAGTATTGTAATCATTTTGCTTTCTATTGCTATAGTCCTGAAACTGACAGCACGTCAACAAAGTTCCTAACCAAAGCTAAACCAAGATTTTGCATAATATTCATAATGCATGTTGGAGTTGTCACAGTTCACGATTATCCAATACTGGATCCGAAAGCAGATTAATTGAATATGAAGCGGAACTTCAGCAGACGTGATCGGCCATTTGTCTATTGATACATATTACTGATGTATACACATTTTGCAGGGAAACACTGATCAACTTACGTGTAAATGTCCTCATTCTACATGTAATAAAGAATTTGATTTAGACACACTACAGTAGCTACACCAATCATAGCAACAAAATCCACCCAAGTGTCTATATGCCCGAGTAAAAACACTCTGACTGCACCAGTTGCTTTAAACACACCACCAGTACCATGTTGTTTAAAAGACAGTTTACTCATCCTAATATAAGGCCACCTTAGGCAAGTGCTGAAAGTTCATTTATGTACATGTACTCGCGCTTGATTAGAAAGTATTTACAGTAGGACATGACAAGGACATAACTTCTAGTCATGAAGGTTAGAAAGCCTAAGGGTACAGTAAACCTCAAGGTAAACAAAGCTTGTGTTCAAGATTCCAGTTATGTCTTTCTTCAAGCACCAAGTCACAACTTATTCTGAATTTCTACTAAAATCCTTTTGTTTACATCTAGTATGGTTCCTCGCCTACTGCGACAAAGACTTTAATTACTTAAGAGCAAAGCTGTACCTGTAACAAACAGTCTGAGACCTGTATTGAAAATAACATTTAAAGTGTAATGCTTTGGGTTTTCTGGCTTTGTGTTTGAGACACTGGAGGCATGTATGACTGCATGGCTTCATATCAACATGCTCCATGTCCCAACGTTTAAATTCCAGCTCATGTATAAATAAACTACATCAGACTACTGGCTTGTAGTGTGCTCTTGGCTTTTAAACGACTTAAAAAAACGTAAAGTCTTGTGGGCACCGAAGAACGTAAATCCACCTTTTTTGAGGTAATCAAAGATATTGTACTGATCCAGCAAAGGGAACCATAAAAAAACAAGCACATTATTGCAGCTTTCAACACAATATGAAAAAAAGTCATTTTTGGTGGAGGATCCATTTTTTTGCATTAGAAAAGTAGGCCCCAAGAAACAGACGTAAAGGGAATGGAGTTGTCTTCTCTATGCACTTGATCTTCATGATGATGCATTATCTCAAACATGATCCCAAATCTTTCTCCACAGCATCAGTCCAAAAGCAACAGATTGATAGGCATAGACTGGCCCCCCCAATTAGGAATGAATAACCGGAAGCCCTATTCTGACAGCCACTTTCCTTGCTTACGTTTTTCCCGTTTGAAACGTTCATTCAGAAATTCTTGAAAATCTCTAGATCCTTTGGTGGCACCGGAGTGTCCTTCTTCCATTCGTCTTCGGGGTAGGCGTCAAAGTTAGATGTGTCACCTTCGTGAGATACTTTAGGAATTATGGGTGGCTTTGAGATAAAAAGAGAGAAAGGGGGAAAAAAATGAGCAAGTCTTTAAGACAAAGGGAGAGAACACTGTCAAAACCTTAACATAGGGTATCTGTAATTATGCCACCATAGAAACTGCCACAGTATCTGAGCCAATATACAGTATAAAGATAAAACCATTGGAAAAGGAACTGCAAGACAATCCACAAGTAGCACTGTCAGGTAAGCTGAGTTGAAAATGGTTTTAGAGGAGCTCATATGCTCACAGGGCTCAGTGCTCACATTTAAGAAGCACTTAAAAACGTATCTCTTTAACTCAGCGTTTGGTTGAAAGTACATTAACATGGTATTTATATGTATGTGTGTATGTGTATATATATATATGTATATATATATATATATGTGTGTGTGTGTGTGTGTGTGTGTGTATACA
>CM067495.1:8610087-8655558 GCA_034552555.1 Semaprochilodus insignis
TGTGTGTATACATATACACACACACACACACACACACACACACACACACACACACACACATACATACACACACACACACATATATATATATATATATATATATATATATATATATATATGTCTGTGTGTTTATTATTAGTAGTAGTAGCAGCAATATTCCTCCCCCATTACTGATGTCAACTGTCTGTAAAGCGCTTTGAGCGTATGAAACGGTATGAATGTTACTCTATAAATAAACATTTATTTTTATTATTATATTATTATATACAGAGCATTCTACCGAATCAGTTTAAAATGCAGCCCAAGGTAAATAAAAAATAAAAAAAACTCATGGAAAAAAAGAGTAGACCTATTTGAGAACTGTGTGGGTGCAGCTAAAGAGCAGCTTGATTGGCATCTCTCTGTCACTTCTAGCCTTCTAGTTTTAATGAAAAAAAATATTATGATTTTATGTGGGTGCACCTGTTTAAATCAGTTTGCTAGCCATGTACTAGCTAGTGCTTTTGAGTTCTGCTCAAAATTAGCTAAAACTGTCACTACCAAAACAGTCGTTACCCAAACATTTAGTCAAGTTTCAGTGCTGTTATGATTCTTCTGGGTAGTGACAAAATAGAATGTTCAATCATTTAATTTAATAAAATAAACATAATTAATGTATATGGTGATTTAAATTAAGGGAAAACAGAGCCCAAGTCAGCAAAAAGTCCAACTTTGAACCAAAGGGCGTGCACTTATTGAATCGGCTGGTCAATGTATATACCCAAATATACAGTTATTAAGATATGTACTCTGAGATTCATCTTCATAATCTATAAAAAATAGTATCATATTACCTTTATAAAACAGTTTATTTCGTTATACAACAATGCTGTGTGGTTTCATATGACTACATGACTTTACAACTGAGGAAGATTAAATTCGAGTTGTCATATTTACCTTTAGTCTTCTATTTGGAACTGCCTCCCAATCTACTGACTTAAACCACCTGTGCTTTTTCACATCTTCTGCTCCATTCTACAAGACGAAAAGGACAAGAAGCATTCCATCACTGACTTTGAAGTAATGGATAAAGCCAGGATGAAGACTGACACAAAAATTGAACTGTAAAATATAGAATAAATGAAAGAACTTATAACCCTTCACACTAAATCTAGCCTACCTGTCCATATGGGATCATATCCCAAGATAAAGTCATAAGAATGGGCTTTTGCAAGATTCAAGAACGCAGGGTGAAAATGTGAACAATGAGTGTAAATTCCTCCAACATGCTCTTTTACCTTTTTGAAGAAATGGGAAAGGACATGCAGGCAAACTGCCTACAACAAAAAAAAGTCTGTATGTCATTAAATCATGTGGAACTCCTATGACTCCTTTGTTTCAAGTAGCTTAAAAGAAAAGAAGAGGAAAAGAAAGGCCTTGGCAGAAATACATGAACACCGCAGGTCTTTGAGGAAACCATATTTATGATAGGTTTCATGGCTACAGGGTAGAGAGGGCAAGAAACAGTTCAAATCAACACTTGCTGTGAGCAATCATCTATGAGTTTATTACCGCATCAGCAGTTGATGGGAAAATGGAAAATGATGCCCAGACATATCCATTCAAGCCCTCCTCAAGACGTTAGGCCAGATGACATCAGCACAGTAGTATTTGACACACTACACGAACTAAGAAGGCAGGCACACAGCTGCCATCGCATCAAATGCAATTTGTGAAATATCCTCTAGTACAGTACAGTATTTGAAACGTTGCTTCTATTTATGGATGCACCGATACAACTTTTTCAGGTCCGATACCAATACGAATACATAAACTTTGAGTATCGGTCGATATCCGATACCGATCCAATACCATGGATGAATTTAAAAAGCCATATACTTCACCATGTGGGAGAGACTTTAAGCATCAGGACTGAGTGAAACATTACTTTACTAAGTCTGTAAAACAAAATCTAACAAATTAACACATAGATAAAAATGTACTTACTGCTATTTATTTGTCACTAAAATAATAAACATTTGTGCAGGCACAGCACTGAAATTCAAAATCAAAATAAAAAGTCCAATTTCTTCAAATATATTTAATTAATATTAAAAATAATATAATGTATTAGCCAACATGCTGCTGACGTATGGCATAGCGCACGTCACAAATGAATTAAACTGAGTGGATCTGTCCCACGGATGACTTATCCAATACCCGAGCCAGCTCATTTTGTTAATAAAGGGACCGATATCCGATCCTAACAGCTGGCAGTTTGGCAGTTCACCAAAGATTGCTACCATTTTTCAGCTACTGTTCTCCCTTCTGATTATTTGAGCTGAGAAATAGAGGCCAAAACATTATAATAAATGCATGATTTTCAGATGCTCTAAACCATTAACTGCTGTTTTCATAGATATGTTTACTTCTCATTCTGGTAATTAAGAAACCTTTTTTAAGCAGCTGAACCAGGATCACTAGGATTCTTTAAGTAGAGTAGTAGCACTATATTCATTTTACACAGCAAAATTAATTTTCAATTTTAGCAGTATTGATAGATAACAAAAATACAGTTAACTGCAGCAAACAACAGCAACGTCAGGCCTGTACGACATTTTGTTAGCACTGAGTTTGGAGTAATTATCTCTATTATCTTTATTAACTAACTTAAATATCAAGTTAAAAATTTGGTAGATATCTGCTCACCCAAAATTTCTTTTGGCATCAAGGGCATTAATATGGAGTTTCTTACTTCTTGGCTGCATTAACAGCCTCTACTCTTTTGGCTTTACACTCTAGAAGAACTTTGACTGCATTCAGTCACAAGAGCATTAGTGAGGTCAGGACAATGTGAGATTGACTGACTGTAAAAATACAACAGTAGAATATTTACCTTCATGTTACCAAGTCTTCTTGCCCGGTCAATCACCAGAAATTTTTTGATGAGATCCCTGAAACGACAAACACAAACACGGGAGAAGAAATTACTCAAGGATGCAAGCAAAGATTTTCACCAATCCAAATGAATTCATTCTGATTATAAATTAAGATGGAGGTGTTCATATGCACAGGCTACTCAACAATCTACAGAAAATCTCTGTTTACATGCCCTCTACAAGTAATCAGATTCAAACCAGTCAGTATATATGCCATCACAACGTTATAAATGCAAATGCATCATGAATCAAATGCACAGAACCCATTTAAACTTTGTTATTGGGAATGTAATCAGATACAGGTGTTTACATGGTTATTGAAAAAATGTTATTTATTAGCAACTTTGGCTAACAGACAGAACTGGTAATGTGTGTTTAATGTGGTCATTTAACCTACACTGCGTGAGCAATGGGTTAAAGAATTGATTTTAAAAATAATGAATCAGGCATAAAAAATTTAGGGCTTACAGATGAAGCTCTCTGCAGTGCTAATCCTGCTAAAAAAGGAAAATGTTTTCTCAAAGATTCTGTGCAAAATGAAAACAGAAAAAGAATAAAAGACAAAAAAATGTATAGAATGTGTAGATACACACTGACAGAATGTGATTAAAAATCCTCATTCCGAGTCAATTACACATTTAAGTGTCTCTGCCTTAAGGTTTTTCCAATATACTACTGTTTTATGATAGCCTTGTGATTCATACTGAAGAGTTTACATCATGGAAAACCAAATGTTCCTTGCTTTTGGGAAATAAGAGTTCCATGTACTATGTAAACATTGTTTCAACTAAAGTTGAACAACTAAGAGCAAAACTACTTTGAATTAATCACGTTCTGATGTAACAGCTTACAGCATTTTTAGTTAAGCTGTGTTCCTGGAATTTAGTGACATGAAAGGAGGAAACCTGACTATTGGCAGGCATAGACTTCCATAAAGTTTGCCACGGAGAGGCGGTGTTCTATCCACATGTCAGACTTAGCCACTTACATTCATGATTTATCGCTACCTTCACAATATTCAATTGCAAGTATTCCCATCTCTTGCTATATATTCAATTCAACAAGTAACCATGTGCATCTTACTCTGTGTGCTGCCAACTAGCCTATTAGCATGTTGACTGTGTTAGAGGAGCCTCATATTTCCTTTGCTTATTATCCTGTCAAGCTAATGTGTGCAGGGCCTCCAGGGCTTGCATTCGCAGCAACCCTAGCCTGCACTCTTTCTAGCCTCAGCACATGGAGTTGCCATGTGGATGCTAACCAGTTTCTCAGAGATAGCTTATCTAGTCTCTTCAAGGCCCTGCTGACATATAGCCGTGGTGTAACTGATGTCTGGCCTACTTTTCGCTGTGGAAGCCACAGAAATGGTTCCAGTCAGAAAACTGCATTGTGCCCAAGGGTCGGAATCAGTCACAGTGGCTTCACATGTCTCTGGTATGTGCTGACGTGTGAATGTACAAGGCCCCCGCTAGTCACATGATGTATTACAGAATCACAAACCATGACATAATGCTGATGTGTACGGACTAGAGACCTACAGTAGCTTTTTTCCATGCTAGAACTGTGAAACTGTTCAACACGACTGCCCAGTTATGGCCTGCAGACCATAATGTTGGCAAAAGAGACTTTTATTTGGCAGATATGACAATATTTTTTTGAAAGTAACATGAAGTTCTGCTGAATTCATAGAAATTACTTTTACTCCTCATTCAGCTCACATGACCAGCTGTGCCAAAAAATTTTGGTCGCTCCTATTGTACATAACAGTGTTTTACAGCTCTGCATAAATCTCAGAACTTTTTAAAGCAGGTTTTATGAAGAATGTCTTAAGTACTGCTTTGAAAGGAATAGGAGATGTTTCCTGGCCTTATCTATATTCCTTCCTTTTAATAATTGTGCAATAAAGGGATAATTCATCAAAAAAGCCATTTAGCCATTTCTCCTCTTAGTCCAAATGAAGTTGATCAGACATGTTTGGTGTCTGAAGTCTGCTCTTTAGACTACATACTTCAATGTTCTAAAAACACAATTTCTCATACTGTTCATATCTATTCACCCTCTGTCAGAACGCTCTGTTAGAGCTCTAACGTCTGAGCCCAGTGTGCCCTGATTAGTCAGCATGGTCAATCATCAGAGTGGTTGAAAGCTTTAGCATAATGTCAGAGTATGGCAAACTTGCCGGAAGGCTGGCAATAAGTATTGTGTTACAAGATGACGTCACCTTATAGCAGAGAAAAGGGCTATTCCAATGAGGCATTTCAGAAAGCTGAGAAAAATTGTTTTTATGGGAGAAAGCTTATCTCTCTGGCTTGTACTCAACATTTCACAACATTTCAATCACACGCTTCAATACAATTTTCCAACCTCCAAAGTTCAGCCTTAGAAGCTGGCTGTGTTTTCTGCTTCTCTCGAACATTTTCTGAAGTAAGAGTGGAGCTTGATGTTCTCCTCTTTGTAAAGCATTGTTTATCTGATGGGGAAAGATTTGGAGTCCTATTTTCTCTAAATCTCTTTTAAACTCCATTTTTGAAAACAATGTTTATTTTATCCTTATCTGTTACGTAACACCTTTACAGAAACATCAAGTAATTGTAAATGACTTTAATTACTTTAATTAAATAAATGAAGGGCAGTCTCTGATTTTTGCACACCACTGTATATACATTCAAACCAGACAAAAACGTACAAAGAACATCAGGCTGTAAGACAGCTTAGACTGCTGTTAGTAGCTGTATGATGTACTTTGCTCATTTTTATAGATAACAGTGCATCATGCAGTATTAGAAACCACATAAGCTATTAGAGATGACTTAACAACTCTGGCACACAGTTCCCGGCATGGATAAGATGATTCAGGCAAGCAGTTTGTGTGACGCTGTTTGGACTGCTTCACCACATTTTTAGCTGCATTAACCACAGCTATAAAGCAAAAACAAAGAAGCAAACTCTGGACATCAAAGATGTCTTGGCTATTTGGTTAGACTTTTTGACAGACCTTTCCTTTCAGATGGCTGATAAAGATCGAGCGGTATCTCCATAGGCTGTGTGTATGACATGAAGTATGGTGCTTTCAGTGGAAGGCTTGACTGTGCTATGCTCTATGTGGGTCAGAGGGATTGGGGTTGTTAGGAAAAGAGGGAGTAATCAGCTGCATTCCTGCACTCTGCAGCTGTCTCAGGCCAGAGCTGACGGGTTCATATCGGCACAAGCCAGTTCATCACAGGCCATTTTGGCTAATTTGCGCAGATGCTAACTGATTTGTCTGTAGACTACACACCAGTTAGCTGTATGCAGGTCAGAAAAGCAAGCCCACCAACAAGCACGCGTAAGCAGAGCGGGCAAAGGTGACTTGGCGCGCTAATGTCTCTCAATAACTAGTAATTATGGACTCTTGTGGAACCAGAGCTCGGCTTGATTAATAGACTTGTGTACTTTCTAAGCATATGGTTAGCGGAGAGCTCATAATTAAGGTTAATTAATTTGTCATTGCCTTGTTTGGCTTGTGCTTACTTTACATAGAAATCCAGATGCCGTGGAAACTCCAGCTTTCCTGCCAGGATTTTTTGATAGATGCCAAAGGGGTTGTCATCGAAAAACGGTGGGTACCTAGCAAAGGAATAAAAAATACAAAGTCACTAAATGCAAGGCATTTATTTACTTCTTCTGACTACAAGACATGTGTAACACATTTTAAGGCTTCTATATATGGACAATAAAAGACACACTACATTAAAGGACATGTATGAGGAATGAGAAAATAAGAATACTAAAAACTGCTGGGAATTGGAAACCTAACAAATAATAAAACAATGACCTTTTCATAAATCTATTTTTGCTTTCAATGAAAAATATTAGCAATTATTATGTCATAGAGAAAAAGACTAGGAAGGAATCATAAAGAAGAATAATGTGGAGTTCTCTGAATTTAATACATTTGTTTTGTGCAAAATGATGAAATGCAACAGATCATGTGTCTCCGGTTGCTCAGTTACAGAATGGATCTTCCAAATAATAAGAAACACTGGTGCCTGAATTCAGCTGGATCACTACAGTCAGTGAGGAACTGGTGTGCGTGTGTGTGAGTGTGTGTGTACGTACATCAGAGGCAGCACTTGTCTCATTATTAAAATCATGATTCTCATTGTGCCAAACAATACACATAAACATGAAAGAATGAAAGTAATATACAGTCAGTATGTGCCTGGTTACTTGAATGTTTATACTCCATCTGTAATCTGAGTGTCAGTTTGAAGGGTAATGCATCATCAGTCAAACTGCCCGATTAAACAAAGGTAATGAAAAAAGGAGTGAACGAATAAATTAATCACTGAATGTGTGTGTGTGTGTGTGTGTGTGTGTGTGTGCGCGCATGCATGTGTGCACGTTAGACCCCTAAACTCTAATGGCCTGTATGAAAGTCCACACTTCAGAAGTCAATAATTCATAGAAACTACTAATTTAATTAATAATAGCTACTGAATAATTCACAGTAGTTACTGAATAATTCATAATAGTTACTGAAGAATTTACTGCAGGTAATGAATAGTAGTAAGTCAATTTGTAGTTAGTGAATAATATATTGCCAGTTTGGCAATATTTTGCTTTCCCATCAAATCAGATTCTAGAGAACCAGTGGATGACTTTGTAAAGCTCACATGTGGCATTAAGAGAATGAACAGATAATGATAATACTGAGTCATGCTTTATGTGGAAGGTCCCACAGATCTACAGATGTGTATAAATTATTAAAAGACTTTCTGGTGGCAACAACATTAAGGTTAGACTTAGGGTTAGGACTAGTTTACACTCATCTTAAAGTTTTTCATAGATATTTCATAGATATTTAGTTGATTGTTCGTTAAAGATAGATTTAGCATCTACAGTAGACCATTAAACTAGAAGTAATTAACTAATATCAATTATCAGAATTCAATTCTCTAAATGACATCACTGCATTACATTACATTGTCCCTGGTTTTTGTTCTGCTTACTCTCATGTAATCCTGCTCAGTACTGCTGCAATAGAAAAGGCAAAAACTGCTCTCAGGTCAGAGTGTCTGGCCTGTTGCACAAATAAGCTCCACTGCAGGGCTATTGTATGAAGTCACACAGCTGAGCTACAGTGGATAATGGATTTAGCAGCAGCAGCTTGATCATATGGCACAAACGTGAAAGCCAGAGAGAGAGAGCGAGAAAGAGAAAAGGGAGAGAAAGAGAGAGAGATTGGTACAGTCATGTTGGAAGCTGGCAGAGACTGAAATGTTTTGAGTTATGCAACTAAAAACTCTTTACATAACACTACAGGTGTCAGCAGACTCAGAGAGAGAGAGAGAGAGAGAGAGAGAGAGAGAGAGAGAGAGAGAGAGAGAGAGAAAGAGAAAGAAAGAGAAAGAAAGAAAGAAAGGGAAAAGAAATGAAAATACTCACACATTACTGCAAACAGAACAAAACCTCAAAATCTCAATTTTTGTTGTTCTTGACATATTCTGAAAATGACCAATATGACTTGGAGCGATTCTTTCTCCATTGATTCTTTTATTTGTTGTTCATAATCATGTTCATAATCATCTTACTATTTTCTCTGTTTCACTTTTAAAGTTTATAATTTCCTTTTAGTTTAAGTTTTAGTTTAATTATCTGAATGAACTTTCTGTACTGATTATAAATTATTGAACTAAATGTACTGTTTGACTTAGTAGTATAGAGAGAAAGAGAGGCTGTCTCAAACTCCTTCCCTGCTTTCATTGCAGTGACATACTGGTTTCACTCCAAAATCTATTTCGTGAAAGATGTGGGACAGCTTTGACCCTCGCTCTGCCCATCTGTCCGTCATTACAGGGAAAAGGAAAGATGTTGCATTAGAGGGCTCTTGAGTTCATCACTGTTTCTGCAAGTGCTGTCATCTGTGTCAAATTAATAATTCAATCTACAAGAACAGCTTTGCCACAGCACACTGATAGCAGCAGCAGTTGCCCTAATATGTACATATTATATACACTTATACATGTAGTTTGAATTTATAGAAATGTACTTTAAAGTTTCATTCAACAAGTATTTATTTTTCATACACTGACATTCTAGGGTTTGTTTTATTGACTGGCTCACAGGCATGTAACGATGCATTGTGACATTATGATACTGCAACGCAAAACTGTGACAGCGGAGATGCAACAATGTGTAGTGGAGGATGAGCATTGCTCTTTGGCTCCCACCTCTGCTGCTGCAGTCGTCACTGAGGGAGTTTGCTTGAGTTTAATAATCCAATCACAATCGAATTTCGGCAGTTATCTGATTATTCAGTGGTCAAGTAAACGGTTTACTCCGATTACCTAGATTGGATTAAAGCCCATAAATTCGGTTAAGAAATCTGATAAGGAGAGCTGGATTTTAGCTCAATAATCGGGTTTCTCAGCCTGCACACATATGACAACAGACTTCAGTGCACAACAAACCACTTTTGGAGCAAAGCTAAAAACAGAGTACATGACAACCTTAAATATTTGTCAACTTCTAGATGATACATGCTGCATGAAGTTTGAGTTTTATGTTATGTTCACCTCACATTGTCTTTTAGTTTATAAAGTTTATTGTATGGTTGCAAAGCAGAAATCTGATTATTGCCCGACTCAAGTAGCTCTGGAGTTTTCCCATTATCTGATAACTCAAATGCATATAAACACATTAAATAAATTACTGACAAAATTTGAATTTCTGCAGTTATAAAATTAAGTTTATGTAAAAGTTGTTGTGAACTCGTAAAGCATCGTAAATCAAGTCAAACCGTGAGTGTATCATCAAAATCCTAGCTAATAATACAGGCCAATATTAATATAATATATATGGATGTTCAAATTCGGAGGTAATAAAGCAAAACAATTCAGCATGTTGGTGTACTGTTTTATGGAGCATCAGCAAGACATGATGTCACGCTTGTATGCCAGTCTGTGCAAAGACTGCTGAGCTGACAGCCACCACTTACAGTACATGCTTCTGTTTAATTAATAAAGGCTGAACTGATTAATCTGTGTACAAAGAAACATGGATAAAACAATGACCAAGACACAAAGTGTCACTGATGCAAAGCACCAAACTTTTTGCCCACTAACTCAGGAAGCACTAAAATCTAAGTATTAATGGCACCTCCCTGCACANGACTGCTGAGCTGACAGCCACCACTTACAGTACATGCTTCTGTTTAATTAATAAAGGCTGAACTGATTAATCTGTGTACAAAGAAACATGGATAAAACAATGACCAAGACACAAAGTGTCACTGATGCAAAGCACTAAACTTTTTGCCCACCAACTCAGGAAGCCCTAAAATCTAAGTATTAATGGCACCTCCCTGCACAGCCTGCTGAAGGTGAGTGAGTTAGTGAACAAGAGCGTCATAAGCCAGTTAAAAACCTAAAATGCATTCAGACCACATTGCTGTGAGAAGCTCCGCTGCCTGCCCAGTTATATTTGTCATATACCGTTTCAAGTTAAAGAGAAACAGAAATAATTTTCCTCCTTCTTTCTATGTGAAACATAAAACATGGAGAAAACAGAAAGAGAGTCTTGGAGCTAGCCGAGCATTTCCTTTTCATGATATATTCATGTGCAGAAGTTTGGGCACCCCTGGCCAAATGATATGTTGATTACAGATTACAGTCGTAAGTAAAAATAAGTTAACACATCTACACAGAACAAACCTCAGCATGCCAATTTCTGATATTTTTGGCCACATTCTCTATTTATAGAAAAAAACATAAAATATAAAACACTTACAGAGGCCACAATTTATGTTTAATTTTTTCCCCCAACTTGTTAAATTCAGCAAATAAACAGTCATTAAAATGCGCACAAATGAGATGTAATCGAAAATCAGGAGATATATTTCAGATGGGCAAAAGTCATTTGATTTTTAAAAAGCTATATGACATGATGGATCATGCGACATGGACATAAACTAACAAGATTAAGAAGTACATTTGGATTTTGGATTAGTCAATAAAGCACTGCTGTCTAAAACTACTGAAGGGTGTTTAATTTCTTAGCATATTAAATTATGCTAGCTGAAAATAATGGTTACAGCTCCTTAAAATCTGCATCACTCAAGACATTCTACTACTTTTTTTTTTTTGGCGTCATATTCCTTTCCATTTTATTTTTGCACCATTACTGCAATGTCCCTTAACACAGAACTGAGGAATATTAAATAAGTCGTCATGTTTCATGAGCCATCACTTATGCTGACTTGCTTCAGAAGAGGTGTGTAAAAGCCTTCCTTTACAACTAAACCCGACTGGGAATCAAACCCTTGTCTCCAACATGTGGGATGGTGATGTTATCAAGATATGGACCGACCAGGGTTTTTGGGGCCAAAACTGATGCTGATGCTTATCTGTGCTAGTTCTGCTGTCTTCTGATACTCACTGTACTGGGTTGAGTAACATACTCTCAAGTGTTGTATCAGGTTAGCGGTGTTAAAAGTCTTTACTTTGCTTCCCCCATGAGGCATATTAGTTCAGCACACAATAAATCCAAAACAGGCTTTTGCAGCCTGTGACGTGAGGCCTGTACTTTTAGTCCCATATCCAAAACAGGGAACTACAGGGCCTCGCACAGGGCTTAAGCAACCCTTAACTTTTAAAATACGGCTCATACAGTAGTTTAACATCACTGATCAGCTCTGAGAATCAGCCAAGTTAGAGAAATATGGACCGATCACAGTTAGCCAAAATATAGCCGAACGATCCATACATCTCTGGTGTCATCCATGTTAAACATCACATCATGTTTTTCTGCTTATTTACAATAAAACCCACACTTCAATAATAATAAAAAAAAACATTAGAAACATTAGCGAGTGTTCGGTACAGCTTTTACTATGAAGAAGTTTACACGGATGCATGCCATCGTCAGTCACCCAACACTTAAATGGAGCATTATATCCATATAATGCTGTCCTACACTGCTGTGGACTGCAGTACTGTATCAAATGAAGCTTTTAGCATCAAGCAGAAGTCATACGTCATACATACGTCATGTTTACAATCACTCCACTCTTAGGATCCCAGATGTTGGATGGTCATAAAGAACAAAGCAAAATGAGTGCTAGTTGACATTCTGGAAGCTGTCCCGGACAGATCAGACTCAGATGCAGACTTTGCATAGCTGGACTCTGGAGCTAATCAGCAGAGTTTTCCATAGCGAGGCCTTGGTCAGGAGACTTCAATTTCCTTCAAAATTCAAAAAGGAAGCGATGCCCATCCGCTCTTACAGTGAAGGGGATTACATTAGCTCTAGTCTTGGAGTCATCCCCACACATACACACGCAACCTGCAACATCTTCATCCTACTCGCACACACGCAAGCAACCTTCTGAAGGATGTTTGCTAAGAGCAAAAATACACTTTCACAATAAATACCTGAAGGCTACCATGCTAGAACAGAACAAATAGCAGCAGTGAAACTGAGATTTCACATTTTCAAAAAAGCTAGAAAATATACTGTTCACTTAAATTAGTGAAATAAATCCATGGTATAAATAGTAAGATTACTGCAGAATAGGCTGGCATATAATTTTAATATACAGTTTACATGGTTAAAAGTGAGCTGAGTTTGATAGTAATAAAGAACAGAATCACAATGCTCAATACCAAACGACAGCATGTCAAAAAAGCTTTAGCATTTGGCACAGTTTTCTAATTTACTCTTTTTATAACAGATTTAATGTTCAATAAATATCCTAATTAGTTAAAAACTTTGAACTTGATTAATTGTCTGAAGAGAAGCTTAACAGTCATCTGCAATACAGCTTAATATTCCCCACAGTGCTTTGCATTGATTGCTTCTAGGAGCAAAATGTCACTTATGTTACTGAATGTGAATGAACTGTTGAATACCCCTTCTAAAATGTGATTTGCCTGTAGACTATTAAAAACTGTGTTAGAATATTTCAGCTATATTCTTTTAAAATGGTTCTTCAAAAACCTCTCATTTACAATGTTTTTTTTAATGACAGATTCTGTAAAATAATTTTCGAGGTGGTTTTCAACCAGTTCTCAGGGCCCTTCAGATGGTCTGCATTTACCCTTTATTACAATGCATTGTCTTAGGTTGGACCAAAAATGTGTATCTCCTGTGGCGGCCTTGGGGACCAGGTCGAGAACCACTACTTTAGGGACCAAGAGGTTTTTTTTACACCATCTCTGTAAAGAACACTTCTTGCCCCATGTATTTTAAAGACGAATGTCACCAGTTTATCTATTCTCTAAATAGCTCAACTGTTCAGAGTGGTTTGCTGTGAAGAGGTGTTGAAATATATGCTGTCTGATGTCTGAAAAAAAGGTTCAATGGGTCCTTTTGGATAGTAAATAAAAAAATAAAAGTACTATAAATTATTATACATATTTATATTCAAAGTATATTGTATATGAAATCACTGCATTTTAGACATTACTCTGAATGACTTAATCTCAGCGATTGAATTATGCAAGACATTTCCCCTGGTACTACCTGGTACTAGCTGATTTTAAAAGTATTAAACTCAGATATTAATTTGTTTGTTAAATTTGAATATTGTGCAACTAATATACTGGTTGTTGTTTATAGATTATTCATCATTTGTATTTGTAATGATACATGCAATATCACATGACCCACTTCTAATATTAGACCATGCCTAGTATATAAAACTATTCCCCACCCCCACAAAGTTCTTGCTACATTTTAATGCAAGACCTTTGACAAAGCAGGCATGCAGCACTGGAGCTCTATAAGCCACACAGGCCTGAAAAAGCCTATAATGTGTGTGTGCAAGGAGGGAAAGGGGAGGTAGCATGTGTGTGTGTCTTCCAAAGGACTGGAAAAAAGCAGCAGGCCAAAAGCGGGTCTCTCTCTCTTAGGACTGAACACTTCTGAAGTGGTGAAGAAAGAGGGTGGGTCACTTTTTCCACTACGCAGCCGTCTTATGAGAAAGTGTATGGCACATTTACAGCAGAAAAACGGGCAGGTAATGGACACATACATGAGACTCTGAAGCTATTCCTGCATAGACATAAAGTCTTCATAAACAATTCTAACTAACTATTTCATTTTTTCAAACCTTTGGAAAAATGACAGCTGTCTTTTACATTATGCAATCATTTCATGACTAACGGGCCAACAGAAATGATGCTAAATTATTTAATACAGTTTTGGTACATTTGGTACATTTAAAAAATGTAAATAAACATGAATCATAGATCACTCATAGACCATGGCAGCAGCCGGAGAGATTCTGTTAAATGTGCAGATTGTAAACTCCAAATACCATATTTGTGATTGTAAGAGGAGACATTTGATCAGTATTCAATTCGATTCAAAATAACTGTTGTACATACAGTCTTGTTTAGCAAAAAATATGAAGTTGAATGTGCCAATACAGGATGCAAATCACATGAAAATATTATGTAAATCATTATGTAACTACATAAATAATATGCGAATACAATTATAATTAAGTATTGTAAGTAATGGAAATTGGATTCAGAAATGACAATAACTATAATAACTCTAAACATAATAGCTGTCAGGTTTTGTTAATCATATTGCTGTTTATGTGAAGAATCTTTCTATTTTCCGCTATTCTGTGACAGAAACAAAGAAAATGGAATTTATTACATAACTACATACCAAATTAAACACGTCATTACATAATTACCTTTAAACAGGAAAACTGACAGTAAAAACTCATGACTTCAAAAGTTACCATTCATAGCGTTTTTTTTTTTTTCTCCTTCTATAAACTCAGCCTTTCTCAGATGGGTTTTGTTGTGACAGTGACAGTAAATTTGTGTAAATGCTCTGTGTACATGAGCACAACTGCAAAATCAATAGATTACACCTTTTAGTTGCATGCAGTTTCACTCACACAAGAAGCAATGTACCAGAAGCATCAGGTCCTGCAGTGGCCTACTGTGAAATAATAGTACATCATGAAGTATGTGTAATCGATTTTAAACAACCTTCATGGTGAAGTATCTTCATCTTACAAAAAGTACTAATCATTTCCTGGGGTTTGTTAGGCTGTTATATGGTGTTCGGAAAAAGAATATGGCTATATTTCCTAAGTAAACTATTTTGATGCTGATAGAAGTGTAGTCCTTTTAAGTAAATGTATAACGTCCAGGCAGTTCATCTTCTTTATAATGGTATACTGAAGCTTCTCAAAACAGAAAACAGCACCACTGCTGGGCTAGCCAGCTCAATAATCTGAAATGAAAGCTTGTATGGGGAAAATGTGTACTACAAAATACACAACAAATGTATTCTTAATCAAGGCAGCCAATTAAAGCCCTTGTCCCTTAAGGGTTAACCAACATTACATGACTCTAGACCAACTGTCCTGACTGTTTTCCAGTCTGACCAGTTCCAGATAAGTGCTGCCCTCTAGTGCTAAAACAATGCTAGTTCATCCCTCTTCTGTGTCACTTTCCTGACTAGCTAGTGTGGATGTAAACAGTTACATGACTTGAGCAGGTGGCAGACAACCAACAACTGCTGCAGCAAATTCTGTCTACATGTCGCACTGCTTTAGATGCAGATCCGACTGCTTCAGGGCTCCTTACACTTTTACAGTGTAACTTCAGGCTGAGGCTAAACAATGGTTTGCAGAAGAGAATCCAGAATGACAGTGCATTTCGGGGCCCTGTTGGTCTGCATTTATGTGAAAACACAGCATTTCATGTCTTACCCAGCAAGCATCTCGAAGATGAGGACCCCCAGGGCCCACCAGTCCACAGCTCGACCATGACCTTTACTCTGAATGACCTCTGGAGCCAGGTACTCAGGGGTGCCACAGAGAGTCCAGGTTCTGAAGAGAGATACGCAGACAGAGTAGTGACTTAAAACAGATTCATAAAAGAAGCTATTATGGTATCATTATGACTATAGAGACAAAGTATTTGAGGTAGTCTGTACGCAGATTCGAAACTAATTTAAAGATTGAATGCACATTGAGGTGTGGGTGTTTTCTTATTGTGAAAACCAAGAACAGACCTAATCCAAATAGATATCCTCTTAAATAATTACAGTGATTAATATTATTCATTCTGTGTGTTACTCAAAAAGCAAACATGTGCATGAACACCATGTGATGAAAGCAGATCGCTAAGTTCGGCCAATCGAGTATAATAACTACTAAAGCCTGCTATATTGAAATATGTATCAAACTATATTGCTTTTATAATTTAGTGAATACAATGAAAAAGTAGTAAAAAATAATAAAGTTTCATGGTATCTCTTTACTGTCGTAGATTAGATATGTGCAATTCGACAGTAATTTATGGTCATCATGATAATATTGTTCTTGTGATAAATTTTATTTTGAGAAACAAAAAGTATTTCTGTGCATATTGTGGATATCCTCAGTAATTAAAGATCACTGGGCACCTAAATGTTTCATTAAAAATGCTGCATAACTAATCCTGTTTAAATGGCATTAGTGCAATGCAGTGGGTGAACCTAAAATGACTAAAAATCAGTATAGCAGTTCTAAAATGTGCAGAGTGAACATTTTTTATATCACCCATCTCTACCATACATGAAAAGTGCAATGTACTTTACAGTCTTGTGGCTTGTAAAATGTAAGCTACTGTTACTATATAATTTTACTTGGTATATTTTACTTTGTATATACTTTGTATATTTACTTGGTATATTGTATATTCTGCTGCTGGTGTCTTGACTGTTGTGGTCCCCTCTGCGAAACTGTCCCCCCAGGCTAATTTTTCACATAACAACATGAGTGTTTTCAGCAAGTAGAAACAAATCTATGATGCCAGGTAGGCCAGACCAGAGACTCATATATTCATGGATGCATGGGCATAATCTGAAAACATCAGACAAAAAAAAGTTCAAGTTTGAAAACAAGCATGCCCTGTTGTATTTAGAGTCCATCAAAAAGAGCATTATTAATTTTGAGAGAATGGGGAAAAGACTCGAACAGATGTGCCACCCCACACCGTGGTAATTCATTATCAGTGTAGTGGCATGGCTGGAGTTTTCACAGGGTCTGAAATTACTGTCAGTGGTAATCAACTGTGCAATACAAATGCAGCAGATGGAGATAAGGCTCTGGCATCCCTTCAAGGTTGCTTTCAATGCTACTGTTGATGGTAAATTCCTTTACGAGTTGTCAGACAGATGAGATGACAGCGGTATAAACCACAGTTGGGTGGGTGGTTTACACATAATAACCCCAACATTTCACTATGCATTTATATGTAGATCCATGTACATTTCACAAATTTCCAATACAGCAGCTTCTCGATCACACCGCATGCCCTTATCAAGTCCAGGATTTTACAGAGAGCTTACCTGCTGTTCATTTGCCACAATGCTCTGCTTAAACAGCTTAATTACTGTTTACATCCATGCAAGCATTCTCACAAAGCCCTATCACACGATCCTGTCAGTATGAGTGACAGTGGAGGAGAATGTAATTCCACTAAAGCACAAAAACAAGGTGACAGCTCCTGCACCCTGCTATCATCCTTCTAGCTATCTGTGCTTATCTCGTCTGAAGTGGAAGCTGCAAGAAAGTCACAGCATTCTGAAGACTACGCTGGCGTTCTGTTCTGGTTTAATGGATTCATTAAAATGGATCAGGGCCTGCTAGAAGACATACGATACAGAACTTTTAAGCCAATCTTCTTCCTTTCTGACAAATTGTCCCAATCAGGTGAGGCACCAGTCAATGAGTATACATGAACATTAGTTACCAGGTCCCTCAAATAGTCATGTCAACACCACATTACTATGTCTTTTGCTTGTTTGTTTAGAGATGTGAGGCGATGGATAGCCATCCTATACACCCAGAATGAGCAAAACCATCTACGCTGTCTTGGACTTGATGGAGGTTTAATCAGCAGCATTTTGTGCTGTTTGCAACCAAACCTGAATGATGAATCATTTCTATATCTAAACCGCAATTCAAAACAGATCATGAATCATAAAATTCATAGTTGTAATTTTCAAATATAATTTTTTTAAATTATAGTACTCTCAACAACATTGTGTTAAATCTTAAAAGGGGAAACGTAACTTCATAACACAGAGCCTTTGAAGTACATATAGATGAGTTGGACCAATCCAATCCAAACAAACCTCCATGACTGGCAGTTTGGCATACTACATTCAAGGGTCAAGCGTCAAACCAGAAAAGGTGAATATACTGGTCTTTCCGGGCTAAATAACAGACCTGTCGCAAAATCAAACAGTATTTCCGATCATTAAAACGTATACACTCATCGTCTAAAAAATATTTGCACAAACAGTTGTACCCAGAAGGGAATCAGCTGACAGGAATAAAACTTGTGGGGTAGATTTGACATCAAGAGATATGTGAATGGTTCGAGTTTCACGCTCATTCGAGCATGTGACATAGGCAAGGACAGGTCTTATCGCTGTACCTGACTGACCCAGCAGCCACGACTGCAGACATTCAGCAAGCTGTGATGCCCTCCATGAGTCATCCTGTTAGTACCAGCACCATTAGCAGAAGGCTGCACGATGCACCTCGACTGTTACGACGACTGCCTTTATACTTTACAGACTGCAATGATGTTGTGCCGAACAGTCATGGAGTGACCCGTTTTTGTCTTGGTTGAGACTATCAACGAATCCATGTGTGGAGGCACTCCACCTCCACCCCTACCGCAAAAATCTGCAGGAACGGTGTGAGAATATTCAAGCTGCATGGGATGGATTATCACAGGGCACCGTTAGGAACCTCTACAACTCCATGCCGAGACATCTGGCATGTTGCGTTAGCAAACATGGCGGCCCGACACCATACTGAGAGACACTACTTCTGTATGTGTAGCTCAGTAAATATTGCCTATATCAGTCTAAATTTATCATCATTTATTGTTCCTGGTAACCTTTATCTTCCTTCCCAATAGCACTGCAATCCCACACTTCCTTCTGGGTGCAGCTATTCTTTTGACGATGAGTGTATATGTGCTAGCAATTCTTGAATTAGTCACATCTTTCTTTTTTGAGGAGCTTATTAGCAGGTTGCAGTACAAATCTAGAGAATGTGCATATTTCTATGTAATGGATTTAGAAAGACATCCTCTTTCTTACTGAATCATGTGCACATCTCCTATAATCAGATGTCAGAAGTGTCTAAAACTGACAGTTTTGTGATAAGTTTAGTTCCAACCCTAATTAAAGAGATTGCAGGGTTATTTCCAATCAAAGAAAGTCTTGAAGAGAGTCTTGAAGCTAGCTGTGTTCGAACTCTGCAGGGTGATCTACCTCACAAAAGATTGGCTTCCAAATGTTTTCATATATAGTTTTTTGTGACTGAAAACTGTCTTGTCATTTGACATGGTCAGCGATATAACTGGTCACCTGATACAGGCAACTGTGCATGGAGGAAAACCTAGTGCTTTCAGTATGAAATCAAATCAAATCAAATCACTTTTATTGTCACGTCACATTTTCACAGGTGTGAAGGTGAGTGAAAAACTTAGGTGCGAAGTCCCTTACAGTACTTAGTCTTGGTCGGCTGTGGTTGTTATGGCTGTTTCTGATTTCAGCTTGAACACTTGGGTAAGCTGTACAATCTCTACACTGTCACTGTGGTTGTTTTAGCGGGACCCTGCAGCGTACACTTCCAGCAAGTAAACAGATAAATAAATAAATACACAAATAAAACATGGAAATGTGATAAAACCCTGTTGGAATAAGCCCTTATAAATGTTTATGCAGGTTTATGTCAGTAATGGTATGCTTTGTAGGTGTTATGTACAGCAGAACGTTAGCACAACATAAATGATTGAGTTCAGGAAGGACACCAAGAAAGAAGCTTCGCATTTCCATCCAACCTCTAACCACCTTCTGTTACACGTAAAGTGTATGTCCAGCTTTAGAGACAAAGTCAAGTGCCTCTGGTTACACGAGGGGGGCACAGAACAGGGATAGGTAAAGCGATAGTGCTCCGCTAGCTTGAGAAGCCTGAAGGGAGATCGATCCGCGTGTCTGGCGACCCATGGGGAGATCAGATGACCAGCCTTATAGTACAGACGAGCGTATGGAGACACTTTGTTTGTGCGCAGCTGCACGTACAATTCAGTCGAGGATTAAGATGCAGGGGAAACACAATAAGGCTATCAAAATTCAGCTTTACAGACAAGATCCTTCTTGCTATGTTTACAACTCACTAACGAAGATAGATTGTTAACCTGTCAATTGTTTGAGACGACATCTATCAGGTTTCAGAAGCGAGGTGCTAAAGCCTCAGTACAATGGAATTTCAGATTTGATTCTTATTGTACTATTCGCGGTAGTCATTGTGATTTTAAAAAGTGGCTATTTAAAAACAAATGAAGGCAAAAACTAATAAAGTAGTTTTCTTATTTTTTCTGTTACAAAATGCCTGTAACTGCAGTTTTGCAATTCTCTAGAACGTTCTTAAGCGAGACATATTTCATATTCCTGCGTGCTTCTAGATTGTGAAGAGTATAAATCGGATTACACCTTATTCAGACTGGAGGACGCGTTTTTAGGTCATGTTGATTTTCTGCTCTCATTGGCGGTCTCAGCAAAACGGGAGATATAAGGGTTGTAGTCACAGCACCATGTTGAACACCTCAATAATGGCTCGTCATTGCACAGCAATGTTTACCACAGAAACTAGAGTTATTTGCTTTGAAAGTAGCTTCTGTTTTCATATTTTGCCCATGCTAAAAAGATGCCAATTACTAGTAGCCTTGAAATGGAGGCTTCAATGTCATGTTAGCATCAAATGAACAACATTTGATGTTTGCATTTCATATCAGACGAACACACAAGAAAATGAGCTAGCTTGATAGGGCAGTTTAATTTTCTAGATTAGCTTGCTCTTTGTCAGAAGTGTTATCTTTGAGCAGGGGAGACAGTTTGTTACAGCTGTGCATGCTAAACAACCCACAACAGACTGATGAGGATACTCCTTAGGTAGGTGTGACCCAGTCTATACGCTAAAAGACAATCAGCAAGTCAATCAGCCATCTAGTGGCCAGTGGATATTTACGAACAGGACATACTGTGTGCATGTATATTGTGCAGCCATAAGAGCAAGATTAATCTAAACAGACAGAAAACATTCAGATTAAGTCTGTCTCTTAATGTTATTCCAGCCTATTCTTCAGCTTTGGGCCTAGCTAATGAGGATAAAAGAAGGTCCAACTAACCCACATCAGTAAAATAGTCTGCTAAAACAGACAATAACACAGAGGTTAAATGTTTGCCATTCGTGGCATCACTGTTTTACACTGGCATGTTCATCAGAGATATCAATAGAGAAGATCTATAAAAGACGCGCTAACAGTCTACAAACCCTTCGTGCCTAAAAGGGCCATCAATTTTAGCGGGTTATCAACTAAGAACTTCAATGCAAATGAATACAGCAGGAACATATGACTAACGAAATATAAATGGGCTTGGCTCACTTATTTTTTTTTAATTGTATAAATGCCCGTATTCTCCAGATAGAATACACTTTTAAACCAATTTCTTTTTTGAAGTTTAAATATTGACTCAAGAGACCAAAATAATGACTTTCTCAATATTTTGAAGTTAGACTGAATGACTAGTGACCAGCTCTAAAACTATAAGTACGAGAAAGTAATTTCTGAATTTGTTAGAAATTTAAAGGAATTAAGGAACTATTTTTAGTTTCTGTTTGGAAAACATTTTCGGCTGAAGGCACGAGCTCAGCCTGAGTTCTGTGCCGAATACATTTGGAAACGTGAGACTGTAAGACACCTGTTTAATTTCAGCACATGCAGTGTTTACTAGAGAGTAAACATCAGGCTGCATGTTGGATAGTTTAACTCTCATACGTGTTTTAAAAATAATAAAATAGTAGATAAACATTGATTCACTGAGATGTCCTCACTGCTGCATTAGGACCAGGCAAGTACCCCTCGCCACCAAAGCTGGGTCAGTATTTTCATTTAATTTAGAAGCACACTGCTGGGTCTCTTTGCTTGTCGGTGTTTAACAAATTTGCTAATGTCGCTATTGTTCATATTGGCTGATTAGAAAGCATGTGGAGGCCATATAATCCTCTTAGTACTGTAGGATATAATGATGTTTTGGGCAAAACACCCTCTGCCACCTGAACGTAGCCGCTTTCAGGTAAATTAAACAACAAACAGTCAGCCTTTATACTGTCAATCATGGCAAATCAAAGTAGGTGCTTCTATAGAATTTCCTTCCAGTATTTGAGAAGGAAAACTCCTATAACTGCATACGCAATGAGGCAAAAGGCGTAAAAGAGCATCAACCATTTGTTTGATCTTATTATTAGGCCGAATTAGAATTGACAAGCTGAAAATGAAGCATGAACCGAAACCCAGGTATGCATAAAGCAAAAATAAAGCTAAAAATTTTATTTATATATTTTTGTCCTCGGTGTAAAACTACAGAAGTAACCCTCAGACACCAAACACATCTTGGTTTAGTTTCACAAAACGATCACTTCAAATTGTGATCTGTTCTGCAGGCGGAGCTCTTCAGTAGCCCTTGAGTTTTGTTTGTGCTGTGTTCCAGAGACACTTGCTTTCGCTATACAGAGTGCTCATGTAGTTGCTGTGGTGACAGTAATTTGGCACACAGACCGATGGTCTGCTGGGATAGATTTACCCCCTTCTCTCGCTCGCACACACTTTTGAATCAATTTGCTACCTTTTTTCTGCTCTTTGTAACTGGCTGGATTAGTCAGTCAGCCATGTTTTGGCAATGACTCCAAAATAAACTCCAGAGTAACAGCCTAGCTGTTTTTCCAATGAGCTGTAATTGGTTCACCCGTTATCAAAATCTGTACGTCAATGTTTATTTTCGTTCAGCTGGCATCTTTCAAAGGTGCTATTTTTATGATCCAAATATAGGACGCTGCGTGCTGGCTAAAAGAACACTGGGAACATAAAAGGACTAAACTGAGCAAAAACAAAAAGTATGACACAAACCTATACAGTAGAAGAGAAACACGAGGAAGACAAAGGATCTTCACATAAAGATTGTAACAACTGCAATACAATAATGAACATTTTAAAAATCTTCAAAATGTGGAAATGTAAGACTGTATTGCCAATATGCAATATACAGTCTCTTTACTGTCACCACTAGCCACCTGGGTGCATCCTATTATTGGTCTATTGTGTTTTGTATTATGATAGTATTTAAATAGAGCTCTGACAAATCAAGACATTTTAAACTTCAAATATCAAAATATCTAATACAATCTTGACTAACAGAATCTTAAATCTTTATAGCATAAAAATTTAGCCACCTGAGAAAAGCATATTTAAAATGCTATTTACCTGGTCAGTATGAGTTTATTACCTTAGAGATACGATAATATTCTCTTTTGAACATCTACATTTAAGACCGTAAAAGAAGGAGTAAGAGTATTTCTAGGATCTGATCCAGGTCTGTTTATAACATCACAGACATCAGAACAGCGGGTCCTTCATAACGCAGGATGTCGCAGCCATACAAGTTGAGCCCAATGTCAAGCTCTATCCATTAAGAGAAAGAAAATAAGGGTCATTACTGTTGGAAAGGCCCTTGAGCTTGAGCTTTAAAGACACATATTGCACACTGTTCTTATATTTTATTGTTTTCCCTGAACTTTAAAGTCACAATTAATTTTAAATGACCATTTTTCCAGCCCTGTGGAAGGCTGTAATGATCCATTTGTTCCCCGACAGCCAAGAGCAGCGCGGCATTTTATTTCTCCACTTTGCTGTTCACAATAACGTCTTTACCACCTTAACGTAGGCTGAATGCACAGACATATGTAAACATAGTCATTGATTATATTGTTATGGCCATTATACTCACATTTCCACTGCATGGACTGGGGGGAGTGGGTATTACATTTTGAAACAATGTTTACAAAATCCATCAAACTCTTATTTTACATAAAAAAGCAAGTCACAACTTTTCCCCTCAAGTTATCCTTTTTTTCTGCAGAGACAAAATAAACTCCCTGAGCTTCTAATCTGACAGGCTTTATTACTCCCATCCCTGCTTCCATTCTCAACACAAAAACAATACTTTCTACAAATCTAAATCCTAACTGCAAGCCTTCAATAATTACAGGCAGCCCGCTGCGGTGACTGGTTCAGCTCACCTTTCTTGATCATGAAGGTGATGAGAAAGGTGAAGGAAACACTTATTTACAAACCCAGTCATCAGCAGAGTGCTTAGGAGCGGGCCGCCTGGCACAGAACCATCGCTTTCGCCTGCAAGGCCTTCCTCAATGGTTAGAAAGATGACAAGAAACCTGTAATCCATCACCCGCCGTCTCAGACTAATGAGCCCTCATCTTCACAAGCCAGGCAGTAGCGATGCACTCAAAATATAACAATTCCCTCGGCTTGCGCAGGTGGACGCTGCCTTTTAACCCTCCCAAGATGTGCAGTCTGAAATGTTTTTTTATTTGGCACAGATTATTTATAAATGGAATTATTAATTTCATTTAATTTTAAACTAAAATTATTAACAAAGCACCCAGCATAGCTCCAGTAAAACTCATTCTAAAAAATATCAAGGGTAGGGTTGGAAATGAGGTTGCATTGAAGCTTCCAAAGCCATGCTTAAACCTGAGCTGTTACCCCGGGAATTCTAGGGTGCCTACTTTCTCTGAAAACAAATGAAATGTTATATTTACAAAACTGTACAATCTTTAAATGTGTATTAACTACTGCTACAACTACTATAATAAGTTGCTGTTGTTGTTCTATTATTACATTTTTTTAGTATTATTATTATAATAACTGGTCCTCTAGTACTCTGTCAGTTCCCATTCCCAAAAGGCAACTAATGCACCCCCTGCATTTTCTTAATCCAAACGTATCAAACAAAAGCAAATTAATTACAATATAAAAACTGCCTTGGTTTTGGTTTTTGTGTCCTGAATTTTATTTTGATTTTAGTCAAGGATTCACATTTTGGAGCATGACTATTAAGCATCTATTTTTGATCTTCCAAACAAATTAACTTAATTCCTAGCTCACAAGTACAGAAATTCTGCCTAAAGCGGTAATTCTAAAATTGTATTCAATATAGCAGAACCATCTCCTTTTTTCCAGCTCTGCACAAGCCATTTATTATAGGCCAGATCTATTATATTATTACAGGATAGATCTAGTTACGGTGACCACACTGATTTAAAATAGGAGTGCCCTGATATGCGAATTGTGACCCAGTGCTGATATCTGATATTTTCCATCTGTGGATGCCAGTCCCATTTCCAAGGCCAAATGTAGAAACTGGGACTACATCGGCCCTCATTAGCATTACAGAGAAATATTACATTTATTTCTGGAGGCTTGCAAAAGCAGTTATATGAATAAATTCAGACATTTCACAGAACTGCAGTCACCTCAAACTTCTGCTCTTTCGGAGCACAACAAATACAACATCAAATATCAGTTTGAAATAACTGTCAGATCCTTTATTTTTAAGCAATTATCTGCCAATGATGATATGATATACTATCTATCTATCTATCTATCTATCTATCTATCTATCTATCTATCTATCATCATCATCATCATCAATCACAACCTCAAAAATAGTTACAGTTACCTCTGGCAATAACAAAAGCGTGGTATAATTCTATATACGTTCTTACACATAATCCATTAAAACACAAAAACTGAATAAACTGTGGATTCTAAATGATTACATCAAAATAAATATAAAAAAGCAAACACAAACATGCTAAAACAGAAGGCAAGTCTCATTAACTATCTTTGTGACTGATTAACTAAATATGCAATTAGATACAAATAATGTTGTAATTATGTCAATTGAAAGTACAGCAAAGCCACTGTAATAACTCCAGGCTTCCAAGGATGAAATATAGTGTAATTACATTTTGAGGGAAAGCAGGGCATCAGTAGTTAGATAACAGTTAATGAAAGACATGGGCCCTTTATTCTCTGAATACTTCTCATGTACAGTCAGGCAAAAGTGGTATATTAGAACACCTCTGGTCAGATGACGTCCTGTTTGATTTTCGAAGTTAAAAGGGTGAAGATGTGTGTTCTCTGTAGAGAATGTCTTATTTTCACTTAGAACATCACATGAGCATGGAATTTGACTATGGAGCACCTATACAACTGTATTTTGGAGAACTTTCAGAGCTCCCTGAAGATTAACACTGTTCCCTGGAACCAGTAACCTTCAGCAAACATGAAGCAAATCAGGTTCTTAAAACAGCATTAGCCAGACAGCTGCAATAGCATGTTTCAGCCAGTGGGTGGCAGTGTGGGTACATGGCATTTCCATGCAAGGTCCCCTCTCTCTAGTAGTGCCCGCACTGCATGCTCGCAGGGGTAGTTGTCTTCCCCCTATTGCATTCGGAGGCATTTCCCCCCCCTTTTTTATTGCTTTCCATTTATATAAGTGGGTCAGTTGCACATCAGAGAGCTTCCTACTCTAAATCTATTTCTTTGCCCCTCCCATGTGAGAGAGAGGGAAAAATGTAATCGTAGACCATTATGTTTACATGTCACAGGGGTCAGGTTGTGTTCCGTCTGCATGAGAGAGAGCACTCCGAAACACTGCGGCACTCTCCGCACTGCAGATAACACATGCGCACGTATATTTCTCCCTAGTTCTTTCCTTTTTTTTATAGCTTGACTGATACTAACGGGGGCCACTTCTGGTGGGGTTTTCAATTTCACCAAGGTTACTTCGAAAATTGGTCCAAGCCTTGCTCATTCGGAATAAATAACGCAGAGCTGGCTGATGTAGCGGGGGCAAAGAGAGCCGGTTATTTGCTTAGAAAGCCTTATAACGTACACTGCACATTTGCAGGCAGAAAACACAGACCTTATTACTTGTAGTTCTATATGCAGATAGCTAGCAAAGGTATTCATCTTCCTCGAATAAAGGCACAAGGTGGTGACCTTTTGACCCCTCCCAGAGACATTTATGCACCCTTTTCTTTGCCATTTCATTGGTGTGCCCTGATTGAAATTCCTCAAACTATCAGCCCCTTACAGGAATGCAGTGCTCAAACAAAGCCTCCCGCTATCTGTGAAAAATCTCACATGCAAGATAAGCAACACATACTTATCCAGAATGTTCGACTCCAAGGACATGAATGACAGAAAAGCATAAAGCACTGTTTTGTGCAAACATTTAAACGTTTCCCAAAGAGAAAACTGACCATCCAAAATATTGAAAATATTAAACTGCTTTGTTTACATTGCATTTATCCCCCAAAAAAAATAAAATGCACAGATTACATGCTAAACTCACATGCACATATGTGCACGCATGTGTATATAGGAAAGGTAATCATCCTCCTCTAATAAAAGCATGAGACGGTGCTTGCTGGCCCCCCGCAGACATTTACATCCCCTTTTCTTTGCTAGTTCTTTGGTGTGCTCTGATTTAAAGTCTCCAAACTGACAATCCCTTACACTATCTGTAAAAAATATCACACACACAAGATAAAAACATACTTATCCACTTGGATGACAGAAAATCATAAGGAACTGTTAAGCGCACACTCAAAAGCAGGGATCTAAGACCAACTTTCTTTCACAAACATCCCAGAATGGCCCCCAAAACACTGTCAGCTATCCCAAAACAATAGAAGAAAAATAGAGTAAGATCACCATAATTATGCCCTGGAACATAATTTGGGCCTGAAAGGGTTGAATTATCCAAGGCTATGAGATCGGTGGCAAATCAATGTACACACAAATCCATGTGGTCTAGTCTGTACTACGAAAAAATATTTCAGGCAGACCGCAAAACTGCAAAAACGCGTCCTGAACTTTGTGTTCCAGGGCTTAATTGTGCATGTTTAAGGTACAGCATGTTAAAAATAAATAAATAAAAATTAAAAACACATGAACGCACATAATTATGTACCTGACGCTAATGTCGCTTAGGAAATCCTTCTGTAAGGCTAACAGAAATTAGCATTAAGCTTGCCATGGAAATTTGATGTCAAGATGCTAGATGCTAATTTTAAAGCAAATTAAAGTTTATAAAGTCTATAAGTAGGGCAGGTGTGGATGCCAGGCAGGTTCATATTTGTACGACTGTTTCGTGTGTAACAGTGTCAAAGTAACAATGCATCAACACAATAACCACATATTGTGTTCTAGTTTGACCCTTCTAACCATATGTGGTCATGTTGCTATGACTGGAATCTCTCATCCAGTGACTGGAATCTCTCATCCAAAAATGGCATTTAAATGGAACTTCCATTGATGGATCTTAATAAAAATACTGTCAGCTTGTTTGTCAAAGGTGCCGACAATATCAGTGCTATCAGTAACTTTAGCTTCTGAAAGAAACTTTTGGGACACAATACTGGACAAATCTCATGGCAGAACTAATAAATCAATGAGCAGCAAACTAACAAACGAAACAGCAAAGTTGCAGGTTCAAGGCCCCCTTAAAACAAGACAAAGCTTTAACAGAAAGGAGCTGCAGTGATAGAGGAGTCGGAACATTTAGGGACTGTCTCCATAGACATCAGTGACTGAATCTATAGATGCATCAATGAGCAACTAAAATCTGCCGGGTTAAACTCATGCAAATAAGACAAATGTCATCATTATGAAGTGCACAAAATATTGTATGACAGCCTAAGTATTAAGAGTACCTTACTACAACAATTTAATGACCAGTTAAGTAACAAATCACATTTATATTCTGTATTGACAGGCGTCTCCACATCTGATAGTTTTCAGTTTGTTTTGATATCAAGAAATTACAGCACATTAGCAAATATTTAACACTGTCTTGGAACCGGTCTGAATAATAATGTCATTTATTATGCAACTATGTAACATATTTTGTAATGATGTTAAACATGTTTAAAGGCTACAGAATTCTAAGGATCAACTTACCGATCTGAGAGCTTCTTGGCAAAGCCGAAGTCTGTGAGACGGATGTGTCCTTCACTGTCCAGGAGAATGTTCTCAGGTTTCAGGTCCCTGTAGACGATTTCTTTGGAGTGCAGGTACTCAATCGCACACACTATCTCTGCAGAGTAGAAAAGGCCAGTGCTGTTGCTGAAGCGGCCTCGGTTGCGCAGGTAACTGAACAGCTCACCGCCTGGTACGTAGTCCATCAGCATGTACAGGAATCGCTCGTCATGGTGAGTCCAAAACCTGCAGATACCATTCTTTAAGAAGTATCTTACGCCAACCAGAAACTTAAAATATACTGTAACTTGTGAGGTGCTAATGCTGAATAATATATGCACCAATACTCAGTGAACTGAAGCAAAAATAACATCAAATGCTTAGTAAGGTGTTGGACCACCACCAGCTAGCAGAACTGCATCAATGTGCCTTGGTACAGATTCTGCAAGTCTCTGGAGAATGCTGTTAAAGGCCTGAAGCATATCTAGAACGTGTGCAGGCACCGCGTGCAGATGCTTGAATAGACGTACTATGCATGTAACATGTGCACTAAGGGGCAGTGTTCAACAACGAGGAAAGTCTCACTTTTTTCTTCTCTCTCTCTCCAAGATGAATATTTACTGTGTTTCTGATACATTTTGAAAATTGATCACATTTGTATCGTCACACATCTTCTGCCAGACAATCCACAAAATGCTGAATTTTGATCTAGTGCTACTGAATAGTTAATATACGTTGATGTCGCATCTCCATGTAGTCCAGATTTTGGAGCTGTGCACATCATGGCCTCTATGAGCAACGCGTACCCACAAATTCCTCTGTGTCTAGAAGTTTTAACAGTTAACCACATACATGATCAACTGGGTAGAGATCTGGTAACTGTGAAGGCCATAGCATATGATTTACATAATTTTCATACTTCTCAAACCATTCAGTGACCCCTTGTACCCTGTGGAATTCTCATTCTCTGGTGTGCTGGAGCACCATCCAATACCTTTGGGATGACCCGAAGTGGCGTTTGTGACCCGAAACTAATCATCCAATATCAGTATCTGATCTCACTAAACCTCTTGTGGTTGAATGCAGTCAAATTCTTACAGCAATGTACCAACATCCTGTGTAAACATTCAGCATCTTCCCAGATGGGGTTACTCACTTTACTTTTACTTAAGTGTTGCTCACGTTGTCAAACCGATCATTTGATATGTTCATAAAGTAACCATAAATGAATGTATGAAGTCTTAACTGAGCTTATCAAGCAATAACTACCTGAGCTAGCAATCAGAAAATCCACTGACATGCGTTATAACGATCAATTCAACCAGACTAAGAAAGTCAAATGCAACAGAGCTAAGGGACTATGTAATATGAGGCTTTTAAAAATCAATAAAAAAAGATCGCTGCATACAAAGCAAGATTTCAATTGCGGATATTTTTTTTGCTACCATATGACACCCAGCTTTCATATGGATCTGTGGAATAAAGAAACAGACAGCAAAAATGTATTACTGTTTAAAATCAAGCTTATAGCATAATTTCTTTTGTTTATTTCACTTTACACATGAAAAATGATGTGTAAACGAATAACCAAATGAGAGACATCTATTCTTAAACATATGATAGGCCTACTTCTTTATTTCTCTTTAAACGTAAAAATCATAAATAAATCTAAATAAAAGGATGAAAGTATTTAAGTTTGGAATTACCGTAGATAAAAATATAAACAGCAGGCCTAAAAATGGAATATACATTTATGGTATTGCCTGCTTTGAAATAATAGCTAATAGGCATATTAGGCTACTGCATTACTCTTTAACCATAATAAATATATCCTATTGAATGAATAAACATGTTGGTCAGTGTTTTACATGTACTGAAGATATTCACGATATGTTCAGAAAAGCATGTGTTATTGTACTGTAATATAATTTACTTTGATAACGATATATATTGCCCAGCCTGATATGAGCTAAAAAGTATAAAAGAACTTTAAAATAGCACTCAGTTTGCCTTGAATTGGATTAGGATCTGTTTTTGTTGTAATTTGCCACTGAACCAGGGACTGCCACAGTGACTGCTACAAGGAAAAGTAATATACATAAGTGACTTTCAGAGTGATTTTAAGGAGTGGACTGGTTGATAACTGCAACTGCTGCAAGCCTAGTTATTAACGTGTCAACTGAAGCTGAAGCAATTACCAATATTGAATCAAAGCCGTTTGGCCAGTGGGTGTCCTTTTCCGCTCCTTTTCCACACAGATTGGCCAATTTACTTAATGATGGTACAAGGGGTTGATCCATACCTCAAATATAGAAGATTGTGTGTCATTACCTGTGAGCAGTCAGTGGGTACGCTCAAGAAAAGTTTTAATACAAATTAGATTACAGGCAACAACCTGCAGACCTACAGGACAAATGGAATATCTGATGTAAGACACTTCCTGCTGTTTCCTCTGCAGATTTAAACCCAAATGACACAAGAGAGTGAATGGGTGGTTGCCAGTTCAGGAAGGAACCCACTCACAGCGTGATGAGGAAGGGATGGTTCACCTCCGTTAGAACCTCCTTTTCATTATGCACGTGCTGCTCCTGCTTTAATCGGATCACATCTGGGATTTTCATGGCTTTCAGGGCAAAGAAGCCCCTCGTCTTCTTGTCCTTCACCAGAAAGACTCTGCCAAACGTCCCAGTGCCTGTTAAAGGGGGCAGGAGAACAAGACGTGAGAGGAGCAATTAGAAGGTCAGTCCAATAACCCATGAGCCCTGCTGATCCCATTATTCATGTTTCGTGTTTAATATTGACTTGTTTCATCAAACTAATAATAAAAGAAACTGAAGTGTAAGGTATATTTATATTCCTGTGTTTGCTTGCTCAGAACTGTAGTTTGTAACTCAAACAAAAAAAATCTACACATAATTTGTTGCTAGAAAAGTGTGCTATCAAATGATAGATCTTTCAGTGTGCTGTATCATCCTTACTGGGCATAAAATTTGACCGTCCACATTATCTTACTTCCAGCATAAAATCAATAGCTCATTACTAATGGACCTATTTCTAACGGTCAGAAAGACATAACTAAATTCTCTTAATCACTAAAGAGGCCCGGACTTAGAGACGCCTCAATTGCAGCTAAAGGAAACAATCCAAAAAAAAATGCTCAACCATTACCCCAAGTCTCAAACCCAACGACGGGTCAAATGTTTCAGACACAAGCAATAGATTAAACCGCACAGAAATCCCATCCCAACGAATAATAGATTCAGTAATGGAAACACTCAACAGGCTCTTGATGAATCCAAAACGGCTCACTATTTGTCAGAATGCTTACTACATGGGGTGTAAAAGCCATTAGCTCTTGCCCTAAAAGTGTGCTGTGTGTCAAAGAGGGAATCATTGCGGGGGCTACCGTCTGTCTTCGATTTCAATTATCTGCCAGATGTCACTGCAACAAAAATGTTTAGGCTAAAAAGGAATGTATCAGACCTCTTTGTTTGACTCTTTCTTGATGCTTCCTCAAACGACAACAAACACTGAGAAAACTGTCCTTCTCCCTCAGCCTACTTCAGAGCGCCACGACTTCATGTTAGCTTACTTAAAAGGATAATCTGGTGAACAATAAATGAATGCAAGTGCTAGCTGGCATAAGATCAAAAAACACTTATACCTCTCCTTTCAAACTCCTTTACTGGAACAAGGAATAAAAGACAGTTATTTTATTAGCAGAGCGACAAAACCCTCTTCTGCATTGTCAAGAAGGAGAGATGGCTGAGAACAGCCAAAGAGAAAAAGCTATGAAGAACAAAGACTAAGACTAAGAAACAAGGCCCTACATCAGGCAAAGGCGATTCAACAGTGGAAAGACCTTGAAGGGGCTGATGAGACTGAAATTCCTATTCACCATTCCGCCTTCAATGGTGCAGCAGTTCCATTATGGCACCTGAAGCAGCTTGAGTGTCATTTTTACTGTACAACCAAAAGATTCTTTTAAAAAGCATTTTTTTGTTATCTTGTTATAGAAATCTGAATAAAGAAGCAGAGAAAGTGTTGTTGTTTGTTTTAGGCTAAAGACTTTAAACTTCAATTGGTTTTTAAATAAGTTATGCTTGTTGGAAATAAAGCAGAATGACTTTGACGTTTTACTGCAGTTACATGATTTTCTAAAGATTGTAAAATGTTTGAGATAGATTTGATTGTGCTGAACTTTTAAATGTTAAATGGTTCAATATCTATTCAGGGTGCACAAGCGATTAAGATTCAGCACCGGATTAGAACGTTGATTCGATTCAGTTAATGTTGATTTAACATTGATTCAATGACTGATTGCTATCTGGGCTTCATTCTATCCCTTTAAAATCCTTTTCAGAATGATGTAAGAAAGCTGAAACTGGTAGATAAGATCAAACTACACTAATGTTGTTAACAACTAGCTCTATAAGCCTTCATTTCATCCTTTTAAAACCCTTCTTGGAATGATGAACAAAAGCCAATAGTTCTAGATGAAAACGCTAGACGTGTTAGATGAGATCAAACAATGTTGCTAACAACTTGCTCTACTGGCTTTTATTCTCCTTTTAACTCCTTTTTGTTGCCATATCAGTCACTCTTTAGCTATCACACTATATCTGTAGAACCTGTGTATGCGTAAGAGAGAGAGAGGGAGAGGGAGCGTGAGAGAAAGGCAGGGAGAAACAAAGAGAAATGAGCACCACTCTGATTAGTATATGGAGACCAGAACAAAGCCGCTAGCAGTTCCTGCAGAGGGGAACATGGGACCCTGCTGAGTAATAGATCTAACGCTATACACGTGATCAATGGCGACAGGGAGGTCTTGTCTGCAGAGAGAGCAGGGCACCTTCAGCCTCCTCCCAGATTACACACAGGGCTCTTTCTGGAGCTTTAAGGAACCACACACATCTCACGTTTATCTTTTGTTAATATTCTTGAGTCATTCGGTATTAGCAAGCAATCAGTAGCGATTAAAATAATGCCCATCATTCAAGTATGGCTAGTTTGCTAGGTGTCAGCTGAACGCTGTATGTAGGGCTGCAGCTATTAAAAATTTTCATTTTAGAAGATTCTATGGAATATTAGAATAAGAATAAGAAACAGTCAAGACCTGTTTCTTCTTGCTGACACTCAAGGATCTGTGGTGCAACTGAATTTAGTAAAACACAGAGAGGAAATTTTTGGGAATTAAACCTATGGAAATGCAAGACACATTACTGACGGTGAATACAAGCAGCAGACTAACCAGTAGGCTCCAGAAAAAAGGAAAACAGCCAGGACACCTCTATACCGGCATCTCTACTGAAACTGCCACGGGCTAAAATATGTGCTGAAATGTCTGTCACAAGCTTCCAGGAAAATATTATATCTCTTTTCGAAGCTTGAGATATCTGTGTTCAATCTTCAACGGTCAAAAAATCAGAACAAAATCGTAATTATCACAATCACATAGGGCGTTATCAAAGAGGTGGATTTTTTTTCATGTTTTGACCAAGTTTTGACATATGCCGAATTAATAATTATTAATAATATTACATACTGGCGGAAAAAGAAAACTGTCAAATCATCATTATTTAGAAAAAAAAAAACAATCTGCTCTTCATACCGTGGATATACCCACACTTTTAAAAAATAGCTGTTTTACATTAACACATTTGGGCACTTGGAAAAACTTCTCTTTGGTAAAAAAAATTACTTTACAAAACTCTCTTTTGACAATAAATGTCTTAAATAGTGAACAAGACAATAACTTTCTTCTGTGTATATGTTGTCTTCAACAAAGTGTGAGGCAACCTTAAAGAATTCCCTTTGCATTCCACACCAGACGTTGCATTACCGCTTAACATGAAAGAACAAGGAGGCGCTCTGAGTCATGACCATGACTGCAATACCTGAAGTGGAAGGCTGGCATTTCACACATTCACCTCACACAAGGAAACACTGTTTGGAAACCAGTGCGCTTCCATGGTTACATATCATAAAGAAGACTCAAAACAAAAGATCAGAAAGTGTCTTTTTCACTGAAGAAAGAATCAGCAAAGAATCACAGTTGCATAATTTTCTCCCTTAAATGTAGCTGATAGGTCAAGACATGTTTGCCGTCTGAAGTTGGGTAATGTGGCTAACGAGTAATTATGGTACGTCAGAGGCAAATGAAGTAGGAATGATATTCAGGGGTCCGACACCAACTAATGTCAGTGGGGAAAAAAGCCACCATATTTAAAACAACAGTCTACACAAGTAACCTGCGCTAAGTCACACAATACTGTGCCATTTAAAACACAGCACAAAGCCAGCTGGCTAAAGTTCAGCCTCCATATTCACAGGTTCCCTTCACCACGACTGAAGATGTACTTAGAGAATGCCAACAGCATGAGGCAGTGAAACACTTAAGGAATAGTGTGACCTACTATTTGTACTTTTGCCTTCAGCATTCTGTTGCATTCAGACTGCATGACTTTAGGGGGGAGAGAATGTGGGCTTAAGTCCCAGGTGGCTTGTGCTTTGAGTTGGACTCTGGACTCTCCCTGGACAGAGGTAGGGGAGACAGACAAAACTGAAGAACAGGGCAGAGATGGTCTGGTGGGGTGTGAAAACTTTGTCACAGGAATCAAAAGGTAGAGACAAAAAAAGGGGTTTCAGGCATGTCCCTCCCCCCAAACTTCAGTTATTACATAACTCCCCATATGTATTTTAGACTTCACTATGAAAGCTAGCCGGTATGTGTGATGTTTAAAAATCCCTCCCCTACAGCTCTTTTCCTTCAAAGATAAAATATCAAAGTCAGGGATAAAGTTAGTGGGCTCAGGCCCAATCTCCCCAGTAAACCTGCACCTTACGTTTCTCAAAGTCCTTACAGGAAAGTCAGTTCCCTCATCTTTGCAAAGACTTCATTTACAGCCATACAAGATCAGGTTCCTATCTCTCTGAATGTGGAGAGACCAAAATACTTGAAACTGAAGGTCTAATGACCATTTTAAAAACAGATCTGACAAAAACCTTATTTAACATTTGTAACGTCTGGCTCAATAAGCAAAAATCATCTTTTGACCCGACTGCTGAGATTGAACAGATCTTTAGAAGGGAGAGTTGTTGACATCATGTTGAGTGTTACAAGCTTTCCTATTATATGACCAGTTTCCTTATTTATATTGTTTTGGATATGTACACAGTTTCCCAAAGCTAAATGATGTGAGTATAGGCTTACATTACTTGTTGGCTACATTAGTCTTGGCCCTTGAAAGTAAACTACAGAACGCATATACGCAGATGGTTGCCTTAAAAAAAAGCTTTGAATGATATTTTACAGTGATATCTGATGATGCCTGATTCATTTTACTCCAAGAAGGCAGAACACTCTACAAATACAGGGGTTGGACAATGAAACTGAAACACCTGTCATTTTAGTGTGGGAGGTTTCATGGCTAAATTGGACCAGCCTGGTGGCCAATCTTCATTAACTGCACATTGCACCAGTAAGAGCAGAGTGTGAAGGTTCAATTAGCAGGTAAGAGCACAGTTTTGCTCAAAATATTGCAATGCACACAACATTATGGGTGACATACCAGAGTTCAAAAGAGGACAAATTGTTGGTGCACGTCTTGCTGGCGCATCTGTGACCAAGACAGCAAGTCTTTGTGATGTATCAAGAGCCACGGTATCCAGGGTAATGTCAGCATACCACCAAGAAGGACGTTTTCCTCCACCAGCATCACGTAGTGACCTGGCCACTATCCTACAAGAAGAATGGCTTAAAATCCCTCTGACCACTGTGCAGGACTTGTATATGTCATTCCCAAGACGAACTGACGCTGTATTGGCCGCAAAAGGAGGCCCTACACCATACTAATAAATGATTGTGGTCTAAAACCAGGTGTTTCAGTTTCATTGTCCAACTCCTGTAAGTGCATCTCTGTAATGCTAATCCAGATGAAGATCTAGCTTTTATTTCCATTTTTTTACTTTCTAATTTTATTTTTAAAAAAATTATTATGTACTGGCATTAATATCCACACCAGCAGATATGCACTCAAAAAACTTCAGTTACATGTGCATAGTAAAACCATTCTCTTAAGGACAGCATGGGATGACTGAAATATTCCAAAGTATGAGCTCATCATAACACTAGCATTGGTGCACTGCTAACTCATGACTGCTGCAATGAAGGACATGTTCTTACTTGGCAGAGCGAGTCTCGGTGCTCTATCTAAGCTGATGCTAGATTTCCTGTAGGTGTGGTTGGTGAGACTACAAGGAATCTGTGAAGTGTTGTTTTTCAGTAAGAGCATGGAGAAATCAATACGGTACATACTTGGACTTGCTCAGCCCAGGACAGGAACAAAGATTCAATCAAGCGAAGTGGTTTTCCTTACATCTCTCGGTGGGTCTGAGAGTAATTCAGCAGTAGATACAACAGAAGTCATCCAGTTTCACTATTGTGAGGAAAAGCAGAAAGTGATGATGCGGATCTAAAGTTTGGAAATTAACTCCGAAAGTGCTGCTCTTTCTTTAGTGGTGAGCTAGCCAGTCTGACACTTTTTGGCAAAGACTCTGTCCAGTCAGCTATTCGGTTTTACCCGCAGATAAAATCATTTTGTGACACAAACTGACAGTTGAATTCTGTAACAAAAACAAATCAGCCAACCTCCTCCCAGTATCTCAGCACAGCACACACACACACACACACATTAAGCACAATATGTCAAAAAAAACCCATCAGTTCTTCATTAGAACATCAGTACTGACTGAATTATTTCAACATCATTCATTCAATNCTCAGCAGAGCACACACACACACACACACACACACACATTAAGCACAATATGTCAAAAAAAAACCCATCAGTTCTTCATTAGAACATCAGTACTGACTGAATTATTTCAACATCATTCATTCAATGGCAAATGTCAACATCTAATTAGGCAATCACCATCAATGAGTCATTAAGCATGCATGCTTGCTACAAAATGGAGACAGCTGTAAACATTACTGTAACTGCTTCAAGAAAGATATGAATGTCTGCACTTCTCAATGCTCTGTCGACTCAGGAATCAGCATCGAAGCTGGGGAACCGGTATTGGGCACAATACTGGAATGTTAGCCAATCCTTGTTACGATCCTTTGGGGGGGGTTCACATTACACAATATACATCACAACTTTCGATTTTTCTGAGGTATGCCATCAAGTCAGAACAATCAACCTCAGCAGGCCAGTAACTAGGTCGACCTACACTGATGGAATATTCTGTTCAAGCTGTAGCCAATTAAAAGCTGTGCAATATAGCATGATCATTTTGTTAGCTAGTTATTGTCATTAGGCTTGGCAACTTTGCACCTACCTGATCAGAACATGCAAACGTGCGCCATTACTTTGGTAAGCAAAGTGGAAATGCGAGCAAATGCAACCTGCCCTGACTATTCAAATCAGATTTGGTCACCTGTAGGGGTGGGTGATATGGCAAAAATATCACAATACTTCAAGATATTTTTATCATGCACTACAATATTTCATTTTTCAAAAATTTACTATGTTGGACCAGACAAAATAGAATATGTAGCACCATATAAAATGACTATAATAATAATAATAATAATAATAATAACAACAACAATAATAACAACAATCATCATCATCATCATCATCTATGTAAATCTAAAACTGCAAGTTTTATTTAATGTTTTACAAAACTACACTTCTAAACTGCTATACTAAATCCTATCAAACAGGATCAATTACGCTAGCTTTGGAATAAAATGTCTAGTTAGTCAGTGTTTTTCAAGTGCTAACAATATCTACGAAAGGCTCAGCATATTGTTACATACACTGATCATGTAAACTGTTACATATTATCATACTGCCCACTCTCTATCACTTATGAATCCGAACACTTGGGCCAAAAAAGTCAGACAGAAGAATCTGAGATGCAATGCAATGTGAACAGAGCCTATGAGTACAAAGGTTTTGTTTTTAAAAAGGAACATGAGAATGATTAGCACTTTATTTGAAGGAGACCTCATTGAATACTGAAGTGAATGACATCAATAAAGCAATGCTTAAATATTTATATATACAGCTCGTACCAGCTATCGCAATATGCCAGATGGTGTTTAATGACACGAATATCATAAAACTGATCCTTGACTGATAGACATTCTATTCACAACACTATTATGAAGCAATATTCCCAAGTAATTAAGCTTACTATATACAATGGAAATATTTACACCTGATATATGGTGTTCTTAACTAGAGCTACTGTAATATAATTCACATTACTTGGGAATAATATCACTTTAGTGAACTGAAATATGGCCCCTTATGTCAATACACAGTCACTTGCTTAACATAAAAAAACATAAAAAAGTAAAACAAACGTATGACATTTTGTGTTTACTGGCATAAGCCGCTCATGTATCCAGTCACTCTGTTATAGATCCATTTTTCAATGCTTAAACATGCATCATAAAATGTGCTTTAAAATAAAGTGAAGTAAAAGAACAATGAGTAGACATCCAAAAAGACAATTTACTATACAGTTTCTCGCAATCTGATTGTTGTTCACCAGTTCTGTATGGTGTGTACTGAGTTTTAAAACTTTTACAACTTGTTTAAATACCACTTGTAAATGTAAATCAAAAGCAAGAGTGCAGTATATCAAATATAAATGAATTCTACATATTCTACACACGTATCCACATCTTTATGTATGCCAGCTCGACAATCGGTAATAGTGATGTAACACACTGTAAAGGTCACTTTAAATGCCTGTATTAGGCGCATGTGTGCTACACAGAGAGTTTGAGAGAGAGAGAAGAAGCATGAACAGATATGCACGCAAGGTGGTTGCTCCAGGTTGTAGCCTGTACGTTCTGCCGCACTGCTGCTGCTATCCTGGAGTGCGACGAATGAAGTGTGGGTGCTCCCCTGCCCAATAAATGGTCCCCATTACACCGCAATGGCTCTCTCCTGGGTGGGTTTCTCTAAGGAGGACAGGGCAAGTAGCTAGTCACCGGGTGCATCTCTCTCCACGGGAACATTTACCCACGGCAACCATTCATTACAACACACACACTGTTTAAACCCCCGTCGACACCTCGATCCAGCACTCTTTCCACCTCTTAGCACCACAGTCCTTCATAAGCTGAGCCACAAGATGACTATAGTCATAATTTTCCTTTACTCAACTTTAGTTTAAACTATCATAAGAATACCAAATCATGGACCCAGTATCATGAATCAAATCAAACTGTGCATCGTTTAACCCCTTATGTTTAATAACACACACACACATGCATTTGAAAATATAAGCACTACATAAGAACCAACAATAATGCATGGTGAGGTTGGAAAGCCTTGGCAAAAACACCGACCATGAAAATCACAGCCTCTGTTTATTAAGTAGTTATAGAATTGAATGTTTCACTATCATATAAAGAATTCTGGAAAATAGCACTGACAACAGAAAATACTTAAACATGCAAAAGCAACAGACCTTCTGCTCTGCAAATGAATCGCTTGCAACTAAAGCATAAACAGTGGAACATCAGGAGATTATGAACAGACGTGATGTAGTGATTTCATTTAGGGCATGTGACACAGGTTTTCCTCTCTTCAAGTGGGTCATTCTGCCTGTGGATGGCTTTTTAACATTGATGTAGAATCAGCTTGCCTTACACTCTTAACAAAAAGGGTTATGTTTGGTACCATAAAGTGCTTCTACAGTAGTTTATGCTGCTACATACAATATTAAAAACAGTGGTGGCCCAACGTTATGTATTTATCTCATTCTATCTTAGCCATCCACTGAACGGTTTTCTACAGAACCAAAAGGTACCTTTTCTATGGCATCATGAAAAAAAAGTTACCCTTTAGCTTTAGGAGTGAAAATCCATTTTTAAAGGTTTCAAGGTTTTTCTTCCTTAAGAATATGACTAACAACAAGTCGAATAATCATAGTAACACATGCAATAAAGAATAGCTGGCCACCTTAAACTTTGGGAGGCAACCACAGCATTTAAACTCATCTAAACTGCAAATAACAGTTTTAAACAGCTAGATAAGTTGTTATGCTTCTATTTATAACCAATGCTTTAAAGAACACTTTAAAACCCTCGGTGTACCAAAACCCAACATTTATACGACATGAAACTCAACCGGTTTTAGATAACTGAAAAAGATACTTCTCCAAAACGCTGGAGAAGCTGAAACAAGTTGCAACAAACTGTGACAACACAAAAATGAGACTTCAAGCAGCGCACATTTGACAAAGAGGATTGAGCTGAATCATGCACTCACTTCTGGACTTGTGCTAGTGCAACAGAGCCTTGCCCTTCATTCGTCTGAGCTGATAGACATCTATTCCATGTGGAAAACGATATACATAAACATTGCACTGTCTCAAACAAGCAACTCTTAGAAAGACCGCCCTGAACTGCTGAGAACTTTCTCTTGTTGGCTTGATGAAGTTCCAAGAAACATTGGTCATTTTCAAAACAGAGCACACCCTTTAGAACCACAGTGACCACCCAAATCTTAACCACGCTGCTATTAAACATTGTTGGGCAGTCTATGAAAGCCACATTACAATTCCAGAGAGTCATTTCCCTTGTGAAACTGAGAGATATGACTGTGCAGAAGTACAGTCAGAAAAATGTGTTCTCATGTAGTTGATCAGTCAAGTCAGGTTTGGTGTTGTAAAATGCAAAAGTATGTCAGGATTTTGGAAGGCTCCTTCTGCTGTATTATCTATGATATGTACTTTGTCTACTTTTATAGATATTTGGAGCTACAAGGCTAATGCAGGTAGCAGATAATGGAAGCTAAATCTCCTCCAATAGGTATTTTCTTATTGTCTGAGAATAACATGTTCTCTTGATTTCTTAGCCATCTACGCTTTTGTAGTTTTAAATGACTAGTGGAAAGCAAGAAACAGACATGCCTTCCTACATACTAAATACAGAATCAAATGTCAGTGCTGGGTATGAATACCCAAATATTCCAATTGTTGGTTGGTTCTTTCTGCAGGTGGTTTATTCTTATAAAAACACCTCAAAAAAATATAATAATAATAATCATACAAGTATCATAAGCATCAAGCAAACAGAATTTAGAACTTAGTAGATCAAATGGAGCTCTATAAGGCACACTAAAAGGTTTGTATTTATTATTTTAGTTCTGTGTTGATGAAACAGAAATAGATCTTTGAAGATGTGGCACTAGTAGAGGGCACTGGTGACATAGCGGCTTAAAGCTACATGCAGCACACAGGAGTACATCTACACCAGATCTTTCATCCTCAGTTCATTATGTGCCAGCACAGTGAAGAGTCACTGAGAGGCAGTAATATTTATCTTCATGAATAAAATACAAGTATATCTGCAATGCTCTACAGTCATGTGTGTTAATTACGCCAGAAACATAATCACCTTCTTCAGAACCCAGGCAAAGCGGCAAGCTGGAATTGTGAACCGGGCCCATTAGCACTGCATTCTTAATTTAGCACAAACTTCTCTCAAGTATCTCAGTATTAGCAGGCTTTTGATACAATGCTAATTGGATCATAATAGTTATTTACTTTACTTGTCAACTTCATTAGCATTACAGTGTAAAAGTAAGCAAGTAACCTTGAGATACCAAACATTTGTTAATCGTTTTATTTGTTAATTTTTAGTCTTTAGTGCCAAAAATTCAGCTATATCAGATGTTTCTAGCACCACACTCCAGTCTAGTATGTAGCAACACTCAAGAAACATCGAACTAAGCAATGAAATGGATATCTCATGACTCCTACAGTTACTGCAGTTTTCCCATACTCTAAATCAGAAAGCGTGAATGACACTTCTCCACCGTCCTGACTCTGCATGTACCCTTTCCCATAATTCATGTCCAGCCCAAACACGAGGGAGCTATAGATATCGCTGATTCACGAGAACGAGCTATTTCCTAATCATTTTAATGTCAATTCGGTAATAAGAGCACTCAGACGGGGGCTTAACTGATTCGTCACAGGCCATAAATCCCTCGCATCCGACCAAAGACTCAGCAAATTGGATTTTTTATGCTGGTTCTAATGCTATATGCTTTCCATTCTGCCACGGTTAAAGCAGAGGTCTTCTTCCTGAGTGGTGCAAGTTACATTTTAAAAAATAATTAAATAAATAAAACAAAATCCAACAACACATAATCCCCTACACTCATTAACTTGTGGATGGATGGGAGATTTAGTTTGTGTAAAAAAATAAATACAAAATTCTGTATAAGCTTTAAGGCTTAGGAATTAAGGATGGTGGGATTTGTACTACATATGTGGATGAAATCAAGTTACTGTAACAGCCTGCTATAATGTACTGAACTGAAAAACAAACATCTAAATCAGTACAGGATCAAACATCTGGCTGGTTATATTTGATAACAATAATGTTATTTGTACATAACTTTAAATGAAAGTACTTTAAATTATAACATGTACTAAGAAAAGCATGCCAAATACCCACGAGTTATAACAATAAAATATATTCTGCTGTTTGAAGACACTGAAAGACTTTGTTGGGCAGTCAATATCACTATCCATCAGATTCACAAAAAGGCTTAACTGTAACAATGGACTTAACTATAACAATGGACTTAAGTCAAGGCAAACTAAGATTTTTTTTTTCTGTTTAAATAATTGTGATAAATAAATGCATAATACAATGGACTGGGTATCATCTATACGGAACACTCTGTACAGATTACTGCCTACCATCTAAAAGCTTTATTAACACTATGATCTTGATCATTCACAGTAATCTAAAATTGAAATGTTATAAACAACAACAAACCTTTGACATTGTCAAAATATTGTTTGTTTTATTATTAATGAATAAAAAAAAGAAAAATTAAGCTCCATGTTTTGTCATCTATTACTCCATTACTTTTCCTGACGATTCATGCTTTTGCCATGGTATCGTTTCAGTATTGGTATCGAGATATTTAGGTAGGTATTGTATTGAAGTCAAAACGGAACTAGCCTACCACAAAAGGTGGTGCTTTAGTGCTTTAGCATCTCAGCAGAAAGCATCCGGTCAACACACCCAGTCCACATAGCAGACCTGACACTAACACTAATCTTAGCATTTAATGTAAATCAATATGACTGCTAGTTACGATGAAGTCTGGTAAAGAAAGTACATTAATTATGTCTATATGTTATGGCTAATTAAGAACATAAGTCAATATGGTAGCTAATTATGATGTCCTCAAGTTAGCCAAGCTTTGCATTTGTTTTATTATAATAGAGAGACACATAGAGAGACACACAGAGAGACACACAGAGAGACACACAGGGAGACACACAGGGAGACACACAGGGAGACACACAGGGAGACACACAGACCCCTAATCCCCTCAGCATTATGCATAAAATACCCCTGAAAGCAAAATATCCGGTGGTATACCTAGCAACCAGAGCCATAAACGTACCAATCCAACACAGTTTACAAGACATATAACTTTTTTATCTAAGTGAGAAACACTAAATTTGCAGTGAATGTGTAAAATTATAAAACTGATGTGCTTCTGTCAGATCTACGTGCTTACATCTACATGCATCTGATATTCTGACATTGCCTACCAAATTGACGGAAATTCAACAACTGAAAACGGATGTAGCTCTTCTACTACAGATGCCGTCACATCTCTCTGACACCCCCGAGTTTTCTTCCTGGTTAGTTTTCCCCTCATTTCCTCTTGCTGCTAACGAGAAAGACTGATGTGTTAACGAGGTGCTAGCAATGCCTGTGGATCTCGCTAAAGCGGTGTTTGAGCTACGAGACCACATTCAGAGGTGCAGCCTCCTTTACAGCAAATAAACCTTCCACACGTATTACACTTTTTGTTGTCTTCACAAAATGGATCGGAGCCTATAAAAAACAAAACCTATGTGTATTTGAAGCATGTATACATGAAAATGCATTTGCAGGAACTGATAAGAAAATGAAATTTTATTTCTTTTACAGGTACCTTGTTCTTGGAACCCTACGGATTAGGATGCTGCTCAAAATCAGAGTCATTGGCATATCTACAACCTTTAAACCTTAAACAGACTTTTCTCTCATATAATTGGCCCCTTCTGTTAGAAACTGAAAAGTAACTGGTTGATTTCTCCTACTTTTCTCAGTTAACGTAACGTATTTGGCCTTCTCTTCAGCTCCTGAAGTCCTAACCAATAGCAGTTTGCCTAACCACATCTACCTAGATACCATGCAGAAAAACATTTTTTTTACTGTCAACTAATCACTGTCAATTCATCAATAAGGTCAAAGTTAACCAATATGTTTTTAAACCTTTACTAGTACTAACAAACCTTTACTAGTACTAACAAAAGTCGGAGCGATCAACAAATAATATAATAAATTACATTTTATTATTAGCTAAAGCTTTTCATTGGACCAACACCCTCAAACTGGAAAACAAAAGTAACATGTCAAAACTCAGAGTAGTGGAAGTATGCAAGACTGTGTCATTGATGAGTATCCTAAGATGAACTGTTTCCTCCCGCAGACCCTAAAGGAGAAGCTGTCCCTTCAAATTCCCACAACAGCAACCGAAGAGGCAGACAACAATACCGCTACTACTACT